>CM043323.1:34240761-35446595 GCA_023736055.1 Quercus glauca
CAAACCAGGTGAACTGCACAAGCATACTATGGAAACCCATAGCACTACTATTTCTGATATAGTGTTTAGTGTAGTGACTAGTGTGTGTGGAGAACTTCATAGATGCTGGACTTTTTAAAAGCAGATTAAGAGACCCAAAAATGCGTGAGTATTTTGTCTTTAAAACTTTACAGCTATTAAGTGCATGCGTTGTAACTTGCATAAGGTAGACTTTCGCAAGGTCCTAACAACCAGCTTCTACTATTAACTAATTATTAATAATAGTATAAGACACTAAAGTATTTGGTTGTAGGGAGTAGTACACTCGGTAAGTTTAAGCCAATGAATTCCTTTATCTGTTGCTTCCATCATCTTATGGGGAGTTTATGAATTAAAAAATAAAAATAAAAAATCTCCAACGATTAAAAATAATATATATATATATATATATATATATATATAATAGTGATTTTCTTTTTGTTGCATCAAAATATATATGTTCTTTATCTTACGGTAGTAAAAATTATTTATCTATTACCCTCTAACTTTGGTACTAGTCATACGACTGAATGAATACAAATTTACATCAGTTTTCTCAAATTTTTAGCTAAATTGACAAAAAAAAAAATTTATTTTTACTAATTTAGCTATTTATGCTTTTTATAGTCATGCATCAGCCTCAATATTATATCACTATTTCATTTAAATATTATTTTTTTGTATTCACATTTTTAACCCTAGAATCCACTGCTACCTATCACAACCGCACATACCCAGCTTAGTGTCAGTGTTGTTTGGCACAAAATGGGAAATTAGCCATAATTTTTAAACATTATAATTAGTAGGCTAAGTTTTCAAATTATATTTTTTACTAGTATCTCGAGTCTAAGAAACTCAATTTAGGGCCTATAAATCGAGTTTTTGAGGGTCGATTTTCATGTTTTGATCGGGTCCGAGTTGGCACTTTTTCCATGTGGCATTCACATGGAAATTGAGTCTCTAAGACTCAATTTATAAGCCCAGATATAACAACACAACAGCACCAGCAAAAAAGAAATCAGAGCCAGAAGAAAAAAAAAAAAAAAAAAAGATGCCGAAGAAGAAAAAAAGAAGCCAGAAGAAAAAAGAAGCCGAAGAAGAATCAGACCCGGGCTCGACCTAGGCTACAGCGAGCCCCAGGCCGCACGATCTCTTTCTCTCTCTCTCTGATCTGACTCTTTCTCTCTCTCTCTGGTCTGATCTGATCTGGTCTTTCTCTCTCTCTGATTTGATCTGACTCTTTCTCTCTCTCTGATCTAATCTGATTTGGTGAGGTGAGGCCACGCATGGGACTTAAAATTTTTTTAAATTTTTTTTGGTTTATAAATCGAGTCTCTAAAACTCGATTTTCAAGTGGTCGCCATGTGGAAAAAGAAGCCACATCAGACGTGATTAGACAATGAAAATCAAGTCTTTGAAACTCGATTTATAGGCCAAAATTGAGTCTCTTAGACTCGAGATGCTAGTAAAAAATATAGTTTGAAACTATTGACTACTAACTATATAGTTGGCAAGTTATGGCTAGTTAGCCATTTTGGCATGTTGTTTGTATACTATTGTACTAGATAAAAAATAATAGTAAAATAATTTACTTCAGTTCTCGTGACCATTTGCTGAAGTTTGAAAGGTAAAGATAGAACAAGTCTTTTTACTTGTCATCTCAATTTGAATTAAGGCACCAAACATTCACATGGGGGCGGGCCAAATGTAGCAATGGAGCAAAAAGTGCAACGGTAAAAATAAGAAGAAACAAAGAGAAGAAGAATGGGAAGAAGCAGAGGAGGCGAACTGAGAAGAGTAAGAAGTAACATCAATTAAAACTTCAATCTGCAATAGTAACAATCGGCGATGTTGTGATGACTGGTGAGAGAATAGTCACTAGATCTAATTTTTACAAAACTCTTTTCTTCTTCTTCTTCTTCTTCTCCTTGTCAGCCCTCCCTTCCTTAAAAATTAAGAAAACATTCTCCTTTCTCAAAAATTTACAAAGGATTAGAGATTGATTTTGATCTGTTCGAGAGAGAGAGAAAGAGAATGAGTCACGGGGAGAGGGGGGGGGGGGGAAGAGAACAAAAAAAAGAAAAAAGAAAAAAAAGAGAATGAGTCACAGGGAAGAGAGAAAAGAAAATGAGTCATGGAGAGAGAGAGAGAGAGAGAGAGAGAGGCTCTGTTTGGTAGAGTATCTTAGCAACATATTTTTAGTTTTTAAACAACATTATATGCATTTTCACACACTTTTTCATCCACACGTATTTCAAAAAAATACAAACAACATTACTCAAACTACTCTACTAAACGAGCCATGAGTCACGGGGAGAGGGGGAAAAAAGAAAAAAAAATTAGGGCTAACTATAACTTATTTACCTGTGGTTTGGTCAAAATTTAAGTTGCTGACTCGTAGTTTGAAATTTGATACTTTACATACCACCTGAGGTTATCTTAGTTAGGGTTTTGTAACCAATTTCTATTAAAAATAAGGCTAATAAATATGTAATTTTGCTTTCATTTTATATTTGTCTCCTCCCAAAACATTAAAAATAAATAAATAAAAAAGAGAAAGGGAAAACAAAATCAAAAGGTGAGGATTTTGTAAACATTAAGAACAAATATTAGTCCTATTAGTGCATTAGCATCCGAGAATGTAAAATAATGTCTATTTTACGCTCCTAAAATTTACTTTATCTATTTTACTATCTCATTTTACAACTCACCTCATATTCCAGTTTCTATTTTTACATACAACTCATTAAAATAATATAAGTTATACCAACAAATAATATAAAAAATTTAGTTTCTTTCTCTACTCCTCCATTTCTCTCTCTTCTCTACCTTTTTTTTTTTTCTCTCTCCAGCAAACCCACTGAACACCTTCCACCAAACCTCAGCCACACTTAGCCACCTAAACGCCACCAAATCTAATCCAAACCACCAAAATCTGCCCAAACGCCCACATACACAAATCCGACCTAAGCCATAGCCACCTTTACCATAGCGAACCCATCCCCACCACCACCACAACAACCCCCTACCTCCACCACCATGAACTTGCAGATGCACCAATACCCACAACAACAAAAAATCAAAGCAAAACCCATCAAACCCACACATCTCGCAACCCACGTCCATTAAACCCATTAAACCCACACCACCATTGGCACCACCATCACTGAAACACTACTTCACAACAGACCCACCCATCACAACAACTACCACAACTGGCACCACCACAATCCTACCCAACAAAACCAGCCACAAATCCAGCAACCACCGTGACCCACTACCTCCATGGCTCCATCATAGATGCCGATGTCCACTACTGCACGTCAATCGCCAATGCCCACTGCTCCACACTGATCCCTCCACCAGATAGAGAAAGGAGAGAACAAAATAGAGTGGAGTGAGTGGATGGAGGGAATGTGCAGAATAGCTGTGTAAAGGGAAAGTAGCATCTTGAGTTTTAGAAAATTGAGATCCATATTAAAACTCGAGTCCTAGAGACTCGCTTTGCGAGTGTTTGGCTGAATGATTTGGACTGAAAATGCCAGCAGCGTTTTCCTATAGTGGCGTTTTTAAGTCCTATAGTGATGTTTTAAAGCCCTATAACGGCATTTTCCTGCAAAATTTTTTTATAAGTGTGCTCACCCCATACCAGGTTCAGGGAGCCCTATAGTGGCGTTTTTAAGCCGTATAGTGACGTTTTAGAGCCCTATTGCGGCGTTTTTCTGCAATTAATGGAACTTGAATTTTTAAAACTCGATTTCAACGTGGATTTTTTTCCACATCAGAGCCATTCTCTTACAAATCGAGACTTAAAAACTCGAGTTTCATCTTGGAACTCGAATTTTAGACACTTGAGATGCTATTTTTTAGCATTGTTTTGAAACATGACAACTAACTAAATTTTTTGATATTTATTGTTATTTGGAAAAGGAGTTCAGAGAAGATGAGATGAGAGAAAGGGAGGCTGAGATATGAGAGAAAAGAATCTGACGAAAGAGAGACATGGGCCCAGAGAGATTGAGGAATTGAATACATTAAACTAATTTTGCAACCAGCTACAATGAAGTTGTGAATGTACCAACCCACTATAGCTGGGTTGCAAAATGTTATAAATATAGCAACCCGGCTGTAGCATCTTTTTATAAGTTTGGTGGCCAAAATAATAGCAACTAGAGGGGTTTTAAATCCCCTATGCTAGTGCTCTTATTAATATTTCCCTAACCATTTCTTTCTTTGATTGCCTAATTGTAGAAACGGACAAGGACATGATTAATCATTACAACCTCAACCAGGAGGATTTCAATCCCATATTTTATTAAACAATGGAAGTACACTTTCTTCTTCGTCTTCGGTTTTTTTATTTTATTTTATAAATTTAAATTTGCGGCTAGCCAACAAAGATGATAACCCACTTACCATCAACACTATTTTTGATAGACAATAATTACCATAAAAAAAAAGTCTGTTTCCCCTCTAAAATGTAATATAACCACCAAAAACATAAACTAAACTGTAGTTCAACATGATTGAGGGAAGAATACAATACAATCAAATAAACAAATATATTTTACACAATGAGTCCAACACTTGTCTGGAGGAATTCCAATATATAACTCGCCTTCAATTTGAAGGGAATGAATGGATGCTTCTTCAAGAATCTTCTGAAATTTTTTCCCAGATGCGTGCTGTGGTATCAAAACAGAAAATTAGAACAGCAGAGAAGGTAAAGTTTAAAACATCAAGAAAGTTTGCAAGAATAAAAAAAAACAAGAAGATTAATAAAGCACTTTGAGGTCTCTTCATAGACTTGTCAATACAGATCAAACTGACAATTTAAACACAGAAGGCATGCTAGAAATCGATATCTGAAAGATGCACCAACCCCTACGACCATTGCTAGCTAATAGAATGAAGGGATCACCAGTCTCAGTTTCTACAAATAGGCAATCAAAGAAAGAAGGGTTAGCGAAATATTAAAAATGGGACTAATGTTTGTTCTTAATGTTTACAAAACCTTTACCTTTTGATCTTGTTTTCCCTTGTTATTTTATGTTTTTTATGCTTTGGGTTGAGAGAGACATAAAATAGAAGCAAAATTACATATTTAGCCATATTTTTAACGAAAGTGGGTAACAGAATCTTAACTAGCTAACCTCAGGTGAGTAAAGTATCAAATTTCAAATCACAGATAGTCAACTTAAATTTCAACCAAACCATATATAGATAAGTTGTAATTAGTCCATAATTTTAATAGTAGCTAAAATAGTGTCTTGCTGGCTGTGGCAAGGTCAAACAGGATGTTAAATTTTTTTGATAGTTTGTTGCGACTTATGCATGTTTTTTTTAATAAGTGTTTAGCTATATTTTTAATCTCAAATTAGTTTATTGAGATTGATGTGAATCTTCTTAGCCGCTTGATTTGGCTCAACGAAGATCACACAACAAGCCAACCTTTCAGGCTATTACATATACATACATTTCTAGTCTTTACATGCTTTCATAAGTAAGATAACTGTTGCACTTTCATTCAGCAGTGTTATAACAAAGTGGTGGAGGATTTGGACTTAAATTTTGGGAAAAGTAAAAAATAAAAATAAATGAAAAATAAATCTACAATTTTATTATTGGAATACATTAAATCCTTAAATTTTTTTTTTTTTTTAAACGGTCCCATTTAAACCTCATACTCTTAAATGACACGTTTTAAACCCCAAGAAGTCAATTGATGCACATATCATTTGTGAGGGTCAGGTTTGTTTGGATTTTTTGGGGTACATTTATGAAAGTATGAAATTTGTTTTTTGAAAGTATGGAGTTTAAACTTTAAACTTTAAAGTGCTCCATTTAAGGGTATAGGGTTTAATATATGTCCCAATAATAAAACTATGGGTTTTTTTTTTTAAGAATTAGATAACCTGAGCCGACAATATCATTCTTGTAAAAGAGATTGTTTTTTGGTTTATTTTGCAAATAATGCTCTTTTATCTTAGAAATATATACACTTGATATATCTTCATTTAATGTTTTATCATTCAAATTGTTTTTTATTGTTAGGAACATATGTCACTATTTTATGTAATTGGCTAATCCTTTGACAAAACACACTTTACTTATATTTTGGTAGATCTAGGATGTGTTTAATACTTCAAGAAACTTTGTTTCAAGATCAAGTGTTGAAGCCATGCAAGTTTGTCCAAGTTTCAAGAAAAGAAAGTGCCTATCATTAAAGCTTGACAGCTAGCCATCTGTCAAGGTTTAAAGAGCTGATCAGCCCCGTGGCTCAACAACTTCTCGACAGCATCTCGACAGCTAGGCATTTGTTGAGGTTTAAGAAAAATAGATATTCAGTTCTGTTTTGACTCTAATCTGTGGTTATGTGTTCAGGCTTTCTTTTCTCACAACCCTAGACATATAAAATGATTATTTTAAGGGCCGTCAAAGAGGACACAAGTTGCACAAGTGTTGAGCAAAGTTTGTTCAAGCATATTGTGACCGAAGACAGAGTTTTTCCCTAGTTCATCATTCTTGTAAAGAAGTTGCTGTGTTTGTGCACCGTAGGGTTTTGTGACCAAGCATCTTTTGGATCTTCATCATCTAGATGAACTGAAGAACTTTACAGCTAACAATCTTCTCTAGTTGGTGATTGAAGTCATGTACTAGGATCTGCGTAATTAGTTAGTCATGTACTGTGAGCCGTGCATTACAAGGAGAGATTGTCACTATAGAACAAGAACAATTGGGTATTAGAGTAAAGGTTCAACTGTAGGTTGGTATAAGGTACTGGGATTCCTTTACTTGTAATCGCTTGTTGTGGTAATAGTGAATTCTCGGGAGTGGTGACCTTAAAATCACCCAATGTGGTTTTTGCCGTGTTGGTTTTCCCCATTCGTAAACAAATCACCGTGTCAATTTATTTTCCGCTGCATAATTAGTTTAATTGGTGATTTGTTTATACTACCACGCGTTTACATGTTAATTTGATTAATTAATAAACTTGGGTAATTAATCAATTAATTCATCACAATGGGTCAATTCGTTTTTGGCCTATCATTTATTAATATTAGATTAGACATTCCTGCTATTTAAACATGCACACCAAAATTTATATTAGTAGAATCTATATGCTCATCAATTCTATAAACTAATGTATTCCATATTATTTTTAAATAACAAAAAAAAAAAAAAAAAAAATCAAACCTAAACTTTTAATCAATGGCATAGTCATTGATCTCTAATTAATAATTTTGAAACTTTGAAAAAGTCAGGGATATATGGAGTAATGCAGAAAATGTGATTTAGCGGTAGATTATATTTACAATTCTTATTTTTCACGAAAATTTCTTATTAATTTTTTTGTTTCGGTGAATTTGAGCATGCTAGATAGTATCTTCCCCCTTTTCATGTATTTAAGCACAAATACGCTCTCAAGATGTGTAATGTTTCACTTAAACTAGCTTATAATCTCATATATATGCTTGCATACAGTTAAAAATAAACAAAATCAAATGTATATTAAAATTCCTAAATAAGTTAAATTCCTGGATTTTATTTTATTTATGTTTTGATAAAAGTCTGTAACAAGTTCTTCTATTTGGTTTTTGATGATTGTGATTGTCTTAATTTATTTGTTCCGATTAGTGTATTGGTTTGATGATAAAAAATAATCATCAAAAAATGGATGTCGTAAATTGAAATTTTATCATATCTATAAATAATTAATAGAAGTTTAATGTTATATTTTTAAATTATTATTTCTCATTGTAATTTTATCATTTGCACTATGCCTAGTAGCATTAGGGCACTAGTTTTCAGTTTTACAACATTTGGCCTTTCTTTTGCAGCTCGAGTATCCATTAGTAACCATTTTTCTCAATCATATAGTTTTTATTCTCTGGCTTCGTATCAATTTAATATATTCACATAAACTTTTATTTTGATTTCTTGTAAATTTTGTATCTATGTTAAAATTAAAGTTTTCCATATTTTTACTGAATTTCAACTTATGGCATCCAGTCTTGATAATAGCTCTTTATCATTAAACCAAGACACCAATCGATTTTTGGTGTAAGAAGAGATTGAACCCCAGATCTCTTATTCAACCATTAGAGACTTTACCAACAGAAATTGAACAAATGAGATGTATCTGAATAAACCAGTTTTTTTGATAATGTATCTAAACAAACCAGTGTTTAGCTAGTGTTGAAACAACTTTATAGTACAGTTCTTACAGTCCTTTTTTTCAGCTAATACCGGCATACACTTTGGACTTTTTTTAGATTTAGAACCAAAGGATTGGTAAGTAAATAATAATAATAAACAGGGAAGAAGAAGACGACTAAGCAGGGGCTGCACCAAGTACTTGAAGCAGCAGGTTGCCCACACAAGTCACCAGTCATGCCTTCATCTTTTGCTGCTATTTCTCCTTCTTCTTCTTTTGTCCATCTCCACTTTCTCTCTTCTAGTTTTGGACAAACTTAGGGACAATACCTTATGGTGCTGTTCCTTAGATTCCCCTCTTAAAATTTAGCCATGTGGCTATTTAACTAAAAATAGACTTTTTTTTCATGAGAAAAAATCAACATAATAGAATCTTAAAAATGGAACATAAAGAACAACACATAAGTACTGTACTTAAGTCTTGCTTTTTATTTTTTGTATTCTTTTTTTTTATTATTTGTGTTTCCAAAGCCCCTCCTTGTGATTACATTGTAAAGGTAGAAAAGTTTTAGCCATTCATTTTTTTCACCTTGCCCAACGTGATGTGACAAATATCTCAATTCTTAAGTACTTTTAATTAATATTTACAATTTTTTTAAAGAAAAAAAATCTAATACCATAATTTTGTCTCACATCTTTTTTATTGTAATTGTAATTGTGATGTGATAGAGAGTGAGTAGTAGAGAAAAAAATAATGGGTCTATATGTAAGTGGTAGACATTCAAATTCACAATTGTGCTAAAAAAAATATAAACTTTTGTCATTTTAAAATTACTTTATATTAGGACATATGTGAGAATTGTTAGAGATATATGTTATGTATATTGGCTAATCCTTTGAAAAAATGTACTTTACTTGTAATTAGATAGATCTAGGATGGGTTTAGTATTTCAAGGAATAAGAGTTCAAGTTTAGTATTGAAGCCATGCAAATCTATCCAAGAAACAAGAAAAGAAGTGTTGTTCATTGAAACTCGACAGAATCATATCTATCAAGGATTAATGTTGAAGCTCGATAGCAGTTCAACAGAAGCTGCATCTGTCGAGAATTACGAAATTAGAATTTCCAGATCTGATTTCACGCATATCTATGTGTATTTGTGTAGGGTTTCTTTTCTCACAACCCTAGACATATATAAGGATTATTTTAAGGGCCGTCACATGATGACGCAACTTAATGCAAAGTGATTATACATGCATATTGTGATCGGAGACAATTTGCCCTCGTTCATCACATTCTCTCTAGAAGCTATTGTGTCTTTGCGCCAAGGGTTTTGTAACCAAGGAGCTTCTTGATCTTCATTGTTGGATGAATTGAAAAAATTTGCAGCCAACATCTTCCTCAAGTTAGTGTGTTAGTCATATATTGGGATCCGTGCTTCATTGGTTAGTCACGTAATGGGAATCGTGTATTGTATTGTCATTTCTATATGACTCATGTGCACACTCTTAGAGGGAGAAATTCTACCTTGTGCACATTCGTAGGGGGAGAAAGCCATAGGGGAGATGCATATACCAAGGGGGAGAAGACATTCTTTTTGAGAAAACCTTTATTTACTTTATGCTTGTTTTCTCGTTGCTTTATGATGCTTTGATATGCTTTGTTGCTCTCATTGCATCGTGTTTATGTATTGGACATGCTTTTATCCTTATGCTATTGTGTTTTATTGGTTGCATGTTCAGATGATCACTTTCTTTGCTATATGATCATTGTAGTCATTTCCTTATGATTGTTTGGTGTATGATCAAGTTGCTCACATGTTTCACATCATGTTTACTTGATCACAATTTACTTGTTACATTATACTTGTCCGTTCATTACTTGCTTTATCTTGAAGGTCTAATGTGTCTTGTGCAAGTGTTTCAGGTTACAGGTATATATGTTACAAGTTCATCACGACTCCTATGATTCATGATAGGGGGAGTGATATGATAGAGAAGTACTTTATATTTTGTACCCATGTTGCTTTTGTAAGCTTTAAGGGTTTGTTTCATGCATAGTTTGTAGGCCTTTGTGGTTTGTGCCATGCATTTGCTATACCATGCTTATGCAGCCTTTATGCATGTTTGCTTGTTGTTTAATGTCATGCATTTTACTTCAAGTACATCACTCTTGTGCCCTTGTAGGATTGTTCCTAGATGCATATACGTTCTATGCATTGGTTGAGTGATGAACACTCTTGTGCCCTAGTAGGATTGTTCCTAGATGCAAATATTTCGTGTATTTCGCATTGGTTGAGTGTTGGATGTGTAAGTGATACTCTTCAAATGAGCTTATCGACTTGCATATCCGGATGTTCATTCCATGTGTGAATGAGCATAGTGATCACTTTTGTATAGTGATTGCTTCATCTTGCATGATCACATTATATTTGCTCCATATGCACTTCAAGTTTTTCTGCATACAATAATGTTATTGTGTTGTTGTGTTTCAGGAGATACTTGTTCATGTGTTTCAAGAGCTTATCAGAATCTAGAATTAGGTGTGAGTGAGTTTTGCCTTTGTTCCCAAACTCATGTCTAAGTCTAGAGTCTGTTTTAGGGTTTTGTCACGGAATAGCCAAAGGGGGAGATTGTAAAGTTGTAATTTACAACTAGGTTTTTGTTGGCTTTTATTCCATACCAAATTTGATTGTAATTGATTTCAATCTTGTATACCCTGTATTTATTGTGGAATTTATTGTAAGGGTTGTGTGTAAGAAAGAGAGTGTGTGAAGACTCAAGAAATTGAAGACTGAAGATTTTCGCGGGTATCTCGCTACTACGCATCCCGCGAAATGGTGCATGTGCCCTGCACGTGCTGGAAGCTAAAGAGTCATGCTAGGCTGTCATTTTCGCGAGTGTCTCACTGGTAAGGCCTTCCCGCGAGACAGTCGCGAAACATTCTGCCTGGAGGATTTTTATGAGCGACCTTCTTACCCTTCACCCTCTCTATATATATACCCTCATTACCCACATATGTTGGTGTGGCTATTCAGAGAGAAAAAGCCTAGATAGGTTTTTTACAACTCACCCACCCATCTTTTGAGAGAGAGCTACTCCTCCTTAGAGAGAAATCATTGTAGCCTCTTCTCCATCCCTCTCCCATTATCATACCTTGAGAGGAGATTTGTACCCAAACACAACCCACACACATTCAGAGTGTAGAGAGTGTTTTGGAGCTATTGGGAAGCATTGGAAGAAGCCAAGGATGGCAAATGCAACATGGAGCTTGTTGCGGGATCCGGAGAACTAAGACAAGACACGGTTCCGAGAAGCCTTGTTGGAGTAGGAGCTTGGAGGGCTTAGGTACATCGGGTAGATTAGGCTTGGAGGGTCTCTTGCTAACCCATGTATCCCAACTGATTGTCTAGTGGATCGATTTCCGCTTGGAGGGCGGTGGAGAGGTTTTTCGCCGAGTTCTTCGGTTTCCTCTTCGAGAACACGTCTCGGTGTTTTCTGTGTTTGCACCCTTCTTCCCTACTCTTATTTATTTCATTTTTACTGCTATGTTGCTTTAAATATGGATTAGAGTAGTTGTATTGCTTATACGCTTGGGTTTACACTATTCCGCACTTATCATTAAGTTAGTGTAAAATCAACCAAGCCGTAATTTTAATTTGAGGGTCTAAACCGCTCGTGTGTTTTCAACACATTTTCGAGCTTTCAATTGGTATCAGAGCGGGTACACTTGTTTTGATTTAAATACCTAAGTGTGATCCTTGACCCCTTGTGTTTATTTGCCATGGATTGTGCTATGTATGCCTCTTTGTATGATTTGGTTGGTGATAAATGTAACATGCCATGTGTTTGTGAAAATGCCTCTATGAGTGTTAATCCTCATAATTGTGATGACATGTTAATTGAATCCTTGGGTGTTGTTGATATTCCTAACATTAAACTCTTGAAGAAAAATGCTAAGAAGTTTCATAAGGATTTGAGCAAGTTATTTTGTGAAAAGGATGATTTGATTGCTAAGCTCAATGAATCCAACAAATTGGTTGAGAAATATAAAAAACTTGCTGAAATTTCTCTTGAAAAGCTGAAAGAGTTTGAATGTTTGAATATGGACTTGGATGCTAAACTTGTTTTGTCTAACAAACTTGTTGATGATCTTAAATCTGAAAATGAATCTCTTAAGATGCATGCCAAGTGTTTGATTGCTGAACCTATTGTTGAAAATGATGAAAATATATGTTGCAATCATGTTGTGGTACCCGATATTGTGCCTAGTGTGTGTTCTAACCCAAAGGACAAATCGGTGTACATTCCTCCACATAAAAGAAATCAAAAAGTGGAGAGAAATGCTATTAAGTCAAAGCCTCTGTTTAGGTCCAATCCTAAGGAATTGAGTGGATCTAAGTTTGTTCCAACTTGCCACCATTGTGGTGTGATTGGTCATATAAGGCCTCAATGTTCTAAGTTGAAGAGAGAACAAACCCAAGTTGCTAGATCCATTCCCAAAAAGCCTAATGGACCTAAACACATTGTTTGTCACCATTGTGGTGCCCTTGGTCATCTAAGACCTCATTACTCTAAGTTTCATGCTCTTAAAAGAATTAAAAGAAAAGAGAAACTTGAACTTCTTGGAAGTTGTGCTTTGCATGATAAACCGGATTTGAGTGAAAATAGCGTGTTGTTAAAGAAAATGTTTAATGCTCTTAACTCCTTGACTATGTGCATCTCCGGTTCTCATTCTCCCAACCCTCGCCTCACCTCTCTTGAGACACTCATTCCAAACAATCATTCCGTTTGGATGAGGAAGGGTTCCTATGGTTGAGTTTTTGTTCTTTTGGTCCTTGATCTAATTCTTTCGATCTTTGTGGGACCCTTCATGCATTAGATGCCATATCTTCATGCATTTGTGCATCTTGCATTTATTTGTATGCATTACTTTTGTTTTGATCTTACTTTTATGTCTTTGTTTTGTGTGTGTAAAAATCCAAAACTACATAAAAAGTGAAAAATTCAAATAGTTTGATCGTATATGTTTAAGCACATATCTTATGTGAGTTTGGCCTAGTACCTTCGTACTAATGGCGTAGTGCATTTACGAGCTTAGCTTGTTTTGTATGCACCTATTTCTATGTGGAAGAAATCTTGAAAACTATGTGTGACTGTTGTAAATAGATCTTCAAGCTTGTTATGAATGATTGGTCAATAGTCTTGTTGGTCTTGATACTTGCATAGACTTGTGTCTATATCTCTTCCCACTTTATTTTTATGTTTTTGCAAAAAGAGCTCACTAAATGTAAATCTCAAAATGAAAAGAGATATTGAGCTGCAAAAGCCTGTCGCACATACTAGTATTTGACTAGGAAAAAGGGAAAGCGACTCTTTTAATGTAAATTTTATGGTGCTCAAAAAGCCAAAGGCTAATCATCAATGTTGAAATATCATAAATTTCAAGCACCTATCTCAAAATGAGATGTTTTGTCCATACAAAATAAAATGGACCAATTGTTATGCTTTATGTAGAAGCCAAATGAAAAGTTTCTAAGTTATGTATTCAATGTGTGGGAGGTCATATATACTCATTTCTATAATGGAGATGGTCCACTTGATTTCGTATCAGCTGTGTATGACTCGTTTGAATTGATCATTGAAGCTTCACTCTGGTCTAAGGACTATTCCACACTTGATTCCCACACACAACACACAAGTTTAATGTTCAATGAATGCCTATTTCATTTGTGTGTTTGTACATGCTCAAATGTGATGTGTGTGTGCTCAACCATATGTGGTTCAAACCAAAAAGATTTTTGTTCTTTTTGTTTGCTTTTGGAAGTGTTTTGTATCACCCATGTTTTTCAAAGTTTTTAAAGTGTTTTTGTGTGAAAAACATGTTTTCTGGGTGTTTTTGTGTCCTATTTCATGTATAGGCTCAACTGGGAGTTAAATGGTCCAATTTTAAAGCTTTTTTTAGCTTTGGACAGAGAGTTTCGCGAGTGTCTCGCGAGTAGCTCACGAGTAAGGCTTACCCGCGAAAATTTCGCGAGTACTTTCGCGAGTCAGCATCCCGCGAAAATTTCGCGAGTACTTTCGCGAGTCAGCTTCCCGCGAAAATTTCCAGATCAGCTTTTTAAAGGGCTTTTCGTGGGTCTTTTGTTTTAAACTTCTCCCATCTTCTCTCGAACCCCTGTTTTAAGGTTTCAACATCTAAACCCAACTAATTTCAAGTATTTTACATTCCATAAACATATCTAAGGTAATCTTTAACTCTTTTCATTGATTTTGTGCCTTAGATTACGTTTTTGGGGGTTTTATGTTCATAGTTGGGATTTTTCTCTAATGGGAGTTGAAAAACCTATTTTCTGTCAATCTTTTTGATTGGGCTTTGTTTTGAATGATGATTTGGTTTGGTTGTTGGCCCCTTGTGGCAAAAATAACATGTATTTAGGCAAAATTTTCATATGTTCTTACATTGTTCATCATACATGTGTAGTGTGTGCACTCTAAGTGTTTAATAAAATGCCCAAATGACATTTTCTCGTTGTTTTGGACTCTGATGAGTTCCAAACTGTGGGGATCGCCATAATTATTCATGTTTATCATGTTTTGATCATTGGTGGTGTGTTTTGTACACTTTGCCCCTTGAGTGCCTTGCTCATGCATTAGTCATGCATCACACATGCACACTAGATGTACACTAGATGCTATTTGCTGCACACACTCTAACACTTGACATGTTTTTGCATTCACTCATGCTAGTTAAGTCTTTTTGGACCTTTTAGCACATATAACATGTTCTTGTGTCTATGTCATGCCTAGGTCCATATCATGTTCTATCATCCTTAGCATGTCATGTTCTTTATGCTTTGTAGCATTTTTTTAATGTTTGTATTATGTTTGAGCTTCAGTTTCTCATTCATCTTGCACTCCTCATACATCATCTTCATATCTTCTTTTCTTTCCCTCCTTCCTCTTGATTAATTTGTCTATTCGTGACAAAAAGGGGGAGAGTATTGTCATTTCTATATGACTCATGTGCACACTCTTAGAGGGAGAAATTCTACCTTGTGCACATTCGTAGGGGGAGAAAGCCATAGGGGAGATGCATATACCAAGGGGGAGAAGACATTCTTTTTGAGAAAACCTTTATTTACTTTATGCTTGTTTTCTCGTTGCTTTATGATGCTTTGATATGCTTTGTTGCTCTCATTGCATCGTGTTTATGTATTGGACATGCTTTTATCCTTATGCTATTGTGTTTTATTGGTTGCATGTTTGGATGATCACTTTCTTTACTATATGATCATTGTAGTCATTTCCTTATGACTGTTTGGTGTATGATCAAGTTGCTCACATGTTTCACATCATGTTTACTTGATCACAATTTACTTGTTACATTATACTTGTCCGTTCATTACTTGCTTTATCTTGAAGGTCTAATGTGTCTTGTGCAAGTGTTTCAGGTTACAGGTATATATGTTACAAGTTCATCACGACTCCTATGATTCATGATAGGGGGAGTGATATGATAGGGAAGTACTTTATATTTTGTACCCATGTTGCTTTTGTAAGCTTTAAGGGTTTGTTTCATGCATAGTTTGTAGGCCTTTGTGGTTTGTGCCATGCATTTGCTATACCATGCTTATGCAGCCTTTATGCATGTTTGCTTGTTGTTTAATGTCATGCATTTTACTTCAAGTACATCACTCTTGTGCCCTTGTAGGATTGTTCCTAGATGCATATACGTTCTATGCATTGGTTGAGTGATGAACACTCTTGTGCCCTAGTAGGATTGTTCCTAGATGCAAATACTTCGTGTATTTCGCATTGGTTGAGTGTTGGATGTGTAAGTGATACTCTTCAAATGAGCTTATCGACTTGCATATCCGGATGTTCATTCCATGTGTGAATGAGCATAGTGATCACTTTTGTATAGTGATTGCTTGTTTGATCTTGCCATGGTTTATTGTTTTATTCCATCTTGCATGATCACATTATATTTGCTCCATATGCACTTCAAGTTTTTCTGCATACAATAATGTTATTGTGTTGTTGTGTTTCAGGAGATACTTGTTCATATGTTTCAAGAGCTTATCAGAATCTAGAATTAGGTGTGAGTGAGTTTTGCCTTTGTTCCCAAACTCACGTCTAAGTCTAGAGTTTGTTTTAAGGTTTTGTCACGGAATAGCCAAAGGGGGAGATTGTAAAGTTGTAATTTACAACTAGGTTTTTGTTGGCTTTTATTCCGTGCCAAATTTGATTGTAATTGATTTCAATCTTGTATACCCTGTATTTATTGTGGGATTTATTGTAAGGGTTGTGTGTGAGAAAGAGAGTGTGTGAAGACTCAAGAAATTGAAGACTGAAGATTTTCGCGGGTATCTCGCTACTACGCATCCCGCGAAATGGTGCATGTGCCCTGCACGTGCTGGAAGCTGAAGAGTCATGCCAGGCTGTCACTTTCGCGAGTGTCTCGCTGGTAAGGCCTTCTCGCGAGACAGTCGCGAAACATTCTGCCTGGAGGATTTTATGAGTGACCTTCTTACCCTTCACCCTCTCTATATATATACCCTCATTACCCACATATGTTGGTGTGGCTATTCAGAGAGAAAAAGCCTAGATAGGTTTTCTACAACTCACCCACCCATCTTTTGAGAGAGAGCTACTCCTCCTTAGAGAGAAATCATTGTAGCCTCTTCTCCATCCCTCTCCCATTATCATACCTTGAGAAGAGATTTGTACCCAAACACAACCCACACACATTCAGAGTGTAGAGAGTGTTTTGGAGCTATTGGGAAGCATTGGAAGAAGCCAAGGATGGCAAATGCAACATGGAGCTTGTTGCAGGATCCGGAGAACTAAGACAAGACATGGTTCCGAGAAGCCTTGTTGGAGTAGGAGCTTGGAGGGCTTAGGTACATCGGGTAGATTAGGCTTGGAGGGTCTCTTGCTAACCCATGTATCCCAACTGATTGTCTAGTGGATCGATTTCCGCTTGGAGGGCGGCAGAGAGGTTTTTCGCCGAGTTCTTCGGTTTCCTCTTCGAGAACACATCTCGGTGTTTTCTGTGTTTGCACCCTTCTTCCCTACTCTTATTTATTTCATTTTTACTGCTGTGTTGCTTTAAATATGGATTAGAATAGTTGTATTGCTTATACGCTTGGGTTTACACTATTCCGCACTTATCATTAAGTTAGCGTAAAATCAACAAAGCCGTAATTTTAATTTGAGGGTCTAAACCGCTCGTGTGTTTTCAACACATTTTCGAGCTTTCATATTGAAAAGAGAGATTGCCGCTACATTACAAGTCCAATTGGGTATTAGGGTAAGGGTTTAACTATTGGTTGGTATTAGGTACTGAAATTCCTTTTACTTGTAACCGCTTGTTTTGATAATAGTGGATTTTCGGGAGTAGCGACCTTAAATTCACCCAGTGGGGTTTTGCCTTGGTAGTTTTCCCCATTCGTAAACAAATCACCTGTGTTCAAGAGCCAAGATAAAGCGAAGAAGGATGCTTGGGATGGTGGTCAGTACACTGTTCCCTCCGGACCAAAGTGCTTCGGATGTCAGGGTTTTGGACACATGAAACAAGAATTTCCAACTTATCTCATGACCATTGGGAAAAGCAAGGCCCTTGCTGCTACCTTGAGTGACACCGAGTGGATGATTTAGATAATGAGGATGATGGAATTCTGAATGCCTTTACTGCAACTGTAAATCCTATTGAGGGGATTATTGAAGAAGTGGATGAAGAAGAGGACTTGGTGGATTTTAAGTTTGAGAAAATGGATGAACAAGATGACATCTGTACAGCCTATACAAAATTATACAAGGTCTCTGAAAAACATGAGAAATTGTATAGGCTGGCCACCAAGAAGTTTAGTGATATGGAGCTTGAACGAGAAGAAATCTCCACAGAGTTCAATGAAGCTAATCAGACCATTGGAGCACTGCGGTTCGAGAACAATTTTTTGGCTGAGAAAACCAAGAAGCATGAAGCGGAGCAGTTTCAAGTCAGAGCTCAGTTGGAGAGAACTTCAAGGGCAAAGCTCAATGAGATGCTTAGCTTTCAGAAATCTGCTTTTGATTAAACTGGTTTGGGGTATGATTTCTCTTCCTCTAATATTGCTTCTTCTAGTACTACTGTGTTTTTTTCACTTGCTAATAATGTTGAATCTGAGAAAAATTATGTGAAAAATGTTTTAGCTAGTGAGAACATAGACAAGGGTAAATTTATCTTAGGAGCACCCCTTAAGCTTGATAAGAAAGAGACTAAAAACCCTAGGGCTAAGAAGAGCAATAACCAAAAGTCTAAACATAAGAAGCAGCATCTCTATCACCACTGTGAAGCTACTGGACATACTTTTATGATCTCATCCAGAAACCAGAATCAGTTTCCATCTTCTTTTGCTCCTCTTGGAGATCTTCTCAAAGCCCTCATGTTCCTTTCGAACTTGAACGCTTTCAATTCTTCCCCTACACCGCCTAATCAAGGGTTCGCCAAATGGAAAGGTTCTTCTAAGGTGTGGAAAAAAAAAAGCTCCAAGTGATCTAGTCACTTTTTCTCTCTCCCTCCCTTTTTTTTTTGGTTTGCCTTACTTATGTGTTTTGCATTCTTGTCTTTGAGTCAGTCTAGTTTTTATACTATATGCTTTGTTTAACATGTTTTTGTTTGTTTGTTTTCAGTTTTGCTTTTTTTTTTTTTTTTTTATAAAAATTTAAAAAAATTGAAAAATTAGAAAAATACAAAAACAGTGTGTGTTTTGTATACATTGGTACTTGTGTACCTTGGATGGCCATTGAAACAAAGTTTTGTATCTTTTGTAGCTTAGATGAGCATCTCTAAGCACAACTAAGCAAATGAGTTTTTTGACTCTTGTTTGTGATGAGTAAGATTAGGTAATCTCTTGTACTTAACACTCGTATCACTCTTTTTTACGGAAAGGACTAGAAAATCCTAAGAGAAATGCATAAATAACTATCTCACTATTGTTGCCCGCTAATCATGAAATGACATATGTATGCTTCGGCATAGCAAAAGTGCAATGTCAAAAGTTTAAAAAAATTGGGTATTTTCTTCTCTCTCTTATATGCCCATGCATGATATGATTGCAAAGAAAAATCAAAAGCAAAAAGAATCAAAATATTTTATATATGATTACAAGCATGTCTTCTAGGAGATGTGGGAGTTATAGGATGTACCTCAAAGGTAATAGTCCTCATCAAGCAGTTATGATTGTGTGTGAGTTAAATTGATTTTCTCATATCTGAAATTGTCATAACATGTAGACACTTACACAATCTTGTGATGTTTTAATACACAACATGCAATATTCTTTGCTACTTTTGATACATGTGCAGGTACAATATGATTTAACCATCACAAAGAATACATATGTTTATGTATGCTCACTAAACTGTCTTAACTTGTTTTTAAAATATAAAATTGGTTAGATTTGTTGTGTGTGTGTGTGTGTGTGTATTTTGGATCTAAATGCTTGATATTTTTCTTGTTGAGAGATATTTTTGAGAGCTTAAAATGTTGTTTGGATCTCTGGTTGAGTAGCTCGCTTGATTGCATTCATTTCTGTGTTTTTCTCTTCTTTGAAAAACTGTTTTTACACATCTCGACAGCTTCTCGACAACTAGCTATCCATCGAAATCTTTGATCTTTCTTTCTCGACAGATCTTATCGTAGTCTCGATCCATTGAAACTTTCTTGAATTTGTCTCTATAGCTTTTCGACAAACTCTCAATCCATCAAGAAAGTTTCTGTCTGCTCAATAGTTGTTCAATCCATCGAGGTTTTTTTGGCCGTCGACAAATTCTTGATAACACCTCGACAGATTTATTTGTCGAGAATTAGTTCTTGACAGATTCTCAATAGCTCTCGATCCATTGAGCTTTGTGTTTCTATATATAGTTTCTGCATGATTTTTTTCTCATTTCTCTTCGATCTCTCTAGACAGAAACACTATTTTCTCTTTCCCAAATGCTTCTTACTCAACTTCTTCACCTTCCCCCCTTGATTTTTAACCCAAACCTTGTGTTCTTCATCTGGTATGATCTCTCTTCTCTTTTTTATCATGCATTTCATCCATTTAGACCTAGGTTTTTGGGGTTTTTGAAAATTTTTGGGGTTTTTCAAAATTGATGAGGTTTTTGTGAAATTTTTGGGTTGGGTTATGTTTAAATGATCTGATTTGCTCATGCATTGCATCACATTTGCATTTTCACCATGTTTTATGCATTTAGATGTGTGTTTTATATATTGAAATCTTGTGTGCTAATAGGTTTGGATTGGACTGAGCCCATGATTCTTATATTGTTGCATGCCACATGTTCATACATTTTTCATGCATACATATCTCTCTTTTCTTCCTATTGATATTTGTTATTGGTTGGTACTCTTCTGTGTGTGTGTGTGTGTGTGTGTCTCTCTCTCTCTCTCTCTCTCTCTCTTTTGGATAGTTTGCACATGGCACCCAAGCACAAAACTACTCTGTCGTGGAACCCTCTTCATTCTAGGGCATCTTCTTCTTCTGATTCTACTCCTCTTCACGTTTGGTTCCGTGATAAGAAGGCCCATCAGGACTTCTCGAAGAACTTTTCTCGACGCAGCATTCATTCGGAACGCCAGGTCATTCTTTCTGGCTTCTCCAATACTGATCTACCCACTGTCATTCACAATAGGCATTGGAAGTTGTTGGGTTCTAAGAAATTAGGAATTAATGTATTAGAACTTCAATTTGTATTTTGTTGGCAAACCATGATCAAAACATTTAGTCTAGGTTTAGGCTTGCTCAAAGTATGTTTATTTGTAAAATTGGAATCGAGTGATTGCAGAATTTATTGGACTAAATCTGTAAGTATCGATTGATGGAAAATTAGACTCGATCGATTGAACCACGTACAGATTTATTTTTCTGCAGAGTTCCAGTTCAGCCCAAACTCTATTTAAACGTCTTGGGGTTCAAGTAAAACTCTTATATATATAAGGGAAACCCTAGAACGTTTTTGAGACTTTTGTAGAGAGAGATTAGAGTGCCTCTTGTGCCTCCTTTTATTAGGGTTTTATACCCAAACCTCTCTAAGTCTTTGTTGCTCATATTTGCTGTTTATGTGAATCTCTTGTGAGATCCTTGAGGAGTTTTCCTTCACATAAACTTAAAGTTTTCAAGGTAGAGATATTATCTACATCTTGATGATCAACAAGGTTGCTACCATTTGAAGCTTAAAGAATATCAAGCGTGGGTGCTTGTAGCTGATCAAGGGATTCAAAGAAAGAAGTAGTCCGTGGACTCGGAGCCTGCGCGTGGTCGTGTCAGGAAGTTTTACTGGTGGGTAGCATTAGGAAGTCAAGCGGGGAGCTTGTAAGTCCTTTTGTAAGAACTTCAATTCTTTCTTAGTGGATTCCGTTTTGCCTTGAGGATCGGTGGGTAAAATCCTCCCCAGGTTTTTTACCGGTTTGGTTTTCCTGGGTGATCATATCTTGTGTTATTTATTATTCCGCTGCTTTATATGCTTGATATGATTATATGATTGTTTTAACCTAGAATTGTTTAATTTGACTAAGTAACAACTTGGCTAATTAATCTAGGCTACGCAATCTATTTGTGGTTTAAGGGGTCTAAATTTATAACAAGTGGTATCAGAGCGGGTAGCTCTTCTTGTTTTAGATCTTTTGATCTAAGAGCTGATCCTTGACCCCTGTTGTCATGGATAATTTAAAGTGTCTTTCTGATCATGTTTCTGCTCATGCTTCTGCTGATTTTGTTGATACCTGTGATGTTTTGAATAGAAAGGACACTATTGTTTCTGTTGATTTTTTTGATGCTTTTGAAACTCTTCGTAAGGAATTATCTAAATCCTTGAAAATTGCTAAGAAATTTAAAGAAGAGTTAAAATTGGCTAATCTTGAAAAAGAGGAATTGCTTGTTAGATTAGTTGAATCTAATAAAAAGAATGAATTTTTGAGAAATCAAATTTTCTCTCAGGATGAGAAGATGAAAAGCTTGGAACAAGAGTTAGCTGAGTCTAAAGCTAAACTTGAAAATTTGATTAGTACCAAGCCTGTTGATGATAACAGAATTGTTTCTGTTTCTCTTAAGCCTAAAACTGAAAAAGTTTATATCACTCCTTTTAAGAGGAATAATAAAGAGAAGGCTTATTTTGCTAGGTTAGACAAAAGTAAAAGTTCTGATGTTAACGCTGAAGTTTCTAAACCTATGTCTAATCCTATTGTTAGAGAGCATAATAAATCTGTTTTTGTGCCTACTTGTCACCATTGTGGTGTTGTTGGTCATATTAGACCAAATTGTTCTTTGTTGAGGCAAAAACTGAAATCTGAGACTAGACTTGCTGTTAGGAATACTGATGTTCCTAAATTTGTTCCTATTTGTCACTTTTGTGGTGTCTCCGGTCACATTCGTCCTAATTGTCATAAATTGAAATTTAAGCATTCTGTATGTCAATCTAGAATATGTGATGATGTTTCTCTTGCCATAAGTCCATATAAATTGTTTCATATGCTTTTGAAAAATTTGAGCTTGTTGGCTTGTGAAAGGAATTTGCAGGATTTTAGTCTGTCTCAGAAGATTGGTGTAATCCCTCAAATACACTCTGCTTCTCATGGTTTTTCACCTACAAAGCCGAAGACTCGTGCTATATGGGTGAGAAAAGATCCTTTAAGGTGAGTGTTGCTGACTTGTCCCTGTTTTAATTCTTTCAATTATTTGTGGACATGTCTTGTTTCTGTTTTTGGTTGTTTTGTTTTTTCTAGGTTGTTTTTTTTATTAAAAAAAAATTCAAAAACATTGAAAAATTGCAAAAAGACAAAAATATTTTATTTTGTGTCTTGTTTTATTTTTCTTGAGGATTACATGAGTTTTGATATCTCTCTTGATTTAGAACATGCTTGACATTGTGGAGAAACTTGAATAGTGGAGAAACTTGAATAGTTTGTGCTAAACTATTTTTGATTTTGTGTGAGGATGTACTAGTTTGTACATGTACTCATGGGTTAATTAAGAAATTGATATTTCTTGTTTGTGTACCCTCTATAGCTTAGTTAAGCATTGTCATGCATTGCATTTGCATTGATCATTTAGCACAATGTGTGTTTTTGTTTTTGGTCATAAATTTTTTTCAAAATCTCAACAAATGGTTATAACGTTTGTCAAAACCAAAAAGATTTTTGTGTTTTGTATTATAGATCTTGGATTGATAATCAAGGATTGGCCATATTATTTTTACATAACATGTTTATGTACCTTGTTTAGCTTGGATGAGCTTATTTTATTGCACTTTACTAGTTAAAGCTTTGTAGTGCATGTTGTGTGGGAAAGATGTGTGTGGTTTTTAATCACTTTGTCTTGATCTTGAAGTCATATGTTATTTGACTGTCGGACTTGATCCTTTTGAGAAAGGCATAAATAACCATCTCACCACTGTTCACTAGCCAATCATGAACACCTTAGTGCATATCATAAGATTTTGTGCTCGAGAAAGTGTAGCACATGCACAAAAAGAACATAAGGTGTAGCCTCAATTAATTCATTTAATTAAAACTGGTGTGTACTATTAGGCTTGATGCCAATTCACTTAATTCAAACCGGTGTGTACTATTAGGCTGAATGCCAATTCATATAAATAAGAGGCAAAAATGCAAGAAACTTACATGATTGCAAGCTTTTGTTCTAGGAGATGTGAGAGTTATAGGATGTAACTCTTTAGGTGATAGTCTCTTTTAAATTCTATGTGATGAATTTTGTAGACTTTGTGATTGATTGCTATTCACATATCACCTCACATATATCTCAAGCTTTTGCTAGTTGCACACACTACACAAGTTACTCTTTGTTAAACTTGGTACATTATATTGTGTGTGATTTTGTTGTGGCCATCCAAGATTAAAAGTTCCTTGATTTTAATGCAAAATGTGTTTCAAGTTTGAAAATTTTAAAAAAATCTTGAGATTTGTGTACAACATATTTGTTGCTTGAGAAAATTCAATGGGAGAATGATTGAAACTTGTTTTTGAGAAAATTGGGTGTAAAATTTGGGGTTTTTGAAAAAGCATTTCATTCCATCTCATACTCATGCATTTATTTCTTCAATTTCAATGCTTTGAGGAGTGTTTTCAAAATGTGCTTGTTGATTTTCAAAACCTGTGTTTTTCTCAAAATTTAGTGAGCCTCTGCCCATTTCGATCGATCCAACCTGATTTTCGATTGATCGAAAAAGTGCTCTCAATTGTCTCAAAATGACTGTGTCATTCGATCGATCGAATGTAATTTTCGATCGATCGAAGATCGTGGAGAAGCTTTTTTAAAAAGGGTTTGTTCTTGATCTGAATTGGGGCTTTTGTTAAATTGAGTTGAATTTGATGAAATTGGCTTGTTGTTTTGATGAAATTAGGCATTATAATCTATGTGCTGTGTTTTGTAATGCTCAATTCATCAATTTGTTTAAAAATTTCAACAAGTGGTTTTCAATTTTGAGGTTTTTGTTAGAAACCCTATGCTCAAACCAATTTTGTCAATTTAATCTCAATTGAACTTAATTGTTTACTGCAGTAGTACATGCATCATGGCATTGTATTTGTTCATGCATCATATAGATTTTTATTCTATATTGTTTTTGTGCTAACTTGCAGTCTGCCCTTGGTTTGTGTTTAAGATTCACATGCATTGCATTGATTTTTGTATCCATTTTGCAGTTTTGCTGTCATATCTCTCATTGTTTACACACATAGCATGCATACACTTTGCTACATTGGGTACTCAACTTGATCAAAAATTGATTGATTAATTTTTGAGCGATGTACTTTCTAGTATATGCTATTTTTTATGTGTGAACTGTAAAAAATATTTTTCTTAAGGGATATGATGGATAATCAATGTGCAAATATTTTCTCTACTCATGCAACTGTTTATAGGTCACATAATGCCATGTTTGCATTTTATTGAAAGAGAGAATATTTTTTCTTCATGTGTATCCTCACCTTCGTTTTTAACTTTGATTTGTGTGTTTTTAACTTTGGTCCTGTTGGTGAGGCTGTTCCTGATCCTGTAGGTGCTGCTACTGCTGATTTCCCCCCCTCTTAAAGTTTCCCCAAAACTGTTTTTCCCACAACTTGTTTTGTTTTTCCTATTTTTATAGGGGGAGAAAAGTTTTTTTTAACCTGTGTTGTTCATAGGGGGAGTTGTCTCTATTTTCTATAAAGCTGATTTTTTGTTCCCTTAATTCTCTGTTTTCTCTTATCCTTTATTGCGTATGTTGACTGTTTACTCTTTGTATGAGTTGTCTTTGTCAATACGTGACAAAAAGGGGGAGAAATTATTGATTTATGGGAATCATGTTTGTCTTGTTTAGGGGGAGTTGAAATTATTTTTGAAAGAAAATAAAAACTTTTTGTTGTATCTAACTTAGGGGGAGAGTTAGTTTATTTATGTTTTTATTTATGTTTCTTGTTTCACTTCTTATTGATTTATACTTATGAGTTCTTCATTGGTATATGTCTTTATTTTGTGCTATGTAAAATCAAGAATTTATTTTTGTTGATTTACTGTTTTTCTGTCACACATGCGTTTATGCGTTTGTTGAGTGTTTCAGGATTATACAGGTTGATTCAATTGAGCTGCTGTCTACACTTGCAACTGATGGATAGTAGTTAAGATTGGATTTGTTGTTATGAGCATTATCTTTGTATTGGGCTATTTGTAACTTTGAGCATTTCATGTTTGAGATGTGTTTTGTCACGGATTGCCAAAGGGGGAGATTGTTGGGTTCTAAGAAATTAGGAATTAATGTATTAGAACTTCAATTTGTATTTTGTTGGCAAACCATGATCAAAACATTTAGTCTAGGTTTAGGCTTGCTCAAAGTATATTTATTTGTAAAATTGGAATCGAGTGATTGCAGAATTTATTGGACTAAATCTGTAAGTATCGATCGATCGAAAATTAGACTCGATCGATCGAACCACGTACAGATTTATTTTTCTGCAGAGTTCCAGTTCAGCCCAAACTCTATTTAAACGTCTTGGGATTCAAGTAAAACTCTTATATATATAAGGGAAACCCTAGAACGTTTTTGAGACTTTTGTAGAGAGAGATTAGAGTGCCTCTTGTGCCTCCTTTTATTAGGGTTTTGTACCCAAACCTCTCTAAGTCTTTGTTGCTCATATTTGCTGTTTATGTGAATCTCTTGTGAGATTCTTGAGGAGTTTTCCTTCACATAAACTTAGGGTTTTCAAGGTAGAGATATTATCTACATCTTGATGATCAACAAGGTTGCTACCATTTGAAGCTTAAAGAATATCAAGCGTGGGTGCTTGTAGCTGATCAAGGGATTCAAAGAAAGAAGTAGTCCGTGGACTCGGAGCCTGCGCGTGGTCGTGTCAGGAAGTTTTACTGGTGGGTAGCATTAGGAAGTCAAGCGGGGAGCTTGTAAGTCCTTTTGTAAGAACTTCAATTCTTTCTTAGTGGATTCCGTTTTGCCTTGAGGATCGGTGGGTAAAATCCTCCCCAGGTTTTTTACCGGTTTGGTTTTCCTGGGTGATCATATCTTGTGTTATTTATTATTCCGCTGCTTTATATGCTTGATATGATTATATGATTGTTTTAACCTAGAATTGTTTAATTTGACTAAGTAACAACTTGGCTAATTAATCTAGGCTACGCAATCTATTTGTGGTTTAAGGGGTCTAAATTTCTAACAGAAGTCCTTTGTGATATCCCAGTCAGTTGTCCCTCCATGATCATACATATGTTTTACTCCAATATGCTCGGATTTGATTCTTCCATACCTCGCTTTCTCACTTCTGTTTGTGGTATACGTAAAGTAGTCACTCCAGAGCTTATCTCCGATGTGCTACATGTCCCAAAGGTATCACATCCTGATTACCCTAGCTGTCGTTGTGTATGGACTGTGTCCAAAGACGAACTCATGTCTTTCTTCTTTGAGACACCTTCATCTTGGGGTGACTGTCAAAACACCCATTGCTCGGGCTTTGCAAAAGGTCCAAGGTCCTGAATATGGTGATGATGTTTATTTTACATCCCTTGTCTCACTATAATTCGATTACTGAGCCTCATGCTCAATTTTTGTTATCCCTCTTTGAGGGGCTTACCGTTGACTTTCCCTCTCATTTCATACTCCCCCTTATAGACGTCTATAAGGATACGACAACCCATGATAAGCTTATTTTCCCTTCTGCTATCACGAGGATTATTTGTCATGTGTCTGTCTCCTATCTTGAGTCTACTCACTTCCCTATCATATGTGCCATCAGCAGTGCATCCGTTAGAGGAAGCGAGGCCCAGCTTTGACCGAAGCGGCCACGGATTGAGATAGCGACTTCTCCAGCCTCTTCTACCCCTTCTACCTCCGCACCTTCTTCTTCCGTGGGTGGAGTGACCCTCAAGGTGGTTATGGCGCAGCTTCAATGCATGGATGCTCGCCTTGACACTCTTAATGATGAGTTATGTCAGGTGAACACCCGTGTCAATCATACTACACGACAACAGGCTTGCCTTGGTGGCTTCGTGGCATCTCCCTCTCCTTCTCCAAAGGCATCTTAGGACGAGACCAATGATGGTTACTCCGATGGTGATGATGATGATGAGGATGAGGATGCTAGCTCTTCCGGTGATGAGGAGATGACAACTTGAGTGACTTGCCCTTTGTCATTCGTGACAAAAAGGGGGCGTAATTTTGGGTATGAGAGTAGTTATGTTCTTAGGGGGAGAGTTAGTATGGGAGATTTTTGTTAGGGGGAGTGTTTATTTATTTATTTAGGGATGTAGTGAGAGCTTTTTGTATCTTTTCTTTTCTTTATCTTTTAGATACATTGTTCTCATACCATCGGTCTTGTGACCACTTAGTGATAGCAAACCTTGTATTTATTATATATATATTTGATGAGGTTGTTATTACATTCTTTCACCTATCTCTTCATGTGTTGTTTCTTTTCTCTCTTTATGCACATGCTTCTTATTTATTGTATGCAATCTTTTATTTCTATTTCACAATAAAATGCCTTGATGAGTTTTGTTTAAAGTGTTTCAGAAATACAAGTTGTCAAAATCTTTCATGCCATGAACTCTCTTCTTGCAAAACTTTTCAAGAGTTTGTGTTAGAGTAGATTTTATTGTATTCAACAAGTGAGTATGAGTTGAATGATTTATGACTTCTCTCATATTTCATTTGTTTGTTGTGGTTTTGTCATGGATTGCAAAAGGGGGAGATTGTTAAGACAAATGTGGAAAGTGTTAGAAACATATATGATGTAAATTGGTTAATCCTTTGACAAAACGCACTTGTAATTGGGTAGATCTAGGATGTGTTTAATACTTCAAGAAACAAGAGTTCAAGTCCAAGTATTGAAACCATGCAAATCTATCTAAGAATCAAGTGAAGAAGTGCTGTGTTTCAAATCTTGACAGTTGTCTCTATCGAGATTTTAAATGTGAAGCTCGATAGATAATCTTGACAGTTGTATTTATCGAGAATTACGAAAATCAGTTTTTCAAAATTGTTTTTCAAGCATATCCAAGCTATGTCTTTAGGTTTTCTTTTCTCACAACCCTAGATATATAAAATGATTATTTTAAGAGCCGTCATAAGGTTGTTACACTTGTTGTTGCAAGCATATTGTGATCGGAGACATATGCCCTAGTTCATCTTTCTTTTGAAGAAACTGCTGCGTTTGTGTGCTAAGGGTTTTGTAAAAAAAGGAACTTCTTGATCTTCATCGTCTAGATGAACTAAAGAAATCTGCAGCCAATATCCTTCTCAAGTTGGTGTGTTAGTCACGTATTGGGATCTGTGCATCGATTGGTTAGTCACATACTTGGAGCCGTGCATTGAAAGGAGAGAATGTCACTACATTACAAGTTCAATTGTGTATTGGGGTAAGGGTTCAACTGTAGGTTGGTATAAGGTGCTATGATTCCTTTACTTGTAACTACTTGTTTTGATAATGGTGGATTCTTGGGAGTGGTGACCTTAAATTCACCCAGTGGGGTTTTGCCTCGATGATTTTTCCCATTCGTAAACAAATCACCCATGTTAAATTTAATTTCCGCTGCATTTAGTTTAATTGGTGATTTTTTTGTGCTACCACGCTTATTTAGGGATGGCAATGGGGCGGGGCGAGGCGGGGCAGGGCCGAAGGATGGGGTCTTCAACCCCGCCCCTCATAGTTTTGTCTTGCCCCATTCCAGCCCCACCCTGCCCCGCATGACGAGAAAAACTTTCTCACCCCATCCCTGCCCCTTGGGGCCTGGTGAAGCCCCACCCCACTCCGTAAAACTCTACTTTTTGTTAATTTGCCCTACAACTAGTATAATTTTTTTTTAATGAAACCTATTTCATTAATAAAAATATGCTTGAAATTACAACTAAATTTATCCAATCAAATCAAATCAATTTTTGGGAAAAATTTAATAATATATGCAAGTGTTTAACAAGACAATCATTAAAAATAAAAAATAAAATAAAATAAATTTCGTAGTATAACACATAACAAAATAAAGGTAAAGAACCACATTGGGTAGAATAAAATAAGCTAATATTGATATGTTTGTTTAAATAGTAGGGTTTTATGGTATGAAACATTTACAATTACAACCCTTAGCAAAACAGGGCGAGGCGGGGACGGGGAGGGGTGGGACGAGGTGGGTCTTAAAAGTCTAAACTCATCCCCACCCCGCCCCGTGGTGCAGACCTAAAATCTTACCCCATCCCCACCCCACCACCTTTGCAGGCAGGGAAAACCTGCACAGGGCAAAGCGGGGATGGGCGGGTTAAGCGGGGCGGAGAAAAATTGCCATTCTTACGCTTATTGCATGTTAATTGACTTAATTAATTCACTTGACTAATTAATTGGTTAATTTACCATAAGGGGTCAATACATTCTTAACCTATCAATTTGCAAGTTCTTTTTCACATTTTCTGCACTCTCTTGACTTAGCAATGTGAAGAATCCTTCAAAGTGAAAAGTTGGAAGTGTCCAACTCTTTCTTTTCTTTTTTCTTTTTTTTTTCTTTTTTTGAGAGAAATAAAGCAAAAGAAAAACCAAACTAAAGAACAACTCTAATTGAAATTAAGATGAAGCTTCTTTGTTTATGATAAATATACAAGATGAAAATGATTTTATTTTTTTTTTTGGTGGGAATTATATAAGATGAAAAGTTGTATGCACGAAGAATCTGACTTTTTTAATATTTTTTTAAGAAGTAGAGAAAATAAAATGAGATGACGGATGGTCTGTTTGGATACCGCTTATTGCTAAAAACTGAAAACTTATTGCTAAAAACATAGTAGCAAAATAATTTTTAAATGTGTGAATAGAGCTGAGATCCAGTTTTAAAGCAAAATTTACGTTTTTCCATATGTAGGTCCTGTAAACAGTGCACGGGACCCAAGAAAAAAAATGCCAAACTCATAATTTTTCAGTGCTATCCAAACTCACACGAAAACACAAAAACTATTGCATTATCTTTATTCATATTGTTTTCTTTCAACGGGGATCGCTTTTGCTGAATTTTGCTTTGATAAGTTGCTTTTACTTGAATACTATGTTTGTTGTCTTCTAATGTATGCCCTTGAATTATTTCACATTCTTCCAAAGTGGTAGGGCCACGTTTTGATTGATTGTTGTCTTCTTGTATCAATCATAATGTTACTTCCTTTTTGAATTTTTTCACATTTTTCCAAAGTGATAGGGGCCACGTTTTGATTGATTGAATTGTTGATCATCTGTCAGTTAGCAATAGCAAATTGGATGTTGTGAATGTGAATCTATAGCCTAGCCAGGGGTTCAGTTTCTAGGTGCTATACTTGAACTTTCTTGGTTGCTGTTTTTGTTATTTTCTCCGATGAGAGATGGCATCCTTCAGTTTTTACTTTACCACTTTCTTGGAGAATGTTTGGTAAAATTCTAATTGAATATTTGATCTTTCAATCAAAAATTGACATTTGTTTGCTTGGTAAGTTGTTGGCTGTTGAATAAAATTGACTATTTTAGCAATTTTGAATGTATCCCACTATTTTTGCCACGATTTCTCTTAGGACTACATTCAATGGTGAATTTGGAAATTGATTACATAATTCTAATGGGGAATTCATGGGAGAGTAAAGTTCAAATAAAATTTGAAAAGAGGCGAGAATTTTGTAAATTGATGATGGATTAAATGAACTAGAAGCCCAATTCTGAAAAGACTCATTAATTTAAGATCATGGACATGGTCAAGAATTTTTTGGATAGGGGCAAAAATAGTCCGCCATTCAAGAAACTAATTAGGAAGAGGCATATTTAGGCGTTCTTTAATCGAAATGGTCGAACCAAGAATGGCTCATTTATATATTTTGAAGATAAAACACTTTGAACCATGCATCCATGTACTCCCAGTAACTGTAAAATTAAAGATCAAATTTTCTTGAAAATCTTTTTCTTTCTGGTGTCTCCCTAGAGGGATGTACTGAGTATTGTTTTGATTGTACACTTGCGTGGGATATTTGGGTCTAGTCTCTAGCCTCTAGATTGTGGGTAATGATTTCAGAGTCTCTGTCAACTAAGCTGAGCTCTTTTTTTTTTTTTTTTTTTTTTCTTTTTTTCTTTTTCTTTTTTGAAATGCCAATTATTTGAGAGATATTTCTGGATAATTTTCTAATGATCAAATTTACATTCAATTCTGGTTCTATCATGAAAAATGGGCAATGATAATAATGAGATCTGATGGGATGGTCAAATCTGGATGATTGTTGCTAGTAAAAGGAAGATACATAAGATGGAGTTCTAGGCACTTGGGAGGATAACACATTGATTCAGCAAAAAAAAAAAAAAAAAAGAGGATAACACATTGGATGAAAAGGTCTAGTTACTAGGGCAAAAGTTGGAGGGTTGAGGAATATTTTATAGCACTTGAAATCTATTTAAAAAGGCCGCATTAAGATGCGTTGGACATGTCATAATTAAGATAGGTGTAATGAGTTTATTTGTTTAACACATGTCAAGTTTATAAATGAGTTTAGGCTTAACTTCTTGTATATCAAGCCTTATAACTCACGAGCTTGTTCTGAAACAAATTTTAATTTTTCTTAAGCCTAGTTGGTTTATTAAACAAGCTAGAAACTTAGCTCAAACTTGATTTATTTATAAACAAACAAATATAAACAAACATTTTATTGAAGCAGAAGTTGCTTACGAACAAGTTCATTTACAATCTAAACAGAGTCAATAAAATTTAAAAAAAAAAAAAAAACCGATAGTCTGTTGGGTAAGGGAGCATACTGTTTGTACTCTGAGTCACTTTTTAAAGAGTCGCTCACAATTCTGATTCACCTTCACACTGTAGGAATCTCTATGCAGCTTTTGCATGCATGCGATCTACTTTTTTTAGAATGCAGCTGTGTAGCTTTATGCATTGCGATTCATTTTCAAACTCAGGAGGGACCGCTCCTACTAGTTTTACTTTGAGACTGTGTTTGTCTTCTAGTGTCGGCGGAACATAACATCTACTGTTGCCTTGTCTTCTTGTTGTGGGTCCCGCCCACGTGATAGCCCCATTCATTCAATGGGCTTTTTATCGAGAATTCTACTTCAAGGAGAACTCCTAGCAAAGCAAAAGGAAATCATAATTCAACTGGAATTAGGAGACCGTATGTTAGAAAAGAAAAGGCTTGTTTATATACAGATAAGTTTGTTTGTATGGTTTTGTAGTGGTGTCTCAGAAACAGGCAGCCAAGAGAAGTAGAAGAAAATCGAGAGAAGAGAGCAAAGTGTTGCAGTCTTTGGAAGAAATAATTAGTGTACATGAGAGCAAAGAAAACAAGAAGATTTTATTTAGCCAACATTAGAGGATTTATTATTATATTTGGTGAATCTCAAGTTAGGCATAAAGTTGAAGATTATTGTAATTTATTTGATTCGGAGCTGGGTAAAGGTAGATACAAAAAATGGAGTTCTAGGCACTTGAGAAGATGACACATTGGATGAGGAAGGTCTAATTACTTGGGCAAAAGTTGGTGGTTTTAAGAATATTATTTTCTATCACTTGAAATCTATTTGGAAAAGTCACATTGATAGTTGGAGGGGGGATTGGGGGCCTAATGTAATGCCAGAATCAAATTATACTCCTGGGAGGAAAGTTAGCCATCACATAGGAATCTTTGGTTATTGGTTTGGTTTTCTGATTTGGGCATTCTTTCCTGAAAATTATCAATTGAAAATTTGTAAAGATCACTAGGCTTTTGGCTATAATAAACTTTATCCTCTGAAAAACCATGGATGGTCACCGATTTGAGCCGGCAATGTTGGTGAGCATAGGCGCTGAATTGTCAAAGGAGCTTAAAGGTGGTGATTTGGTTTTGATGGTAATGACGATTTTTTTTCGACTAGGGACATAGTCTGGAATTTGTCTAGGCCTGGGCCAAGTTATGAGCTAGAAAATTTTTATTATTCAAGAATAAGAACCAATTTAAAATTTAAAACTAAATTATTACATGAAAAATAAAATAGTATCCACTAAATATTGAAAAAAAAAAAAACAAAAAAACAAAAACAAAAAAAAAAGTTACAAACAACTGTATTTTAATATATTTCAACTTTATTATTTATAGTATATCAAAATGGAACTTAACTTTCTCTATATTATCAAATTCATATATGATTAATGTGGGAGGGAAGGATCCGAATACTGCATAGAGCCCACAGGCCCAGTCCGAGAATGGGTAAAGGACTATTCATGCACCAATCTAGACCTAACATGTGGACTAAGTCCAAGGAATGAAGTCATAGAGACCACGCTAATCTAGATTGAACACGTGGATGAAGGTCCGAGATGGGAAACGGATTGACCCACCATCCAAGGAACCTGAGAAACAAATGCACCTCAGGAATGCCTTAGTTGGCCAACCGCACCAAAAAGTAAGGTACCATGGAAGACATCAGAGATGTGCAAGTAAAGAAGAGATGAAATATTTGGAGAAGGTAGCCATCACCTCCATATTCAATGCACTGCACCAACTGACCTGACCGTATTTATGAAGAAAAGACACCAGAACATTAGTTCCACAGCTCATAACACTCTCTACCACCTCCAGAAGGGTCTTCATGGGACAAGCATCCCAATTTTTACCCTGAGAAGTACAGGTGAAGGGCTCAAATGCATTAGGGGAGACTATATAAAGGAAAGGAACCCATCTAGAAAAGGGGTTGGAACAAGAGAACTTAAACAAGAGGTAGAGAGTATCAACTTGTAGAAAGATTTGAGTAAAAAATATATGAACATTGCATCCTCAAACAAGCTTGAGGAAGAATTTATATCTGTTTTGTGTCTTTTCATCATATTAAGGATCATGACTTTATTGATTTCATATTGGAATCATACAGTGCATTGCAGTTGACTCAGTAAGCCCACTCTCTTACAAATTAATTGTGTTGGGCCATAAGTACCTGGTATCACTATTCTAAGTGGGCTTGGGGCCATTTTTGAGCTCTTACAATTAATTTTATAGTAAATTTCGCAACTATTTTTGTTTTGATGTAAAAATTAAAGAGTTTTAGAATATATCATATTTCATTTTAATGTGAAACTTATTTTTTATAATATTCATGATTAAAAATACTCATTCCATATTTAAAATAAAAATTAGATGAATAAGTATAGCTACAATTACTTTATAACTTTATAAGCAAATTGGTAGGCTATTAAAATTGTAGTCCTTATTAGTCATTGACTCATTGGCATAATTCAAAAATAGTTACCAATTTTCTGAAGTCTAGATGTTGAACTATATTATGCCAATAATGGTGAAATTCCATTTTTAAGAGTATTTTTTTCTCGATTTATGAATTTTCGCAGCTAAAACTTGTAATAAACAAACAAATACCATCAATTCTAAAAAGATTAACTTGTCTCTCAAAGATCCAAAGCTGAGTTAAAAAAGCAACTCTAATATATATTCACTAAACCAATGATTTTATTTTTATAATTCAGAATTTATTGCAATATAAAAAATATTTATTATTATATTTTCTTCTTTTGTTATAACATTCCTAGCGCTTATTTCTTTATTTTCACAAAAGCATAATTCAACATTACTTTCCCTATCAATTGAATCTTTTACTGGCGTGCTATCGTTTTCTATTTGTAATAATTCATAAGAACACTCACGATGAATCTATCATTATTCAAGTTTGATTCAATAAGTATTTTTAAAAGTATATATTAACTCGTCATTAACATCTAATTCATTAATTTCCATTCTAAGAGGAAATATAGACTGTTGGGATGATCTAAAAGGAAGAGGCGAAAGAAGTGTGTGATGAAATTAGGCAATGGAAAGTGAATGATCGATTAAAAATAATAGATTTTTCTGGATGGAATTTTTGAGAGAGAATGGGGATAGCAGAGTCAAGAAATTGGAATGTAATATTGTTGTGAGGACAAGAAGACTAATATTCTACTGTGTAATAAATAGCATACTGTTCCTAGAATTTTGATATGCCTCTAGAATTTTTGAAATCTCTGAGGTAAACGCTTGTTTTTGGAGTAGCTGTAGCTTTTGCATTCTGATTCATTTCAAACTGAGGACACAATTTCCTTTCTCAAATTTAATCACTCCCACTCGTTTTCGATCTTTTATTTCTCTGTACTTTATTTCCTCATTAGCCAAATTTTCAATTTAAATTTGTACTACTCTGATCATTTGATTTAGTTTGCCCCTTTTGGAGTTTGAAAATTTGATCAATTATTTGATTTTGCTACGAAATCAGGGCATATGTTTATGTTTTTGTTGCACCTAGAGTTTAGCAATGGGTGTCGATCTATTTGTTGCATGTAGAGAAATTGATTTTTTTTTCAACTACGCAGATAGAGATTAGGATTTGAAATCAAAATGTGTAACACAAATTCACAAACTATTTTAGAATATTAAAACCTTTTTTCATTTTAAAATAAGAAAATTAATGTTTCTATATTGTATAGGTTGTTCTTTTTTGTATAATTCTACCTTTATATACAAGTTCACAAATTTTTTTTGAATATTAAAAAAACAAAAAACAAAAAGATAGATATTAATATACTACTTTTTAAATATTAAGAAAAAGATATAAATTAAGTTAGTTACCCAAATTCTTACCTTTAAATCAACAAAATAAATTTGGACAAATGCTTGAATGTCAAATTGGAATGAATGGAAAATAATTATATTAAGTTTTTTTTTTCGTTTTTCTTTTTTTAATAAAGATGTAATATACTAGCCTCATCGCACACATATCGTACATGCATAAGGCTTTTTTTTTTTTTTTTTTTTTTTAGTATCATAAATGTTCACTTATTTCAATTTGAAGTTTACACTTTTGAAATACGAAGTTTTGTGGAAAAAAAGTAAACTTAAAATTGAAATAAGTGACAAATTATGATACTAACAAAAAAAAAAAGCCTCATTGCATGCGCGAAGCGGGTGTGATGAGGCTAGTGTGTTTATGTGTGTGTGTATATATCGAGAGAGAGAGAGAGAGAGAGAGAGAGAGAGAGGAACGTGTTCCCTGATTATATGATCAAAGAAACTAAGTAAAACACATGGTACAATTAATTTGTGTTATGAGTTGATATTGATCCACAATGGGAAATTTGGACAAGAACACGTAAATTGTCAGAAACTCTTTATTAATTCAAGTATGATATGTTACATGGATCTCTCTTGTGTGTTTCTCTTACTATTTTCTCTCTTATTATATTTTGTGTTATTCCTCTTCTCTTTCTTCTCTTTCTTTTATATGAGTCATCCCCTTCTTCTTCGTATTTTTTCATTGTCCACTTGGATAACTTCTAGCCTTATTAGGCTCTTCTTTCTTAATTTTTCTTCATGAACAAAGACTTCTAAGGTCTTCCTTACTGTTTAGGCATCCACCTAAATAACTTTTGGTCTTAGTGGGCTCTTCTTTCTTGGTTTTTCATCATGAATGGAGACTTTTAGGGTTTTTCTTACTATTTAGGCTTATCCTTCTGCATTAAATGCGGTGGTGCTAGACAAGTGACCTATATTAATGTAGAGGCTATTGTGGAATCATCCAGAACTTTTAGAAAGCTACCTCAAAGAAGTTTTACTTCTCCGAGATTTACCTCAATAGCTCGAACAAACATCGAACATGACCTCGACATGCAAATTGGAAAGGTATTGGGCTAGACCAAATATCCGAGGTTTTGCGTTCGTTATAAAAAATGGGCTAGCCAATATTGGATTTATCTCCATCGTTTGGGCCGATACTTAAATAGGGTCCAGTATTTATCTTATTATAATAAGTCCAAATATTTGCTTAGTATTTGCTCCACTACAATACACACACACACACACACACACACCGTTAGATTATTTTAACAATTCTACCCTTAAATTAAATTTTCTTCTTACACTCTACATGTTTGAAAAATTTCAAGATAATCTGAGATTAATAACTATGTTATCAATCAAATGTAAAAATTATAAGTTTTTGTATTTAAAATTATGCATAGAAAATGAGTTTCTAAATCGAATAGAAAATAGTATCATGTCGATAAGAAACTTGGTATGCATGTTAAGAACATAGAGAATATGTAATTCAACGGTTGAATTTTTAAAATATTAATCTGATAAAAAGTTATTAGGTGTTGTAACATTATTTAAAGTTATACCATATGTAATTTGAACTCAAACATATATATATATATATATATATATATATTAAAAACAATCTCTCTCTCTCTCTCTCTCTCTCTCTCTCCACCCAATTCAAGCTCAATCTCCCTCTATCACGAGCAACAATCCACCAAATTCAAGCTCAATCTCCCTCTATCACGAGCAACAACACCATGGACAATCACCAATTTGAGTTGACAATGTTGGTAGGCATGAGTAATAGATTTGTGAAGGAGCTTAAAGGTTGCGATTTGGTTTTGACGATGATTAAAGCCTCAAGCTAGTAATAGGGTAAATTAACTATCATTGATGATCTAGCACTTTTACAACATTTTTTTCTCAAACACTTTAGGTTTTCATTTGGTAGGTTTCTTGGTCTAGTGTTTTGGAGGCTTTGTTACTTGTTAGGGATGTGAAAAAAAAAAATTAAAGCTAATACAAATTTTATTATAAAATATTTACAAATTGATGTGCCAATGAATGTGATTAGTAAACTTTAACAACCTAAATAATTTATTTATTTATTTATTACTATTATTATTATTATTATTTTTTTTTTTTTTTGCGATTCTTGATCCATTAGTTCTTAAGTCTTATGTAATAAAATTTTTAGTATGCCCAACATCACTAATGAGAAAAAATAATGCACTTTCCTCAACAAATAATAATAATAATAATAATAATAATAATATTATTATTATTATTATAATAATAATAATAATATTATTATTATTATTATTATTATTATTATTATTATTTATCATAAAATTTACCATTTTTTGTAATGAGGTAAGACATTTTTTTTTTTAATAAAAGAGTAGGGATTTTTTATAGTGGGGCCTTAGAGCATTAGCATCAGCTGTTGCAAAAGTATGGCATTATAACACATTATAGGCCTACTTTATTATTTTAGTACATCATTTTACAATAGGCCCTACATCACATGTTCTATTGTTCAATTTCATACTTTAAAATATATAAAACATATTAAAATAATATATTAACACAAAACTCAGCCAACACAATACAATGGTAGTGGCCACCAACTAAGAATTAGCAACCATCGGTCCACTCCCGAACAACGGACAGTGCCACAACCATCGCCAAACAGTAGCTAGTGCTACAACCACCCCACAACCGCCACACAACCACCAAATCCTCTACAACCCAAAACACAACTCAAAAAAAAAAAAAAAAAAAACAGCCAAATTCAACCAAATACCCACAACCATAGGCGAAGCTAGGGGGGATGGCCCCCGCCCTAGGTTCTGCAATTTTCAACTATATATATAGTATTCAAATAATGAAAAAGTACAAATTATAGAAAAATATAGTTATTAGCCCCTAAAAATTTTAAAATTTAGGCCTTTAACTCCCCAATCCTTTTGAATTAGTCCTGAACACAAGTTTTATACATTGTGTAACTGTTTGGGTTTTGAATAGCTCCTAAATAATTTTTTTTTATTTGGCTTGGCCCCATTGGAAATATTTTCTAGCTCCACCACTGCCCACAACAAACTCATTACCAAACCCACAACCACTAATGGCAATTCATTGACACAAACCCATAGAAAAAGGGAGAAGAGAGAGAGAGAGAGAGAGAAGAAAAGAAAAGAAAGAAGAGTGAGGTGGTCTAAGAAGAAAAAAAAAAGAGAGACAGAAAGAAAAAAAGAGAGACAGAAAGATGAAAGAAGAAAGGGAGTGTGACAGAGAAGAGAGGGATCGGTCTAGAGAAGAAAGAAGAAAGAAAAAGAAGAAATAAAGGAAGAGAGGAGAGAAAAATTTTTTTTTTTTTATTATTATAGCATTTGTGACCATATTATTAAAACATATGTGATTCACTTGTTAGGAACATATGTCACTACTTTATGTAATTAGCTAATCTTTTGACAAAACACACTTTACTTGTATTTGGGTAAATCTAGGATGTGTTTAATATTTCAAGAAACTTTGTTTCAAGATCAAGTGTTAAAGCCATGCAAGTCTGTCCAAGATTCAAGCTGAAAAGTGCTTGTCATTAAAGCTCAACAGCTAGCTCGATAGCTAGTCATCTGTCGAGATTTAAAAAGCTGTTCAGTCTTGTGGCTCAACAGTAGCTCAATAGATAGGGTATCTGTCGAGATTTAAGAAAAACTGATTTTCAGTTTTGTTTTGACTCCAATCGTGTTTTTGTGTTTGGGCTTTCTTTTCTCACAACCCTAGACATATAAAAAGATTATTTTAAGGACCGTCACAGAGGACACAAGTTGCATAAGTGTTGAGCAAAGTTTGTTCAAGCAAATTGTGACCGGAGACAGAGTTTTGCCCTAGTTCATCATTATTGAAGAAGTTGTTGTGTATGTGCATCTTAGGGTTTTGTAACCAAGCATCTTCTTGATCTTCATCATGGATGAACTGAAGAACTTTGTAGCCAACAACCTTCTCTAGTTGGTGATTGAAGTCACGTACTGGAATCCGTGCAATTGGTTAGTCATGTACTTAGGAGCCATGCATCAAAAGGAGAAATTGTCACTACAGAACAAGTCCAATTAGGTATTGGGGTAAGAGTTCAACTGTAGGTTGGTATAAGGTACTGAGATTCCTTTACTTGTAAATGCTTGTTGTGATAATAGTGGAATTTTGGGAGTGGTGACCTTAAAATCACCTGGTGGAGTTTTTGCCGTGTAGGTTTTTTCCATTCGTAAACAAATTACCGTGTCGATTTATTTTTCGCTGCATAATTAGTTTAATTGATGATTTGTTTGTGCTGCCACTCGTTTGCATGTTAATTTGATTAATTAATTAAACTTAACTAATTAAGTAATTAATTCATCACAAGGGGTCAATACGTTTTTGGCCTATCAAGTGGTATTAGAGTAGGCACACTTTGATTAGGATTAATCTTTGCTGTGTTGATCCATTGACCCTTGTTGTCATGGCTATAACAGGCTTGAAGAGATCTTTGTTTTCAAATACATCTTGTTTTTTTAATCTCTATTTGTTTGAGTGTTTGAGAAAATACAAGTCTAAAAGTTATTTGAATTCTCTTATAATGACTATTCGAAAAGATCTCAGTTTGACTAAGAAGAAACTAGACTACCTCAAAATGAAAATGTGCAAAAGAGTTCGTCTGAGAAGAGTAAAGATTAAAGGCTTAGCTTGTAAAAGGCAGATGAGAGAAAGTACCAGTCCCACTGATCTGTCATCTAAGCACGAAATGTGTTTTATGATGAAATCTTCATTTAAAGTTATAGACACATGTTTGTGGTACCTTGACAGCTGTTGCTCAAAACACATGACTGGAGACCAATCTCTCTTCAAGGTTTTCGAGTCTAAGAAAGATGGCAATGTCACTTTTGGTGATGGGAGCAAGTCACAGATTAAAGGGAAGTGAATCATCTCTCTACCTGGACTACCGGACATTACAAATGTTCTTTATGTAGAAGGTCTAAGGGTTGAATCTGTTAAGCATAAGTTAGATATGTGATCAAGACTTCATGGTACTATTCTCAAAGGGAAAGTGTCTTGTCATGGATAAGTCTAGAAAGAAACTCATAAGTGGTGTTCGCACTTTAGACAACTGTTATGGATTGGTTCCTAATGCTGATATTCTGTTTAATAGCATTCATTTGCCAAATGAAGATCTATGGCATCAACGGATGGGATATGCTAGTTATAAACATCTTTCTATCGTATCTAAGCATGAATCAGTCTTGGGGATACCAAAGCTTAGTAGAATGAGCAATGTGATGTGTGGACCATGTTAGCTTGGGAAACAAACGAAAGCTAAGCATCCAGGCACTCAGACATCAGCGACATCTAGGCCATTGGAGCTTCTACATTTGGATCTTATGGGTCCAGCTAGAACCGAGTCTCTTGGTGGTAAGAGATATATCATGGTTGTGGTAGACGACTTCACTAGGTACACTTAGGTCATTCTCCTTCAATCCAAGTGTGATGTTCCTGAGCACATTGAAGCTTTGTGCACAAAACTGCAAAATGAAAAGAGCCTGAAGATTGATCGAATTTGAAGTGACCATGGAAAAGAATTCGAGAACTCATATATGGAGTCCTTTTACACAAGATCAGTTATATCTCTCTGCTCCAATTACTCCTCAGCAAAATGGTGTGGTAGAAAGAAAGAACAGGGTTATTTAAGAGATGGCCAGGGCCATGTTTCATAACAAAGATGTGGCTAGAAACTTGTGGGGAGAAGCCGTTAACACTGCATGTCATACGGTTAATAGGGCGTACTTCAGACCTAGTACTAAAAAGACTCCTTATGAGTTATGGAAAGGAAGGAAGCCGAATGTGAACTATTTCAGAATCTTTGGAAGTACTTGTTTCATCTTCAAGGATAGAGAAAATGTAGGAAAGTTTGACTTCTGGAGCAATAAAGGTATATTTCTGGGTTACTCCTCCACAAGCAAGGCTTATTGGGTATACAATAAAAGAACTATGAAGATAATGGAGACAGTAAATATTGTTATTAATGAGTCTTCAGATTCCGATTCTAAGAAAGGTATTAACGAACTCCCAAAGAAATTCTTCCTCCTGAGTCTAAGGAAATTCAAGAAATTATTGAACAAGAACCTGCATCTCCAAGTACTCTCGGTACTCCCAGTGTTGTGAAGGATTCTGCACCCACTTCACCAAATTCTGAATCTTATAATGAGAAAGGACCTTCCTCCATAATTAAATTAAATCATCCTTCAAAAGTTATTGTGGGTGGGAAACATGAATGAACTCACATTAAGGAAACATACAGTTGATAAATGTGTTGCTAACTTTGTGTCTTATTCTTGTTATTTGTCACAGGTTGAACCCACGAAAGTTGAGGAAGCACTTCAAGATGAAAGTTGGGTCGAAGCAATGCATGATGAATTACTTCAGTTTCAGAGGAATGATGTCTGGACTGTAGTACCTAGACCAAAGGGTGATCACATCATCAGAACAAAGTGAATATTTCGCAATAAGACTGATGAAAAAGGCAATATGATTCGCAACAAGGCTCGGCTTGTAGCTCAAGGATACTCACAAATGGAAGGAGTAGACTATGATGAAATATTTGCCCCAATTGCCCGTATGGAGTCCATTAGAATTCTCCTTGCCCTAGCATGTCATTTTTGAAGTTCAAACTTTATTAGATGGATGTGAAGATTGCTTTCTAGAATGGGCTACTTAAAGAGAATGTCTATGTGGCTCAACCAAAAGGATTCATTGATCCACACTTTCGGGATCATGTGTTGTACCTCAAGAAGGCACTTTATGGGTTGAAGCAAGCCCCTAAAACTTGGTATGATAGACTCACACAATATCTGGTGTCACATGGGTTCACAAGAGGAAGGCTGATCAAACTCTATTCATCAAAAAGGAAGATGGTGAGTTGATAGTTGCTCAAGTTTATGTTGATGATATCATCTTTAGATCGACTAAAGATGAACTTGCTCATGGTTTCTCAAAACTCAAGCAAGCCGAGTTCGAGATGAGTATGATTGGAGAGCTGACTCACTTCCTTGGATTACAGATTCATCAACAAGATTCAAATATATTCCTATCTCAATCTAAATATGCTAAGAATCTTGTGAAAAAGTTTGGTTTGGAATCTGCTAGTTCTGTTAGAACCCCTATAAGCCCAAATGTTAAACTCACTGTGGACTTGTTAGACAAAAGTATTGATCCATCTTTATATAGAAGCATAATAGGTAGTCTTCTTTACCTTACTGCTAGTGGACTTGCCATTAGTTACAGTGTTGGTGTGTGTGCTAGATATCAGGCTAACCCCAAAGAATCTCATATGACTGCTTTAAAAAGAATTATAAAGTATGTCAAAACCACTGCTGAGTTCGGTGTGTGGTACAGCAAGGACACAAATGATGTCTTAGCTAGGTATTCTAATGCTGATTGGGCTAGGAATGCTGATGATAGAAAGAGTACATCAAGGGGTTGTTTTTATGTAGGTAACAATCTTGTCTCCTGGATGAGCAAAAAGAAGAACTCCATCTCTTTATCCACTGTAGAAGCTGAGTACATTACTGCCGGTAACTGTTGCACCCAACTCCTCTAGATGCAAAAACTTCTTCATGGTTATGGTATTTGTTAAGAGTATCTCACCATCTATTGTGACAATACCAGTGCCATCAATATCTCTAAGAATCTGGTTCAACATTCTCAAACCAAACACATAGAGATTCAACATCACTTCATTAAGGAGCTTGTCAAAGATGGTATTATCACTCTTGAGTTTATTCACACTGATGATCAGAAGGTTGACTTGTTCACCAAACCTCTTGATAGCAAACATTTTGAATTCCTTCGTCAAAACATTGGTGTTATCTCCATGGATTGATCTCTTTCTCTCCTCTTTCTTCCTCATGCATTTACATCTAGTTTTATGTTTTGCTTTGTTTAACATGTTTTTGTCTGTTTTCAATTTTGTTTATTTTGTTTTTTATATAAAAATTTTTAAAAAAAATTGAAAAATCAGAAAAATACAAAAACAGTGTGTGTTTTGTGTACACTGGTACTTATGTACCTTGGATGGCCATTGAAACAAAGTTTTCTAAATTTTGTATCTTTTTAAGCTTAGATGAGCATCTCTATGCACAACTAAGCAAGTGAGCTTTGTGGCTCTTGTTTGTGATGAGTAAGATTAAGTTATCTCTTGTACTTAACACTCGTATCACTCTTTTTGACGGGAAGGACTAGAAAATCCTAAAAAAAATGCATAAATAACCATCTCACCACTGTTGCCCGCCAATGATGAATGATATTTGTATGCTTCGGCATAGCAAAAATGCAATGTTAATGACATTTGTGTGCTTCGGCATAGCAAAATTGGAATGTCAAATATCATTGGATATTTCTTTTCTCTCTCTTATATACCTATGCATGATATGCTCATTAAAAAGAAAAATATGCAAAGAAAAATAAAAAGCAAAAATATCAAAATCCTTTAAATATGATTGCAAGCGTGTATTCTAGGAGATGTAGGAGTTATAGGATGTACCTCGAAGGTGATAGTCCCCATCAAACAGTTATGATTGTGTGTGAGTGAAAGTGATTTTCTCATATCTCAAATCGTCATAACATGTATACACTTATGCAATCTTGTGACGTTTTTCACACACAACACGCAATATTCTTTGCTACTCTTGATTCATGTGCAGGTACAATGTGATTTGGCTATCACAAGGTTTACATGTGTTAATGTATGCTCACTAAACTATCTTGACTTGTTTTTGAAATATAAAATTGGTTAGACTTGTTTAGTGTGTGTGTGAGTTTTTGGGATTAATGTGCTTAACATTTTTGCTGTTGAGAGATGTTTTTAAGAGTTTAAAATGTTGATTGGATCCTTGGTTGAGTTGCATGTTTGATTGCATTCATATCTGTGTTTTTTTTTTTCCTTCTTGAAAAACTGTTTTTATGCAATCTCGACACCTCCTCGACACCTGGCCTATCTGTCGAGATCTTAAGTTATTTCTTATCGCAATCTCGATCGTTGTCTCGACAGCTAGTGGATCAATCGAGAAAGTTTCTGGACCCTTGATAGCTTCTCGACACCTGGTGGATCGATCGAGATTCTTTAATCGTGTCTGATGAATTCTTCGTCGACACCTCTTGACAGCTTCATCTGTCGACGTTTTGTTCTTTTGACACATGTCTCGACACCTATCTCGATACCTCTCGACACCTCTATCTGTCGAGAATTACTGAGGATCTATATATAGGTTTGTGCGTTCCGGACTTCATTTTCTCGATCTCTCTTGATCTGTCTGTGGCTGTTCACCTCTTAAACACTCTCCTTTCTCCCTTAAACCTCTTCCTCAAGCATTTTTTGATATTAATCAAGTTTTTCTTCACTTGGTAAGCCTCTAATCCCTCATTTTCATGCATTTCATTCTTTGAAACCTAAGTTTTTGGGATTTTTGCAAATTTGGGGTTTTTCAAAATCAAAGAGGTTTTTGTGAAATTTTTGGAATGGGTTTTGAAGATTTAATCTTAAAAACTTCTTGCATTGCATTCCGTGTGCATTATAACGATATATTCATGCATTTAGATGTGTGTTATATATGTTAAAATGTTTGTGTGCTGGTAGGTTTGGATTGGGCTGAGCCCATGATGCTTTTTACTTTTCACGTCACATGCTCATGCATTTCCATGTATACGCATCTTACATTTAGTATATTTCTATATATTTGAACTGTTTGGAGCTTTTCTAAGTGTTATTTCTTCCCTTTCACTCTTTTGTTTACGTTAGTCGTGTCTATGGCACCTAAACGTAAGTTTACTTCGTCTCGGAACCCTCTTCGTTCCGGGTCATCTTCGTCTTCTAATCCTACTCATTCTCATATTTAGTTCTGTGATGAGGACGCCCGAAAGGACTTCTCAGGGAACTTTTCTTGACGAGGTGTTCATTCGGAACACCGAGTTATTTTGGCGGACTTTGCCAACATTGACCTACCCACTGTCATTCATAGTCGGGGTTGCGAGTCACTATGTAACGTCCTAGTCACTTGTCCTTTCATGCTGATCCAGGAGTTTTACTACAACATGCACGGAATTGATTCTTGAATACCTCTTTTCCTTATTCGCGTTTGAGGTACGCGCATTACTGTCACACTGCAGCTTGTTACAGATGTGCTCCATGTCCTGATGGTAAAGCATCCTGACTACCCCGGTTGTGATCATCTGTGGACTATGTCCAAAGACGAGATGATGTCTGCTTTCTACGAGAGCCCTTCCGTTTGGGGTGATCGTCAGTTTACACCATGTAGGCCTTTTGCTAAAGGTCCTAGATTCATGAACATGGTGATGACTTTTGTTTTGCACCCACTCTCTTACTATAACTTTATCACTGAGCCTCGTGCTCGATTTTTTCTTTCTTTGTTAGAGCACCTCACCATAGATTTTCCTTCACATTTTATTCTTTCTATTATAGATGTGTTTAGTGATACAGCTACTCGTGATAAGCTCATTTGCCCTTTGGCTATCACGCGGATTCTATGCCATTTTTCTGTTCCTTTTCCCTCTTTCGATCACTTTTCTGTCAAGTGTGCCATAGACACCGTTGCTGTTAAAAGTAGTGTGGCACAATTTAGATCACGACAGTCAGATTCAGCAGCTCCTCCCACTCCTTCTACTCCATCCACGTATGCTTCCTCCTCTTCTATAAGCAGAGTGACTCTAGAGGACATCATGGTGCAGCTTCAGCACATGGATGCTTGCCTCGACACTTTTAGTGATGAGTTGTGTCAGGTGAACACCTGTGTTGGACGCATTGCTCAACGTCAGGCTGAGATGGGTGGTTATACCATACAATCCACTCTTGTGGCACCTGTGGATGAGAGTGATGTTGATGATGTTGATGATGCTAATGATGATGAGGATGATGGCGATTCTAGCTCACCCGACGATGACAAGATGTCTACTTGACACTTTTCCCTTTGTCACTCGTGACAAAAAGGGAGAGTAGTTTTGATTATGAGAGTAGTCATACTTAGAAGGAGGGTTAGCATAGGAGATTTTTGTTAGGGGGAGAGTACATTTTGAGGGATGTAGTGAGGATTACTTGTATCTTTTTCTTTTCTCTACTTTAGATACATTTATTCTTGTACTTTGGGTTTTGTGACCATTATTGACATACATTGTACTTATCTTATTTATATGTTGATGTATGTTTCTTTCACCTATCCTTACATGTGTTGTTTCTTTTCTCTCTTTATACACATGTTTCTTTACTTGTATGTAATCTATTATTTCTGTTTTACAGTAAGATGCCTTGATGAGTTTTGTTTAAAGTGTTTCAGAAATACAGGTTGTCAAAGTCTACTTGCCATAAACTCTCTTCTTGCAAAGTTTTTGAAGAGTTTGTATTAGAATAGATTTTATTGTATTCAACAAGTGAATTTGAGTTGAGTGATTTATGACTTCTCTCATATGTTCATTTGCTTGTTGTGGTTTTGTCACAGATTGCCAAAGGGGGAGATTATTAGAACATATGTAATTCACTTGTTAGGAACATATATCACTACTTTATGTAATTGGCTAATCCTTTGACAAAACGCACTTTACTTGTATTTTGGTAGATCTAGGATGTGTTTAATACTTCAAGAAACTTTATTTCAAGATCAAGTGTTGAAGCCATGCAAGTCTGTCCAAGATTCAAGCTGAAAAGTGCCTATCATTAAAGCTCGACAGCTAGCCATCTATCAAGGGTTAAAGGGCTGTTCAGCCCCGTGTCTCGACAGCAGCTCGACAGATAGGGTATCTGTCAAGATTTAAGGAAAATAGATTTTCAGTTCTGTTTTGATTCCAATCCATATTTATGTGTTTAGACTTTCTTTTCTCACAACTCTAGACATAGAAAATGATTATTTTAAGGGCCATCAAAAAGGACATAAGTTGCACAAGTGTTGAGCAAAGTTTGTTTAAGCAAATTGTGACCGGAGACAGAGTCTTGCCCTAGTTCATCATTCTTGAAGAAGTTGATGTGTATGTGCACCTTAGGGTTTTGTAATCAAGCATCTTCTTGATCTTCATCGTGGATGAGCTGAAGAACTCTGCAGCCAACAACCTTCTCTAGTTGGTGATTGAAATCGTGTACTGGGATCCACACAATTGGTTAGTCACGTACTTAGGAGCCGTGCATCAAAAGGAGAAATTGTCACTACAGAATAAGTCCAACTAGGTATTGGGATAAGGGTTCAACTGTAGGTTGGTATAAGGTACTGGGGTTCCTTTACTTGTAACCGCTTGTTGTGATAATAGTGGAATTTCGAGAATGGTGACCTTAAAATCAGCCAATGGAATTTTTGCCGTGTAGGTTTTCCCCATTCGTAAATAAATCACCGTGTCAATTTATTTTTTGCTGCATAATTAGTTTAATTAGTGATTTGTTTGTGCTACCACTCGTTTGCATGTTAATTTGATTAATTAATTAAACTTGGCTAATTAATTATTTAATTCATCACAAGGGGTCAATACGTTTTTGGCCTATCATGTATTGTTCCAAATCCAAATTATTTGACATTTAGAACACTTCATGTGAGAGGTTTTTTGGTGTTTGGTGTGCCAATTTGGCATTTGACACACCTAATACTAGTGCTCTTATTAGGCTTTAGAACTTGGGCTAGTACTTCCTAAGATGCTGATAAGGCCTGTAGTGCATCATCAAGTCATCATCATCAATTTCCCAAAATAGCAAGCAAGCGCAAGAGGAGAAAATAAGGTCGCCTCTATAGGTGCAGCTTGTTTGGAAAGTGGAACAAACAATACACATGTTGAACTCATCTAGTTTCAAGTGGAATTCATCTTTTGAAGAGAACAATTTCCCAAAAAAAAAAAAAAGCTATTTTTTCCATCTAACTTCCAAATAGTAGTATTTTACGAAATAATTCTCATAATTATATTGTTAAGAAAAAAAATGCTTAACTTATTTAGTACTATCTTCTCTTATTTATTACTTTTTTTTTTTTTTTTTAGAAAATAAAAATGCTAGGACTAAAAAAACTTACATAACTTTTACTGCAACTCACACTACAAGAACAATGTAACATACGATGAAAATTAGTCCATAATAAGTAAATAGTGTATGAAAGGCCAAGAATGTATTGACCCCTTTGGTAAAATTAATCAGTTAATTAACCAATTAGATTCAATTACATGCAATAAGCATGGTAGCACAAACAAATCACCAACTAAGTTAAATGCAATGGAAAATAAAATTGACACAAGTGATTTGTTTACGAATGGGGAAAACCACCGAGACAAAACCCCACTGGGTGAATTTAGAGTCACCACTCCCGAGACAAGATTCTAGTACCTAATACCAAACTACAGTTGAACTCTTACCCCAATACCTAATTGGACTTGTAATGTAGCGGCAATCTCTCCTTTCAATGCACGGCTCTTGGTACATGACTAACCAATTGATGCAAGGATCCAAGTATGTGACTAACACACCAACTTGAGGAAGATGTTGGCTGTAAAGTTCTTCAGTTCATACAACAATAAAGATTAAGAAGCTCCTTGGTCACAAAACCCTTGGCGTAAAGACGCAGTAGCTTCTAGAGGGAATATGATAAACTAGGGCAAATTTGGTCTCCGGTCACAATTTGTATGCACAATCAATTTGCATTGAGTTGCATCACTTTGCATCACTTGAGACGGCCCTTAAAATAATCCTTATATATGTCTAGGGTTGTGAGAAAAGAAACCCCACACAAATACATATGAATATGCGTGAAATCATATCTGGAAATTTGAATTCTATAATTCTCGATAAGTACAGCTTCTGTCAAGCTGCTGTTGAGATCCATCATTAAACCTCGATAGATATGAATATGTCAAGTTTTATTGAACAACACTTCTTCACGTGTTTCTTGAACAGATTGCATGGTTTCAATACTAAACTTGAACTTTTGTTCCTTGAAGTACTAAACTCATCGTAGATCTACCCAATTACAAGTAAAGTGCATCTTGTCAAAGGATTAGCCAATTTACATAACATATGTCTCTAACAAGTTCCACATATGTCCTAACAGTGTACAAGTACACAAGGAGTGCGAAGTATTTAAGAACTACACCAAAGTTATATAGTATTAACAATAACATAAAAAGAACACTTTGAATTTTTATTTATTTATTTATTTAAACTTTGAAATTAAACAATCAACAAAAGGAAAGATCTAACTTCTTTTGAGTCACCCCTTAGTCATCAATCTGCATCATGTTCTGTGTCCTTAACTTCACTAGTCTTGTCGTCCTCCAAGTCATCATTGGTGTTATGTTCTCTATCCCAACTTCACTAGTACTGGTCTACAAAATAGTATTTAAGATGAATGGTAGATACAAAATAATCGAAAAACGACATGATATGAAAGGGAAAATTAACCCTCAAAACAACAAAGTACTATGTCATAATCTAATGAATAATGAACAATATTCCTTTTTCATCCACCAATTATGATATCAGCTAAAACCGAAGAAATAAGATCTAGGCTCCAGCAATCACAAAACTCAATTTCAACACTATTCAAATCAAATTCCTCACACGGGCCAAAATAATTTGGGGCCTAAGGTGAAAAATTTATACGGAGCTTTTAATATGTAAATATTAATTAAACAAAATTATTTAATATTAATCAAATCAAGGCTAATTTGATGAATAATACCAACTAAACTAATACTAATTTCATATAAAGAATTGAATATCATATTTGAACTATATTAATAAAAAGATATAAAAATATATTACGATTAAAAAATACTTTATTTTGGATATATGACGATGCATAGTTAAGTAAAGTTGTAATTTAATATTTATTTTTATATCTTATTTTTAAGAGAGAGAGAGATAGATATTATTTGGTGTGTGGATTTGTAGGATATCAGTTTACAAAAATTAAAGTCTCAAACTATAAGGAGAGATTAATTTATGATTGATGATTTAACACATTTGCAACTTCTTTTTGAAACACTTTAGGGTTTCAATTGGCCTAAGATTCTATTGGTCTTGTACGTTGAGAGTCTTAATAGAAATGAAAAAGAAAAATGCGCTAATTAAAAACACTATAAAATGTTGAAAATATAATGTGACATTGACTATCCTTGATGAACTTTATCAATTTAACTAATGAATATTTATCACTTTTTTGTGATTAATAACATGACAATTTGTAAGCCAATAGTAAAATTTGTAGTATCTTTAACATCCCTAATAAAAAAAATGTACAACCTTTAAAAAATGTATATAATTTTATAAATATTTGGGCCTTTAACCATGGGAAGTGGGGCCTTTTTCCCTAATGGGAAATTTTGTTTTTTGTTGAGGCCTTAGGCCTAGGCCTAAGCCTCGGGCCAACCTTGCATCCCTGCAATGGTAAGGTACAAATTTTTAAACCCACCATCATTAATTTAATTTTTAAAAACTATAGAAAAAGAATGATATTTTTTATTTTTTAAAAAAGCAAAGGGTAAAATAGAAATTCTATTTATTAATTTTGGAAAGAGGGCTTTATTTTGGAATATCCCAAAATGGAATAGAAGATTAACAATTTGAGATTGATGGAGTAATAGTTTATAAGGTTCAATTTTTTTTTTTTTAAGGGAAAAAAATAAAAGAAAAGAAAAAGAAAATAAACCAACCTGAAGAGGGAGAGGGGCAGATGGGTAATTTCCCTTCTTAAGCTCACTTTTTTTTTTTTTTTTACTCACTTATTTTTTCCCAATTTGGAGAGAAAAAATAAACCTTCGCAAAATCACCCACTCTGACCAAAGACACACTTGAACTATTTTCTATGATATTTTCTTTTTTCCTTACAAATAAGTAATCACCCCCACTTTTCTCCCAACATGTGACTCCAACCAAACATAGCCTACCTATAATTGTGATGCGGGATGTGGAAGCGTCAAGAAGCAGAACACGTCTACTTTTAGAAAACAAGAAACAAAACACGTTTGTTTCTAAAAATAACCTCGAATCCACGAGGGTTCCTCGAATCCATGAGGATTCCTTAAATCCACAAGGATCCTTAAATCTACAAGAAGAAAGGGTCGAGAAGCCACTAGAAAATAGAAAGACAAAAGTCTAAATTTTATTGATTGAAAAATTCTTAAAAAACGTTTACAGACTTAAAGGTCTATTTAAGAGCCCCGTAAAACTTGACAGACAAGAAAATATATTCTAAAATAACTCCTAATTAATACCTAACCATAACAAGAACCAAATTTGACCTAAAAAGCATTAAAGCACCTAAAAATAAGGAAATAAATGCCATAAACCTAAGATTACATAAAAATACCAAATATAACAAATTACATAAATTAATTTGAAGATTTTGTCCTACATTAGACCCCTTCACTTGAAACAAACTCATCTTCGAGTTCATCTTTGAAATCTGAAACTTCCACTCCAAATAAACAAATACTTCAAATGCTTGAGTCATTTGATCTTCTTTCCATACTTGCAACTCATCAATGGAATAAACAAATCAACTTGAATTTCTTTTTCCTTGGTCTTCATGTAATTGTAGAAATATACCAAATAAGAACTGACAATTGAATCAAATCTGCCAACCCCAATAAAATCAATAAACTTTGGTATATTGCTTACCACCAAGATAAAAGGATCTTGAGTTTGACAATCATATGATTTGATTTCATTGATATCCTTAAACTTTCCTCTTTAATAATTTCTTCAATGGTCTTTGCCATCTTGATTTCAAGATCTTTCTCTATAATAGGATATTTGTTATTCTACTCCACAATAATCTTGACTTTAGGATCTTCTTCCATAACAAGACCTTCATTAATTTCCTCGTAAATTTCTATATTTTGTTCTTTGACTTCTAAATAATCTTTAAGAACAATATTTTCTTCAACATGCAAATCTTCCTTTAATGGTGGAATACATGGCTCTTCAAAACAATTCAAGTGTGATCTTCTTGATCAATAATAATCTTTTTTCATATATGACAAAAGTTCATCACAATTGAAAAGATAAAATTTGATAGCAAGTATCTTTTTCATCCATGACCATGAAAAAATTTTGTCTTTACCTTGTATGAGTCTATCAAACTGCATTTGTTCCTACCAACGTAAAGTATACTCACTAAGTTTATACAAAGAAATTTTAAATTTTCTCTCTTTATAAATATTTTCATAATCAAATAAATCCTCTAGATCAATTAATCAATTAAGAAAATCTTCTTTATAAAAATAACCATTAAAACTTGCAATTCTTCTATAAGGCTTATATGAATTTTGCTTACCAATTGGTTGCCTGTGAGTTTTGTCCCCACGGTAGTTATCTCTATTATTTCCATGCTTCAACGACGGCATCCTAGCAAAGATATTTGTGAATGCTAACAGTACGTCACGTAATACTTGCTAAGTTTTTGTCACCAAAATTGTTACTGTCTCATTTTTTAGCCACCAGATTAAGATAAGTCAAGGCTCTGATATCAACTGATGTGGGATGTAGAAGTGTCAAGAAGTAGACCACGTCTACTTCTAGAAAATAAGAAACAAAGCACGTTTGCTTCAAAAAATAACTTCGAATTTACAAGGCTTCCTTAAATCCATAAGGGTCATTGAATTCACAAAGAGAAAGGATTTAGAATTGACTAAAAAATAGAAAGACAAAAGTTTGAATTTTATTTATTGAATAATTCATAAAAACTGTGTACGGACTTAGGGGCCTATTTAAGGGCTCCGTAAAACTTGACAAAAGAAAATATATTCTAAAATGACTCTTATTTAATACCTAACCATAACATGAACCAAATTTGACCTAACAAACATTAAAAACACCTAAAAATAAGGAAATACATGCCATAAACCTAAAATTACATAAAAATACCAAATATAACAAATTATAGAAATTGTTAGGACATATGTGATTCACTTGTTAGGAACATATGTCACTATTTTATGTAATTGGCTAATCCTTTGACAAAATGCACTTTACTTGTATTTGGGTAGATCTAGGATGTGTTTAATACTTCAAGAGACCTTGTTTTAAGTTTGTAAGGTTGAGTTTAATCAACCATCTAGTTGGCTTTATTTCGTGCCAAATTTGCTTGTATTTTAGCAATTAGTAACCTGTATTTAGGTGGGATTATTGTAAGGGTAATGAGTGAGAAGATATGAAGAAAAGTTCAAGTTTGTGCAAGGATGTAGAGTTTCGCGGCTAGGACTCATGGCTGACTCGTAACTAGCAAGCCGTCATCTGCAGCACACGTGAGAAGCATGCGGGGAGGTGAAGGGTCACGCCAGCTGTCGCACTACAGGACAAAAGTCCCAGGCTGGTCAGGCCGTTAACTCGCGGCTTGAACTCGCGACTCAGACCAATCGCGAGGCCAAGCCGCCAAACCACCCTGTTTGGGAAAAACTGTCTTTTCGTATTCCAAACACTCACTACTATATATAGACCCTTATACCCACCAAATGTAGAGAGCTTCCAGAGAGAATTTTTGTGAGAGAAACCCTAGAGAAAAACAAGATTGATTCATCTACAATCTTTACCTTAGAGACTCTACAATTCCTCTACTCTCTTCCTCTCCATTGATATACCCTTGAGAGGTTCTTAGCCAAATCCTTTTCTCACCATAACCACATCTGTGAGAAGGTTTATTTGATGCTTTGGGAAGCAGTTAGGAAGAAACCAATCTATATTGGTTGATGCTATGGGCTATAGCGAAATCCGGTAAGCTAGAAAAGAAATAGGTTCGGCGCAACCTCGTTGAAGCAAGAAGCTTAGAGGGCTTAGATACATTGGGTAGATTAGGCTTGGAAGGTCTATTGCTGTTCATGTATCCCAACTACATTTTCTAGTGGATTATTGACCGCTTGGAGGGCGGTGGAGAGGTTTTACACCGAGGGCTTCGGTTTCCTTTTCGATAACACATCGAGTGTTGTCTTTGTGTTTGCATCTCTCTTTCCTTTATCTTTACCATTTAATTGCTGCTGTAATTGTGATTATTTATGGTTTAGATTGTTTATCAATTCAGTTATTAGCTTATGTTCATGTTCCGCACATTTATTGTTTGACATTAAGCTTGAATTGATATTTTTTGTAATTGGGGTCTAAACGTTCAAGGGTGTTTTATACACATTTTGAACTTTCAATTGGTATCAGAGTGGGTGCACTCTTTGTGATTTGATTACCTGAGTGCGATCCTAGATCCCTTGGTTATGGGTGCAGCTATGAAAAAGGCCATGCTGGATTGTGGTTTAAATGTTTGTGATAATGATTCTATGAGTATGTTTGAAGGGTGTCCTAACCATGAACTCTTAGAGTTATTGAAATCAAAGAAACATGCTAGGATGTTCGTTCACATGCTGAAATATTTTGAAAATAAGAATCACATCTTGCACAATAGTCTATATGAATCTAATCTGTTGGTTAAGAAGTATAAAAGAAGAAATAGAATATTGTGTGATAAGGTTGATAATCTGAAAAAGAAAATTCAATCTAGCAAGTGCATGGAAAATGAAGATAAGTTTCTGTTTGAAGGTCAAGAGTGCTTGTCCCATGCTTGCCTATTTGTGCACACCTCTTTGAAGGTATTTAATTCATGTTTATGGTATCTTGATAGCGGCTATTCTCATCATATGACAGGAGATAAATCACTGTTTAAGTCACTCAAAGAAAAGGTTGGTGACTATGTAACATTTGGCGATGGGAGTCATGCTCAAGTTCTTGGTAAAGGGACTGTTGAGATACCTGGATTACCTCTATTGAAGGATGTCTTATATATCAAAGGGTTGAAGGTAGATCTTTTAAGCATCACTCAAATATGTGATGAGGATTTCCTTGTTCAATTCTCAAAGAAGGGGTGCATAATCATTGATGAAGAAGGGATTCAAGTCTTGGAAGGAAAGAGGACTACCGACAATTGCTACGGAGTGGTTCCTACAGCACCAATTTTTTACGAAATTGCTCGTGTTGACATGTTGGAACTTTGGCATCAAAGATTCGGCATGAAAACTTCAAACAAGTGGCTAAAGTCTCCAAATTTGAAGCTGTTAAGGGACTTCCAAAATTTGGAAAGGTGGAGAAGACTTTTTGTTGTGCATGCCAAATGGGGAAGCAAACAAAGGCAAGTCACCACAAGGTGAATGTGATTGCCACTTCACGATGCTTAGAGCTTCTTCATGTTGATCTAATGGGGCCCACAAAAACTGAAAGTCTAGAAGGAAAAAGGTACATTATGGTCATTGTTGATGATTTCTCAAGATACACTTGGGTTGAATTTCTTAGAGAAAAATTAGAAGCGTGTGAGAAATTGAAAATTCTTTGCAAGAGAGTACAAAACGAAAAAGGGGTTCCTATTGTCAAGATAAGGAGTGATCATGGCAAGGAGTTTGAGAATGCAAGATTTGAGTCGTTTTGTGAAAACTCCTCAACAAAATGAGGTGGTTGAGAGGAAGAATTGGGTGATTCAAGAAATGGCGAGAGTTATGCTATTCAACAAGCAAATTCCTCAAAAGTTTTGGGGAGAAGCTGTGAACACCTCATGTCACATTGGCAATAGAATATATTTTCGAACTGGAACAAAGAAGACCGCATATGAAATTTGGAATGAAAAGAAGCTAAAAGTGAAGTACTTCTGAGTATTTGGAAGCAAGTGTTATATTCTCAATGATCGTGAGAACCTTGGGAAGTTTGATGCGAAAAGAGGTGAAGGCATCTTCCTTGGGTATTCTACTAATAGCCGGGCATATAGAGTATTCAACAAGAGAACAAAGATGGTAATAGAGTCCATCATTGTGGAAGTTGATGATGCTATAACAAAGGTAGAGATGGTTGATGATGGAGAAGGGCCATGCTCCAAAGAACTCACAACTAAAGGCGAAGCCCAAGATATTGAAGTTAAAGAACCTACACCGGAAAAGGAATCAACTCCTGTGAACTCAAAAATGGAAACAAGATCAATATCTAGGACATCAAGTCCTCTCACTCCTCCGGAAGTTCATCCTCCCATCTCTCGGAATGATGAAGTGTCTACCTTAAAGAAGCTATCATCAAGAGTGATCAAAAACCATCTGAGCAGTAACATCATTGGATCTTTAGATGAAGGTCTCCGTCTTAGAAAGGGAAACTACTCTGCACTCATGACCAATGCTCATGTTGAGTTTTCGGAGGGCTTGAATTTGCTTGTGCAAGAGTTTAGGGAGCGTAGTGATGAAGAATCCATAAGGATTATGGAAGAATCAGATGCTGAAGAGGTTGAAGATACAGTTGGTCTTCAAGAGACTTACACTTTACTTCTTGAGAAGTCGAGAGAGTATGCAAAGGCGGTTGTGAGGAAAATGAAGAAAGCAGAGGAGGACTACAGAAGTCTACTAGTCCGACATAAGGAGGCCAAATGTGAAATAGAAAAGCTAAATGGTGAGCTGTCAGAAGCTTACTTAAAAATTAGATTCCTGGATCTTGAGGTGGTTCAAGCAAATGTTAAGGTAGAAAGGGTCTCCACCAAGAAGCTGAATGATGTCATTTCCTCTCAAAAGCAATTCTCAGATAAATCTGGATTAGGATATACTGGAGAAAGCAGTGCAGCTATGAATATCTCCAAAGAAGTGAAGTTTGTGAAGGCCAAAGTGCCGATTATAGTTACCCCCACTGTGGAAAAGGCGAAGATTGAAAAGAAGAAAATTGTGAATGACCAAAGGGTGTTGAATAAGCCCCGGAACCAATTTGTGGTCAGGACTAAAGCAAAAGGGAGATCTCTTCCACGATCTCAAAGAGGCCCTAGAACGAACCAATTTTGTCATTATTGTGGTCTTCAAGGACACACCCAAGCCTTTTGTCATAAGCTGAGAGCATTGAAGAATGCTACTGATCAAAGGTCAAGAGGACTAAGAAATGACAAGAGAACTTGGGTTGTTAAGTCATCAAGAAGTCGAAATGGTGATCCAGGCATGATGGACGTGATGAAAATGATCAGTGCTTTCATCACTTGCTTGGAAAGCTTCACAAGAAGGTTTGAAAGTTCTAACTCTCGTACCCAATCCTTCAAGGACATCACCCCAAACACACGTGACGTGTGGGTGAAGAAGGGTACCCATGCATAAGCATTACAACATGTCCATGCATTAATACTTCCCATATTTTGTGTATATGCTTGGTTGTATGCTTCTTGCGAGTTTAAGTTGAAAACTTTGTTTGTGAGTTTTTGTTTTAAAATGTTTCTGCATTGTGGTTCTGTTTTTTATCAACTTTTTATTGATTTTGTGTCAAAAATCCAAAAACACATAAAAAGTAGAAAATCCAAAAAGTTTGATCGACTTTGTTGAGTTTTGTCTCAAAGCATGTTTTGCCTTGTACCTTTGTACAAATGGCCTTGTGCATCTACGCGCTTAGCTTTTTCCTATGCACTCATATCATTGTGGGAGAAATTTTGAAATCTATGTGACTATTGTAAATAGATCTTCAACCTTGTCATGAATGATTAGTGAATGGTTTTGTTGATCTTGAGACATGCATCGACTTATGCCTATATATCTTCCCACTGTTTATTTTTTATTTTTGCCTAAAAGAGCTCTCTAAATGTAAATCTCCAAATGAAAAGAGATATAGAGATGCAAAAGCCTGTCGCATATACTAGTATTTGACTAGGAAAAAGGGAAAGCGACCAAAAATAACTGTATGATGCCCAAAAAGCCAAAGGCTAATTCATCAATTGAAATATCAAAAATTTCAGGCATCAATCTCATAATAAGATTTTTTATTCAAAAAGTGCAAATGATATGATGTATATGGAGCCAAATGAAAGGTTTCAAAGAATTGTAATCAAGTTTATGTGGGAGGTCATATATGCATATTTCTATAATTAAGATAGGTCACATTATTTAGTGCTAGTTGTGTATGCCTTGATTGAATTGATCATTGAAGCTTCACATTGGACTAAAGACTATCTCATTTTTGATATCCACACACAACACACAAGTCTATGTTCAATTAATGTCATATTCATTTGTGTGATTGTACTTGATTAAATGTGTTTTCACATGCTCAATCTTTGTTGATCAAACACAAAAAGATTTTGGAGTGTTTTTAGTTGTTTTTGGAAAGTATTTTGTTTTTACAAAAATGTTAAAATTTCAAAAACAGTTTGGCCCTGTTTTGGCGACTCAGTCGCTGGCTGTCCCAGTCGTATGCCCCAGTCGCAAGCCCTCTCCTAGATTTTTCACAGCTCACTGGTGGGTCAGCATCCCAGTCACGAAAAAGACTTAGAATATTTTTCAAAATTTGAATTTTTATGTTTCTTGCGGGTCATTGTGGCGACTTGTTCGTGGGTGGAAGGTCCAGCCGCAAGGGGTACATAGAGATTTTCGCGGCTTACCTCGCGACTTACTCGCGGGTAAACCTTCCAGTCGCGAAAAACACTTAGGAAAATTTTCAAAATTTTTGATCCCAAGTGTTTTAGCGGCTGGACCTGGCGGCTTAGACGCGACTTGACACAGTCACGAAAAACGCATATGTTGCGTTTTAAAGGCAACTTTAAGACCTTTTCATTTTTCCCTCATGCATCATTATCACTGTTCATATATTCATCTCTTGCCCTCTTTTCTCATTGACCCCTTTGTCTATTCGTATCAAAAAGGGGGAGAGTTTTTGTCATTTCTATATGACTTTTGTGCACACTCATAGGGGGAGAAATTCTATTTCTTGTGCACATTTGTAGAGGGAGAAATTCATTATACTTGTCCTTTTATTACTTGCTTTACCTTGAGGGTCTAATGTATTTTGTGCCAGTGTTTTAGGTTACAAGTATATTTGTTCCAAGTTCATCACAGCTCCTATGATTCACGATAGGGGGAGTGATATGATAGAGAAGTACTTTATAGTTTGTACCCATGTTGCTTTTGTAAGCTTTAAGGGTTTGTTTACATGCATTTTGTAGGCTTTTATGGTTTGTACCAAGCATATGCAGAACCTTGCTTATGCAGCCTTTATGCTATGTGGCTTTAGTACTTGATGTTAAATGTCATGCATTTTTCTTCAGTACATCACTCTTGTGCCCTTGTAGAATTGTTCCTAGATGCATAAATGTTTTATGCATTGGTTGAGTGTTAGACATGCAAATGACACTTTGCAAATAACCTTGTCAGCTTGCATGTCCGGATGTTCATTCCTTGTGTGAATGAGTATAGTGATCACTTTTGTATAGTGATTGCTTGTTTGATCGCTTTATTCTTGCTCCATGTGCATTTCAAGTTTCTGCATACAATGATATTGTTGTGTTTCAGGAGATACTTGTTCATATGTTTCAAAAGCTTATCAGAATCTAGAGTTAGGTGTGAGTGAGTTTTGTTCAACTGTTCTCAACTCACGCGTTAAGTCTGGAGTCTGTTGTAGGGTTTTGTCATGGAATAACCAAAGGGGGAGATTGTAAGGTTGAATTTAATCAACCATCTAGTTGGCTTTACTCCGTGCCAAATTTGCTTGTATTTTAGCAATTAGTAATCCTGTATTTAGGTGGGATTATTTTAAGGGTAATGAGTGAGAAGATATGAAGAAAAGTTCAAGTTTGTGCAAGGATGTAGAGTTTCGCGGCTAGGACTCGCGACTGGCAAGCCACCAATTGTAGCACACGTGAGAAGCATACAGGGAGGTGAAGGGTCACGCCAGCTGTTGCACTACAGGACAAAAGTCCCAGGCTGGCCAGGCCGTTAACTCGCGGCTTGAACTTGCGACTCAGACCAGTTGCAAGGCCAAGCCGCCAAACCACCCTGTTTGGGAAAAATTGTCTCTTCGTATTCCAAACACTCACCACTATATATAGACCCTTATACCCATCAAATGTAGAGAGCTTCCAAAGAGAATTTTTGTAAGAGAAACCCTAGAGAAAAACAAGATTGATTCATCCATAATCTTTACCTTAGAGACTCTACAATTCCTCTACTCTCTTCCTCTCCATTGATATACCCTTGAGAGGTTCTTAGCCAAATCCTTTTCTCACCATACCCACATCCATGAGAAGGTTTATTTGGTGCTTTGGGAAGCTGTTAGGAAAGAATCAATCTATATTGGTTGATGCTATGGGCTATAGCGGAATCCGGTAAGCTAGAAAAAAAATAGGTTCGGCGCAACCTCGTTGAAGCAAGAAGCTTGAAGGGCTTAGGTACATCGGGTAGATTAGGCTTAGAGGGTCTATTACTGTTCATATATCCCAACTATATTTTCTAGTGGATTATTAACCAAGGGCTTCGGTTTCCTCTTCGATAACACATCGAGTGTTGTCCTTGTGTTTGCATCTCTCTTTCCTTTATCTTTACCATTTAATTGCAGTTGTGATTGTGATTATTTATGGTTTAGATTATTTATCAATTCGGTTATTAGCTTATGTTCATGTTCCGCACATTTATTGTTTGACATTAAGCTTGAATTGATATTTTTGTAATTGGGATCTAAACGTTTAAGGGTGTTTTATACACATTTTGAACTTTCAAAGTTCAAGTGTTAAAGCCATGCAAGTCTATCCAAGATTCAAGTGCAGAAAGTGCTGTTCATTAAAACTCGACAGCTAGCCATCTATCGAGACTTGAAGAGCTGATGAAGCTCGTGGCTTGACAGCAGCTCGACAAATAGGCATTTCTTGAGATTTGTGAAATTCAGTTTTTCAGGACTATTTTCATTCAATCCGTGATTATGTGTTTGGGTTTTCTTTTCTCATAACCCCAGACATATAAAAGGATTATTTTAAGGGCCGTCAAAGTAGACACAAGTTGCACAAGTGTTGAGCAAAGTTTGTTCAAACAAAATGTGACCGGAGACAGAATTTGCCCTAGTTCATCTTTCTTGAGAAAAAGCTGTTGTGTTTGTACGCTGTAGGGTTTTGTGACCAAGCATCTTCTTGATCTTCACCATGTGATGAACTAAAGAACTTTGCAGCCAACAACCTTTTCTAGTTGGTGATTGAAGTTGCATATTGGGACCTGCGCAATTTGTTAGTCACATACTGGGAGTTGTGCATTACAAGGAGAGATTTTCACTACAGAACAAGTCCAATTGGGTATTAGGGTAAGGGTTCAACTGTAAGTTGATATAAGATTCTAGGATTCTTTTACTTGTAACTGCTTGTTGTGATAATAGTAGATTCTCGGGAATAGTGACCTTAAAATCATCCAGTGGGGTTTTTGCCATGTATGTTTTCCCCATTCGTAAACAAATCACCATGTCAATTTAATTTCTACTACATACTTAGTTTAATTGGTGATTTGATTGTGCTACCACGCGTTTGCATGTTAATTTGATTAATTAATAAACTTGGCTAATTAATCAATTAATTCGTCATAATGGGTAAATACATTTTTTGCCTGCCAATTGGTATCAGAGCAAGCACACTCTGATTAGGGTTAATCTTTGTTGTATGATCCATTGACCCCTGTTTGTCATGGATAGAGGATAGTCTCTCATAATACCTACTTTATTTAATGGCACTAACTATGCATACTGAAAAGTACGCATGAGAGCTTTCTTGCAGTCTCTAGATGAGAAAGTGTGGTAAGCTATGGAGATAGGTTAAACCAAGCCGAAGAAAGCGCTTGCCGATTGGGATGATGCTAAGATCAAGCCAGCAAATTTCAACAATAGAGCATTGAATGCCTTATTCAGTGCGGTCACCAATGAGGAGTTCAAGAAGATATCCTCCACTGAAACTACGAAGGAACCATCCTCCAAACAACCTATGAGGGAACAAAGGCTATCAAGGACTTGAAGCTTCAAAGGCTCACTACTAGCTTCAAAGAGATAAAGATGGAGAAGGATAAGTCGTTTGATGAGTTCAATGCCAAGCTCAAGGACATAGTAAACTCAACTTTTAATCTTAGGGAAATCATTCCTGAACCCAAGATTGTGAGAAAGGTGCTCAGATCTCTACCCAAGAGATTTCATCCCTAGATCACTACGATCGAGGAATCAAAGAACATTGACAAGATTCCTTTGACAGAGCTAGTTGGTAATCTGCAGACCTATGAGTTAGGTTTAACAAGAATTAGTAAGTCGGGTAAGGGCAAGAGCATGGCATTGAAGGCCAAGAGCAATGATACTGATGAGTCTTCAAACGACGAATATTTTAAGAGGTAGTCCTACGTCACAAGGCAATTCAAGAAGTTCATGAAGAATTCCAATTGGAAGGGCTTCGACAAGGACCGTAGGCAATCTAGTTCTTCTTAGTTCAAGAGCCAAGAAAAATAGAAGAAGGATACTAGGGATGGCGGTTAGTACACTATTCCCTCAAGACCAACAAGCATGGACTTGATTATTCAGTACCTCTTCTTCATACTCGCGTTTGAGGTACATGTATTGTTGTCACACTGGATATTGTATCCGAGGTGCTCTATGTCCCGAGGGTAGAGCACCCTAACTACCCCGGTTGTGAGCGTCTAAGGACTGTGTCCAAAGACGAATTGATTTCTACTTTTTGCAAGCGCCTTTCTGATTGGGGTGAGCGTCAATTTACTCCATGTTTGGCCTTTGCTAAAGGTCCTAGATTTATGAACATGGTTATGACTTTTGTTTTGCACCCTCTTTCTCATTATAACTCTATCACAGAGCCCCATGCTCGATTTTTGCTTTCTTTGTTAAAGCATCTCACTATAGATTTTCCCTATCATTTCATTTTTTTTTCCATAGATGTCTATAGGGATATGACGACCCGTGATAAGCTCATCTTCCTTTCAGCTATCATGAGGATCCTATGCCATTTTTCTGTTCCCTTTCCTGTTTCTGACCACTTTCACGTTATGTGTGCCATTGATGCCGCTACCGTTAAATGGAGTGAGGCGTAGTTTCATTCTAGGTGGTCTAGCATGGCAGCTCCTCCCACTCCTTCAGCTTCATCCACCTCTGCTCCCTCTGCTTTTGCGAGAGGTATGACCCTTGACGCGATTATGGCATAGCTTTAGCGCATGGATGTTCGCCTTGACACTTTCTCTGATGAATTGTGTCAGGTGAATACCCGTGTTGGCCGTATTGCTAGACGGTAGGCTTGTCTTGGTGGCTTTATGGAGTCTCCCTCTTCTCCTTCCAAGGCATCTAAGGCGTCCGAGGACGATGATGGTTCCGACAATGGTGATGACGATGAGGATGGAGATGCTAGCTCTTCTTGCTTTGATGAGATGTCTACTTGACACTCTTACCCTTTGTCACCCATGACAAAAATGGGGAGTAGTTTTGGTTATGAGAGTAGTCATACTTAGGGGGAGGGTTAGTATAGAAGATTTTTGTTAGAGGGAGTGTGTACTTTGAGGGATGTAGTGAGGACTTGATGTGTTTTTTTCTTTTCTTTCTATTTTAGATACATCATATCTTGTATATTGGTCTTCTATTTTAGCCGAGTGTCGATACCCCGAGCATTCGCTGCCTTGTTCAGGATACAGTTGATCGGACAAGGCCTAAGTGATGAAACATGATGCGCACAGATTAAGGGTATTCGCCTTATGGGCTTTGGGCCGGCATGAGGCCTGGGCCTATAGCCTTGGAGGACTTAGGGCTTGGAGACGGATAAAGGGGTTGGGGTCATGGGTCGTACTTTTGGGTCGAAGTTCAGGGTCCAAGTGGGCCTGGGGACCCTCATGGTGTACAAAAGTGTTTTGTAATTTCATACATAAAAAGTTAAACATTAACCAAAAAAGAAAAAACTAATTAGTGCGCAATTAATGGCTAATATTTAGTATTATTTTTTAAAAATCGTGGTCAATAGTAGTTCTCTCTCCAAATAGAAAGACATTGAAAAATAAGGAGTATTACACTAAACTACTAAATTACTTTACCGTAGCTCAAAATTTTGACATTAGTAAGTTATTTTTCAAACACTGTCATTTGCTTCCATCTTTACCAACAGAGAAAAAGATAATAAAGATTGTAAAAAGAAAAATGAAATAAAAAAAGGATAACGATGATATTTCTCCTGCAGACAACGTGAGTAACATGACCAAATATATATGGCAATGACATTCCAAAGTTTTAAAAAAGAGAAATGCTAGAATAATACCATTTCACACAACTTTAGCCACACGACACATTTATCACTCACAACTTGTCACATGGCTAGTTGCGGCTAAAGTTGTATGAAATGGTGTGGTCTTAGCATTGTTCTAAAAAAATTTATAAAAAAAAAAAAAAAAAAGACTAAAAAAGGGGTTTTGATATTGCTCCTTTTTTAGCCGTAGATGTTAGGTAGGGAAAATCTGTACGTGCATCTCTTTTGGTAGAGAAAGTGAAGCATAAATGTATATTAAATAATCGTGAGGGCGTCTGACAGGAAGAAAAAGTTAAATTGAATGTCTACCTTTAATAGTGCTTAGCATATGGATTGACTAATTAAAGATTTGAACTTAATAGTTCTGCGGCCATCTCTAACTAGAGACCTTTTGTTGGCCAATTTTATATACTTTTACGAATAAAGTTTAGTTACAAAATTGGTTGTAATTTTAAACTATAAACTTACTCAATAAAATAAATATTATTGCATATTTTGAAAATTTAACCGTTGAATTGCATGTTCTTTACGCTCTTAATACACATGTCAAATTTTGTGTCAATCGGATATTATATACTATATAATCTACAAACTTATATTTTATGCATAATTTTAAATTACAAAAACTTGCAATTTAAAAATTTATTGATGACATAGCCATTAATCTTTAATTTTTTTAAAATTTTGCAACTATGGAAGATATAAGAAGAAGATGTAATCCAATGGTGGATTTGTCAAAATTCATCTCCAATAAAAAGATATTGAGTGAGTTTGTAGCCTAAGACTACAACTGATTTTGTAGCTAAACTTTGTCCTACTTTTACGATCTATATCATTTTTTTTTTTTTTTTGGGTAAACCTGGGTCAATTTCTTTGTCATCATATATTGACTTCTATTCTATAATTATTAAGGGTAAAATGCAAAACTGACTTTCTAAGTTTTTTTAGATTTCATTTCAGTCTTTTAACTTTGTTTTTGTTCATTTCGGTCCTCTAACTTTGAAGGCTATTCAATTAAGGTTTTTCCATTAACTTTTGTGTTAGTTTTGTAGTTCAAATTAATTTCAGAACTCCTTCTCAAAAAAATAAAATAAAATAAATTTCAAAACTAAATCAATCTAATCTTTAATTATAACAACCTAATCTTATAAGCTTAAAATTGATTATAATTTGGAAGTATAGAGAGATGAAATTAAGTAAATTTTGAAGCATCACAGTAAAAATTAATAACTTTAAAGCTCAAACATCCAAGTTTAGTTAGCTTGATTTTTTTAAAAAAGTTTAGTGAACAATCTTTGAGGGTATATTTATTGGAGGGTAGGAAAAGTGGAAAGATATAAGAGATTTTAGTTTTTCTCATTTGTGTTTGGTTGGGGTGAAAAAATGGATGGATGAAAAAAATAATTTATTTGGTTGAGAAAAAAAATAAGAGGATAGAAATTTTTGTTTATGTAAATTTACCAATATATTCCTATTGGATAAAAAAAAAAAAGTAACACATTATATTTTTATCAAAAAAATATTGTATGATGGATGGACACTTTATTTTATTTTATCTTTTAAAATTAGCACAAAAAATTCAAGAAAGTAAAAAATATATATATATATATATATATATATATTTTTTTAAAAAAGCCAAAACTAGTGAGAAAAGAAACAGATGAGAGAGAGAGAGAGAGAGAGAAAAGAAACGTGAGATTTGGACAACATTGAAAGAGACCACCAAAAAAAAAAAAAAAAAGCCCAAAAATGAAAGTAAAGATAAAACCAACAGCTGAACGTTGGTGTTGGGGTAGTTTTGTCTAAAACATAACAAGAGCAAAACTTCTTATTTTTCTTTCTATTTTCTCTCTAATTTGGAGAGATTGAAATTGAGTAAAGCTTCTTATTTTCCTTTCTATTATCTCTCTAATTTGGGAGATTGGAATCTGGTGGCTTGAGGAGAAAACACATGAGCCCCACTTATTTTCCTTTCTAAAAATCCCTTCAACCAAACACCCCAAAAATTCATTTTCTCTCTACTTTTCTCTCCTCCATTTCCACCCCCTAAAATCTCTCCAACTAAATGGACCCTAAATAATTGTTCCCATTCTTAATTGAATTTTAAATCACTGTGACATTTTTTAAGTATGAAAATTTACTATGCAACGGGTGCATGTATCTAGCATCCCCTTTCACACAAGGGAGTGAACCCCACATAGATACATACACCTGATACATGAAATACCACCTCCTTTTAATATATGGCTTAGTTTATAAAAAAAAAATCATAATGTTTATGAGTAATGCTAGGACCTTATCTCTAGAAATTAATCTCAGTAAATATTAGGACCTTATCTCTAGAAATTAATCTCAGTAAATATTTTTATGAAATATGGAAATTGCGGTGATTTCAAATCATTAATCATGATCGATTAATCCGACTTGATGATTGGATAGAATACGGAGAAAATGGGCTTTTGCCCCTTTTTTTTTTTTTTTTTAAAATCTAGCATTTTGCCCCATTTTCCAAACTAATTAGGGAAATGCCCCTGTTTTGAAACTCGATTTTATAAAAATCAAGTTCCAATTTAAAACTCGATTTTTGGACAATCGAGTTATAACAAACTAAAAATTTAAATAAAAAAAAAATTACTGTAGCCCTATAGTAGCGTTTTGGAACTCGAGCTCCATGAACTTAAGTTCCATGCAATTTTATTTTTTTTTTTTTAAAGTTTGATCGCCCCATACCTATAGTGGCGTTTTAAGGAGCCTATAGTGACGTTGAAACTCAATTTTGAGAAAATCGAGTTACAAAAGATGGGTATTTTCCTAATTAGTTTGAGAAAGAGGGCAAATGGCTTTTTTTTTTTTTGGCGCAAAAAGGACATTTGCCGGTTTTGGCCGATAGAATACTTTATATGAGAGGATGACGAGATACAATACCTCATCAATCATTTGGAGCAAAAGTAAAATTTAATTTTTACTCCCAGCCATCATTAAGGTATTGCATCTCTTGCACTAACTTATTATTGCATAGGATCTTGATATGTGAGGAGAATCTAAGGGAAAAAATACAAACATACAATAAATATACTCATCAACTGCGAGGTAAATTACTAGTGACGATTGACCAATTGGTGACTAGATGGTGGAATAGCTGGTTGATCGGGGACACAAACCCATTCGGGTTCATCCATATGGTATTTGTAAGGTTGAATTTAATCAACCATCTAATTGGCTTTATTCCGTGACCAATTTGCTTGTAATTCAGTACTTAGTAACCCTGTATTTAGGTGGAAAAATTGTAAGGGTAGTGTGTGAGAAGATGTGAAGAAAAGCTCAAGAGTGTGCAAGAAAAACAGAACTTCACGGCTGGGACTCGCGGGTGGATCGCGACTGGCAAGCCGCCAAACGCTGGCACGTGAGAGGCACACTAGGAAGCTGAAGGGTCGCGCCAACTATCACGTTACAGGACAAAAGTCCCAGGCTGGCCAGACCGTTACGTCGCGACTTGAACTCGCGACTTGGACAAGCCGCGAGACCAAGCCGCCAATTTGCCCTGTTTGGAAAAAATTGACGTTTTGCATTCCCTTCTCACCCTACTATAAATACACCCTTATACCCACCATATTGAGAGAGCTTCCAGAAAGAATTTTGTGAGAGAAACCCTAGAGATATACAAGATTGATTCATCCACAATCTTAACCTTAGAGACTCTACAAATTCCTCTTCTCTCTTCCTCTCCATTGTTATACCCTTGAGAGGCTTTTAGCCAAATCCTTATCTTACCACACCCACGTCTGTGAGAATGTCTATTTGGTACTGTTGGGAAGCAGTTAAGAAGGAACCAATCTACATTGGTTGATGCTATGGTCTAGTAGCGGAATCCGGTAAGCTAGAAAAGAAAAAGGTTCGACGCATCCTCGTTGAAGCAAGAAGCTTGGAGGGCTTAGGTACCTGGGTAGATTAGGCTTGGAGGGTCTATTGCTGTTCATGTATCCCAACTACATTTTCTAATGGATTATTTGACCACTTGGAGGGCGGCAGAGAGGTTTTACACCGAGGGCTTCGGTTTCCTCTTCGATAACACATCGTGTGTTGTTCGTGTGTTTGCATCTTCCTTCCCTTTATCTTTGCCTTATATTTACTGCTGTGTATGTGTTTATATTTGGCTTAGATTTATTATCAATTCTGTAATAGCTTGTTATCATTTTCTGCACATTAATTGTTTGATATAAAGCTTGAATTGGTATTTTTGTATTTGGGGTCCAAACGTTCAAAGGTATTGACGATGCAGATAAGTCCATTTTGCATGGACGAGACCAACAACACAAACGAGCGTACCCTCAGGCCAGATGGAGCAAGAGACCACGCTATTGACGAGGATAACCAGACCATTCAATACAGACAATCAAACCCAGAGCGGTTACATAGACAACTGTACGATATGTTGGAGGACATTGATGACACATTATACAGCCCCAAACGTTACCAAAAGGAGCATTAAGACCTCCATAACTACTCCAATGGCTAGAGACCATGGGAACATATATAAAGCCCACACATTGCCAAGAATGAGGTACATACACATATACAAACAAAAAGAGATTTCTTTCATTTTTGTTCATTTTACATTGTTTTACTCTTAAGATAGCCTCATATACTAACTTTGGCATCGGAGGCACTATGGCAGGCACCACACCGATGACCACCCTTGAAGGCTAAAGGATCACCTCCATCTGACGATCATTACTGACGAGCTTACGCTTTGTCAGTTTGGCGCCGTCTGTGGGGACGACATTTTCGTGTTCAATCTCGAAGAGGTAGTTTCCGATCAACTATTTTTCTCAGATGGAGTCCAATCAAGATTCCGCGGCCCTAGCTCAGCAAGTTCAGGCTCTTGCAGCCATGGTCGAAGAATTGACTAGGCAAAACCAGGAAATGAAGTTAAGGCTTCAACAGGAGGAGAATCGGTCCAAAGGAAATCAGGAAGACGAAGGAGATAGCCATAGGAGAAGTGACCTTCGGAGGCCCACTACTCCAACTGAACAGAACTTGGACCTACTCCGAGAGATGAGGAAGGAAATGGACAAACTCAAGAACGCCATCAAGGAGAAAACAGAGTGGAGTGTGGATCGAATGGTCCGAGCGACGGATTCACCATACACAACGGCAGTCCTCGACTGTCCAGTGCCGTCGAAATTCCGTTTACCTCAACTCGAACCATTCAATGGGCTGAAGGATCCTCAAGATCACCTAGACACCTTCAAAACGACCCTGGGACTCCAGCAGCCACCAGATGAAATATTATGTCGTTCCTTCCCAACTACACTCAAGGGAGCTGTCCGGGAGTGGTTCACAAAGTTGCCAACATCGTCCATCGACACATTCGAGTAGTTGAGCAACGCCTTCCTACGTCACTTTATTGGAGGACAACGACCAAAGAGGACCGTGGACCACTTGCTCACCATCAGGCAAGGAGAGAAGGAAACCTTGAGGTCATATGTGAAACGCTTCACTAGGGAGACACTAGAGGTAGACGAGGCTGACGATAAGGTGTAGCTGATGACCTTCAAGGCAGGGTTGAGATCCAGGGAGCTCGTTACATCATTCGCGAAGAATCCCCCAAAGACGATGGCTGAGATGCTCCTTAAAGCACAGAAGTACATGAACGCTGAGGATGCATTGGCTGCTATCAAGGACGGAGAAAGACCAGGGGACAAAGGAAGAAAAGAAGACGACCATAGAGGGCAAAAGCGGGGCCGCCCGGATCGTCAGACCAATGACGGATCCAGAAGGAAGGATGATAAAAATCCGCGAACGGTAAAGTTTACTCCCCTTGTTATGCCTGTTGACAAAATTTTAACGCAGATTAAAGACGAGCACTACCTTAAATGGCCGCAACCACTGCACTCATCTCCTAACGTCCGTGACAAGAATAAGTACTGTCGATTTCACAAAGATCATAGCCATTACACCGAGGATTGTCGGGATCTCAAAGAACAAATAGAAGAATTGATACAAAAAGGGAAGCTGCAGAAATTTGTAAAGAAGGGAGAGTACAACAAATTCTGAGACGAAGACAAAGGCCAACATGAGTCCTCATCCAAGAACGGAGGCCGTCAATCCCAACCTCCTCAAAATGTGATCGGGGAAATACAGACAATCGCGGGGGGGGGGGGGGGGGGGGGGGGGGGGCTATCACTGGAGGCTCATTAAAATCACTTAAGAAAGCACATCAACGACAGGTGAATAGCATCCACATAGCACCCCTGACAAAGTATAGATGAACTGATCAGGATATGACCTTCAACGAGAATGATGCTAGAGGAGTGAAACAGCCTCACAATGACCCCTTGGTCATAATGCTCACCATAGAAGGGTTCAACACCAAAAGGATCCTCGTGGACAACGGTAGCTCTGCTAATATCATTTACTTTCCTGCGTTCCAGCAATTGAAGCTGGATCCAAGAAGACTACGTCCGTTTGATTCCCCCCTCATCAGTTTTAGCGGTGACAGGGTATATCCCAAAGGCATAATGACGCTGACAATAACTGTGGGGACATACCCGAAGCAGTTGACCCGTCAAATAGACTTCTTGGTGGTAGACTGTCCCTCATCCTATAATGTCATCATTGGAGGGCCAGCACTCAACAAGTGGAAGGCGTCCACATCCACCTACTGCCTAAAGGTAAAATTTCTAACGGAAAATGGTGTTGGCGAAGTTAAAGGTGACCAAGTTCTAGCTCGGAAATGCTACCAAGCTGTTTTGGCAGCTAAAGAGAACCATACCTGGATAATAAAAGAAAAAGAGGAGGAAAAGGTGGAAGCACTAGAAGCAGTGGAGCTGATTGAAGGGGAAGCAACGAAAACAACCAGAATAGGGACGACCCTAAGCCCTGAGATGAGAACGAAGCTCATTCAATTTCTTAAGGAGAACTTGGACGCCTTTGCATGGAGCCATGAAGACATGCCAGGCATATCTCCAGAAGTCATCCAACACAGGTTGAATGTGGACCCTGAGAGGAAGGCCATTAAGCAGAGACGAAGAGCCTTTGTACCTGAGAGAGACCAAGCAATCGCTGACGAAGTGAGCAAGCTCTTGACTGCAGGCTTCATCAGGGAAGTATACTATCCAGACTGGCTTGCAAACGTCGTTCTGGTAAAGAAAACAAATGGGAAGTGGAGGATGTGCGTGGACTTCACGAACCTGAACAAGGCCTGCCCGAAGGACAGCTTTCCTCTTCCAAGAATAGACCACCTCATAGACTCTATAGCCGGACACAAGCTATTGACATTCATAGATGCATTCTCAGGATACAATCAGATAAGAATGGCTGACGAAGATCAGGAGAAAACGGCTTTCATCACCAGGCAAGGGCTCTACTGTTTTAAGGTAATGCCGTTTGGATTGAAGAACGCAGGAGCGACTTATCAAAGGTTGGTAAATAAAATGTTCGTCAAGCAGATAGGCAGGAATATGGAGGTGTACGTGGACGACATGCTCGTCAAGAGCAAGAAAGAGCTTGCACATTTGGACGACCTTAAGGAGACATTCACTAACCTCAAGCAATACCAAATGAAGCTAAATCCTAGTAAATGTGTTTTTGGTGTTGCCTCCAGAAAATTCCTGGGATTCATGGTGTCCCAGAAAGGAATAGAAGCAAATCCTGAGAAGGTGCAAGCCATAATCAACATGGCGTCACCTAAGACCGTCAAGGAGGTCCAGAAGCTCACAGGTTGGATTGCAGCCCTCAACAAGTTCGTCTCTAGAGCAACGGACAAATGCTTACCCTTCTTTAAGACCCTGAAGCAAGCTTTTGAATGGACCGATGAATGTGAAGTGGCATTCTAAGAGCTTAAACGTTACCTTAGCAATCCACCACTTCTAAGCCCGTCCCAAAAAGGTGAAAACTTGTATTTGTTTTTAGCAGTATCATCTACAACCGTCAGTGCAGCCTTAATCCGGGAAGAAGACAGGAAACAACTCCCAGTTTACTACGTCAGCCAAGCTTTCCAAGGAGCTAAATCCAAGTACCTAAAAATCGAAAAAATCACATTCGCATTGATAGTAGCTTCACGCAAGCTCAGGCAATACTTCTAAGCAAATCCAATCTTAGTGATGATGGACCAACCCATCAAGAACTCTATGAGCAAGCCCGAAGCAGCTGGGAGGATGGTCCAATTCGACATGGAATACCATCCCAGGACAGCCATTAAAGCACAAGCTTTGGCAGACTTCATCGCCGAGTTCACCCATCCAGACGAACCAAGCCTTGCCAGCGAGGACAAAACATGGGTGATATAGACCGACGGCTCGTCAGCCCAAAAAAGAGGGGGAGTAGGGATCGTCATAACCACTCCTGACGAAGAAGTATTAAAATATGGAGTTCAGCTGAAATTTCCAGCCACCAATAACGAGGCCGAGTACGAAGGAATTCTGACGAGTTTAAGGCTCGGAAAAGAGCTTGGGGCCAAGAACCTGCTAGTGCAGAACGACTCGAAGCTAGTTATTGGATAGATCAGAGGAGAATACGAAGCAAAGGAAGAAAGAATGCAGAAATACCTCAGGCTGATGAAGCACTTGACTCAAGAGTTCGAAGAAGTGGAGTTCATCCAAATTCCGAGAAGTCAGAATATGGCCGCAGACGAAGTTTCAAAGATAGCCTCGTCAGAAGAAACAGAATCGAAGATAGACCTAATGATGGAGATACAGAAAAACCCTAGCATAGAAGAAGTTTTAACATTCGCAGTCCAGGGCACAAATAGCTGGATGACGCCCATCATGTCCTTCCTCCAGGATGGCCACCTTCTTCGGGACACAGATGAAGCCAGGAAGATCAAGAAGAGATCCGTCAGATTCACAATTCTCAATGATACCTTGTACAAGAGAGGCTTTTCCATGCCCTACTTGAAATACGTTGACGAAGGAGAGGCTGAATACGTCCTGAGAGAGGTCCATGAAGGAATTTGCGGAGATCACGCAGGCCCAAGATCCTTGGTGAGAAAGATTATGCGAGCGGGTTACTTCTGGCCAACCATGCAGGATGACGCATCGAAGTTCGTCAAGAAATGTGACAAGTGTCAGAGGTTCGGGAATATTTAACGACTTCTAGCAGAAAAGCTGACGACGATAACCTCCCCGTGGCCGTTTGCACAATGGGGAATCGACATCGTTGGCCCGCTGCCTTAAGGCAAAGGTTAGGTAAAATTCTTGCTAGTTTCTATTGATTATTTTACTAAATAGGTTGAAGCAGAGGCACTAGCGACCATCACCGAGACCAGAATCCAGGATTTCGTGTGGAAGAATATAATTTGCAGGTTCGAGATTCCACGGACGATCATATCAAACAATGGACGACAGTTTGACAGCTAGGGCTTCAAGGACTTCTGCTCAAGCCTGGGTATCAAGAATCATTTCTCATCACCAGGCCACCCACAGGCGAACGGACAAACGGAAGTGACGAACCGCACATTGCTCAAGATCATAAAGACCAAACTGGACGATGCGAAAGGTACCTGGTCAGAAGAACTGCCCAACGTGTTGTGGGCCTACAGAACCACGGCCAGAACCCCAACGAGAGAGACCCCCTTCAGACTCACCTATGGTACAAAGGCAGTGATCCCTGTCGAAGTGGGAATAGCCAGCATCAGACGAGAAGTTTACATTGAAGAAGACAATGATGACCTTCTGCGAGTAAATCTAGATTGCCTTGACGAAGTACGAGACAAAGCTTTCAGCAGAATGACGAAATATCAGAAAAAAATGACAGACTACTACAATAGAAGGGTGAAACTCAAGCGACTCAACATAAGGGACCTTGTCCTACACAAAGTAACCCAAGCAACCAAAAATCCTACTCAACAAAAACTCGGCCCCTCATGGGAAGGACCATACAAAGTCATTCATTACTCTAGACAAGGCAGCTAGCACCTGGAGACCCTAGACGGGCAGAGGCTTCTAAGACCATGGAACATTGAGCATTTGAAGAAATACCATCAGTAGATATAATGGAAAGATGTATTCGTCATTAAAAGTCAATAAATGAATTATTAAGCTAATATTTGTGTATGAACAGGCCTGGTCAAGAAGAAACTCACTAGAGCCAAAAATGGCTAAGTAACAAGATTCTGCCTCGACAGATGTACGTTACTAACGAAGATAATATCCCTAAAAGGGTCAAAAAGCCAAAAATGGCTAAGTAACAAGATTCCGCCTCGACGGATGTACGTTACTGACGAAGGCAAAATCACTAAAAAGGGTCAAAAAGCCAAAAATGGCTAAGTAACAAGATTCCGCCTCGACGGATGTACGTTACTGACGAAGGCAAAATCCCTAAAAGGGTGTAAGCCACAAAACGCCAAAAAGGGCTATATTTCTAAAAGGGTAGAAAAGCCAAAAATAATTGAGTAACAAAATTTCGCACTGACGGATGCAAGTTACTAATGACCAAGGTGTTATGAAGGTGCCAACTATGGGAGATGCGGCAGGCATATATCAAATTAAAGCATGTGCAAACTACAAATGCAAGTAAGTGCAAAAAAGTTAAATTAAAGTCTGATCACCACTACCTTTGCAACTAAAAGCCTATAAACACTGGGCTGAAAATATTGTTCCAAAAATAGATAGAAAATAAAATTGTTCTGAAAATAGATTTACATAACTGCCCAAAACATAAAAGGGCATCACAAAAGAAAAGAAATTTTTGAAGTATCAGGTCCGTTCAGCACCATCGTCACCAGGAGCATCTTCAGGGGGAGCAGCACCAACAGGAGCGTCAGCAGGAGCATCGAGCTCAGTGGCAGACGATTGAGCAGCCTCATCCGCAGCCATCTCTTGATCCACCTCCTCTAGATCCAGCGCCTCCATATTCACTCCAGAGGGGTGCTTGACAAGATATCTCTTAAGGAGCTCAAAACCCTTAAAATACCAACTGAAGAGCACGGTGTTGTACTCGTCAGTGGTTTGAAAGGCCTCTATGGATCTGGCAGCTATGGTCTTGAGACTTTCCTTGGCTGCACGAATCTGCTCATCCTTCTCAAGCATCAACTGACGCTCCACCCTGAGATCGTCTATAAGCTTTTTCACCTGCTCCTTCAGAGTATTCGCCACACCCATTGAGTTGATGAGGTCCTTCTTCAAGGTAGAGTTCTCTGTCTCCAATGCCTCCACCCTAGAAGTCAGAGACGCCGCCTTTGCTTCCTGAGTAAAATACTCAGAAGAAAGGTGAAGGCTCTCCCCTAGCACCTAAAGAGAAAGTTAGAGGCGTAAAAAAAAAATAATAATAAAAATAAAAATTTTAACCAAAGCGAAGATACCTGAATGATCTTATGGACATGACGAGCAGCGACCCCGCTAAAAGGGACACCAGACAAAGCCCCCATGTCCACAGCTGTTATTACCTCATGTGCCTGGTCCACTGCCATCTTCTCGTCGTTCCAAATGGTGGATGGACGAGAGTCAGCCTTCTCCTTCTCCTTCTCCTTCTCCTTCTCCTTCTCAAATAAACGTGGCCTTTTTGAAACAGGAGTGCCACCAATTTCTTCCACTGACGCTGTTGGAGAAGCTGTCCTTGTCGTCTCCCATACGAAGATGATCGGATGGACGAAAGCTGGTGGAGCAACGGGAGCACCTCTCCCAGTGACGCGCACTGCCTTCTTGCTGAGGTTGGATAGTGGCTCGTCTTTCTTCGACCTCATTTTGGCATAGAGGTCTTTGTTAAATTTTGTCGTCATTTCTGCTAGAAGAGAACAACATATATATTTAAAAAAAAAAAAAAAAAAAAAAACGTTGACGAGTTCAACACTTACTTTTTTTTCCTTCAATCTCAATATTACACAAAACAAAAGAGGACGGGTCCGGGCCGAGATAATAGAAAGCGAGCATCCTCGGATCTAGCCAGTCGTCCCAGTTTTCAATCGTCTGGGCGTACTCGATTGCCTGCTCAACCCTTTGCTTATACCTACTCTTTAGCTTGGGTCGTCTCTTCACTGCAAAAGAAAAATGGCAAATATTTTAATGACGAGGGGAAATGAATACAACCAAACTAAAGTTACAAAGAGAAAGACTGACGCACCTAAAGTCGGGGTTCCCCACCGACGAAGCAACCTTGGAATGTCACCCCATTCCTGACTGGAGGGAGTCTCAAAGTCATCCCCAGACACAAAGAAAAATCTTGATTTCCAGTACCTGAAGGACGAAGGCAACCCTCTAACAATCCTGGTCATCCGCTCCCAAGGCACCAACTCGTAATATCCATATTCTTTGGATTCCTTCAAACGATAAAGGTGGACGAGCTCGCCTACCTTAATCAGGTCCCCGTTAGCAGCCAACCATATTTCCATACAGTTGACTACTATCCTCCACGAGTTGGGCATTAGCTGCCCAGGAGCGATCTCAAAATGACCCAAAAGTTCCATCAAAAAAGGGTGGACGGGGAATCGAAGTCCACAAGTGAAGGCAGCCTCATAGAAGCACACCTCACTAGGGAAGAAGTGACAAGCTCTATCCTCATCACTGGGCCGACGGACTCTAACCCTATCTGGAAATTGAAACCTATCTTTAAACCTACTCACTGTCTTGGCGTCTAGCCCACAAACCTCTTCAAGAGCATGAAAAGCCCTAAGGACGCGAGGAGAAAAGACGGCTGTATCCCCCTCCACTGGATTGCCACTAGACGACAACCCAGTCTCAAGATCTAACTTCGGACATTATCCTCTCCTTTCTCACCTGACCCTCGAACCAGTCAATTGATTGCCTAATCAAAGGCAACAATTCAGTCAATACCACACTAAGACCACTACCCTCAAAAACAAAACTCTCAAGACCTGGAAAAGTGCCCAAAGACCCCCCTAAGCGTGCAAAACGAAAAGAAACCGAGGGGCAAGCAACTCTAACCTCAGAATTGCCAACCATGAAAACCCAACAGAAGCGCAAAAAAGACAAACAGAACAACTGAATCCCAGATAAATTGAAAGTGAAAAGAAGAAAAAGAAAAAGAAAATCAGAAACAATACCACAGCGAAGCAAAGAAAGGAAAAACAAGGAGGGAAAGAGAAACATACTGTTAGGTTCTAAAGGTTTAGGAATTTATGTATTTAGAACTCTAATTTGTAATGTTGGCAAACCATGATCAAAACAATGTGTTTAGTCTTGTTTAGGCTTGCTCAAAGTTGATAAAATATTGTAAAGTTGGAATCGAGTGACTGCAGATGCATTGGGGCATTTCGGCCTGGCTCGATTGATCGAAGGTTAGACTCGATCGATCGAAAATCGGCCCAGATGCGTTTTCTGCAGAATTTCCAACTCAGCCCTAACTCTTTAAACGTTTAGGGTTTTATGTTTTTGCCCTAGGTATATAAGGCAAACCCTTGCCACGTTTTTAAGAGTTGCACAAGTTGTATTGTTGCTCATACATTGCGGTTTTGTGTAAATCTCTTGTGAGATCTAGAGAAACTTTCCTTTACACAAAACTTAGGGTTTTCAAGATTGAGATTACTTCAACATCTTGATGATCAACTTGGTTGCTGCCTTTGAAGCTTAAAGAATATCAAGCGTGGGTGCTTGTAGCAAATTGAGGGATTCAAAGAAAGAAGTAGTCCGTGGATTCGGAGCCTGCGTGTGGTCGTGTCAGGAAGTTTTACTGGTGGGTAGCATTAGGAAGTCAAGCGGGGAGCTTGTAACTCCTTTTGTAAGAACTTCAATTCTTTCTTAGTGGATTCCGTTTTGCCTTGAAGATCGGTGGGTCAAATCCTCCCCAGGTTTTTCCGTGTGGTTTCTTGGGTGATCATATCTTGTGTTCTTTTATTATTCCGCTGCTTTATATGTTTTATATGCATGATATGATTATTTGATTGTTTTAACTTAGAATTGTTTAATTTAACTAAGTAACAACTTGGCTAATTAATCTAGGCTACGCAATCTGGTTGTGGTTTAAGGGGTCTAAAACCGTTCAAGTGGTATCAGAGCAGGTTGCTCTTCTGTTTGAGATTTTTATCTCTGAGCTGATCCTTGACCTCGGTTGTCATGGAGCATGGACACTCTCTGTTTGTTCCTCCTCACTTTGATGGGAACAACTATGCTTACTGGAAAGTAAGGATGAAAGCATTCCTGAAATCCATAGATGAGAGGGTTTGGAATTCCGTTGAATACGGATGGGAGAAGCCCACTACTCCTGTGAGTGAGTGGCAAACTTCTGAAAAAGAAGCAGCAGGCTTCAATAGCAAAGTTATGAATGCCATCTTCAATGCTATTTCAATTGAGGAATTTAAGAGGATCTCTAATGTTGAGGTTGCTCATACTGCTTGGAAAATCCTCCAAACTGTGCATGAAGGCACAAAGGCTGTTAAGATAAACAAGTTGCAGCAATTAACTTCTAGGTTTGAAAGCATTAGAATGTCTGATGATGAAACCTTTGATGAGTTTTATGCTAAACTTAATGATATTGTTAATTCTGCTTATAATTTGGGTGAAGTCTATGATCAACCTAAAATTGTTAGGAAGATACTTAGATCCTTAACTAAAGACTTTAGACCCAAAGTGACAGCCATTACTGAAAGTAAGGATGTTGACTCCATCCCTGTGGATGAGCTTGTAGGATCGCTTCAGTCCTATGAGTCTGACCTACCCAAGACCACCAAATCCAAATCAATGGCTCTTAAGTCTGTTAATGATGTTGAGGCTGGTAGATTTGATGATGAGCTCTCTCCTACTGAGATAGCTTACCTTGCCAAGAATTTTAGAAATTTCCTTAGAAACACTAATAGGAAGGCAAGGAATACCAACACTGTTGAACCTAGAAACTTTAGAAAGAATGATCCCACTAAGGTTAATAATTTTGAAAAACCTAGAGAACAAGTAGGTCAATCTTCAAATAATTCTGTGGGTCCTCAGTGTTTTGGTTGTCAAGGGTATGGTCATGTCAAATCTGAATGTCCTACTTTCTTGAGAAATAAGGATAAAGCTATGGCTGTAACCCTTAGTAATAATGAGGTTTCTGATGATGAGTCCGGTTGTGACGAGGATGGAAACTTCATTGCTTTCACTGCTACTGCTGCAGTTAATGAAAGCATAACTGCTGAGGAGAACCCTGCTGATGGGGAACTCTTTGAAGATGCAGATCTTCAAGAGGCCTACAACAAACTTTGCAAAATTGCTGCAAAGGATGCTATGAAAGTTGATCTAGGACTAAAGAAAATTGATGCTCTTGAGCTTGAAAAGAAGAATTTGCTTGTCAAACTTTTTGATGCCAATGATCTTTTGAACAATGTTAAATCTGAAAACATGCTTTTGCTTGATAAAGTTAAATTTTTGGAACATGATTTATCTATTGCTAGATCTGCTAGTGCTAAACTTGATCACATGCTGAATGTTCAAAAGTATCCTTCTGATAAATCTGGATTAGGATATGTTGAAAGCATCTTTGATTCTGGACCACATTTCACAAATTTTGTTCCTTCTTCTTCTTCTTCTAAACCTCTCGTGAGTAAGGTTGTGAGTGAAACCATTAAACCCTCTGTGAGTGAGGTTGTTAAACCTGTAGAAGTTTCACCACGTAAGAAAATTAGGGTAGACCTAAGGGAATCTAAACCTAGGGAGCCTACCAAATCTAAGGACAAGATGCATGGTAAACCTACTTAGGTTTGTCATTATTGTGGTAAGTCTGGACATATCCGTCCTAACTGTTACAAGCTTCAAGCTGATAAGAGAGCAAACAGACCAAAAGTGTCTGTGCCTCAAGCACAAGATCCTATGGCACTAATTGGTAAATTGGTAAAGGCGTTAAACCTTTATTCCAATTCTGAAGTTGGGAATCACTCTAATGTGAATAAGAACTCCAATGCTCGGGGTGCATCTAAAACGTTTTGGATGCAAAAGACTCGAACTAACTGAGTCTTTCTGACATGGTCCTTGTGCTTCATTGCTTTATTCTGTTGTGATCATTGTTCTTTGATTTTTTTTTTTTTTTTTTTTTTTGTTCTAGGACTTGCATTGCATTACATACATGCATTTCATTCTAGGATTTATTTGTTTTTCTCTTATAATAATAATAAATAAATAAATAAATAAAGGAAAAGGAGAAAGCAAAATCTATGTTGAACACTATTTTTCTTGATTTTTGAAAACAAGGTTGGTCAATCGTTTTACACATGTCATGTCTTGTGTACCTTGTTTAACTTTGATGAGCTTATTTACTGCACTTGACTAGTTGAAACTTTGTTGTGCATGTTGTGTGGGAAAGATGTGTGTGGTTTTTAATCACTTTGCCTTAATCATGAAGTCACTTGTTCTTTGACTATCGGATTTGATCCTTTTGAGAAAGGCATAAATAACCATCTCATCACTGTTCATTAGCCAATCATGAACACCTTAGTGCATATCATAAGATTTAGTGCTCGAGAAAGTGTAGCACATGCACAAAAAGAACATAAGGTGTAGCCTCAATTAAATTAAAACTGGTGTGTACTATTAGGCTTGATGCCAATTCACTTAATTCAAATCAGTGTGTACTATTAGGCTGAATGCCAATTCATATATAAATAAGAGGCAACAATGCAAGAAACTTACATGATTGCAAGCTTTTGATCTAGGAGATGTGGGAGTTATAGGATGTAACTCTTTAGGTGATAGTCTCTTTTAAATTCTATGTGATGAATTGTGTAGACTTTGTGTTTGATTGCTATTCACATATCACCTCACATATATCTCAAGTTTTTGCTAGTTTCACACACTACACAAGTTACTCTTTGTTAAACACTGTACATGCTAGTGTGTGTGTTTTTGGTCTGACCAACCAAGTTTGAAAATATCTTGAGATTTGTGCACAACATATTTGTTGCTTGAGAAAATTAAATGGGAGGATGATTGAAACTTGTTTGTTGTTGAGAAAATTGGGTTTAAAAATTTGGGTTTTGGAAAGAGCATTCCATCTCATACTCATGCATTTTGATTTCATTGTTCAAATGCTTTGAAGAGTTGTTTTCAAAATTAGATTTGCATTTATCAAAACTGTGATTTTTCTCAAAAATTTAGTGAGCCTCTGCCCATTTCGATCGATCCAGTGTGATTTTCGATCGATCAAAATGACTGTCACATTCGATCTATCGAATGTAATTTTCGATCGATCGAAGATCGTGGAAAAGCTTTTTTAAAAGTTCAGATCTGACTTTTTCAAAGAACTATTTCAAACTTTTCAAACTTTTCCTTTTCTCTCTCCGACGAGGCAAGCTCACTTGGTCAATTTTTTGTCGTTTTCCTCCAAATTTTTTTGCAAATTCTCTCTTTCCTCAAGCCGGTAAGACTCTTTTACCCTTCCTTTTGCTTTTATTTTCATGTTTTCATGCATTTTTCATGCATTTTAAGGGTAATTTTCGGACTTTGCATATATTGGGATTTGGGTTGATTTAAGCTCTTTTTCTTGCAATTGATCATTGGGTTTTTGTGGGGACACATCATATACTAGTTCCTTGATGGTTAATTTGATCAATTTTGAGTTTTGTGAACAATTGAAAATTCTAGAGTTTATGTTTGGTCCGAATTGGGGCTTTTATGAAATTAAGTTAAATTTGATGAAATTGGCTGTGTGTATTGATGTAATTAGGCATTATAATCATTGTGTTATGTGTTACAATGCTTAATTCATCAATTTGGTGCAAAATTTTACAAGTGGTAACATTGTTAGATGTTACCATTTTTCAAGTGGTTTTCAAATTTTTAGGGTTTTTGTTATAAAACTCTATGTTCAAGCCAATTTTGTGAAATTGAACTTAATTTGAACTTGATTACTGCATTAGTTCATGCATCATAACATTGTTATTGTTCATGCATCATATAGATTTTTATTCTATAATTTTTTTTTGTGCTAACTTGCAGTCTGCCCTTGGTTTTGTTTTTGTTCTTGTTGTTTTTCTCTTTGTGTCTCTGTCCTTTCCTTAGCACCATGCCTAGGAAAACTAGAGCCCGTAGGACTATTCCCTCTCCTTCTCCACCCCCACCTTCCTTTGACTGAGAGAGGTTCCCTAGTGAGAAAAAGCAAGAGATCTATGAGACTTTAAACCTTAAGAGAAAAGTTTGGGCTGAGCGTTCTGTCTTGTTAGATGAGCTAGATCCTGCCATTAGGGCAAATTTTGAGCGTAGGGGTTGGTTGCCTTTGTTAGCTGTGTCTGATCCTCCACCTCCGGCTACCTTGATTAGAGAGTTCTTCTCGAACATCTCTATCCACATCTATGATTCCAACACTCTAGTTAGGAGTTGGATACGAGGTGTAGAGTACTCCATTACTCCTCAGGTAGTGGCTGATGCTCTTGAGGTACCGTTGGTTAGGCATCTTGTCTATCCCTATGATGAGTCACCAGAGTTGAGTGATGTCATGTCTTACATCACTGGGTCATCTATCCAGTGGGGTTCTGATCCTAGGATCACCACCGCTGAGCTTCCTGAGACTACCTATCTCTTCTTTAGGATAGCCTGTCACTCTCTCTGGCCCATTTCTCATCTGCACACCATTCCTCTTGAGAGGTGTGTATTTTTGTACGCTCTTGTCACTGATGCTCCTATCAGTTTTCCTCATCTTTTTCTTCGTTCTTTGAACGAAGTTTATAGGAGTTCATCTACAGCTCATGCCCTTGTTCATCCTATTTTCATTCATAGGATTTTACTTTATCTTGGTTTAGAGGATTTCCCTGCTTCTGAGCCTATTCATGTAATAGCTCCTATAGGTGCGTCTTTTCTTAGACAGAGGGCCGCTCAACTTCGAGCTGGTTCTAAACACCTTAGGTCTGAGACGTGTAGTAGCGCTCCTCCTCCTCTTTCATCTTCTACAGGTCCTGCTGGTGAGGATATTCCTGATCCTGATGTGGCTGCTGTTGCTGTTCCTCCACCTCCTTCGGATGACTTTGATGTTCGTCATACCCTGGAGACTGTCATGACCGTTCAAGCGGCTCATGGTCAGATTTTGGTGGATTTGCTTGATGAGATGCGAGCTTTGCGAGCCAACCTTGCGCGTCTACATTCACCCTCACCACCTCCTTTTGATGGCGACTTTTGATTGTCCTTTGGCATTCCGTCACAAAAAGGGGGAGTAGAGTTTTGACTTGTAGAGGAGATTTTGTTGATAGGGGGAGATTTTTGTTAGCGGGAGATTTTTTTTGTGGAGTTTATTTAGATTGTATCTAGGTGCTTCACTTTGTATATCATTTTTGGGGATATTCATGTTAGGGGGAGTAACATTGATTGATATATTGATATACATTTTTTATTTGATTCTTGTTGTCTTATGATTCACTGCTTATTGATTTATATTTATGAGTTAATTCATTGATATATATCTTTATTTTGTGTTGTGTGAATCCTACAAGAATATTATACCTGTTTATATACTATTTCCTGTCACACATGCGTTTATGTGTTTGTTGAGTATTTCAGGGATATACAAGTTGATTCAACAAAGCTGCTGTCTACACTTGCAACCGATGGATAGTAGTTAGGGTTGAATTTGAGTTTATGAGCATTATTTTGTAAAGGGCTTTTTACTTGTAAACTTTGAGCTTTTAATTTATGTTTTGTCACGGATTGCCAAAGGGGGAGTTTGTTAGGTTCTAAAGGTTTAGGAATTTATGTATTTAGAACTCTAATTTGTAATGTTGGCAAACCATGATCAAAACAATGTGTTTAGTCTTGTTTAGGCTTGCTCAAAGTTGATAAAATATTGTAAAGTTGGAATCGAGTGACTGCAGATGCATTGGGGCATTTCGGCCTGGCTCGATCGATCGAAGGTTAGACTCGATTGATCGAAAATCGGCCCAGATGCGTTTTCTGCAGAATTTCCAACTCAGCCCTAACTCTTTAAACGTTTAGGGTTTTATGTTTTTGCCCTAGGTATATAAGGCAAACCCTTGCCACGTTTTTAAGAGTTGCACAAGTTGTATTGTTGCTCATACATTGCGGTTTTGTGTAAATCTCTTGTGAGATCTAGAGAAACTTTCCTTTACACAAAGCTTAGGGTTTTCAAGATTGAGATTACTTCAACATCTTGATGATCAACTTGGTTGCTGCCTTTGAAGCTTAAAGAATATCAAGCGTGGGTGCTTGTAGCAGATTGAGGGATTCAAAGAAAGAAATAGTCCGTGGATTCGGAGCCTGCGCGTGGTCGTGTCAGGAAGTTTTACTAATGGGTAGCATTAGGAAGTCAAGCGGGGAGCTTGTAAGTCCTTTTGTAAGAACTTAAATTCTTTCTTAGTGGATTTCGTTTTGCCTTGAGGATCGGTGGGTCAAATCCTCCCCAGGTTTTTCCGTGTGGTTTCCTGGGTGATCATATCTTGTGTTCTTTTATTATTCCGCTGCTTTATATGTTTTATATGCATGATATGATTATTTGATTGTTTTAACCTAGAATTGTTTAATTTGACTAAGTAACAACTTGGCTAATTAATCTAGGCTACGCAATCTGGTTGTGGTTTAAGGGGTCTAAAACCGTTCACATACCTTAAGTAATGGCGAACCGAGCCAAACAAACACACCAACTCAAAGAAGAGTAGCAGAAAGAGGGCTAATGAAGGTGATGATTGAAGATTTTCACAAAGTAAGGAAGAAAAATGAGGAGAGAAGGAGTTTAAAAAGTAAAGGCTCAAAAAACGGAAAGACTGGCGGGAAACCCAATAATCCCACTAGTTGTAGCATTAATTCTACCAATCAGCACGCACCACGTAGGCCACGACCTGTGGAGCACCGCCACTTCGCACTTAATACGAAGCAGAACCCCAAGAGTCATTTACAACCTGTAAACCTTCCTATTCTATGATCGTCACTAATTGACGAACACAGAATCGGGGGGCAGCTGACGATGTAGATAAGTCCATCTTGCATGGACGAGACCAACAACACAGACAAGCGTACCCTCAGGCCAGATGAAGCAAACGACCACGCTATTGACGAGGATAACCAGACCATTCAATGCAGACAATCAAACCCAAAGCGGTTACAGACAACTGTATGATCCATTGGAGGACATTGATGACACATTATACAGCCCCAGACGTTACCAAAATGAGCATTAAGACCTCCATAACTACTCCAACGGCTAGAGACCATGGGAACATATATAAAGCCCACACATTGCCAATAATGAGGTACATACACATATACAAACAAAAAGAGATTTCTTTCATTTTTGTTCATTTTACATTGTTTTACTCTTAAGATAGCCTCATATATTGACTTTGGCATCAGAGGCACTATGGCAGGCACCACACCGGTGACCACCCATGAAGGCTAAAGGATCACCCTCCATCTGACGATCATTACTGACGAGCTTATGCTCCATTAGGTATTATATTCCCATTTTGCACTTTCATTTGGTATCAGAGCGGGTACACTTGTTGTGGTTTAAATACCTAAGTGTGATCCCTGACCCCCTTGAGATGGATAGGTCTCAATCTCTAAATGTACCACCGTTCTTTGACGGTAATAATTATGCATTTTGGAAGGTCCGTATGAGGGCGTTGTTGTGTTCTATTGATGATGCTGTGTAGGATGCAGTGGAAGTAGGATGGACAAGGCTAGAGGCTGCCAAGTCTACTTGGGATAAAGCTGCTCTTGCAGCGGCAAATGCAAATAGCAAGGCATTGAATGCTATTTTCTGCGGTGTCTCTCCAGAAGAATTTCACCGGATTTCTCATATCACCATTGCTAAGGAAGCATAGGAAATTCTGGAGACAACCTATGAAGGGACTAAGAAAGTGAAGGACACCAAACTTCAGATGTTGACCACTCGCCTTGAGGAGCTAAAGATGAGTGAGGATGAGTCTTTTGATTCATTTTACAGTAAATTGAATGAGATTGTTGTTGGTAAATTTAACTTGGGAGAAAAGACGGAGGACTCAAAGATTGTAAGGAAGATCCTCCGGTCACTACCAGAAAGTTTCCAGCCCAAAGTTACAGCCATTGAAGAGAGCAAAGATCTTGACGAAATTAAGGTTTAAGAGCTGGTTGGTTCTCTACAGACATATGAGTTGTCCCTTCCTTCAGCGAAGAAGAGCAAATCCCTTGCTCTTAAGACAATTGATGAGAGAATGGTATCTCATGACTCCTCGGAAGAGGATGCAGTAGATAAAGATGTGGCGTATGTTGTAAAGAACTTCTGGAAATTCCTAAAGCTCAAGAATAGTGGGAAATTTGGTGACAAAGGAAAATTTCAAATCACCGGAAAAGAGAAGAATGATTTCAGAAGAAAAGAGGGGAAAGATTCCCAATCCTCACAAGGAATTACATGTTTTGAATGTAACGGACATGGGCACTTTAAGAAGGAATGCCCCAATTACTTGAAGTCAAAGGGAAAGGCCTATGCCACTACTTTAAGTGATTCGGACTCATCAAATTCTAACTCCGAAGAGAGCTGTGATGGAGAAGGAAATTTCTCCGCATTCATGACCATTGCTTATGTGGAATCCTCAGATGATTTGGATACACTTGTGAAGGAGCTTGGTGAGCATTCTGATTTGGAGTCTATTGGAGTTGTTGAAGAATCGGAGGCTAGAGAGGACGAAGATACATCGGGTCTTCAAGAAAATTACACTTTACTCCTTGAGAAATCGGGTGAATATGCAAGGATTGCAAAGGTGGCTATGAAGAAGATGAAAAGGGCTGAAGAGGTCTACAAAAGTCTACAGGCCAGATATAAAGAGGCTAAATGTGAGATTGAGACACTAAATGGCGAGTTATTGGAAGCTTATACCAAAGTAAGATTCCTTGAGTAAGAGGTGGTGCAAGCGCAAGCCAAGATAGAAAGGGTCTCCTCCAGAAAGCTGGATGATGTTATCTCATCCCAAAAACATTTCTCAGATAAGTCTGGATTGGGATTTACCGGAGGAAGTAGCTCATCAGCCAAAGCTACCAAAGAAGTGAAATTTGTGAAGGCCGTAGAGCTGATTGTAGAAGAGGCCATCCCTGAGAATGTTAAGGCTAAGAAGAAGAATGTGAGTGAGCAACAGATGGTGAATAAGCCCCGAAATCAATCTGTGGGCAGACACGAAACCAGAGCAAGATCTCTCTCAAGACCACAATGGGGTCCTAGAACAAAGTATGTGTGTCACTATTGCGGATTGCGAGGGCATACTAGACCCAACTGTCAAAAGCTAAGAGCAGACAACAATGCAAGCGCACCTCAGTCACGAGGAAGAAGAAATGACAAGAGGTCTTAGGGTGGTGAGCAACCAAGAAGTCAAAACCATGATCCAGGAATGACGGATGTGATGAAGATGATCGGTGCCTTCACCAACTGCCTTGAAAGCTTCACACGAAGGTTTGATAGTCCTAATTCTCGTACCCAATCCGTCAAGGATATCACCCCAAACGCACGTGACATGTGGGTGACGAAGGGTACTCATGCATAAGCATTGCAACATGTCCATGCATTAATACTCCCCATATTTTGTGTATATGCTTGGTTGTTTTGCTTCTTGCTAGTTTGTGATGAAAATTCTTTTGTGGTGTTGGTTAAACTGTTTTTCACTTTGCTGATTTTGTTTTTGGTCATATTTATATTGTTTTTGTGTTAAAAATTCAAAAACACATAAAAAATAGAAAATCCAAAAAGTTTGATTAACTTTGTTGAGTTTTTGTCTCAAATCATATTTTGCCTTGTACCTTTGTACTAATGGCTTTGTGCATCTACGAGCTTAGCTTGTTTTCTATGCACTCGTATCATTGTGGGAGAAATTCTGAAATCTATGTGACTATTGTAAATAGATCTTCAACCTTGTCATGAATGATTAGTGAATGTTTTTGTTGATCTTGAGACATGCATAGACTCATGACTATATATCTTCCCACTCTTTATTTTTGTTTTTGCTTAAAAGAGCTCTCTAAATGTAAATCTCCAAATGAAAAGAGATATAGAGCTGCAAAAGCCTGTCGCACATACTAGTATTTGACTAGGAAAAAGGGAAAGCGACCAAATAAAATGTTTGATGCCCAAAAAGCCAAAGGCAAACTCATTAATTGAAATATCAAAAATTTTAGGCATCTATCTCACAATGAGATTTTCTTTGCTCAAAAAGTGCAAATGATATGTTGAATATGGAGCCAAATGAAAAGCTTCAAAGCATGTAATCAAGTTCTTGTGGGAGATCATATATGCATGTTTCTATAATTGAGATAGGTCACATCATCTAGTGCTAATTGTTTATGCCTTGATTGAATTGATCATTGAAGCTTCACATTGGACTAAGGACTATCTTATTTTTGCTATCCACACACAACACACAAGTCTATGTTCAATGAATGCCATATTCATTTGTATGATTGTACTTGATTAAATGTGTTTTCACATGCTCAATCTTTGTTTGATCAAACACAAAAAGATTTTTGAGTGTTTTTAGTTGTTTTTGGAAAGTACTTTGTTTTTACAAAAATGTCAAAAATTTTCAAAAACAGTGTTGCTCTGTTTTGGCAACTAAGTCGTGGGTTGGCCCAATCGCAAGCCCCAGTCGCGAGCTCACTCAGAGATTTTTCGTGGCTTACTGGCAAGTCAGTACCCAAGTCGCGAAAAAGACTTAGAAAATTTTTCAAAATTTGAGTTTTTGCATTTTTCGCGACTCAGTTTGGCGACTTGTTCGCAGGTGGAAGGTCCAATTGCGAAGGTTACTCAGAGATTTTCACGGCTCAGCTCGCGACTCCTTCACAGGTAGACCTTCCAGTCGCGAAAAACACTTAGAAGATTTTTCTAGAATCTTACCTTCACAGTGTTTCGCGGCTTACCCTTGCGACTTACTGGCGACTTGGTCAAGTCGCGAAAAATGCGTGTTTTGCGTTTTAAAGACAGTTTTCAAAAAAAAATTTTAGTTTTTCCCTCAAAAATCAAGTGACTGTTCATTGTCTTCTCAACTCTTCACTTTGAAACACCCTGTGTTTTCTCTTAGGAAATCCATATTTCTGCATCATTCTTCACGAAAAAGGTACGGGTTTTCTTGTTTCCACTTCACGTTTCATTCTTTTTACCTTTATTCTCTTGAATCTGTAAGCGGTGTTGATGCCATTACGTTTTTGAGAAAAAGCATGTTCGTTCATGTCTTTGGTTCATTATGTTTGAGAGTTATCTAGTTGAGTGTTGTTGCTTCTGAGTTCTTATTGATTATCTTACTGGTGTTTTTTGGTGTTCTGTACTTATTATGAAATTTGTATGGATTTATTAATATTTCCATATCATGCTCATGGTCGTTTGTCACAGTATCAGTATGTGTATGTGTGATTCTTTAGTGTTTTAGAACAATCCCTGTTTCTGTTTTCTTAATCTTCACTATGTTTAAGTGTGGCTTACTCTCTGAGTTAGTAAAATCTCTCGGATTTCCATTCTCATTGAATCTAATAAAGTTGATGTTAGTACCCGGTGGTTTTGGTTTTGGTGCTTTGCTGTGTGTTTGCTCTTTTACAGATGTCTCAACAATCCTCCAAAGGCAAAGAGATTATGACAGAAGAGGAAACCATACCTGTTGCAAAACGAACACGTTCTTCATCAAAGACAACTACTAAACTCAATGTTGAGTTATTCAGAACTCCTCAGCACCTACATGCTTACTTAAGCATTTTTGACCAGGCCTCTCCTATAGTGGAACGAGAAGTGAGATTTGACTCTTTGGAAACCACCTTTATCCCTCAGATCTTTGAGGCAAAAGATTGGGCACAATTATTTGGAAATTTTGTGGATCCAATAATGGAACTAGTGAAGGAGTGTTTGGCCAACACAGTTGATCTCGAAACTGAAATACACTGTATGGTAAGAGGAACGGAGTTCATCATTAGTCCGGACACCATAGCTGAACTTCTCAAGATCACTAGACCTGAGAATGCGGACCTCACTCCTTATGATGATCGCACTCCAGTGATTCAGGACATTCTCCAAGTTCTTGGTCCTGATCATGAAATCTCCAAGGCTGGAACATCCATAAGCACTACCAAGTTTTCACCTGAGTTGACAACATTGAAGCTGATCATGTATACCAACCTCTATCCGTTGACCAACACGGTGTATATCAACCTTGGCAGAGCTCAATTTTTATGTGATCTCATCACAGGCACCACCATCGACATCTGTGCTCATATTTTTTATATCATAAGAAAGACAGCAACTCGAACAGTAGCACGAGGGTGCCTTCCATTTTGCAGTCTCATTATGAAATTCATTCTAAGTGAAGGTGTTACTCCTCCCTCAGTTGGGAAACTAATTACTCGTCCTCGACCGTTCTCTATGTCCACTCTACAAGCTAGCAGAAGTCACTCATCCAGAACTCCAAAGAGTGCATATTTCTCTCATGTTACTCCTTCCATTCCTGAGCCAGACTCAAATGTACATGCCACTCAAGCACAGCCTAGACCTCAACCTGATAGGTTGGAGATGCTCTTTGAGACTCTTCACAAGTGCCTTGATGATTTGGAAGAGACTCTAAGTAATGGCCAGAGAGAGTAGTCAGAGAGATTGGTAGGCTTGCAGGACCAGATTGATGTTTTAGCAACTCAAGTTGATGGCATTTTCATCAAGCTACAACAGTGACCCTTTGGCCATTCCGGTCAAAAAGAGGGAGAATTTTTGGGGGCAACTCTTGAGGGGGAGTTTCATTATTTTTTGTTGTTGCTTAAAAGTTTGATACTATGCTTGAATAACTACTGATGGTATAGGTTGGACACTCTATGGTTTAAGATTATTTTAAACTCATATCTCTTGAATGTTTCTAACTCTTGTAGTTATTACTTATATATAATGATGTTATTTAGTTATTTCAGCATTGTTTTATCTTTTTGTACCCATTGTTGCTTTTGTAAGCTTTAAGGGTTGTTTCTTGCACTTATGCATATCTTTGTAGGCTTTTATGGTTTGTGCCATGTATTTGCAATACTTTGCTTATGCAGCCTTTATGCTTTGTGCTTGTGTACTTGTTAATGCCTTGCATTATTTTAAGTACAACACTCTTGTGCCCTTGTAGGATTGTTTCTAGATGCATATATGTTTGTATGCATTGGTTGAGTGTTGGACTTGCAAATGATACTCTTCAATTGAGCTTATCACTTTGCATGTCCGGATGTTCATTCCTTGTGTGAATGAATATAGTAATCACTTTTGCTTAAGTGACTACTGTTGTTGATCTTGCCATGAATTATTGCTTTTATGCCTTTGTTCATTTTTGCTTGATCATGCTTATTTTGCTCCATATGCATATTAAGTTTTCTGCATACAATGATATTGCTATGTTATTGTGTTTCAGGAGTTACTTATTCATATCTTCAAGAGCTTTACAGAATCTAGAGTTAGGTGTGAGTGAGTTTTGTTCAACTGTTCCTAACTCACGTTTTAAGTCTAGAGTCTGTTGTAGGGTTTTGTCCCGAAATAGCCAAAGGGGGAGATTGTAAGGTTGAATTTAATCAACCATCTAATTGGCTTTATTCCGTGACCAATTTGCTTGTAATTCAGCACTTAGTAACCCTATATTTAGGTGAAAAAATTGTAAAAGTAGTGTGTGAGAAGATGTGAAGAAAAGCTCAAGAGTGTGCAAGAAAAACAGAGCTTCGCGGCTGGGACTCGCGGGTAGATCGCGACTGGCAAGCCGCCAAATGCTGGCACGTGAGAGGCACATTGGGAAGCTGAAGGGTCACGCCAGCTGTCACGCTACAGGACAAAAGTCCCAGGCTGGCTAGGCCGTTACGTCGCGACTTGAACTCGCGACTTGGACAAGCCGCGAGACCAAGCCACCAATTTGCCCTGTTTGGCAAAAACTGACGTTTTGCATTCCCTTCTCACCCTACTATAAATACACCCTTATACCCACCATATTGAGAGAGCTTCTAGAGAGAATTTTGTGAGAGAAACCTTAGAGATATATAAGATTGATTCATCCACAATCTTAACCTTAGAGATTCTACAAATTCCTCTTCTCTCTTCCTCTCTATTGTTATACCCTTGAGAGGACTTTAGCCAAATTCTTATCTCACCACACCCACGTCTGTGAGAACGTCTATTTGGTACTGTTGGGAAGCAGTTAAGAAGGAACCAATCTACATTGGTTGATACTATAGTCTAGTAGCAGAATCCGATAAGTTAGAAAAGAAAAAGGTTTGGCGCAACCTCATTGGAGCAAGAAGCTTGGAGGGCTTAGGTACCTGGGTAGATTAGGCTTGAAGGCTCTATTGCTGTTCATGTATCCCAACTACATTTTCTAGTGGATTATTTGACCGTTTGGAGGGCAGCGGAGAGGATTTACGCCGAGGGCTTCGATTTCCTCTTCGATAACACATCGTGTATCGTCCGTGTGTTTGCATCTTCCTTCCCTTTATCTTTGCCTTATATTTACTGCTGTAGATGTGTTTATATTTGGCTTAGATTTGTTATCAATTCTGTTATAGCTTGTTATCATTTTCCGCACATTAATTGTTTGATATAAAGCTTGAATTGCTATTTTTGTATTTGGGGTCCAAACATTCAAAGGTATTATATACCCATTTTGAACTTTCAGTATCCTTTTTGCACAAACAAGTATAATTTCCAGGTTTATTAACACATCTTTATTTGATCGTGCAATTATTTTGCTCTTTACATTCGTCAATATTTGTAGTTGTCAAGTTCAGTTTAGAGTAAATAAGAAGAATTAATCCAAAATTTTTTAAAAGAAATAGAAAAAATATAATCAAAAGCATTGACTGAAATGAAAATGAACATATTACCTCTAAATAGTAATATTAGAGACTAAAATTGGTACATAACTTATACAGAGACCCACTATTATTATTGATGAAGCTGAGATCGTCAGTCAGAATGTTCGTCCAGAAATAAAGTCGTCCACAGCCAATAAGATCCTGTAAAGGTAAATGAAGAAAGGAAGAAGTGTGGGTCACCGGTGTGATGCCTGCCACAAAGCCTCCGATGGTAAAGTCAGAATGGATAGAAAAGAAAAGAAAGTTCAGTACTAGAATATGGGAGTGTATTAGCTAAAGTTTAAGTACCTCCTCAAGTCTTGGGGTGCTAGTATATATACATGCGTCTGTTTCTTCCTTCTAGCCGTTGGTAGTGCTTTAATGGTGGTTTCAATGTGGTATCTGTAACGCCCCTGTGGGGTGTTAATAATAAGATCTTTGTCTCTCCAATGGTACGGAGACTCATTATTGTCATGCAACGCTTCGTCATTGATTATGGGTGAATGGCCTCATCTTTGCCTGGTGGGTACCATGGGATGGACAAAGATTGATGTTGCTCTCGTCCATAGTCTTTTCTATGGACAAGGATATAACCAAGACTATCAGTTGCCCCCCTATTTCGAGGTCGTCCAACTTTGGGACAACCACTAGAATGTGGAGAGTTTTTTTTTTTTTTTTTTTGGTGGTTGCGGCACTTGGGGTTTAACTTCCCGCATTAACTGCTCAGTGGCAGCATGGAACGCATCGTGGCCACGTGTAATATTTTGACTGGCTAAAGGGTCTTGTTTCTGGCAAAACCTTTCAGCTTTCCCTCGCTTTTCAAGGCAAATCTTTTTAACCCTTGCCTTTCTCCTCCCATTTCTTCATTTTTTTCCCTGCGTTTAGTTTTTCTGACTTCACAATTACTCCTTCCTCCTTTGCGTGTTTTGATTTCTGTCTTCTCAGTTTCTTCCTTCTCTCAGGTAAGCCCTTTTTTACGTCTTTTTTTCCTTTTGGAGTTTTACTGCTTTCCTTTCTTTATGCTCATATTTCCTTTTTAATGGTTGATTAATCTGAAATTAGGCACACTTCTCCCTCTATTGCCTTCTTTTTTGCGCGTTTAGGGGCACTATTAGACTTTTCTAGTGACCAATTAGGTGCGCTTTCACACTGCTCTAGTGACCAATACCTACAGATTAGGGATTTTATCCTAAGTGATAGTAGCCTTGGTTTGCTGTTGGGTAATCTGTACCCATTGTTGCGCCAATCTTTAGCTTGGTTTAAGTCTGTGCGTGGGGTTTTAAGGAGGGAAACTATGGGGTCTGAGATTAGATCGAGTGACTTAGAGACCAACCTGTCTTCTAGTGTTGGTTCAGTTGGGGCTAAGACGGATACCGTTACCTCCATACCCTCTTCGGTACCCTCGTCTTCCCTTCCTTTTTCCTCTGATACATCTTGACCATTTCATGCCCTTAAAGAGGAGTGTTCTTTGAAAAAATATACTTTTAGGAGGTTTAGGGATAGGTTTCAGTTCCCTGACGAGACTAGGGTTCGTCTTTCTAGAAAGGGTGAGAAGTCTTGTGCTTTTGCCCATGGTGAATTTTTTTTTTTTATTATTTTTTTTTTTTATGAGGCTGCGTTCTTATGTGGCCTCAGATTTCCCGTCCATCCATTTATAATGGAATTTCTCTATTATTTGAACATAGCTCCGGTACAGCTTATGTCGAATTCGTGGAGAATCGTCATAAGCTGTATGGTGATTTGGACGATCATAGCCGACGGGAATATGATCCTTTGAATGAGTTCGTCTACCCTTACTATTTAAAGGAATCTAAAGAATTTGGGTATTATGAGCTCGTGCCTTGGGACAAGAGGTCTTGACTCATCGTCGATCTACCTTCGTCCTTCTGTTATTGGAAGTCTAGGTACTTTTTCATGTCGGGTGATGGTTGGGAGACCCTTTCTGACGACTTCTAGAGGGATGTCCTTAGGCTGTTGCGTCGATGGGAGATTCCTTAACTTGGTGCGTGTGCTTCTTGTGTGATACATTTTTTCTTTTAATATTGTTTACTTTGATCGTCCATTCTGACCTTGTGTGTTTTTCAATTTTGCAGTTAAAGAGTGTCCTGAGCTTGGAAGCCAGTTTGTGAAGCGGGTCCAGGAGGCTATAAAGTACGCAAGCACAATAGAAGGCTTTGACGAGCTGGTTGATCCTTAGACATTAGCTCGTCAATGTTTGGGATTGGAGCCTTCTAGTTTCATCCCTCATGCTATTCGCCGAGAAGAGAAAAGTAAGTCAACTTGGGACAAAGGTGGATCATCTTTCTTCCATTTCTTCTTTTACTTTTCTTCTTTTCTTTTTAACTTATTTTTTATTTTTTATTTTTATTTTTTTTGTAGAGATGATGATAAAGTTTAACCAGGAGTTGTATTCTAAGATCAAGTCGAAGAAGAATGAGCCCCTCTCTATCATTGGCCAATGAACGGTGAAGGTTGTTAAGAAAGAGAAAGAGAAGGAGAAAGAGGTGGCAAAGAAGGGTTCGTCCACCCCTGCCTTGGACGAAGGGCGAACTGCTTCCCCGGACCTTTCCCTCAAGGAGCTTACTCCTCGTGCAAAGAAACGCAAGACAGGGGACAAAGGGAAAGGGAAAGGGAAGGTAGGGACCAGCGTCTGGATAGATGCTAGGACAGCCTTGGTTCGTGCCATTGAGATCGTGACACCTGATGAGCTGAAGAAGACTTTTGGCATGCCTTCTCACAAGATGGTTGACCACCACGTTCACAAACTCGTCCAGGTACCCTTCTTTCATTTCTTCTTTTCTTTCATGATTAAGTGTCAATTATCTCAACTGGTCTTGACTATTATGTTTTTGGTTGCCAAATGTTGGGAGAGGTGATGCACATTACCTCCCAATACTTGGCGAATGAGGAGAAGGCCGTGGTGGCTACTTCCAAGGTAGAGGCACTAGAGGCCGAAGCTTCTGGTTTAAGAAAAGACTTGATAACGGCGCTGGACACCAACAATTCTTTCAGGAAAAGATAAAGACTTTATCTGAGTAGTTGAGTACGAAGAAACTTTTGTTGAAACAGAAGGACGAGTAGCTGCAGTGGCCAACCAAAAGACGAAAAGCGTTGTTACTAAAGCCATCCATGCCCTCTAGCTTACGGATGAGTATAATGCCATCTTATTCGGCTGGTACTTCAAAGGTTTTGAATTACTAAGAAGATAACTGGTGAAGCACAATCCAGGGGTAGATTTGGAGGATCTGGACTTTGAAGCCATTGATAAGGAAATTGAAGATGACGAGGCGGCGCAGTTGTCCCAAGCTGCTGTAGTTGCTGGCGATGATCCTCCAAAATCTGAGAAAGATGGAAATGATGCTCTTACAGCATAGTTTTATTACCTGTTTCTTTTCTCCTTTTTTTTTAAACGCCCTGCCTGTTTTGGGGCTATTGAACAATTTATAACTACTGGGTGCCCTACCGGTTTTGGGGCTGTTGAACAGAACAGATTATAACTTTTTCATATATATGTGTGTGTGTGTGTGTGTGTGTGTGTGTGTGTGCTTGTTAAGGATAAATTGTTGACTTGTTAGGGATATTTGTTGGATATTTTGTGGGATATTTTGTGAGATATTTGTGGGATATTTGCCATGCAATGGGTACGTGTATTAGTAGTTCAGCATTGTAATTGTTGGTGTTGTAATTATTGCATGCAAGGCAAGCAGTGAGAGCCATGATTCAAGGCAAGGCGGTTATGACAAGTTGGCAGGTCAGTTAGTTAGGAGTTAGTTAGGGAATTGGGATTAGCCTTGTTGTAACAACCACTGGGCAGGGAGAATTGTATAAAAGGGAAGCTTGTTGTAAAGAAAGGATAATAAGAAGTTTGTCATTCAAATTGTTTTCTTTTTCTCTGTCTTTCCTCTGTTCTTCTAATTTCTCTTTGGAGGACCAGCTGGCCTCGAATTTAGCTAGAAAACCCATAAACATCAAGTTCCATTCTTAACATTTGGTATCAGAGCCTTGTTCCTGCATTACCATGGCTGAGACGCGTGCTGCTGTTATGAACACGGTGAATGAAGCTATTGCTTCTTTGCGTACCACTTCAGACCATCACAGTATGGACATCCAAGAGATCCAAAAGATTCAAGGAATCCATACCAGGACCTTGAATGAAATGAATCAAAACGTCAATGCCATTTTACAGAAATTGAATTCCCAAGATAACAATCCACATACACCTCAAAGAACTGTACCAGTGAATCAAAGTTCTTCATCTTTGACACTTGCAAGGCCCGTGAAATTAGATTTTCCACATTTTTCTGGAGATAATCCTACGAGTTGGGTCTACAAAGCCAATCAATATTTTGGCTATTACCAAACTCCAGTTGCAGAGAAGTTGCTCATAGCTTTGTTTCATATGGAATTGGAGGCTTTAATTTGGTTTCAAGAAGCTGAGGAGTCTAGTGTGTTTACTAATTGGGATTCCTTAGTGCAAGCCCTACATGTGAGGTTTGGATCAACTGCATATGATGATCCTATGGAAGCACTAACAAGGCTGAAGCAGTCTTCAACAGTAGCAATGTACAAGGCAGAGTTTAAAGCTGTATCTAATCGAATTAAGGGTTTATCTCCTCTGCACAAGCTCAGTTGCTTCCTAAGTGGCTTGAAGGATGAAATCAGGCTTCCAGTTAGGATGCTTAATCCCCACACCTTGAACGAAGCATTTGGTTTGGCCAAGATTCAAGAGGAATATGTGTTCAGTTGCAAGAAGAGCTCCAAATTCCAACAAGAAACAGGTAAGGGTTCTATCTTGGGCTTACCTAAGAATAATGTAGTGATAGAATCTAACCCTAAGATACCAATTAAGAGGTTAACCCCTGCTCAGATGGATGAGAGAAGAAAGAGGGGTCTTTGCTATAATTGTGATGAGAAGTAGGTGGTTGGGCACAAGTGTAAGAGTGCTAAGTTGTTCTTATTGGAGGGAATTGAATTACCTTGTGGGGTGCAATCCGGGGTACAGATTACTGAGTTAGAGGAGGAAGTGGAGAATGAGGTTGTGAATAGGGTAGATAATCAAGAAGAAGGGGTAGAGATCACCTTATATGCACTCACAGGAACTCCTACACCTGGGACTATGAGGGTTAAGGGTAAGGTGAATGGGAATGGGCTGGTAATCCTAATAGACACTGGCAGTACCCACAATTTTGTAGATGCTTCTTTAGTTTCTAGGTTGCAATTAAGGGTGGATGTTTCTAAGGTTTTGGAGGTTAAGGTAGCCAATGGTTCTGTGGTTAAAACGCAAGGATTTTGTAGTAGTGTGCCAGTGTGCATTCAAGGAGTGGAATTTTGCATTCAATTCCATGTTTTAGCATTGGGTGGTTGTGATGCAGTGTTGGGTACACAATGGTTAAGTACTTTAGGTGAGATTCAATGGAATTTTAAACTTCTAACTATGTGCTTCTGCTATGAGAATCAGAAAGTATTGCTGCAAGGGTTAACTCCATCCTTAGGGTCTTCTTTTATGGATTGTAAGCAATTTTTCAAGGTGCCTGTGAAAGAGGGACTGTTACTACAGATTGCTAGTATGGAGGCAAGTGCATCTGAGGAGAGACTTCCAGCTGAAGTGGAATTCTCATTGCAAGAGTTTAAGGCTGTTTTTGAGACTCCTACAGGATTACCTCCTCTTAGGGGTCATGAACATTCCATTGTTCTCAAAGAAGGAGCTAAACCTGTGTGCCAAAGTCCCTATAGGTATCCTTTCTGCCAAAAGAATGAGATTGAGAAGATTGTGAGAGAATTGCTGTCTGTAGGGTCAATTAGGAACAGTAGTAGCCCCTTTGCATCTCCTGTTTTGTTGGTAAAAAAAGCTGATGGATCATGGAGGATGTGTATTGACTATAGAGCTCTTAACAACATCACTGTCAAGGACAAATTTCCCATTCCTGTTATTGATGAGTTGTTGGATGAATTGGCCGGAGCTGTCATTTTCTCCAAGTTAGACTTGAGGTCTGGGTATCACCAAATCAGAATGAGGGAAGAAGACATACCTAAAACAGCTTTTAGAACACATGAGGGCCATTATGAATTCTTGGTTATGCCCTTTGGTCTAACTAATGCTCCTTCAACCTTTCAATCATTGATGAACCAGGTATTCAACCCTTTCCTTAAACAATTTGTATTGGTATTTTTTGATGATATACTAGTCTATAGCAAGTCCTTGGTTGAGCATGTGATCCATCTAAGAAAGGTTCTTGAGATTTTAGCTATGAACAAGTTATATGCTAAAAGGTCAAAATGCATGTTTGCTTGCAAGGAGGTAGAATATTTGGGGCATGTTATTACTGCGGGTGGGGTTCATACTGATTCTAGGAAAGTTGCTACCATGCAACAGTGGCCATTTCCTAAGAATATTAAGTCTTTAAGGGGTTTTTTGGGGCTCACTGGGTATTATAGAAAGTTTGTCAAAGGGTACGGCCAAATTGCAGCACCCTTGACAGCCCTATTAAAAAAAGACTCTTTTTGTTGGACTAAGGAGGCTGAGTTGGCTTTTCATCAATTGAAGGATGCTATGGTTAACCCTCCTGTGTTAGCCTTGCCAAATTTTGACCAACCTTTTGTAGTGGAGTGTGATGCTTCTGGAAGGGGAATAGGTGCAGTGCTAATGCAAAATGGCAGGCCAATAGCTTACCATAGTCAAGCTCTTAAGGGAAAAAATCCGGCTTTGTCAACATATGAGAAAGAGCTGCTTGCCTTGGCCATTGCTGTCAAGAGATGGAGGGCTTATCTGGTGGGCAGACCCTTCACAGTCAAGACTGATCAACAAAGTTTGAAGTACCTTTTGGAGCAGAAAATTGGCACACCAGCTCAGCAGAAATGGTTTGCTAAATTGCTTGGGTATGTCTTTGTTGTTGAGTACAAGAAAGGCAAGGACAACTTAATAGCTGATGCATTGTCAAGGAAAACTGATTTTGATGAGTGTAGTTTAGATGGAGTTTCAGAAGTGCATGAAGGGGTGCGAGCAGGGGTGTTATGCATGGTATCCTTTCCTTCTCCAGCATGGTTGACTGACCTTAAGACCAGTTATGGTACTGATCGGCAGGCGCAGGATATATTCCAAGCCTTCCAGTTGGGTAGGGAGGTTCCGAAAGGGTATTCTATGCAGAATGGGTTGTTGTTATATAAAGGTAAGCTCTATCTAGGGTCATGTGAGGCTTTGAAGGCTGCTGCTTTGCAACAGGTTCATGACAGCCCCTTAGGAGGACATTCAGGGTTCCTTAAAACTTTACATAGGGTGCAGAGGGACTTCTATTGGCCTAGTTTGAGAACGGATGTAAAGAGGCATGTGAGGGAATGTGATATATGTCAAAGAATGAAGTCCGAGACTTGTCATGTTGCTGGATTGTTGCAACCCTTACCCATTCCTGACAAACCGTGGCTTGATGTGAGCATGGACTTTGTTGAAGGCCTTCCTAAGTCTCATTCTAAAGATGTAGTTCTGGTTGTAGTGGACAGGCTTACCAAGTTTGTTCATTTTATACCATTGTCTCACCCTTATACAGCTACAAAGGTAGCTAACCTGTATCTGCAACATGTGTTTAAATTGCATGGAATGCCAGCTTCAATTGTGAGTGATAGAGATCCTGTTTTTACCTCTCATTTTTGGCAAGAGTTGATGAGATTACAAGGGGTTCAGTTGGCTATGTCCTTAGCCTATCACCCTCAATCTGATGGGCAGACTGAGGTGGTTAACAAGAGTCTAGAACATTACTTAAGAGCTTATGCAACTGATAAACCTCAAACCTGGGTGGAATGGCTGCCATTGGCTAAGTTTTGGTTCAATACCAATTTTCATACCTCTACCAAATTGACTCCCTTTGAAGCTTTATTTGGCTATCCTCCTCCCAAGTTGTTGGATTATATCCCCGGCACTACTAAGGTTGATAGTGTGGATGAGCAATTAAGAACTAGACAACAGTTGCTGGCTTTGTTGAAGCAAAATTTGGTAGCAGCCCAAGAAAGGATGAAAGTAAATGCTGATAAGAACAGAACTGAGAGGGAATTTATTGAAGGAGATTGGGTTTATCTCAGGTTGAGGCCTTACAAGCAAAAATCTTTGAAGCAAAAGCATTTGGGCAAGCTATCTCCTAGATACTATGGGCCTTTCCAGATTTTAAAAAAGATCGGTAAGGTATCATATAGGTTGGCTCTACCACCAGAGTCTAAAATCCATCCTACCTTTCATGTTTCGTGCCTAAAGGAGAAGTTGGGCAAGCATGTGGTTGCTGTTCCCTCCTTACCTTCAGTGGAAGCAGCTGGCAGCCTTAGTCCTAAACCAGTAGCTGTTTTGCAGTCCAGAACTCATAGTTTGATAAGCAGGACTATCACTCAAGTCCTTGTACAATGGCACGAAGAGAGTACTGATGATGCTACGTGGGAAGACTTGTACAAGCTTCAACAACATTTCCCTCACCTTGTGGGCAAGGTGTTTTAAGGGGAGGGTACTGTTAAGGATAAATTGTTGACTTGTTAGGGATATTTGTTGGATATTTTGTGGGATATTTTGTGAGATATTTGTGGGATATTTGCCATGCAATGGGTATGTGTATTAGTAGTTCAGCATTGTAATTGTTGGTGTTGTAATTGTTGCATGCAAGGCAAGCAGTGAGAGCCGTGATTCAAGGCAAGGCGGTTATGACAGGTTGGCGGGTCAGTTAGTAAGGAGTTAGTTAGGGAATTGGGATTAGCCTTGTTGTAACAACCACTGGGCAGGGAGAATTGTATAAAAGGGAAGCTTGTTGGAAAGAAAGGATAATAAGAAGTTTGTCATTCAAATTGTTTTCTTTTTCTCTGTCTTTCCTCTGTTCTTCTAATTTCTCTTTGGAGGACCAGCTGGCCTCGAATTCAGCTAGAAAACCCATAAACATCAAGTTCCATTCTTAACAGTGCTTACCTTCCTTGAATTCATGTGGCTTGTGAATGCTTCTGGTTTAACTTTCTTGTTTTATTATAACTTGCTTAGCTAGGGCATGTCTTTTGTCCAACTTGGGAAGAATATTTTGTTGGGACATGTTCTTCGTCCATCTAGGGACTTAGGGAAATTTTTGCTGAGGCATATCCTTCGTCCCAATTAGGACTTGGAAGGAATTTCTGTTGGGCATGGTCTTCGTCCTTCTTAGGACTTAGAAATTTTTTGGCCCAATTATGGATTTCCATTGAAGGTTTTGACTTCTTTGGGATTTCTTAGTGAGAAATATGTATGTCCATTCAAGGGACCTTTTCGTTATTAAATAATGTGGTCGATGTTTGTCCTTCTAAGGAATTTTGTCGTCATTGATGGGTGTGGACAATTTACATCCATTTAGGAAATTTTATCGTCTTTTCTTTCTGTGGACGATGTACATCTATTTAAGGAATCTTATCATCTTTCCTTTGTGTGGACGATGTACATCCATTTAAGAAATCTTATCGTCTTTTCTTGTTAAAATGATTTACATCTTCTTAAGGAATCTTATCATTTTAACTTGGTCGGGAATTTTTGTATCCCATTGGAAATTTAGTTTAGACATGAGGGAAATGGTTAGGTAGAATGTGTTAGACACTAGATAATGATTTTATTGATCTTCTTGCAAAAGGAAACATTAGTTATCACTGATTACTTACAAACGGGCTACAGTTTCTATTTGTAATACCTTTTCAGATGCTCAACATTCCATGGACGAGGCAATTTGTTCCCATCCAAATCTTCTAGCTGATAGCTTCCACACCGAGAGTAGTGGACAACCTTATATGGTCCCTCCCATGTTGGCCCTAATTTTCCTTATGCTGGATTCTTCGTTAAGGGCACCACCTTTTGTAGAACGAGGTCTCCGATGTTGAATCTTTTGAGCTTTACCCTTTGGTTGTAGTATTCGGCCATCTCCTGTTGGTACTTGGTCATCCTTTAAGAGGCTTAGTCTCTGACTTCATCCAGACAATTCAGGTTCAGCCCCAACTAGTCGTTGTTGCTGCGTTTGTCAAATAACTCCTTCTTGACGCTAGTAAGTCCTATTTCGACGGGGATGACTACCTCTATGCCATATGTCAGATTGAAAGGTGTCTCTCCTATTGGGGTTCTTGCTGTGGTTCTGTAGGCCCATAAAATGCTTAGTAACTCCTCAGGCCATACTCCTTTTGCCTCCACTAATCGGGCCTTGATGATTTTCAACAATGTCCGATTCATTACTTCAATCTGCCCATTGGCTTGGGGATGTCCTGCGGACGAGTATTTTTTCTTGATGCCGAGACTGGAGCAGAATGATCTGAATCCTTGACTATCGAACTAATGACCTTTGTCCGAGACGATCGCCTGTGGGATCCCAACCTGCACACAATGTTTCTTCATACAAAACTTCATACCTTTGCTTTTGTGAGCATGGCAAGTGTCTCTGCCTCCACCCACTTTGTGAAGTAATCAATAGCGATGAGAAAGAATTTTACTTGCTTCTTTCCCTGTGGTAGAGGTCCCTTGATGTCAATCCCCACTGTGCAAAATGGCCAGGGGGATGTGATGGCCGTCATCTTCTCTCCTCGAACTCGCTGGACGTTTCCATACCTTTGGCAGCTATCGCATTTCTTTACGAAATCTACTGGAAGGTCTACCCGCGAAGGAGTCGCGAGCTGAGCCACGAAAATCTCTTAGTAACCTTCACGATTAGACCTTCCACCCGCGAACAAGTCGCCAAACGGAGCCGCGAAAAATGCAAAAACTCAAATTTTGAAAAATTTTCTAAGTCTTTTTCGCGATTTGGGTACTGACTCGCAAGTAAGCCATGAAAAATCTCTGAGTGAGCTCGTGACTGGGGCTTGCGACTGGGCCAACCCGCGACTTAGTCGCCAAAACAGGGCAACACTATTTTTGAAAATTTTTGACATTTTTGTAAAAACAAAGTATTTTCCAAAAACAAATAAAAACACTCAAAAATATTTTTGTGTTTGATCAAACAAAGATTGAGCATGTGAAAACACATTTAATCAAGTACAATCACACAAATGAATATGGCATTCATTGAACATAGACTTGTGTGTTGTGTGTGGATATCAAAAATAAGATAGTCCGTAGTCCAATGTGAAGCTTCAATGATCAATTCAATTAAGGCATACACAATTAGCACTAGATGATGTGGCCTATCTCAATTACAGAAACATGCATATATGACCTCCCACAAGAACTTGATTACATACTTTGAAGCTTTTCATTTGGCTCTATATTCAACATATCATTTGCACTTTTTGAGCAAAGAAAATCTCATTGTGAGATAGATGCTTGAAATTTTTGATATTTCAATTAATGAGTTAGCCTTTGGCTTTTTGGGCATCAAACATTTTATTTCGTCGCTTTCCCTTTTTCCTAGTCAAATACTAGTATGTGCGATAGGCTTTTGCAACTCTATATCTCTTTTCATTTGGTGATTTACATTTAGAGAGCTCTTTTAAGCAAAAACAAAAATAAAGAGTGGGAAGATATATAGGCATGAGTCTATGCATGTCTCAAGATCGACAAAAACATTCACTAATCATTCATGACAAGGTTGAAGATCTATTTACAACAGTCACATAGATTTTAGAATTTTTCCCACAATGATACGAGTGCATAGAAAATAAGCTAAGCTCGTAGATGCACAAAGCCATTAGTACAAAGGTTATGGTGGCCAACCATGTCATTGTTTGTTTATTACTTTTTGTATATAATATGTCGAATATGTCATTATTTTGCATGTCATGCATCATTTGCTTGAATGAAATTTATTTTATTTGTGTGCTAGCCCGAAAGCCCGGTAGTATTAGCCGTGGATTGTGGTCTTCCTGAGACTCACATACCCAGCGGTGAACCTACCACCCACCGCGACAAAGATCATCATGGTTGTGCGATGGTGGTTCATAGGGACAAACTGTACCGTTCGGACCAACGCGGCGCTCCTAGCGTCACAAGTTGGGAGGTACGACGTCCTAACTTGTGGGAACCTTTAACCTACCTTCTACCCATGTTGTAATAACCCATAGAACCTACCTTTAGGTCGGTCCATGTAAATTGCATTTCATTACGCATTTGTTTGGCCATTGTTTGAACCATGATGACTTAAGTCCAACGCTTGAGCTCATCATGATTGTTTGAACCTTGTATGTTATGAATTAACTCAAGCCCAAAAGCCTATGATTGAACTCTACTTGGTAGTGAAGCCCAAAATTATTTCTTGAATGAGTCTAAGCCCAACACTTGAGCCCATCGAAGGTGTATAGACATGATCAACATTGAAGGCCAAAAGCTTACAAGATGCATGCCTTCCAAGTGTAAGCCCAAGTCATTTCAAGCAAATACCAAAAGATCAAAATCAAGGTTCAAGCCTTCCAAGTGCAAGCCCAAGCCATTTCATCACAATCAAGGTTCAAGCATCCTAAATGGACCGAGAAGAAGCAAGTGGCCTAACTTTGCCTCGCTCCACATTTGGTTTGCAACATCATGATTAAGCTTAAAGTTTGTTAGTTTATTCCATGTTTCTAAGTTTCTTTGAATCCTAAAAATTCATATAGCATTTAATGAGCTTTTTTTTGTGTATATATATTAAAACAAAAAAAAAAAAAAAACAAAAAAATTTTTTTTTTTTAAATTTCAAGATTTCCAAATCTTTCCCAAAAAAAAAAAAAGAAAATTTTTCAAAAAAAAAAAGTCTTTGGACTAGGGGCATTGAGCCCTTAAGTCATTTTAAAAAAAAATTTCTTTGAACTAGGGGCATTGGACTTCCTAGTGACTTTTTCAAAAAGACCCAATTTTTTTCTTTCAAGATTTAAAATATATATATATATATATATATATGAAGTCTCCTTTTCAAAATGGTACATGAGAATCCCTTAGATAAAACATTTTCTATATCTTGGTGTTTAAAGGCTTGAGCAATCAAATTGTACCAAGGAATGATTAATTTCATTTAATCCATGTAAAGACTTTTGCTACTTGACTTAGAATATAAGAAGAAATGGTCTTAAAAGGCAATCAAAAAGAATCCATCCATCGAAAAATCCCAAGAAACCATGCACTCAAACCAATTTTCAAAGATCTTTTGTTTCACAACATTAGAGCATTCATACTTTTTCTTTTAAGATGAATTTATTAAAAGAGTTTGAATCACTGTGCCTACAAGCAAGCATTACTAGGGATAGGAGGCCATCTTTGGTTAAACCAAATTATTTCCTATTACCTATAATGTTCATCATCCATTGCTAGCCCATTTGAGCCTTTAAACATTAGCCTCTTTTTTGCATGAACCCACTAAAATCTAAACCTAGGGTGGGAAAATTCAAAATATGTATGCTTAAATCTCATGTTAAGGAGGAGTCGACCTTGAGCTTTGAAGCTAATTGATAAAGCTCTCCTAGAGGACATGAAAGACAAGTAGAGAATTCATTAAGTTAAAGATAAGAGATCATTAAAGTAAAAGGAGTTTTCACTCAATCAAGGAAAGAGAAATGAAATTCCATCAATATGAGAGAAAAAAAAGTGTGCATCAAGTTTGAAGAGCCTAAAATTCATCATGCCAAGAGGAACACAAGATTCATCCAAAAGAGATTTCATCAAAAAAGGAAAGATTCATCAAGCATAGAAAATGTGCAAGTGCATCGAGGCAAGAAAGATGTATAAAGAGTGTATCAAAATGACTTAAGCTGAGAAAAACAAGGGAGGCAAAAGATCCCCAAAAAGTTCATTCAATCAAGAGATGAAAGATAGCCAAAAAAAAAAGCTTGCTAGGCTAAAAACCCAAAAGGGTAGTCTAGGCAAAAGTTAGGGCCAAAAAAAAAAAAAAAAAAAAGAGAAGGAAAATCCTAGCAAATTGAAAACTTGAAGATGTAACAAGATGAAAGTCTAAAGGTATGATTCAAGAGGAATGAGCATAAAAACAATTGTTGATACAAGTGACCAATGAAGACTAGTGAGAAGATGACAAAGAAGAAATAGGAAAACTCCTCCAATACTTGATTTTTGAGTAATGCATACTTGGGGGAAACATTATAGGGAATTTTGAGCCTTTTATATCTTCCATTTCATAACCCAAACCCGGCCTACATTTCAACCCATGAGTAAAGACCTCCTTGAAGTGTTGTTAGTTGTAGGCACATTTTAAGCTCTAATATTATTTTCTCTTGAATTAAAAAGGAAAAATGCTTAAGATTTTCAAACCCCATTGGATGATATGTTGAAGGACAAAACTTCTCAAATTCTCAAACCCTCAAAATGACTCAAAAGAACTTCCAAACCTAGAGCACTCTTCTTGTTTGCACCCAACAATGTGATTCATTTCATTTCTTGGTTGCCTTTGGAGACTTAATCTGATGATGTTCAAAAGGATGAAGCAAATTTGATTACATGAGTTTAATGATCTAGATCCTTCCCAATTAAAGAGATTTGTTTGATTCTTAAACATTTTAATTTTTCAAAATGGTTGTTCAAAGGATCACCCTTGTTCATTAAAAGAAAAAAAAAATCATTTTTTTTCAAAATCCAGTTCTTGAACTACGTCTTGACTTGATCCTCTACGAGAGAGGTACGTAGGCAGCCTTTCAAAGGCTCGGTCCCAATCACCCAAACAACCTTAGAGAACAAAGTCAAAACAATGTGACAAAATTGTTTGGGTGCATGTTAGGCTAAGCTCATTTGTTTTGCATCAAGCATGCTCAAACTTGAGGCATTGGCTTATTTATATTGTGTGCAGATTTGTTCTTATTGCATGAAAGAATGTTTTCATTTGAGGCACCAATCCATTTTTTTGGCAAGCATGTCCACACTTGGGGCATTGGCCAAAAATGTTTTCTTGATAATTGGTTTCTAACAAGCTAGAGAAAGAAAGATATTTTTGTAGGATTCAAGGATAGTGGACCATGATCTTCTTTCATGTTCCCCAATGGTCACAACATCAAATGAATTTAGTTTCAATCTAAGAATGAAATATGCCCCAAACTAGGGGCATTGGGTAAGTACTTCCAATTCATTTCAATGAATAAATCCATTGCTAATTGAAATTATCTTTTTGCAGGAATTAAACAAGGACTTATCTAACAATCCGCATCAACTTCTAGCCAAAGTTGTTCTCATTCAAAGGATAGGTTTTTTTTATTAAAAAAAAAGAAAAAAGAGACAAAAGACAAAATTTTCAAAAAAAAAAAAAAGGCCTTAGGACTAGGGGCATTAGGCTCGTACTTCTTAGGTTGCTTTCCAAAAATAAAAAATCAAAATTCATTAATCAAAATTTTCAAAAAAAAAAAAAATCATTAAATTCTTCTTCAGGAACAAAAAGCTATGACCCTCTTCCACATTCTCCAGTGGTGCAACATCAAGTCAGCATTCATCGAAGCATGGAATATGCCTCAAACTAGGGGCATTGGGAATTAAACAAGGATCAACTTCCAGCCAAAGTTGTTCTCATTCAAAGGATAGGTTTTTCAACAAAAAAAAAAAAAAAAAAAATCATCATCATGAATAAATCTTCATCACTTTTTCTCCATCTTCATCTTCATCTTCTTCACTTTTTGACAATGAACAAATCTTCATATTTCAAAAAAAAAAAAAATCAATTCTTTCTGAATCTTTCAAAAAAAAAAAAAAAGAAGAGAATTTTCAAAAAGTCTTAGGACTAGGGGCTCATGCTCCCTAGGTTGCTTTCAAAAAAAAAAAAAAAAAAAGAAATTTTTTTTTTTCAAAAAGCCTTGGGACTATGGGCATTGGGTTCCTAGGTTGCTTTCATAAAAGAAAAAGAAAAAGAAAAAGAAAATCATCAAATCAAAATTTTCAATTCCTTCAAAAAATTCAAGATTTCCAAAATTTTCAAAAAAAAAAAAAGATAATTCAAAAGTCCCAAAAAAAAATTCTTCATTAATTCTTCTTCAAGAACAGAAAGTTATGATCCTCTTCTATATTCTCCAGTGGTGCAACATCAAGTCAACTGTCTACCCTCAGCAATCATCAAAGCATGGAATATGTCCTAAACTAGGGGCGTTCACCAGGTATGCCGAATTCTTTTCAATGAATAACTCTGTTACTAATTGAAAATATTTATTTTGCAGGTACTAGGGTAAAAGGCCCATACACATCGACATGAGTCAAAAGATCCAAAAATCCTAGGTCTCTGAAAACATGAGCCAGGATCCAGAACCTTTGGTCCTCTGAAAACATGAGCCAAAGCCCAAAAAACCTTTGGTCCTCTAAAAACATGAGCCAAAGCCCAAAAAACCCTTGGTCCTCTGGAAAACATGAGCCAAGATCCAAGAATCCTAGGTCTCTGAAAACATGAGCCAGGATCCAGAACCTTAGGTCTCTGAAAACATGAGCCAAAGCCCAAAAAACCTTTGGTCCTCTGAAAACATGAGCCAAAGCCCAAAAACCCTTGGTCCTCTGGAAAACATGAGCCAAGATCCAAGAATCCTAGGTCTCTGAAAACATGAGCCAGGATCCAGAACCTTTGGTCCTCTAAAAACATGAGCCAAAGCCCAAAAAATCCTAGGTCTCTGAAAACATGAGCTAGGATCCAGAACCTTTGATCCTCTGAAAACATGAGCCAAAGCCCAAAAACCCTTGGTCCTCTGGAAAACATGAGCCAAGATCCAAAAATCCTAGGTCTCTGAAAACATGAGCTAGGATCCAGAACCTTTGGTCCTCTGAAAACATGAGCCAAAGCCCAAAAACCCTTGGTCCTCTGAAAACATGAGCCAAGATCCAAAAATCCTAGGTTTCTGAAAACATGAGCCAGGATGCAGAATCTTTGGTCCTCTGAAAACATGAGCCAAAGCCCAAAAAACCCTTGGTCCTCTGGAAAACATGAGTCAAGATCCAAAAATCCTAGGTCTCTAAAAACATGAGCCAGGATCCAGAACCTTTGGTCCTCTAAAAACATGAGCCAAAGCCCAAAGAATCCTATGTCTCTGAAAACATGAGCCAGGATCCAGAACCTTTGGTCCTCTGAAAACATGAGCCAAAGCCCAAAAACCTTTGGTCCTCTGAAAACATAAGCCAAAGCCCAAAAAATCCTAGGTCTCTGAAAACATGAGCCAGGATCCAAAATCTTTGGTCCTTTGAAAACATGAGCCAAAGCCCAAAAAACCCTTGGTCCTCTGAAAACACGAGCCAAGACCCAAAAATCCTAGGTCTCTGAAAACATGAGCCAGGATCCTTGGTCTTCCATTTTTTTTTTCTTTTTTGACCTCAGGTAAGCATGTCTTGTACTTATTCAAAAAAAAAAAAAAAAATTCATGCATGAACTACGTTTGGACCTGATCCTCCCACCAAGAGGTACGTAGGCAATCTCCCTCGAGATTCGGTCCACATTTTGATCCATAACATGACTTTCTGCGTTTTCATCTACATGCATCATACATTCACCACGGTTAAATACTAATTGCAATGTTAGGTGTCTCTTTCATACATTGGCATTCGCTTTTCAAGCTCTGCCAATGAGGGGAATTCTGTTGACACCCTATTTTGTAACCCGCATTTAATCTCACATGGAGGGTAAAAGGGGTTCTTTCACCTTATAAATATGCATCTTGATTCTGGCCATTAGATCCTTAATCTAATTTCACCAAAATGATATTGATGTTGTAACGATCAAATCAACTGCTCTAAGCCCTAATCGGACCACTAGATTGAAAGTTATTATCAAGTCAAGTTTTAATGGCTAAGATGCACTATCATAAATTGAATCCGACTATATGTGATTATGAACAATTGATTTTAATTGGTTATAAGTGTAATCAATTGGAGATTAATGATGTGTTATAATTTAATTGGTTAGGACTACATTTTATGGTGAGGTTGCATACACGTAATTAATTAGATAGTTAAACATTAATTCTTCAATGAGTAATTTGTGCAATTATCTTTTAATTAGTGTAAATTTGGAACAAATTAAGTTTGAAATTGGAGTGATTGGAGCCATTTAATGTTAATTGGGGACTAATTTGGGACCTATTAATGTTAATTGTGTTGAAACCATTTTCTAACAAATGACCTCCGCTCACTATTTCATCGATATCTCTCAGAATATTTTGAATCTGTGAATGAGATTAATTTTCCCAGAAACTAGACATTCGGGGCTTCAATTTGAGCACAAGAATGAGACAATTACGATCAAAATTGAGTTAGATATGATTTTTTTAAGTTGGTTCTACAGGCTGTTAAAGCAGTTACGGGAAAACCGAATTTTGGCTTGCTCCCCACTCCCACCAATCTCTCCATTTAATGCACCAGATTTTTCCCAAAGTTAAAATAAGGTCTAAGTTCATAATCCTTGTCAACCCTCATTAAATGGCCTTCCATCCATATTCCCTCCACTACTACTATATAAACTCTCAATCTCATTCATTCTAGGACACAAAAAATCCCCTCTCTTCTCCTCTCTTGAGTTTTAGTGAAGTAGAGTAGTCTTGTCATATCTTGATCTTTCTGAGACTCAAGGTATTGAGTGAGACTCACCCTCCCTCTTCTAGTTCTTCTTTTTTCCTCCACCCTTAGGACCTCCACCAAGAGTCTCCTCCTCCACCGTATGAATCTTGCATGAAGGTATAATCCCTTTCCCTAACTTGTTTTTTCGTGTTACCATGATGAGAATTTAAGATTAAAGTATGATAGTAATTATTTGAATCTTCTTGAATATGTTTGAATGTTTTTATGTGTTCTTCACATATTCTTGGTTGTTCATCACATGTTCATGCATATCACTAGTTTTGATCTTAAATTTACATCAAAAATATGAAAAACATGTTTGTTTCGTAATTCTTTCAAATCCTTGAATTTAGGTTATCACCATCCACACACATTCACTAGAATTTTATTTTTCAATCCAAATGCAATGTTTAATAAATTGAATTAGGGTTTATCACATGCACACACATTAAATTCAACATGTAAATTGATTGACATATTGGATGATATGATATGATTGTTGGCCACCATAGTCTAGAAGACCGGTTTCACCGGGCAAGGTGGGTGCCTAACACCTTCCCACCTTGTAACATAGCCTCCGAACTTAGATCAAGGGTTAGTAGATCAAATGCTTATCCATGTAATTTTTTATTTTTAGATTGTAACTAGGAAACAAAGCCATGTACTTTATCTTAGATTGTATCTAGGACCAAAACCATGTAATTTCCTATGTTCAATGTAAATTCAATTTCAAATTAATAAAATGATGAATTTTTCGATTATGGTTTTCTTATTTATTCCAACAATTAAATAAGTGGCGACTCCATTGTAAAACCCTTAATCTAAAGGGGAAAATATAACTAGTCAAACCTCCATTTTGAGAGGCAATAACACGACTCCACCCATTCATGTGGGTTTGGCCCAACATTCCTATAAAAATGGGCCGGGGGTGCGGTCTCTCACAGGAGAACATTGCCATCAAGCTATAGAAGATGTCGTTGGTGAGTGGTGGTGAGTGGTGGCGAGCGGCAGAGGTAGGTAGGAGAGAGAGAGAGAGAGAGGCGAAGATGTAAAGAGAGAGACGGAGATGTAGAGAGAGAAGAGGCGGATGAGAGAGAGTGAGGAGAGGTCTAAGTGTCTAGTTAAAGATTTTTCAAATTTAACCTAACCTCTAAATAAAACGACGTCATTCCTGGCGTTCCTCTTTTTTTTTTTTTTTTTTTTTTTTTTTTTTTTTTTTTTAATTCTGACACTAAAATGACGCCGTTTTGAACTTGATAATAAAATTTTAAAATAGTTCCAAAAAGGCGTCGTTTTGAATCAGATTATTAAAAAAAAAAAAAAAAGTGAAACGGCGTTGTTATATATTATATATGTATAAGTTATATATATATATATATATATATATATAAGTTCGGTTCGGTTTCTCTTCAGTTTGTAGATCTTGCTGCCGACCACCGCACCGACCGACTTCAATAACAAAAAAAGCCTACTGATCATTACACCGAAAACCTTCAGCAGAGCTTTCAACGGTTGGACCGGCGCGATTTTGAGCAATTTTGTCGGTGGGAATTCTTGAACAAGCCTAGTAAAGACAACTAAAATTAATAAAATTTTATGTCAAAAAAAATTATTATTAAAAAGAAAGATGCGGTTAATGCATTGGTCTTTGTGTCAATAGTACAAGTTCTTAGTCGTCATTAGGACCTTATCAAAGTCTACATCATGCAACACGTGCTGATAGCTGTAAAGTTGTAAACACAAAGACCAATGCATTGTTGAGTCTTTTTGTCTGCTTTTAATGTGTGCCTTAGGGCACACATTAACCGCATCTCTTTTTTTTTTCGGGTGAAGAGGAAAATACAAACAGGACTAGGTCACTATATCAGTGAGAACAGAGTTAGAGGTCATATTATATAATACACCAGCAGAATCAGTATTAACAAAATACAATACATCAGGACTAGGAGGAGTATTGAAAACCAAAAACTCCTCAGCCATGCTGCTACCCAGTCTTGCAAGTGCATCAGCGCACCTATTCCCCTCTCTGAACACATGCACCACTCTGGTTTGAAGGAACCTACTTAACAAGTATCTGCAATCAATTAACCGCATCTTTTTTCAAACAAGGACTTTACTGTATTATAGTATTATTAATCAGCCAATAGTACAAGTTCTTAGTCGTTATTAGGACCTTATCAAAGTCTACTTCATGCAACACATGCGCTGACAGCTGTAAAGTTGTAAACACAAAGACCAATGCATTGTTGAGTTTTTCTAGCTGCTTTTAAAAAGTCCAGCATCTATGAAGTTCTCCACACACCACACTAAACACTCTTCTCAAAAATAGCGGTGCTATGGGTTTCCACAGGATGCTTGTGCAACTCACTTGGGCCGGTGTGATATTATCAGACATGGCAGCCGCAGCAGCAGCAGCAGCATTTTCATCAGCCGATTCAGCCCTGCCTGACTGCCCCGACAAATGTGGAGAAATACAAATTCCATATCCATTTGGCTTAACTGAAGGTTGTTACCTGAAAGGAAATACTAGTTTTTTCATCAATTGTACACTCAATTCGAAAGGAGAACCTCTGCCACTAACTGGAAATGTCATTGTTACAAACATTTCCATTATCCAAGGCCAGATTGACATCTTGATGTATAACGCCATGGACTGTTACAATGAGTTGGGTACGCGTTTGAGTTCCAGGTGGCCGTGGCAGCGAAGGCTCAATAACCCAATTTTCACAATTTCTGAGACTCAAAACAAGTTCGTGGCCGTTGGCTGTGACACTTACGCATACCTTAATGGGTTTCAGAACGATCAACCCTTCTCCATCGGCTGCCTATCCAGATGTCAAAACATAAGCAATGTAGTCAATGGGAAATGCTCCGGAATTGGGTGTTGCCAGATGCAGATTCCTGGAGGATTGAAAAATATTACTTTAGAAGCATATAGCTTTAAGGAACATCGTTTTGTCTTTGATTTCAATCCATGCAGCTATGCCTTTATTATCAGAGAAGACAAGTTCAAATTCTCCTCAGCTTATCTTACCACTCTGCAAAATAATATAACCCTTCCGATGGTTCTTGATTGGACAATTGGTAGTGAGAAGTGCAATCTTTCTCGGAACAAATCGAATGACATATGTGGAGAGAATAGCATATGTGTTAATCCCATGTACGGGTCTGGGTACCGTTGCGAGTGCAAGAACGGTTACCGTGGGAACCCATACCTCAAATATGGTTGCCAAGGTATTCAATTTAGTTACTACTAATTTACAACAATTTTTTCAGAAAAAATAAAACATATTTTGATGAATTTCTACTGTATTACGATGCCTTATTTTGGTGACAGAAAAATTGTTACAATTTTTTAAAACAATTATTTAAAGTTTAAACTGATAGATTGTGATTTATGCATAATAATAATAATAATAAAAATAATAGTGGGTCTATGAATAAGTTATGTACCAATTTTAGTCTCTAATATTACCATTGCGAGGCAATAGGTTCATTTTCGTTTCGGTCAATGCTTTTAGTTATATTTTTTCTATTTCTTTTTTAATTTTTTGGATTAATTCTTCTTATTTACTCTAAAATGAACTTTACAAATACAGATATTGACGAATGTAAAGGGCGCAATAATTGCACGAACAAACAAAGATGTGTTAATAAACCCGGGAGTTATGATTGTCTGTGCAAAAAAGGATACCATATGGACAAACTCGAAAGGGAATGTGTCCGCGATCAACCAGCTATTCCACCATCTAGTCCATCAACTGGTCAATCATCACTAGCAATTTACCTCGCAGTTGGTGAGTATATATATTGTTTGTTTGTATTTGTGCCCTCAGATTTTCCTCACAGATCAAGATCTTGTGCAATAATAAGTTAGTGCATGAGGTGCAATACCTAAACAATGGTAGGGAGCAAAAATGAAATTTTACTTTTGCTCTGAACGATCGATGAGGTATTTATCTCGTCATCCGCTCATATAGAGGATTCTATCAAATCATCAAGTGGGATAATCGATCATGATTAATGATTTGAAATCAGTGCCATTTTCATATTTCATAAAAATATTTTCTGAGATTAATTTCTAGAGATAAGGTCCTAGCATTACTCATAAACATTATGATTTTCTGAGGTAATTTATGAGATTTATTACATGCATTGGGTGGATGTATATGTGTGGGGTCTACCCCATTGTGTGAGAGGAGGGATGCTATATACATGCACTCATTGCATGGTAAATTTTCCTACTTAAAAAAGGTCACAGTGATTTTAAAATTCAATTAGGATCTTAATGGTTGGAGAGATTTTAAGGGTGAAAATGGAGGAGAGAAAAGTTGAGAGAAAATGAATTTTTGGAGTGTTTGGTTGAAGGGATTTTTAGAAAGGAAAATTGGTAAGGGTCTTGTGTTTTCTTTCCAGATCTACCGGATTTCAATATTCCCAAATTGGAAAGAAAATAGAAAGGAAATAAGGAGCTTTGTTCTTTCTATGTTTTAGACACCAATACCAACACCAACGTTCAACTGTTGGTTTTATCTTTTTTTTTCATTTTTTGACCTTTTTTTTTTCTTTTTAAATGTTGTCTCATTCGTTCCATTTTTTTTTTCATTTTCAATGTTGTCTGAATCTCACGTTTGTTTTATTTTATTTTTTTTTTTTTTTGGTGCTCCTCTGTTTCTTTTCTTACCAATTTTGGCTTTTTTTTTTTTTTTTTTAAATTTTTGCATTCTTGAATTTTCTTTTTTAAAAAAAAAAAAAAAGTGTCCATTTGATCATACACTATTTTTTTAATAAAAATATAATGTGTTATTTTTTTTTTTATCAAATAGAGATATAATGGTAAATTTATACAAATTCAATTTTTTATCCTCTTTTTTTTTTCTCAATCAAATAAATTTGTTTTTTATCCTTCTATATTTTCACTACTCCCAATCAAATACAAATGAAAAAAAAAACTAAAATTTTTTCTATTTTTTCATTTTTTTTACTATTCCACGAAAGCTAAGCTTAGCGATTTACTGTACTATCTTTTTTAAAAGAAAAAGAAATTAAGCTAACCAAAATTGGATGTTTGAGCTTTAAAGTTATTAATCTTTACTGGTATGCTTCGACGTTTACTTAATTTCATCTCTCTATACATTCAAATTATAATAAATTTTATGCGTATAAGTTTATTTATTTATTTATTTTTGAGGGGAATAAATTTAAGTTGTTAAAATTAAAGATAAGATTGATTTAGTTCTGAAATTAAATTGGACTATAAAATTAACACAATTAATAATTAAAGCACAGAAGTAAATATGATGACAAAGAAATTGATTCAGACCGTAAGTATATAAAATTGGCCAACAAAAGGTCTCTAGTTAGTGATTGCTGCAGAACTATTCGGTTTAAATCTTTAATTAGTCAATCCATATGCTAAGCAGTAATTAAAGTTAGACATTCTCTTTAACTTTTTCTTCCTATCAGACGCACTCACGATTATTTAATAAATTTATACTTCACTTTGTCTACCGAAAGAGAAACACAGATTTGCCGTACCTAACGTCCACTGCTCAAAAAGGAGAAATATCACGACCCTTTTTTAGTCTTTTTTTTTTTTTTTTTTTTTGAGAAAGCTTTTTTAGTCTTTTTATAAACTCACGTTGGCCTTTTTGGAATGCCAATGCCATATGTGTTTGGTCACGTAACTCACGTTGTCTGCAGGAGAAATATCATCGTTATCCTTTTTCTATTTCTTTTTCTTTTTATAATCTTTATTATCCTTTTTCTCTGTTGGTAATGATGGAAGCAAATGACAGTGTATGGAAAAGAACTTACTAATGTTAAAATTTTGAGCTAGGGTAAATTTTTCAATGTCTTTCTATTTGGAGAGAGAACTACTGTTGACCATGATTTAAAAAAAAATAATACTAAATATTAGCCATTAATTGCGCACTAACTGGTTTTTTTTTTTGGTTAACGTTTAACTGTTTAAGTATGAAAACACAAAACACTTTTATTATATCCTCTTTTTATCATTTTCCATATCGAAAAACACTTTCTCAAGTTTTTTTTTTTTTTTTTTTACACACTTTCTCAAGTTGTCAATTTATTATTGAACAGAATACGGGCATCAAAGGACTTTAACATTATAGTTTTGTCAATCATTTTAAACGTTAAAAGTCTTTTTGGTTAGGACTTTTAATTCACAAGGTCTACAACTAAAGTAGGTTCGGTATCTCAGGGTGCAAAAAAAACTTGGATTGCATCTTAGTACATATTAGTTGGAGTTTCAAATCTTTGATATATATGCCTTGATATTTTTGATGAAATTATATATTCTTGGCTAATTGTCTTCTTCTCAACTAACAAAGGAACACTGTGTTTTTAAAAAAGGTGTCAATTCAAAACATGGTTCACCAGTCTCATTTAATTGTCTACATTTTTTGTTTTGATATAATTTGACATAAGCCGGATTTTAGAGCCACTTCTAGGAGATATATATTTATGTGGCGGCCACCACTTACGCTATAAATGAGCTTGGTCGAATCATCTTTACATGATATGTATGATAAATATTTAGGCTTTTACTATGCTTGCCATGAAAAAGGCAATGGTATTAACAAAAGTATAAAATTAAAACGTTATACTTGGTGAAAATGCATGTTTGAATGTGTGCAGGTATTAGCCTTATTAGCCTCTTAGTGCTGCTTCTGGGATGTTCTTGGATATATTGGGGATTGAAAAGAAGAAAGCTCATCAAACTCAAGGAAAAATTCTTCCAACAAAATGGTGGCTTACTATTAAAACAACAACTCTCTAATCATCAAAAGTCTGTCGAGACAACCAGAATCTTTACTACAGAAGAGCTCAAAAAGGCCACCAACAACTACGACGAAAGTAGAGTCCTTGGTCAAGGAGGCTATGGAACTGTGTATAGAGGAGTATTATCAGATAACACAATGGTTGCCATAAAGAAGTCCAAAATTGGTGATCAGAACCAAATCGAGCAATTCATAAATGAAATGATTGTGCTTACCCAAATTAACCATAGGAACGTGGTTAAGCTATTTGGTTGTTGTTTGGAAACAGAAGTTCCCTTACTAGTTTATGAATTCATCACAAACGGGACTCTTTCTAACCACATTCATGATAAAGGCCTCTCAATCTTACTTTCATGGGAAAAACGTTTAAAAATTGCAACAGAAACTGCAGGAGCACTTGCATACTTGCATTCATCAGCTTCTATGCCAATTATACACAGAGATGTGAAAACTGCAAATATTCTATTGGATGATAACTACACAGCAAAAGTGGCAGACTTTGGAGCTTCGAGGCTAGTTCCTCTTGATCAAACAGAATTGAACACTTTGGTGCAAGGAACTTTGGGGTACTTGGATCCAGAATACATGCAAACTAGCCAACTAACAGGAAAAAGTGATGTATACAGCTTTGGTGTTGTTATGGCAGAGTTGTTGACAAGTAAGAAGGCACTTTCTTTTGATAGGCCAGAAATTGATAGAAATCTTGCAATATCCTTTGTTTCTGCTATAAAAGAGGATCGCCTACTTCAAATTCTTGAAAATCACATTGTTAATGAGGATAATATTGAACAACTAAAGGAAGTTGCTAATCTTGCAAAAAGGTGCCTAAGTTTGAGAGGGGAGGATAGGCCTTCTATGAAAGAGGTGGCAGCAGAGCTAGAGAGATTAAGAACTATGGGAAAACATTCATTGGGAAACATTGATGTCAATACAAAAAAGACTAAGTACTTGCTTAGTGCAACTAGTCACTCTTTCAATGTTGATGTTGACACTGGTTGTTCTACTAGTACAACTGTTGAATATGATAGCATCAAAGACCAAGTATTGAAACCTATGGAAGATGGGAGATAATTACTTAGTCCTTGGTAATATATTGGTATCAATTGATAATTGAATTTGATATGGTATTATGATGGTCTATGTAATTTCGAAGTAAGTGCTCAACTCATAAAGTTGGAAGTTTTAAAGTCATTTGGAAGTGTAGTAATTTGCGTTTGTTTTGTGAGTTGTGTTTTGAGTCTTGACTATTGGAAGTGTAGTAATTATGGGAGAGGTGTATGTTAAGGCTTGTTATATATGTATTAATGGTAGAAATGTAGGAGTCCTAATCAAGTCTTTTGTATTGATTTTTTAAATGGTTGTTATCATTTGGTCGAGCATAGCTCTCATTTATCCGTTTCTTTTTCTTAAATGTGCCTCTGAAATTTCCCAATTTTTTGTTCCTTTCTCTTTCACCCACATTAGAATTATTGATATATATCTCTTGATAAGCAAGATTCAATTAGACTATTTGATAGAAGTGGAGGTGCAATTGCACTTTTGTATGGCATTATTTTTGGGGTTTCTCTATTATATAAGATCCTCTGTTCTTTCTTGTTTTCATTTGGATGTAAGAGACATGACAAATAAGGAATTTAGAAGTTAATTGACATACTCCATCTATAATGCTATAGCTACAATATATTTTACAACCTTTTTATAAATTATTGTTGTAGCAAATTTTTATTAGTTCTCATTTGAGATCACTATTAACATTACTTTTTTCACTTATTAATAATCGCTTGCCACATTAGTAGTTTATAAAATGTTTTGTAATTCTAGCATTTTCCATCTCATAAATAGTGAATTTTTAGGGGGGAGAGAGAGAGAGAGAGAGAGAGAGAGAGAGAGAGAGAGAGAGAGAAGGGAGGTGGAAGAAGAAGCAAAAGATGATTGGAAAATCTGTAAGGAGATTAAGGACAAAAAAGCTAATGTTTTTCTCCTAAATAATTGGGCTCACAACTCACAACATTACCAAATCATATTACCACGTCACAAGGTCACATATGGATTATATGATTAATTAAAGCTCATGTGTCTTCTCCTCATGAAGTTAAGACCAAATTCTCACTTCATATTTTTCATTGCTCCATGATGCACTGTGCTCATATTTACATAAAATGGAATGTTAGGTTCTAAAAGTTTATAATAATTGGCAAACTGTGAACACAAACTTGTCTAAATATAGATCTTAAAGTCTATAGACATTATTAGACAATGCTCAAGGTGATACAAGTCAGGATTCATGAACATGCAATCTGCAAAAAGTAGAGTTCAAAAACTGCCTGGTTCGACTGATCGAGAAACAGGCTTGACCGATCGAAATACGGGTCTATAGAATTTAAAGTTCGGCCCAACAGCAGTTCAAGCTCAAAAAGGATTAGGGTTTCAAATCTACTTCTTCTAGTATATAAAGGAAACCTTAGGCATGTTTTATTAAGACTTTAGAGGTGCTCTTGTGAGATCTAAAAGGTATTGTGCCTTCCTCTATCAAAGTCACTACCAGATATCACCCTCATATCTTTAGAACTAGTCGATCTGAAGTTACTGCATCAAGATTAACAATAGTTAAAGATCTAATCCTTCAAGGGTGGTCTTAGAGTCACAAACAAGAGAATTTGTATTGCTAAACCTTTGAATGGAGTCTTAAAGTCACAAGTGTGGGTGCCTGTGTTGTAAAAGACAAATAGAGAAGGAGTCCATGGATTTGGAGCTTGCACGTAATCGTGTTAGTAAGTTCTACATATGGTAGCAACAGGATGTTAGTGGACTAAGTCTTACTGTAAATTTCGATTCTCTATAGTGGATTTGCTTTTTATCTTGAGGATAGTTAGATTAAATTCTCCTTAAGTTTTTTACTGATTTGGTTTTCCTAGGTCACCAGTTCTTTATATTTTTTACTTTCCGCATTTTATTTGTGTTGCTCATAATTGTTTAACCTAGACTTGAATAACAAACTTGTTAATCAACTTGGCTTAATATTAGGTTAAACATATTGGGACAAGGGGTCTAAAAACCTAACAAGTGGTATCAGAGCAGGTTAGCTCTTGATTTAGGTTATTATACCTAGAGTTGATCCTTGGTCTCTGTTATCATGGATAATTTTAAGTGTCTTACTGTTTTTAATTGTGATATTTTGAATAAAAAGGACACTATTGTTTCAGTTGATCTTTTTGAGGCTTGTGAAAAGAATTTGCAGGATTTTAGCCTTTTCCAGAAGATTGGTGTAATCCCTCAAATACACTTCGCTTCTCATGAATTTTCACCTACAAAGCCGAAGACTTGTGCTATATGACTGAGAAAAGATTCTCTTAGGTGAGTGTTGCTGACTTGTCCTTGATTTAATTCTTTCAATTATTTGTGGACATATTTATTTTTAGTTTTTGGTTGTTTTATTTTCTTAGGTTGTTTTAATTATTCAAAAATCCAAAAACATTGAAAATTTTCAAAAAGACAAAAATATTTTATTTTGTGTCTTGTTTTATTTGTTTTGAGGATTACATGAGTTATAATATCTCTCTCTTGATTTAGAACATGCTTGACATTGTGGAGAAATGTGAATAGTATGTGTTATATAAGTGCTAAGCTATTTCTGATTTTGTGTGAATATATGCTAGTTTGTACATGTACTCATGGGTTAATTAAAAAATTGATATTTCTTGTTTGTGTACCCTTTGTAGCTTAGTTTAGCACTGTTATGCATTGTTTTTGCATTTTATTCATTATGCATAACGTATACTTTTTGTTTTTGGTCATTAAAATTTTGAAAAACCAAAAAGTTTTTTTTTTTTTTTGGATTACACATCATAAATATGTAGTTGAGGTTGACCTATGAAATTTGCATTTCATGACTATGTACCTTGTTTAGCTTGAATAAACCAAAAAGATTTTTTTTTTTTTTTGGATTACACATCATAAATGTGTAGTTGAGGTTGGATTATGAAATTTGCATTTAATGACTATGTACCTTGTTTAGTTTGAATGAGCTTATTTTTATGCACTTTGCTAGTTTGTGCTATGTAGTGCCTGTTTGTGTGAGTTGTTTATAGTCTTTAATCACATGTTCTTGATTTTGAAGTCATATTCTTTTGATTGTAAGGACTAAAAAATCTAAAGAGAAATGCATAAATAACCATCTTACTACTGTTTACTAGCCAATCATGAACACCTTAGTGCATATCATAAGATTTAGTGCTCGAGAAAGTGTAATACATGCACAACAAGAAAAGTAAGGTGTTGCCTTAAAAGAAAAAGAAAATGAAAAATTTGCATAAAATATATAAAGCAAAAAAAAAAAAAAAAAACATGATTGCAAGCTTGTTTTCTAGGAGATGTGAGAGTTATATGATGTAACTCTTTAGGTGATAGTCACTTTCAAATTTATGTGATGAATAATGTAGAAATTTTGGTTGATTACTATCTACATATCACCTTATATGTATCTCATGCTCTTACTAGTTGCACACACCACAAGTAAATCTTTGCTAAGCTTTGTACATGAGATTGTGTGTAAACTAGTGTAGCAATCCAAGATTATGCACTTTGTGATGTTTGATGCAAATTTAATGTGTTTTAAAAAACTTTTGGAATCATTTACATGCATATCATTCATGAAAAATCTTTTTAAAGAATGGTTTTGTAGAAAATTTTATGGTTTTTCAAAAATTCTGATTTTTAAAGGCTCGATTGATCGAACTTGTATTTCGATTAGTCAAAGTCAGTTTTAAAATTTTTCGATTGGTATTCGATTCCTATTCGATCAATCGAAAATTTTTCTAGTTTTTAAAGTCTAACTTCTGCCAACTTCGATTGACGTTTGCTCGATGCTTGATCGATCAAAACTGGAAAACTTTCAGTTTTTAGATTTTTGACCAAATTTTTTTCATGCATCATTTGTGTTTTGGATTCAAATGCATTGCATTGTTTTCTTTATCCATCTCGCATTTTTGCGATCATATCTCTCCTTGTTTTTCCACATAATATGCATACACTTTGCTAAATTGGGTACTCAACTTGATTTAAAAATTGATTGATTAATTTTTCTTAAGTATAATAAAAAGTAACATATTCCAAACCTTTGATCTTGAACCAAATTCCAAAGCACATAATTTTACCTCAAATCTTCAAGCTTTCATTACAATCAACTCCTACTCGGCAACTTAACAGCCAAATGGGATTCAAATCAGAAGCTCCCCATAAATCCCATAACTAATGAAAAACTCAAACCTCTAGACATAAATTTTCCCATCACCAAGAAAAAAAATTGGTCAAAGACAACAACGTTAACATTTGAAAACCCAATTTTGCTTTAAAACCTAAAAGTAGGGCAAAAAAAAATTCCACATTAACTCCCCACAACCACAATCAAAATTAACAACCAAATGTGTCTTACAATTTAGAACTCAATACTTGTAAACCACATAATCAAAAGGCTACAAACCACAAATAGAGAGGTATGTGAGAATAATTAAAATTAGCAAGAAAAATGAACTCTGAATTGTTACGAAAAATTGTTGGAAACTTGGAATTGGAAGCTTCCGCTAAAACTTGCATAATATCATGAGTTGGAGAAACCTAAAATCATAAACCAAAATTTCATAATTAGAATTAAAGATGTGAATAAAATCAAGGATTCAATTTAGAAAGGTATATCTGAGTAGCTTCCTCCAAATTACTGAAATATCTTCTTTGACATAATGTAGCATCTAGTAGCAATGCAGCACCATTAATGAGGTAGAAATATGTGATACATGAATGCAATAAACCAGAAACTTGTTCCAAGACCAAAAATTGAATTACATCTTTGTGTTTATTTATTATTCTCGCAATACAATTAAGCTAAAATTCACATTTTGACAATAGTGAGAACTTACCAAAAGAGAAAAGATAAGGTGAGTTGTAATGCTTTAATCAATGGAATAGACACCACCGGTCTACTGCAAATTATTCAATGCTCTAGTATAACAATATCAAAACACAAAATGATTACATCAAAGTATTTAACCCAAGAAACTCTACTTATTACTTTAGCTAATGCACTATTCATACATAACTACATTAGCCTTAATACTCTATTTCAATTTCATATAAATATTATATTTTGGAATTTCCAAAATCACATAAACAAACGCCATATAATAACCCAGATGTTGGCAAAAGAGAACTCAAAATCCAGATTAACCAAAATTCCCATAAATAATCACCAACCCAAAACAAACACAACACTAATCGTACAAAAATTAATCCAAACCAAACAAATCAACCTACGCCGCCACCAACCTACAAAGCATGTCGATCTGGATGGACGATTCTTGAGGGAGTAGCAAGACAGAGTCAGACAGGGAGAAAAGCTCCACCACTTTGCACCAGATCACCAACACCCCAGAACAAATCAACCTATGTGGGTTGGTTTGTGAGAGAGAGAATGAATTGAATAAAAGTTGATTTTATTAATAGTAATGAACAGTACAGTACCCTCGTCAATAGTAACGATGTAGGGGTGTGCAAAACTTTACCGGAGCCAATCAAACCGACCGGAGCCGACGATACCGTCCCGACTGTAGCGTCGACCGAATGAGCTGAGGTCGGCGTTCGGACTTCGCCCTCCGTTCTGATGCCGGTGCGGTGAAATCACTGGATTGAGAAATCTAAAACCGAGACTCTAGCCGAACCGAACTGATACAGGATCTGTATTCTGTCATTTTGATTTTTTGATTTTTTATTTTTATTAAACTGATAAAACGACGTCTTATGTAACTATGTATGGGTGTTATTAAAAAAATAAAAGCAAAACGGTGCGTTTTATGCTAGGTTTTCATATTCTCAGGGGTATGAGTTCATATTTTTCTCTCAAAATCTTTTGACTCTTTCTTTCGCTCTCAAGTCTTGCCTGACGCAGAACAACGGTAAGCTTCTTCGTCTGTTTTCAGTTTTGTCTTCGTGTTTTACTGTTTTTTCTTTTTCATTTGTTTGGGAAAGCTGACAGCATGAATGATTTATATGTTAAGCGTTAACCCCAACTCCAAGACTCACTAAGTGACTGAGTCACTGTACCAAAACTGCCTTTGTTGACACACTTCCCAATTACCTCTAACCCGAGAAAGTATAAACCAATCCATGGTGATTTGTTTGAGTAAAGCTTTAGCAGCTAAGGCAATACTACTGCTTTAGCACCTTTTAAAATCTCTCAATCCGGTGTGAGTCATGTAACTGTGTCCGTGGCTTTAGCAGCTAAGGCAATACTTCCTTTGTGTGAAGTCTGTGTCCGTGGCTTTCTATTTTGTGGGGGTCCAACTCCAACTCCAAGTAGCTGCTAGCTTGCTTGCATATATAAATATAATATTATATCAAGTTTGGATGCTTAAATATATAATATTAGCTATTAAGGTTGACTGTTTGTAGCTAGTTACATATATAATATTATATATATATATATATATATATATATTTTTTTTTTTTTTTGATTTGTATAATATTATATTTATATATACACGGATGCTTACATAGTTACATATATAATAATATAATATTAACTATTAAGGTTGGCTAACTTGGCTGTTTGTATTGTAGTAGCTACTTACATATATAATATTATATATACTACTAAGTATTGTTGTTACTTTAGTAAGTTTATAGTTTATATATAATAATATAATATGTCATTAGTCTTAGTTGTTACTTTAGTAAGTTTATAGTAACTGTTACGAACTTTTTTTTTTCTTCAGCATTTTAATTTTTGAGGGAGACAGAGATTGAGAAAGTTCACGCTTTCAATCATTCACGGAGAGGTAATCACTAATCACTCACTATATTCAACATTTTGATTTTAAATTTTTAATATTTAGTAACAACTGCTTTAACTTTATATATATAAAATTAGCTTTTATTTTATATTTATATTGGGAACAATATAATAAATTCCTTGTTAATATTAGTGGCATAAATTGTTGAGTAATGACTAATGATTGTTAATTTGTTAGTTTGTTATTGTTGTAACTAAACCGATCAATTATATTTTGATATTGTTTTGGAAACTTTGTTTTTTTGTTGGTTGGAAATTTTTTTATTAGATGGATGTCGATGCTCCACCTGAATTTGGTGCACTTGGGGACCCTAACTCACCTTCTCCTAGTCCTGGTAGTGCTAACCCTAACCCACCTGAACCTGCAGCACCAATTGGACTTGGTGCATCACTTCCCCCACTATCACCTAGACAAGGTGGTAAGGACCCGTCTATAGTATGGGAGCACGTCATTAAGTTGGCGGGTTTTGATCCCAATAATCATAGGTCTGAATGCAAGTATTTTTAAAAATCAATATAAGTGTCATGGTAAGAAAAATGGTACTTCGGGCATGTTGCAACACATGAAGGTGTGTAAGAAGTGGCCTTTTCCTCGTGATAATAAGCAAAAAACTTTGTCTTTCCAAGCCAAGAGAGAAGGGGAAAGTGGTTCAAATGTGTTAGTGGTTGCAAATTATAGTGAAGAAAGGATAAGGTTAGCGTTGGCAAGGATGATTGTCATTGATGAATTGCCTTTTAAATTTGTGGAGCATCAAGGCTTTCAAGAATTTATGGAAATAGTTGAGCTTAGGTTTCCTATTCCCCATCGCACTACCATTGTAAGGGCTTGTAGAAGATTTATTCTAGTGAGGTGGATATTTTGAGAAGGGCTTTTGTTGGGTAACGGGTTTGTGTGACAATGGATACTTGGACATTCATACAAAACTTGAACTACATGGTAGTCACCGCACACTTCATTGATGGGGATTGGACTTACCAAAAGAAAATCTTGAACTTTTGCCCTATAGCTAATCACAAAGGGGATACCATAGGTAGAGCAGTTGAGTCATGTTTGTTGAAGTGGGGTATAGACCGGTTGTTTATAATTACTGCGGACAATGCTAGTTCTAATGAGGTGGCAATTGATTACGTGAAGAATAAAACAGAAGAAAGAGATAGTAGCATATTGGGTGGTGAGATCATGCATATGTGTTGTTGTGCGCATATCTTGAATTTGATAGTGCAAAGTGGGTTGAAGTCCATTCATGAATCAATTGCCAAAATTCGGAATGCGGTGCGATATGTGAGAGCTTCCCCCGCAAGGTTTGAGAAGTTTCAAGAATGTGTTGAAAATGAGAAAATCAAAGCCAAATGTTTGTTGTCCCTTGATGTGCCAACAAGGTGGAATTCCACTTACCTCATGTTAGATTGTGCCTTGAAATTTGTGAGAGCATTTGACAGGTTGGAAGAGGAGGATGGGCATTACAAACTTTATTTTTGTGAAGCGGATGGGAATGGGAAAAAGCCCATTGGTCCTCCTAACTATCTTGATTGGGAAAATGTCAAGACCTTTGTAAAATTTCTTGGCATATTTTATGAGGCAACACTTAGATTTTCTGGGTCCTTGTTTGTCACTTCTAATACATACTTCCATGAGCTAATTAGCATTGAAGATCAATTACAACAATTGTGTAGTGTTGCTAACGAGGTACTCTTCATTCGCTACTTTTTTGTTCTAGTTTGAGGAGGCTGATGCATAGCACAATTGTGTGGGTTTAACTATTTTTTTAGCCAAAGCTAGTTTATCTAGTCTGATGGAAATGCTCTTAGTTGGAGTGTATATGTTGTTATTAGTTTTGGTGTATTGTTCTAAGATCCTGTACGACATCTGCCTTGTGGTGTTATGGCTAGCAGTATTGGAAAGTGATGTGTTAAGCACTATAAATTAAGGTTTTTATTAGATGCTAAATGCTAAAAGTTTTACAATTTTTGATGATAATGCTCTAATATCCTTTGTTTGCTTTATGCGCTAGTGGTGTTATTGTAAAATACTCAATTTAAGCAATATATATATATATATATATATATATATATCTCACTTTTTGCCTACACACATTTGAGGGCCTTTCTTTAATAGGAAGCCCTATGGTCGACCCTGGAACCAAATTAGTTTGTTTTTCAATGGATCACATGTGCTTGCGTGCCACTCCTTTGATGCCTTTTGCCTTCTGGTGAATTGGGCTTGGCAAGTTAGGTTGTCTTTGAGACCAAATGGAGGATTTTCCCAACTAGGTACTGGGTCAGTGGGTCTTCAAAATATATGTATGAGATTTGGCATTTTAATAGTCGAGGTGATTAGATTAACCTTTAATTGAGCAACTCTGTTTTAGGGTTCATTTTGCATAAATTCTCTTAGAGCATTGAAAAATATGAAGCGAGAATTTCGTCTACATTTCTTGAGGAGAGAAATACATTGATCTTAATTGATGGAGATAGATATGGGCCATTAGTCACTATTTGATGTTGGTAATGTCGTTGTGGGTTTTGAGCCCACTTATTGAGGAGACAAACATTAGCTTCTTTGTCCCTAATTTCCATCTAGATTTTTCAAGCATCTTCTATTTCTACCCATGGTTTGAGAATTTTTTTATTATAATAAAATCCAACTAACCCAACTTAATCATAGGTGCTGTGGGGTTTATTTGGGTCAAGTGGAAAGAACGCATATCACCATTTAAAAGTAGTTCAAAAGAATTCTCTTCAAATTAGTTTGGAGAGAAAATGTCCTTTAAATAATAAAAGGGTGTAACCCAAAAAACAATGCCATAAAAAATTTCAATTGCAACTCCACTTCTATCAAAGTCTAATTGATTCTTGCTTACCAAAAAATATATATCAATAATTCTTATGTGGGTGAACGAGGAATAAACAAAAAGTTGAAAATTTCAATAGCACAACAAGAGAAATAAATGGATAAATGAGAGCTACACCCAACCAAATGATAACTTAAAAATCAATACAAAAGACTTGATTAGGTCTTCAACATCTCCACCATTAATACATATATAAAAATCCTTTAACATACAACTCCCATGATTGCTACACTTCCAATAGACAAAACACAGCTCACAAAACAAATACAATTGCTACAGTTCCAAACAACATTAAAACTTCCAACTTTGTGAGTTGAATATTTGCTTCAAAATTACATAGCCCATTATAATACAGTATCAAATTCAATTATCAAGTGATACCAAATATATTACCAAAGATTAAGTAATTATCTCCCATCTTACACGAGTTTCAATACTTAATCTTTGATGCTATCATACTTAGCAGTTGTACTAGTAGAACAACCAGTGCCAACATCAATTTTGAAAGAGTGACTACTTGCACTAGGTATTCAGTCTTTTTTGCATAGACATCAATGTTTCCCAATGGATGTTTTCCCATACTTCTCAATCTCTCCAACTCCATTTCCACCTCTTTCATTGAAGGCCTATACTCCCCTCTCAATCCTAGGCACCTTTTTGCAAGATTAGCAAATTCCTTTAGTTGCTCAATATTATCCTCATTGACAATGTGATTTTCAAGAATTTGAAGTAGGCGATCCTCTTTTATAGCAGTCACAAAGGATATTGCTAGATTTCTATCAATTTTTGGTCTATCAAAAGAAGTGCCTTTTTACCTGTCAGCAACTCTACCATAACAATACCAAAACTATAGACATCACTTTTTTCTGTTATTTGGCTAGTTTGCATGTATTCTGGGTCCAAGTACCCCAAAGTTCCTTACACCAAAGTGTTCAATTCTGTTTGATCAAGAGGAACTAGCCTTGAAGCTCCGAAGTCAGCCACTTTTGCTGTGTAGTTATCATCCAATAGTATATTCATAGTTTTCAGATCTCTATGTATAATTGGTATTGAAGTTGAAGAATGCAAATATGCCCCCAGCAGTTCCTGTTGCAATCTTCAGACGTTTTTCCCATGAAAGTAAGGGTGATAGGCCTTTATCATGAACATGGGTAGAAAGAGTTCCGTTTGTGATGAATTCATAAACTAGTAAGGGAACTTCTGTTTCTAGACAACAACCAAATAGCTTAACCACATTCCTATTGTTAATTTGGGTAAGAACAATCATTTCATTTATGAATTGCTCAATTTGGTTTTGACCACCAATCTTGGATTTCTTAATGGCAACCACTGTTTTATCTGACAATACTCCTCTATACACAGTTCCATAACCTCCTTGGCCAAGAACACTACTCTCGTCATAGTTGTTGGTAGCCTTTTCGAGCTCTTTTGTAGTAAAGATTTTGGTTGTCTCCACAAATTTGGGTGATTAGAGAGTTGTTGTTTTAACAGTAAGCCACCATTTTGTTGAAATAATTTTTCTTTGAGTTTGATGAGCTTTCTTTTTTTCAATCCCCAATATATCCAAGAACATCCCAGAAGCAGTATTAAGAGGCCTATTATGCTGATACCTGCGCATATTCAAACATACACTTTCACTAAGTAAAACGTTTTAACTTTACACTCTTCTTAATACCATTTCCTTTTTGATGGCAAACATTTTGATAGGTAAAAGTCTTCATAATTAACTTACATATCATATGAAGATGACTCGATCAAGATTTCATTTATAGCGTAGATGGTGACTGCCACAGTGACACATAAATATAAATTTCCTATGAGTGGCTCTAAAATCTGGTTCATGTTAAATTATATCAAAAATAAAAATATGAACGAATTGTTTTGAATTGACATCCTTTTTAAAAACCACAACGTTCCTTTCTTAGTTGAGAAGAAGACAATTAGCCATGAAGATATAATTTCTTCAAAAATATGACGGTACATATATCAAAGAATTGAACCTTCCATTAGTAGTACTCAGAGGCAATCCATATTGTTCTTGCACTTTGGGGTAGCGAACCTAGTTGAGAATCAATAGCCTCGTTTATATAAGCAATGCAGAAAAGTCTAAAATTTATTTTTCTCTTTTTCTTGGTTGAATATGTCTAAATTTCTTATTGTAGTTTAAATTAAATAGATAATAAACAGGAATAAAACATCGGTTAATAACATTTCTTCCACTGAAGAGCTCAACTCGTCACCTACTAAGAAAAAATAAAAATAAAAACTCTCATGTTTAATATTGAGGGTCTGTTACGCATATCCTAAGAAGTACACTCTTGAGTTTTTGTTGTAAACCTTTTGCGATAAAAGTTATAACTAAAAAGAGTTTTAACGTTTACAATTATTGACAATAATATATGTTAAAGTGCTTTGAAATTGTTATTCTGTTCAATAACCAAATCCAGAAATTGTGAAAGTGCTTTTCAATAAGGAAAATGATAAAAGAGTATATACTAATAAAAGTGTTTTGTATTTTCATACTTAAACCTTTAAAAAAAAAATCAGAACCAACTTAGTTCAATTATGGCCTGTTTGGATATTAAAAAAGGAGGGGGAGTAAAGTAGAGGGAGGGAGAGTAATCTAATTACCTTATTTGGAAGTTTTTTAAGGAAGGAGGGGGAGGGGTTTGGAGGAGTTTGGAGGGGTTTCAACTCCCTCTAGCCCCCCATTTTTAATTCCCCCAATTTGGAGAGATTTGGAGGGAGAGTAAAGTACATAAACTATTGACCAAGTAAATTACCTAATTTACCCTTATTATATTAACAAAATTACACAAGGGAAATGACTAATTACTCCCTTCCCCCTTACTAATTTTAAAAACATTCAAACAAGATGGAGGGGAATCATTTTCCTCTACTCTCCTCCCCACTACTCCCCTCCCCTCTACTCTCCTCCCTCTCTAAACTTCCAAACAAGCCATTAATGTCTAACATTTACTATTATTTTTTATCATCATGGTCATCAGTAGTTCTGTCTCCAAATTGATAGACATTGTGTATTATTTTGAAAAATAAGGAGTATTAGACTAAATAAATTTACCCTTCGTTAAATATTTTAAAATTAAGCTAAGAGCATTGTAACTCAGTTAATTGGCAGTTTCTTATGTTTTTATGATATTTTAAATTTAAATCTCCCTCTTCTGCTGTTACTATCAAATTATAAAAAATTAAAAAATATTTCAACACTACCAAGTTCTTATGCGGTTGTAAGCAGGGGTACAGACATTTTAATCCTATGTTTTTGGATAGGGAAAAGGAGGGAGTTTATCCAAACATAGCATAAAGGTAGGGTGCTAGGCACTACCAAACAGTGTAATTTGCTTCTGTCTTTATCTTTGAATTTTCAAATCGTTGATGACATCCTTTTAACCTAACAATGGTTTGTTTTATTGTAATCAGGTCAACACAGAAAAAGATAATAAAGATTATAAAATCTTTTTTTTTTTAAGAAAAAAAAGGGATAACGATAAGTGATCAAACATGGCAATGGAATTCCGAAAAGGCCAACGTGAGTTTACAAAGACTAAAAAAGTGTCGAAATATTTCTCTGTTTTGAAAACTAAACGTTTGCCATTTAGTTGAAAAAGTGGTGTAAATTCAGCAAACAAAAGAAAATTAAGACAATAAGTCCAATTGGTAGGATAGTCCGTGTTTCTCTTTTGGTTGAAAGAAATTGACTCATAATCGTGAGTGTGTTTTGATAGCAAGAAGGTCAATACCGCATTGGAGGTTGTATCGGTTTAGTTAGCGGTACGATATATTTTGGATATTGGTCAATATTGATGTACCGTTTCGAGTTTACCGCTATTTTTTACTATTTTATATGATATACAAAGTTATATTTCTAATGGGAAATGATATGTCCACAATATTTTCACAACATTTTTATAACAAATCTTAAGTGAAAGGTTGTTACTAGTTGTTATTATTAGGGTAAGAAAGTAATCTTAGTGTTAGGTTCAAATTTAAACCAATAATAACTAACCACCTGTAATTTATTGTGAAAATATTATAAAAATGTTATGAACGTAACATTTTTCATTTCTAATAACTCAATATATCATTTTGACTACTTTTTACATTTGTTGATGGAGTTATCAACGTAAATATATAAAAGTGAAAACTATTAAATAATCAAACACCCACCAAACTTAATAAATGCTAGTCCCACATGTCAAATGATTGTGGCACCAATTCAAAATATCATCTATGCTTTGAAAAAATCAAAAGCAAATGTACACTTTTGACCAAGCGTACAAGTTACTCAGCATTTACATTGAAAAGGCAAAGTAAGTCCAGGGAAGAGAAGAGTGTAGAGAACGAAGTTACAAAACAGAAGAAGAGAATCGGTCATCGTTGAGTCCTTAAAGAAGAAGATGGTAAAAGAAAAATAAGAAGAATAATGAAGTCGAAGTCTTGAAGAAGAGGTGATTCTAACTTCATTTTGCAAAGCTATTGTGCATTTTTCTTTCATTTTTCTCTTTCTTTCTGCTGGGATTTCTTAGCTTACTCAAATTTGCACAATCCTGCCCTTAAAAAACAGCCAAAATTACCACAAAAAAAAAAAAAAAAAAAAAAAAAAAAAACCAAAGCATTTCGTGTTTCGGCTTGGTATCCATTTACCGGCCGAAACAGTCAGATTTCGCCGGTACGATTGGTATTTTTTCCGGTACGAAACAAGGGGGTCATTTGTACCGGTGCCCTTAAAATGAGCGTCCACCCCCCCCTCCCCCCCCCCCCCCCTCCAAAAAAAGAAAAAGAAAAAGAAAAATGAAAGAGCGAGGAAGAGAGCAAATTCATGAGAAATTATAAGGTCTGCATGGTGGACAAGTGACGTGGTTCACCATTCCACTAAAAGACTCTTACCTATTTAAAATTGATGGGATAGAATTTTTTTTTTAAATAGGAACTAATTACTGACTCAGCAATTTTAAACAAGTGGGAGTCTTTTAGTAGAATGGTGGACAAATAACGTGGTCCACCATAGAACTGTATAATTTCTCCAAATTCAGAGAAAATAAAAGTAGATAACTAATTTGTTTGCCAAATTGTATTTTAGGCCTGTTTCAATTTTTTTCCTCATATATTTAATTCTATCCTTTAATTATTAACTGTGTTAATTTTGTATTTCACTTTTCAAACTTAAATCAAATTTATCTTTAATTATGTCACCTTTAACTTACAAGCATAAAATTGACTTTAATTTGAAAGTTTAGGGATAAAATTAAGTAAATTTTGAAAATTAAAGGATAAAATTGACACAATTAATATTTAAGAAGTTTTAATTTGAAATTTCAAGAAAGAAAATTATACAATTCAATGTATAAGAACTGAATTGAAAGTGTTACAAAATTTTTTTGTTAAAGTAAACAATGTAAGAATGAAAATATAATGAGTTATGGTTATATTCTATCCAGATTTGTTAATTTTGATCTTCTGCATAGACAAAAAAAATATATTTTATCACAAAATTTATTAACAATAATTTATGAAAGCTCGAAAATGTGTTGAAAACACACGAGCGGTTTAGACCCCCAAATTAAAATTACGGCTTGGTTGATTTTACACTAACTTAATGATAAGTGCGGAATAGTGTAAACACAAGCGTATAAAAAAAACAACTACTCTAATCCATAAACTAAGCAACACAGCAGTATAATGGAATATAAAAGAGTAGGGAAGAAAGATGCAAACACAGAAAACACCAAGACGTGTTTTCGAAGAGGAAACCGAAGACCTCGGCGAAAAACCTCTCCGCCGCCCTCCAAGCGGAAATCGATCCACTAGACAATCAGTTGGGATACATGGGTTAGCAAGAGACCCTCCAAGCCTAATCTACCCGATGCACCTAAGCCCTCCAAGCTCCTACTCCAACAAGGTTTCTCGGAACCGTGTCTTGTCTAGCTCTCCGGATCCCGCAACAAGCTCCATGTTGCATTTGCCATCCTTGGCTTCTTCCAATGCTTCCCAATAGCTCCAAAACACTCTCTACACTCTGAATGTGTGTGGGTTGTGTTTGGGTACAAATCTCCTCTCAAGGTATGATAATGGGAGAGGGATGGAGAAGAGGCTACAATGATTTCTCACTAAGGAGGAGTAGCTCTCTCTCAAAAGATGGGTGGGTGAGTTGTAGAAAACCTATCTAGGGTTTTTCTCTCTGAATAGCCACACCTCACATTTGTGGGTAATGAGGGTTTATATAGTATGGGTGAAGGGTAAGAGAGTCATTCTTAAAAATCCTCCAGGCATAAATTTTCGCGACTGTCTCGCGGGAAGGCCTTACCAGCGAGACACTCGCGAAAACAACAGCCTGGCATGACTCTTCAGCTTCCAACACGTGCTTCTCACATGGCTCACTTCGCGGGAAGCTAGGTCGCGACATACCCGCGAGAATTCTTCAGCCTTCAAATGCTTGAGTCTTCACCCCCTCTCTCTATCACACAACCCTTACAACCAATCCCACAATAAATACAGGGTACAAAGGATTGAATAAAATTACAATCAAATTTGGCACGGAATAAAAGCCAACAAAACATATAGTTGTAAATAACAACTTTACAATCTCCCCCTTTGGCTATTCCGTGACAAAACCCTAAAACACACTCTAGACTTAAACGTGAGTTTGGGAACAAAGGCAAAACTCACTCACACCTAATTCTAGATTCTGATAAGCTCTTGAACATATGAACAAGTATCTCCTGAAACACAACAACACAATAATATCATTGTATGTAGAAAACTTGAAATGCATATGGAGCAATAATAACAAGATCAAGCTAAATGAAATAGAAACACTAGATCATGGCAAGATCAAACAAGTAATCGCTATACACAAGCAATTACTATGCTCATTCACACATGAAATGAACATCCGGATATGCAAGATGATAAGCTCATTTGAAGAGAATCATTTGCAACTCCAACACTCAACCAATGCGAAATACACGAAGTATTTGCATCTAGGAACAATCCTACTAGGGCACAAGAGTGTTCATCACTCAACCAATGCATAGAACGTATATGCATCTAGGAACAATCCTACAAGGGCACAAGAGTGATGTACTTGAAGTAAAATGCATGACATTGAACAACAAGCAAACATGCAAAAAGGTTGCATAAGCATGGTATAGCAAATGCATGGCACAAACCACAAAGACCTACATACTATGCATGCAACAAACCCTTAAAGCTTACAAAAGCAACATGGGTACAAATTATAAAGTACTTCCCTATCATATCACTCCCCCTATCATGAATCATAGGAATTGTGATGAACTTGGAACATATATACTTGTAACCTGAAACACTTGCACAAAACACATTAGACCCTCAAGGTAAAGCAAGTAATGAACGGACAAGTATAATGTAACAAGTAAATTGCGATCAAGTAAACATGATGTGAAACATGTGAGCAACTTGATCATACACCAAACAGTCATATGGAAATGACTACAATGATCATATAGCAAAGAAAGTGATCATCCGAACATGCAACCAATAAAGCACAATAGCATAAGGATAAAAGCATGTTCAACACATAAACACGATGCAATGAGAGCAACAAAGCATATCAAAGCATCATAAAGTAACGAGAAAACAAGCATAAAGTAAATCAAGGTTTTCTCAAAACAATGTCTTCTCCCCCTTGGTATATGCATCTCCCCTATGGCTTTCTCCCCCTATGAATGTGCACAAGGTAGAATTTCTCCCCCTAAGAGTGTGCACATGAGTCATATAAACATGACAACATGACAATACTCTCCCCCTTTTTGTCACGAATAGACAAATTAATCAAGAGGAAAGAGGGAAAGAGAAGAAGATATGAATATGATGCATGAGGAGTGCAAGATGAATGAGAAAATGAAGCTCAAACATCATAAAAACATTAAAAAATTCTACAAAGCATAAAGAACATGACATGCTAAAGATGATGGAACATGATATGGACCTAGGCATGACATGGACACAAGAACATGTTATATGTGCTAAAAGGTCTAAAAAGACTTAACTAGCATGAGTGAATGCAAAAACATGTCAAGTGTTAGAGTGTGTGCAGCAAAATGCAACTAGTGTGCATGTGTGATGCATGACTAATGCATGAGCAAGGCACTCAAGGGGAAAAGTGTACAAAACACACCACCAATGATCAAAACATGATAAACATGAATAATTATGGTGATCCCCAAAGTTTGGAACTCATCGGAGTCCAAAACAACGATAAAATCCCATTTGGGCATTTTCTCAAACACTTAGAGTGCACACACTACACATGTATGATGAACAATGCAAGAACATATGAAAATTTTGCCAAAATACATGTTATTTTTGCCACAAGGGGCCAACAACCAAACCAAATCATCATTTAAAACAAAGCCCAATCAAAAAGATTGACAGAAAATAAGTTTTCCAACTCCCATTTGAGAAAATCCCAACTATGAACATAAAACCCCCAAAAACGTAATCTAAGGCACAAAATCAATGAAAAGAGTTAAAGATTACCTTAGAGATGTTTATGGAATGTAAAACACTTGAAATTAGTTGGGTTTAGATGTTGAAACCTTAAAACAGGGGTTTGGGAGAAGATAGGAGAAGTTTAAAACAAAAGACCCACGAAAAGCCCTTTAAAAAGCTGATCTGGAAATTTTCGCGGGTAGCTGACTCGCGAAAGTACTCGCGAAATTTTCGCGGGTAAGCCTTACTCGCGAGCTACTCGCGAGACACTCGCGAAACTCTCTGTCCAAAGCTGAAAAAGCTTTAAAATTGGACTATTTAACTCCCAGTTGAGCCTATACATGAAATAGGACACAAAAACACCTAGAAAACATGTTTTTCACATAAAAACACTTCCAAAAGCAAACAAAAAGAACAAAAATCTTTTTGGTTTGAACCACATATGGTTGAGCACACACACATCACATTTGAGCATGTACAAACACACAAATGAAATAGGCATTCATTGAACATTAAACTTGTGTGTTGTGTGTGGGAATCAAGTGTGGAATAGTCCTTAGACCAGAGCGAAGCTTCAATGATCAATTCAAACGAGTCATACATAACTGATACGAAATCAAGTGGACTATCTCCATTATAGAAATGAATATATATGACCTCCCACACATTGAATACATAACTTAGAAGCTTTTCATTTGGCTTCTACATAAAAGCATAACAATTGGTCCATTTTATTTTGTATGGACAAAACATCTCATTTTGAGATAGGTGCTTGAAATTTATGATATTTCAATATTGATGATTAGCCTTTGGCTTTTTGAGCACCATAAAATTTCAATTAAAAGAGTCGCTTTCCCTTTTTCCTAGTCAAATACTAGTATGTGCGACAGGCTTTTGCAGCTCAATATCTCTTTTCATTTTGAGATTTACATTTAGTGAGCTCTTTTTGCAAAAACATAAAAATACAGTGGGAAGAGATATAGACACAAGTCTATGCAAGTATCAAGACCAACAAGACTATTGACCAATCATTCATGACAAGCTTGAAGATCTATTTACAACAGTCACACATAGTTTTCAAGATTTCTTCCACAAAGAAATAGGTGCATACATAACAAGCTAAGCTCGTAAATGCACTAAGCCATTAGTACGAAAGTACTAGGCCAAATTCACATGGGATATGTGCTCAAGCATATACGATCAAACTTTTTGAATTTTTCACTTTTTATGTGGTTTTGGATTTTTACACACACAAAACAAAGACAAAAAGGTAAGATCACAACAAAAGCAATGCATACAAATAAATGCAAGATGCACAAATGCATGAAGATATGGCATTTAATGCATGAAGGGTCCTACAAAGATCGAAAGAATTAGATCAAGGACCAAAAGAGCAAAAGCTCAACCATAGGAACCCTTCCTCATCCAAACGGAATGATTGTTTGGAATGAGTGTCTCAAGAGAAGTGAGACGAGGGTTGGAAGAATGAGAACCGGAGATGCACATAGTCAAGGAGTTAAGAGCATCAAACACTTTCTTTAACAACATGCTGTTTTCACTCAAATCCGGTTTACCATTTTTAGCACAACTTCCAAGAAGCTCAAGTTTCTCTTTTCTTTTAATTCTTTTAAGAGCATGAAACTTAGAGCAATGAGGTCTTAGATGACCAAGGGCACCACAATGGTGACAAACAATGTGTTTAGGTCCATTAGGCTTTTTGGGAATGGATCTAGCAACTTGGGTTTGTTCTCTCTTCAACTTAGAACATTGAGGCCTTATATGACCAATCACACCGCAATGGTGGCAAGTTGGAACAAACTTAGATCCACTCAATTCCTTAGGATTGGACCTAAACAGAGGCTTTGACTTAATAGCCTTTCTCTCCACTTTTTGATTTCTTTTATGTGGAGGAATGTACACCGATTTGTCCTTTGGGTTAGAACACACACTAGGCACAATATCGGGTACCACAACATGATTGCAACATATATTTTCATCATTTTCAACAATAGGTTCAGCAATCAAACACTTGGCATGCATCTTAAGAGATTCATTTTCAGACTTAAGATCATCAACAAGTTTGTTAGACAAAACAAGTTTAGCATCCAAGTCCATATTCAAACATTCAAACTCTTTCAGCTTTTCAAGAGAAATTTCAGCAAGTTTTTTATATTTCTCAACCAATTTGTTGGATTCATTGAGCTTAGCAATCAAATCATCCTTTTCACAAAATAACTTGCTCAAATCCTTATGAAACTTCTTAGCATTTTTCTTCAAGAGTTTAATGTTAGGAATATCAACAACACCCAAGGATTCAATTAACATGTCATCACAATTATGAGGATTAACACTCATAGAGGCATTTTCACAAACACATGGCATGTTACATTTATCACCAACCAAATCATACAAAGAGGCATACATAGCACAATCCATGGCAAATAAATACAAGGGGTCAAGGATCACACTTAGGTATTTAAACCAAAACAAGTGTACCCGCTCTAATACCAATTGAAAGCTCGAAAATGTGTTGAAAACACACGAGCGGTTTAGACCCCCAAATTAAAATTACGGCTTGGTTGATTTTACACTAACTTAATGATAAGTGCGGAATAGTGTAAACACAAGCGTATAAAAAAAACAACTACTCTAATCCATAAACTAAGCAACACAGCAGTATAATGGAATATAAAAGAGTAGGGAAGAAAGATGCAAACACAGAAAACACCAAGACGTGTTTTCGAAGAGGAAATCGAAGACCTCGGCGAAAAACCTCTCCGCCGCCCTCCAAGCGGAAATCGATCCACTAGACAATCAGTTGGGATACATGGGTTAGCAAGAGACCCTCCAAGCCTAATCTACCCGATGCACCTAAGCCCTCCAAGCTCCTACTCCAACAAGGCTTCTCGGAACCGTGTCTTGTCTAGCTCTCCGGATCCCGCAACAAGCTCCATGTTGCATTTGCCATCCTTGGCTTCTTCCAATGCTTCCCAATAGCTCCAAAACACTCTCTACACTCTGAATGTGTGTGGGTTGTGTTTGGGTACAAATCTCCTCTCAAGGTATGATAATGGGAGAGGGATGGAGAAGAGGCTACAATGATTTCTCACTAAGGAGGAGTAGCTCTCTCTCAAAAGATGGGTGGGTGAGTTGTAGAAAACCTATCTAGGGTTTTTCTCTCTGAATAGCCACACCTCACATTTGTGGGTAATGAGGGTTTATATAGTATGGGTGAAGGGTAAGAGAGTCATTCTTAAAAATCCTCCAGGCATAAATTTTCGCGACTGTCTCGCGGGAAGGCCTTACCAGCGAGACACTCGCGAAAACAACAGCCTGGCATGACTCTTCAGCTTCCAACACGTGCTTCTCACATGGCTCACTTCGCGGGAAGCTAGGTCGCGACATACCCGCGAGAATTCTTCAGCCTTCAAATGCTTGAGTCTTCACCCCCTCTCTCTATCACACAACCCTTACAACCAATCCCACAATAAATACAGGGTACAAAGGATTGAATAAAATTACAATCAAATTTGGCACGGAATAAAAGCCAACAAAACATATAGTTGTAAATAACAACTTTACAATTTAATATAAGAATATAATAGAAATTTAATGTAAGGTTTATTTTCTTCTGCCAAACCTATAATTCTTACCAAACAATATGCTAAGTCAATTTTTTTAGCAATAAATTATGAAACTTCTACCAAAAAAAAAAAAAAAAAAAAAATTAACAAAGTCAATTAATAAAGTTTCTTTTTTTGGGATGGTTAAGTTTTCAATGTACTTGCTTTTTTAAAGTGAAATATATCTTTTAGAATTTATTTATTGTTCTATTTAATTAATAAGATTAAGTGGTCATTTTGTAGATGGGTGGATATTATATGTCATTTTGAAAAATAAGTATAGGTTGTTTATATCAGTCAATTATTGCTATTAATTAAAAGTTGAAACATCCAAGTAAGGATTATTAACGTTATTGCCAAAATTCTAAGTTTAACTTAATATTCTTTTTCATCTTTTAGGTAGTATGCTCCGCACTAACTGAATAGTCTCTCTAAGTTATTGCCGCCTTATAATTGAATTATTAATCATTGCCGACTATTTTTAGTATAGAGAAGTCCTACGTCCATAATATTTTTACAACTTAAATTATTTTTTCTCATCTGTATTAACCATTAACAACCTGACACTTAAGATTATTCTAGAAGTGTTGTAAAAGTGTTGCAAACATAGCATTTCTCTTAGGATATTGCTTAACCGAGAAAAAATCATAATGCATGTTTTACGAGTAATGTTAGGATCTACATATCCAAAAAGTCATATTAGAAAAATGTTTTTATGAATATGAAGTATGGTGCTCTAATTTTCAGAATCCTCTATATGTGAGCAGAAAACTGAGGGTGCAATATGTTGATATATAGTAAAGATACTCACCAACCGCAAGATGAATAGCTAGTGATGATTGATCGGAGACACATACCGCGCTCTCCAGATGGTATCCTTTGATGCACAAACATTCATAGTTTTCGGGTTTATTAACACAAATTTGTTTGTCTGTGCAAATGTTGGTCTCTTTATATTCGTCAATTTCTACAGTTGTAAAGCACACACTTTAAAGTATATAAAAAGAACAATTTTGTTAACTAATGCTTTAAGAGTAGTAGCAGTTAAGGCTGTGTTTGGTTCATGTAAAATATTTTCCGGAAATGCTATTTTTGGGAAAAGGAAAACGTATTCAGGCTGTTTGGTTGCCTTAGAATTTGTTTTACGGAAAATCAATTCCGGTGTTTGGTTCGTTCAAACATTTTACGAAAAATGCTTTTTGTTTTACGGAAAATCAATTCCCATGTTTGATTCGGTCAAACATTTTACGAAAAATGGAATTCGTTTTTTACGGAAAATCAATTCCCATGTTTGGTTTGTGGATCATTTTACGGAAAATATGAAATGCCTTACAAATTCAAGCACCTGCATTACCTAGACAAACCTGTAACAGTAAAAAACTAATCATCCACTTCAACATAAAAAATAATCATCCAAATTCAAGCACCTGCATTGCCTAGACATATCTGTAATAGTACAAAAATAATCATCCACTTCAACATAAAAAATAATCATTTGAATATACCCATAATATTTATATAAAAACAGACACATTAATCGTTCACCATTGGCATTACACCTCTATGGTGTACAAAAATGATATATACTCGTGGTATCTGAACAGCACAATGCATAATTTGGGCAATTGTATCGTCCCAATAATACAAAAAGACTACATATATAATACAATAGTAGGTCAATACTAGTACTACAACGAAAGTTAATTCCTAAAGCTACCGTCACAGTCAACATGAAACAGACAAGTCAAAGTTGTGAGAACAAAAAACCATCCAACCACAGCTTTCTCAGCCTAGCATTCTTGGCTAGAAATCCCCGTGCTGCCTTCTCATTTTCACAAAGATGGTCAAACGCAGTTGTGAGCATGTCTTCGCTATACCCATCTGCCATCATAGCCATGACCTCATTGTAAAGAGCTGTGTAATCCATCGGGCCCCGATTAATTTCTTTCAGAGCCACAACTATTTCCTTCAGCTGATCAGACAGATCAGTCAGCACACTATCATCAGCATTAGAAGGTGCACGCCCTCTTTTATGGGACTTGGAAATTCCCGACCCAGTGGTGCATGACTTGACTGCATTCTTCCCTTTCTCGACCACACCTTCCTCCACATTGTCTGCAACAAACTCAGCACTGTCCCCATTGTCTGGTTCATTCTCAATATCCACATAAGACTTAGAAAAGCCACCTGTGGCTGTGTCCTTCCCCACAACAATAGCTAATTCATCATACATCTCAATTTTTTTTGTTTAGATACTCCGCATGCTTTCGATGCGCCTGTAAGGGAGAAAGGAACGTATAATAACAATGCAATAATCACTTTACTCATAAATTCAATATTCAATTCAATATAGATGCCATTAAATGATTTAGGTCAATGATAAACAAAAAAAATCTGTTAGGGAACAGGAGACATAACTCATGATTTTGAAGATAAGTACAACAGAAAATACAATGTACAAATGCTAAGACCAGATTTTACAATAGATCCACACATGAAAGTTATATTTGAAAAACCTTATAAAAGCAATGGAACCCTAAAAAGAATGACACTATAAATTTCATATAAAAGGCAAAAACATATATTATCATTTATATTAAGAAAATATAGTTGGAAGCCATACCATGACTTCTTTTTGGTATGTCTTCGCGTCGCATGTTATCATTTTTAGGTTATCATCCTAGCCAAAGCCACTCTTCTTTCTAATAGTCTGAATAGTGGGCCACATGGTCCTTAGAGTCCGCATCCAATTGTCAACATAGGAAGGGTGGCACTTAACCCCAAATTGGGCAGTTATCTCCTTCGCTACAAGAGCAAAGGAGCCTACTTTGAAAGTGCTAGACTGCTTGTTGCCCTTTGCAGCCTCTTGTGCAAGTATCCTAAGCATCGTTTCGTGCATAGGCGGTATCCACCTGAACTGCTTGCTGCTACTCACCTTCTTTTTGCCCTTTGACAGTACTACATATGAATATTGTATAGTGGGAGTAGCATTTAAAAATGAAAGTAGCATTTAGTAATTACGCTTGAAATATGAACAACAAATCAAACACACATACAAGCACGCTTATATATGTGCACAACAGAATGAAACATGCTAACACTGGAAATAACAATGTAATACCATCAAAATAACAATGTAATGTTGAAAATACTTTTTCGTTACACCACCAGAAGTCTATAGTAAATACATTGTCTTTACAAAAAAAAGAAAAAAAGAAAAAACACATATTACAATCATAGAAATCTAAATAAAGTACCACTCTCCACTCTTGGTATAATTAGACCACATAGCTTGACATATCTCATCTCTCTTAGCATTCCACAGTCTACTATCTTCAACGAACTCCCGACGTGATTGTGTTTCTTGTGGGGGGTCACTAGACTCTACTTGGTTCATTGCATCTTACACAATAAGGTCATTTGGTTCAACCCCCATAATATGATTATGAACCACACAACATGCTAACACTACTTTCACTTGGGTTTCAAAAGACCAAAATGGTTCTGCATCCAACACTCGAAAACGTTTCTTCAACACTCCAAACCCTTGCTCAATGGTAGTTCTCAATGAAGAGTGTCGGAGGTTGAACAATTCTTGCTCATTCTCAAGAGGACGATCACTAAACTCTTTCAAGTGATATCGCACACTACGATAAGGTAACAATATTCCATTTTTATTACCATACCCAGCATTATCAAGATAATATTTACCTACATATATTCAAAAATAAAACCAAATCACTACTATGCTTAGGAAAACGCACAATATTTATTAAACTAATAAACCTAAAAGGTGAAGTAATCGTATAATACCTTCAGGAATTGAAAATCCCCTTGGCCTAGCAAATGCATCATTTAACACATGTGAATCATGTGCACTGCCTTCCCATCCAGCCAATACATAAGTGAACTTTTAGTCAAAACTAATGGTAGCTAACACATTTTGCGTGGTTCCATCTTTGCGACCACGAAATCTTCCTTGTATTTCAGGTGGCACAGATGCACGAACATGTGTACCATCCATTGCTCCAACACAATCCTAATTTTCGACAGACATAATGGTTAAAATTACACAAATCTTCACAATTTACAAAAATACACAAGTTGCAATATTTACCTTAAAATATGGGTTGAACCTTCTGCTATTCATTATCTCTGGGGGTGTATCGGAGCTACGCAGTCTTATTAGAGCTCTATATAATTTCAGGACCCCCCTAAGGACGACCTTGAAGTATCTATGAATAGTCTCAGTTGATCTATAGATCTGACCACCCATTACATGGAACCTCACATTATGACCAATAATGTGTAAGAAAATGAGCACTTGCTCCGTAACAGACATGTAAATAGTCGGGCGTACGTGCTTCCCCTCAATGAGGATGTGACATAAACGGTGGAAAGCTATAGGCTTCATCCTAATTTGATTCACACAATGTCTTTCACTTCCATGCATAATACTATTTATGTATTCCTCTCTCTCAGCTGCATGATTAACATAAGGCGCCCTAAGTAGTTGTCTATGTCTATGCCACAATTCCCTTAACAATGCAACCCCTATAAGGAGGACAGATGCAATTGAGGCAAGAATTGCGGCTTTGGTTTTTTTCTTCATCTAACAAAATCACAAACACTGTGATCTAAGAGGTATGTAAACAAGCATGCTATTGATTACACAGTATATAAAAACAGCCACAAACCGAAAACATCCAAACCACATTAATAACGAGTACCAAAATATTTACGCACATATATTTCTGTATGTAATTGTAACATCCACAACGTACACCACATAATACAACTTTACACAATCAATATTTACACCAGCAAATCACATTGCATTCTATTTCTGTATAACTATAACATCAACAACGTTCACAACATAATACAACTTTACACAATCAATATTGACACTAACAAATCATATTGCATTATATGCTCTGTATAACTGTAACAATATAACATCAACTTTACACAATCAATATAACATCAACAAATCAATATGCTCTGTATAACATTGCATTACACAATCAATATTTAGACAACATAATACCATCACAATCAATATTTACACTAACAAATCACATTGCATTTCTGTATAATTGTAACACCAGCAGAAATTAAATTCTTAAATCAATAATTACATAAAAATGGATAATTAAAAAAAGTAAATAAATAAATAAATAATTATATAAATAAATAAATAAATATCCGATCTAAATAATTATTTAAATAAATAATTATATAAATAAATAAATAAATATATATATATATATATATATATATATATGTATATATATATAGATCGGATTCGGGAGGGTGGGTCGGAGGATGGGTTGTTTATAGGTTTGAGGGGGTGTGGATCAGCTTTTGTAGAGGGTGGGTCGGAGGTGTGTGGACCGGAGGTGAGGTGAGGTGAGGTGAGGTTGTCGGGGTAAAATGGAGGGTGGATTGGAGCTCGGATCGGAGATAAAGGGTGGATCGGACTGAAGGGTGGATCGGATTGATATGGAGGGTGGATCGGAGTGTAGATTACTCACCGTGGGTGGATCGGAGCTCAGGCTGTGGAGGCTTGGTCTGTGGTGGTCGGACTGGAGCTCGGTCTGTGGTGTGGATCGAAGCTCAGTTTGGTTCGTTCACCGTTTCTCTCTCTCTCTCTCTCTCTCTCTCTCTCTCTCTCTCTCTCTCTCTCTCTCTCTCTCTGCGCGTATGAGGCTCGGTCCGGAAATGATTTGAAGTGAAAATAGAATTGTAAAATCATTTCCGGGTCAAAGCCATCTTTTTACGATCAAAGGAAGTGGTATTTCGGAAAATGCAATTTTCTATGCACAACCAAACACACAACTCAGGTGTAAAATCATTTCCTGAAATAGTTTGAAGTCAAAATAAACACAGCCTAAGATACATCTAACACTTTATATTAAACAAAGTTTTTATACATTTTTCCAAAAAAATAAGGTTAAAGTGTATAAATATATTCAAAAAATTATAAACAACCACAATAAATTTATGTGTTTAAGGCCATAAATCATTAACACTTATATTATATTTTTTGAAAAGCGTGCATTATAGCTTATAACTAGTCGCTAACCCGTGCGATGTACGGGATAGTTAAATAGAAATTAAATATAGTTATATTATTTAAGGCATTGAGTTGAAAATATATGAAAATAAAAAAAAAATTTGTTCAAAATAAAAGTTCACAAATAAAAATAAACAGTTTGTCACATTTTTAATCACAACACTTGTAGAAACCTAAAGCAATATAATTTCATAGAGGCAATAGATCACAAAAGTAATATATGTAAAATTTCATAAGCTTAGAAGAGTAGGTGTTATAGATGCAAGTTGAAAATTTCTTTTATTAAGAACCTGTTTGTTCAACCTGTTTGAAGTACCAAAAATTACCTTTGTGAAGGACAGGGCAAAAGCACCTGATGTTGCATGTTCTGAGAATACATTATTTGATAGCATTGGCTTCTATCGCATCACCTGAATAAGGGGTTTAGAGACAGGGCCACATGCATTAGTTTGAGCAAATAACATTCTAAGCCAACTTTATAGAATCAGAATGTAGCAAGTTATGAAGGTCCATATGATTTACGCAAAGGTGTAGAAGTAGCATGGGCATTTACATAATCCACCTGGTTAGGATGAAGGCCAGACTGCAGATCATAAAAAAGTGAGCATATTTTAACAAACAACAATTATCCTTTAATCACCCTCCAAAAAAAAAAAAAACAATTATCCTTTAATGCACATTGGCATAAAATTTAACTTAATTAAAAGCATTTTGTTCAGGCAAGTATTAGATCAATCCTACAAAGGAACTATTTTTAAGGGTCACACTAAGATGGCAAATGAAAAGAGTGAAACAGCAATGAAGTTAGTCACCAAGACAATTAGCCCTGCACCCGACCATTATGACCTTACATCCACCAAATTTTATGTGTTCTCATGTGAAACTGATCGCATGAGATTTGGATGGGTTAAAACAATCATTTAAATAAATTTTAGGCACATAACAATTTGTTAGATTTGAATACATATCCACCAATTGTCTGCAACATCCTACATATGTGCTGCCACCACAAAAGAGTACCAAAATAAAAAAAGAATTGATGTACATATATGTATCATTTGCACAATTAGCTAATGATAATATATGCATATACAAGAATACACGTGCATGCCAACAGTTAGTGTACATTACATAAAAGGTTCAATGCAATCAATTAGATTGTTACCTAACTTAAGGCATGCTTCATGGCCAAAATGGCACCTCTTCCATTAGTACGTGGTTGAGTAATGTGATAGGCATCACCTAAACTATATTATAATCTTCAGAACCCAATAATCCACAAAAAAAATTATAATGAGAGATTTGATAGTTATTTTTGTCCATGATAAACGACTTGACATCACATAGCCACGAATCTCTGCATAGATTTTTTCACCTCAGTTCTTTTGCATGCTCAAGTTCCTTCACAAAGAAAAAAGATAAATACCAAGCCAAATGAAAAACAATGAAAACTACTTGATAAGGATAGAAAGATAGGGAAAAAAATCTAAATGTTCAAAAAAGAGATGTTTCAACTCACTTCCAACACCAAGACTCTGGAGCCTTCTCCTATCCTGAGTTCAATGTAAAATGCAAAATGCAGGCATATCAAAACAAAACAAAGCATAAATTTGAAAAATAGGGAAGCAATGAGAATACGCTTACAAATAAAAGTCCATCAACAGTCCATTATTTAATTAGAGAAGTAGATAGACTCAAACAAATAAAGTCCATCAAAGAATGAAAATCTATCCAAAACTCAATAAAATCAAATTAGGATTATAGAGAGATGCAGAAAAGTACAACAGGGATTCTGCCCTCATACGTGCAACAATGAAAACAATAGAGTTAGTTCATGTAATATGTAGCTCGCTTTATACCTAATGAACTTAGCCAATAGTTCTTTTGCAGTTCTCATGAATGTGTTCAAAGCAAGATTTTTATGTCTCTGTACAATAACACAAGTTTGTTTAAACAAAATTTCATATACGCTCAAGGCGTAAACAAATTTTTGATAATTTGATCACAGCATGGTTGCTACAGCCTACATCAACCAACAATATTTGAGTCGGACAAAAATCCTTAACACATAAAAACCATGAATAAAGATTCATGACAAAACCAATAACTCAATTTCCAATCTGTTAAAGATATAAACCCCCCAAGAGACATTTTTACAGTTTACACAATCAAATCTGATTTTGCATAGCCAAAAACAACTCTCTGCTGTAGAATCAATATCAGTTTCCTGCGTGTTTTTCATGGATGTAATTTTGTAGTTAGGTTTTCAAAACTTCCGTGTAGGGTTTTGTAGTCAGTTTCTCGTAACATGAGTGTAGGGTTTAGTTTTTTTAGTCAGATTTAGTTTTTGTGTTTTTTTTTTATTATTTATTATTATTATAGGGTTTCAGAAATATAAAATTAGAATTTTTAGAGAGATTGAGTTTGAGTTTAAGTTGGACTTGTTAGAGAGATAGAGTTTAAATAAAATGATAATTTTATTTAAATATTGTGCTGATGTGGAAAATTGTGAGAGTTTCAGAGGCTTCGGTTTTATATATACTAGTGTTTAACCCGCGCAATACGCAGGATCGTTTTACATATTAATGAACTTTATTTAATAACTTAGTATATTTAAGCATATAGTGTCTAATACCTAAGACTATATACATTGGAGTACTTCTTCATGTGATATAACTTGTACCAGCCATTTCAATTAAGTGTCAACCTAAGGAATCCCTTGAGTCCATCTTACATTGCCCCAGAACTTCTCTCACCCAAAAGTAAAAGGAAGTATATATTGTCATTCAAATAATTATTCATCAATGACAAACAAATTGTGATAATAAGAACAATAATTGATAGTGACTTTGCTTTTTTCAAGTTTAAAATATCTCTTTTTCTTGGCACATTATTTAATTGTATATCATAGTTGCTTATGCAAAAGACTTGTTAGGTAAGCGGGATTGTCATACTTTTTTTAAGTTTGGGAATTTTTAGTTGGTTCATACATGGAGGGGGAAGTGGGCTTACGTTGTATGTCTCCATTTTTCCTATACTTTGTTTAATAAGTAATATATTAGACACTTTCAAAATTAAGTGTCTAATATAAATTGCAGCTTCATGGTGAAGCAATAAACCAAACATAAGGATGATCAACACATACACATACACACCTTTTTTCCAATTTTAATAATTGCAGTTAAATATTCAATTAGAATTGCTTACTATACCAGTCACATTAGCTAATTAAACATTATATAAGCATCTCACTTTGGTCTTGGTGATGTAGAGATATAAAACCAAAAGAGGGTGAGTTAGACTCATTAGAATGCAGAGTCTCAAATCCCCTTATTTTCCCAATATCAATATTCACGTAAAAGAAAAAAGAGTTCATAAGGCATGCCAAAACATTAGTACTTTACTGATCCAGTCAATTCTTCCACCAAAGGGAATATGGAATAGAATTCGCCTAGGTTTATGATTTGCAGAATATGATGCTCGTGCTACATTGAAGCATAAATGCATTGCTCATTTTTCCCGCAACCAAATTTTTTTTCAATTATCGTTTGGTCACAACTTGAATTAAAACACAGAAAAACAACACCTAGCCTATTAAAATTAGAACCTTTGAAACTCATTCAGCCACAAAGTCTCCATAAAATTTTGGACTAATAATGGGAATCAGACAAACTTACCCCATGCTTTGCAATATTGAAATAACACAAAACTTAATTAGTTTTGCTAATAAAAATTTAAGCTCTATCTATGGGGAAAAAAATGTTAGGAAAGTAAGATCAATGAGCCATATATGTGTTCTCTACGATCTGTTAATATAATAAAATGGATGTCCTCCCTCAAGCTCATTACTGCCCAAACGCTACAATCCATTAAAAATCCAGCATTATTACATTCTAATTAAAATAAGAATAAAGATTTGTAAATTCTTGGCACTAACTAACTAATAAAACATCTCCTTAATTTGCATGTGTCACACATTTGGCGCGTGTAACTCCAATATAAATTGCATGTCCATCTTAACAATCTTTACAAAGGTAGAAATTTTTGGACGGAGGTAGGGGAAATTTGGTTCAAGGATTTCTTCAAATACTATTAGAGGAATTAAGAAAGAGAAAAACAGCTCCTCAAACCTCACTTTGTCACTGTCAGTAAAGAGTACTTTGGACGCAACAATTGCATTGGTAGCTTCTGTATAGTCAAAGCAGACATTGAAACCAATTTGGCTGTCAGTAAAGAGTACTTTGGATGCAACAATTGCATTGGCAGCTTCTGTATAGTCAAAGCAAACATTGAAACCAGTTTGGCCGCATGTGACATTGGAATTGTAATTGTATTGTAGCCCTCCATAGACACAACATTAAACCATTAATGAACATGAGAAAATGAAATTTGGAAGTCAAATGTATGGCATAATTAACTTAGCTATATCATTAGTGTTTGTGTGAAGTTGACTTGAACTTGCAAAAGTGAGTAAAACATTTTATCAAACACGTGGTTTGCTTATTCCAAATGGGAATGAGATGAATGTTTTGCAACAGGAATCCACCCAAAAATTACACCCAAGACAAAATAAGCACAACTAAGTAAAAGCACCGTGGGATTGCAACCAACTACTTGAGCAGTTGAGCCTATTTATAAAGGTATTATATAGAGCAACTAATGAGCTTGCAGATGTACCGGCGCCTGAAAATTTTTAAATGTAATGTGACATATGTTTTCATCATTGTACCTGCATGATGCAAGACCAAGTTATAAATTATAGAAACGGTGTGAGTCAATAAATATCTTAACCAATAAAGAAATCAAACCAAAACAAACAAACTACTCCGATTAGCAAAAAAACCATTACCAAACAACATAAAAAAATGAATAAACAAAGTTAGTTAGTACCTCTTTAGATACAGAAGAAGGTTTTGATATTCATTGCCTGGTGGCTGTCCCCCCTTCGGTTTAGTATTTTGTACCACAACCAATAAAGTTGAAGATTTGATTTTCCCAAGCTTGTGTTTCCTTAAACATGCAAACCACAAACTTAGTACTTGGAATAAAAAATAAAAAAAAAATGAATTGAAAGAAGCAGAGACAAAGAGAAAAACAAAAAAAGAAAAAGAAAACAAACTTCCCTATTATTTTTTTTTTAAACTTCATTTTTTATTGTTTTAGGACATAATAAAATTCATCTTAATCTATGTTTATGCATGAAATATATTCAAATGAAACATAATGAGGAAAATACAAAACACCTCATCACCATTATAGGATTCTTACTGTAACTCCCCAATTTATATTGCAAAGAGAACAATTAATTCCAAGAATACAAATTTGAACAAAAAATATATCTTGAGATAGGGGGGGGGGGGGGGGGGGGAGAAAAAAGAGATCCCTTAAAACCAATCCTTATTTTGTACTTGCACTTATTGAAACTAAAAATTGGTCCCTCAAGATCAAATGTCCAAGCCTATGTAAGTGCAAAGAAAGTGGCTATGGTAGGCCTAACCAAGTCTTCTATTATAGAATTTTCTCAATACCAATCATTAAAAGATAAGAGCTAGTACCAATAGAAATCTGCATTGCCTTGCTCTTTTCTTGAGCTGTGTATATTTGCTTTTCAATTTCTTGATGCTTACTACCATTTTCCTTTTCCATCACTCCTATTTCATTAGGATCTTGCTAATATTTGCACTTTTATCAATTTCACCAATATTCATTTTCTTATTTGTCTCTACCTTTTTTTCAACTACTTTGGCTCTAAGTAGCGTTTAAGACCTAGCAAAATTAAAAAAAAAAAAAAAAAAAAAAAAAAAAAAAAAAAAAAAAAAAAAACATAAAATGATTATTATATCATAAAACACATGATATAAAACATAAAACATAAAATGATGCATTGAGTTGCACTCTATAAAACTCAAAGGATTATTATATCATAAATTATCCAATTTTTTGGTCTTGGGTGCAGGTGCAAACACATGCATATCAAGAATTAGGTATAAGGTTGTAACGTTGAATGCTCATAGGACACCAAGACTAAACTGGATCAAAACGTAGTTCTAATGTTATCCATTTAAAAACAGTTAATTTGTTAATAATCTGCATATCAAGAATCAAGAATATATATACATTGATTTAGGAGGGAGCATTGTTCTAAGAAAATAACTTAGAAACAGATGGATTGTGGATGAGATTTTTAAAGACTTTTCCTAAAGACACCATCTCTAGGTAAATGGTAAAATTTATAAATATTTGACCCAATAGAATAACATCCCAAAACAATAAAGGAAGATATCCTTGTACTTCACTCTTGCAGACAACATCCATCCCATGTAGCATCTTGTGAAAGACAACATGACATTCCATCCAACCTTTAAAAGGAAACAAAAAGCAGGCATGTACGAAAGAAAAAACAAAAAGTTTTAGTTATGAAAAGTGTGCGGTAAATAGTTGGTACCAATTATCATTGTTTAAATACATTTAAAAAAAAAATCCTCCACTCCATTGATCATCATTGCTAGTTTCTCCCCACTTAAATTTCATCATTCAACCATTAATACAGCCAGCAAATGTCAGCATATTATAGTTCACACTTGCCGTCAAGGTGCACATATGTTGCTAATTCTGAATATGGACACTTAAAGTCATGTAATGAGTCTGCCACCACGTAAATATGATAAAACATCTTGATCTACCTCAATTGAGTACCACACTACTTATTTAATATGAAAAACAACTTAAACACGAGGTTATATGCAATAGCAACATGAGTTTATATGCAAAATTCAATAAAATTAAGATGAGTGCACAATGTTCCAAAACAATTCAACAGTATGAGTGATAGAAACTAACAATAAAATAGATACAAAGATATCCAAGCATTTAGGTATTTGGGTTTTGTCACACATTCAAGCATTTATTCGAATACAAAAACTATATATATATATATATATATATATATATATAGTTTTTTAGGATAGAGAAACCAAATAGTGATCGTCAGTCTTCCAAGGAGAGAAAAAGAGATTTGCATTAAAAAAATAGACATATTAGCATATTCCTCTCTCTAGAAATCATTGTAACCTGGCCCGCTTAAAAAGGGGGGATATACTGTATGGGTTTATCTTTAGAAGAAATTAATTAAAGTAGCAATTGAATATAAACACAGCATGAAGTAGAAGTTTGTTTGGCAATAACGTTGCTCTGTTTTGACTTTCGAGTTGTGATTGTTATGAAAAATGGTAAGAAAGTGATATCTTTTGCTATCTCCAAGAGATCTAGTACCAGATAGCATTTGAATTGTAGGTTGAAGATATTTCATGGGTGCCTAAAACAATTCCAATAAATAATAAAACATTAACATTTGCGCAGTAAAAAACTTTGATATCCAAAATTTAGAACTGAACAAAGAAAACGAAAAAAATTTTGGAAAAAAAAAAAAAAAAAAGAGATAAAGAGAGAAATAGACTAAATTTCATACCACATCAAGAAAAACCCTTCTGTCTTCAAAGTTCAACTGAAGCCTCTCATAGCCTGCACCTTTTGTGTTTGCAATTTTTTTTTCTTGCTCTTCTCTCTCTTGCTACCTTTTAACGTCCCTTGTACAGTGAAAAGGAAATCTAATATAAACTAATCAAATTTAATCCAAAAACATATAGAAAAAATAAATCCTAACCCAAATACCTAAATGGAAACAAAATAAATTCTAAACCAGGTACCTAAAAATCAAACCAATCCAAGCATAAAGCATATTTAACATTCAATTAAAAAAAAAAAAAAAAAGTTCCAGAAACTATAGCTGGTAGTACCGCCTCTAATCAAACTTGGATTGCTTCCAAGGATTTGCCTTTCCACCTACAAACCCAGAAAAAGAAAAGTTAAAGAAAAACCCTTTAATTTTTTATTACATAGATTTGAAATTGAAATCAATCATTTACAAATGAAATCTACAATTGAATCCAAGAGAGAGTCAAATAAATCCAAAGCAACACATATACCCTACCCATAACCAAATTAAATCCTATAACCTTGAACAAAACCAAATCTAACCCAAATGCCTAAATCGAAACACTCAAATATAAATCATATTTATCATGTAATTTTAAAAAGAATAAAGAAAACCTTCACCGGTAACTGTTCCGATTGCATGACGGTGATGGCTGCCCTGAAATTTATCTCTTTGTCGATCTTTGTTCTTCATTTGTTTTAACGGGTTCATTATCTCGAATGAAGGCGCTTTCGATCTCTCTTTTGTAACGTTTTCGATCAATCTCTATTCTTCTGCAGTTTACGAAATCTCTCTTTGTCTCTCTCTGTTCTTTTGTGTTTTTCCTCCTTCAGCAAACTGTCTTTGTAACTTTAAAACCCTTTTGGTTTTGGCGTGAGAAATGGATGGCTTTTATTATGTTTGTTTTGGGCTGAACAGGTGTAAAATGCGGGCCAATTAGTGGCTTTTATTATGATTGTTACGGGTTGAACAGGTGTACCTTGCGGGCTGTTGTGATTTTAATTGACGCAACCTATGGTTTTTTAAAGGAAAAATTGTAAACGTGGCAGCATTTTAAGGGGTCATTTTTCCTAACGTGGCAGAACCTCCTTAAAGCTTATGCTTTTATATATAATATTAGATATATATAGATTAAGTATTTATTAATATTTAATTTGTGTCATTAGCACACTTGTTAACAATTATTGCCTTGCAACAATAACACTAGAAAAAAAAAATCACAGATTATTAAGACAATAGGTTGCGATGGGAATAATATTATTTTTATATAGATTCACTATTATTATAGACAAATCACACATATCAAGTCAAACAATTGTGAGAAAAATTACAAATTTTCTTTTGTGTCTCTAAAATAAAGCCACGTGATATTTTAGAAATTTCATTAAAATTTTTAATTATTTCTGGAAAAATTGTTGTAGATAATAAGTAAATTGAATACCTTGGCAACCATCTTTGAGGTACGGGTTCCCAAGGTAACCCTTCTTGCACTCGCAATGGTACCCAGGGCCGTTGATGGGCTTGAGATCAATACATGTGGTATTCGTTCCACATATGTAATTCGCTTTGTTCTGAGCAACTTTGCACGTCTCGTTTCCAATTGCCCAATCAAGAACCATGGGAAGGGTTTTATTGCTTTGTAGACTGGTAAGATAATCTGAGGAGAAATTGAACTCGTCTTTTTGGATAACAAAGGCAAAGCTGCATGGATTGAAATTCCAAACTTGTGTGTGGTTTTTAAAGCTATATGTTATCAAAGAAACATTCTTCAATCCTTCACGAATATCTAACTGGCAACACCCAATCCCAGAGCAAGAACCATTGACTACGTTGCTTATGTTTTGACATTGGGATAGACAGCCGATGGAGAACTGTTGACCGTTTAGATTACCATTAAGGAATGCGTAAGTGTCACAGCCAACGGCCACGAACTTGTTTTTGATGACAGAAATTGTGAAGCTGGGTATCTGGAGATTTGCTGTGGTTTTTTGCCAACGCGTAACATTTGCGTAATTCGTAACAGTCTTCAGCCTTAAACATCAAGGTTTCAATCTGGCCTTGGATGGATATGTTTGTAACCTTCAGGTTTCCAGTCAGTGGTTGAGGTTGACCGGACGAGTTGCTACAATTGATAAAAAAATCTCGGGTTCCATTGAGGAAACAACCTTCAATTATACCGAAGGGATATGGAATTTTTACATCTCTCATCTATCGGTGCAGTTAGGCAGGGCTAATGGAAATGCTGTTGCTGTTGTTGTTGCTGTTGCTGCTGCTGCCATAAATGATAATATCACATCAACCCAGGTGAGCTGCACGAGCATACTTTGGAAACCCATAGTACTACTATTTCTGAGAAGAGTGTTTAGGGTAGTGTGTGCAGAACTTCATAGATGCTGGACTTTTTAAAAGCAGACTGAGAGACCCAAAAATGCGTGAGAATTTTGTCTTTACAACTTTACAGCTATAAGCTCATATGTTGCAACTTGCATAAGGTTGTGTTAGGTTCTAAAGGTTTAGAAATTTATGTATTTAGAACTCTAATTTGTAATGTTGGCAAACCATGATCAAAACAATGTACTTAATCTTGTTTATGCTTGCTCAAAGTTGTTAAAATATTGTAAAGTTGGAATCGAGTGACTGCAAAAGCATTGGGGCATTTCGGCCTGGCTCGATCGATCAAAGGTTAGACTCGATCGATCGAAAGTCGGCCCAGATGCGTTTTTTGCAGAATTTCCAACTCAGCCCTAACTCTTTAAACGTTTTGGGTTTTATGTTTTTGCCCTAGGTATATAAGGCAAACCCTAGCCATGTTTTTAAGAGTTGCACAAGTTGTATTGTTGCTCATACATTGCAGTTTTGTGTGAATCTCTTGTGAGATCTAGAGGAGCTTTCCTTTACACAAAGCTTAAGGTTTTCAAGATTGAGATCACTTCAACATCTTGATGATCAACTTGGTTGCTGCCTTTGAAGCTTAAAGAATATCAAGCGTGGGTGCTTGTAGCTGATTGAGGAATTCAAAGAAAGAAGTAGTCCGTGGACTCGGAGCCTGCGCGTGGTCGTGTCAGGAAGTTTTACTGGTGGGTAGCATTGGGAAGTCAAGCGGGGAGCTTGTAAGTCCTTTTGTAAGAACTTCAATTCTTTCTTAGTGGATTCCTTTTTGCCTTGAGGATCGGTGGGTCAAATCCTCCCCAGGTTTTTACCGTGTGGTTTTCCTGGGTGATCATATCATTGTGTTTTTTATTATTTCCGCTGCTTTATATGTTTTATATGCATGATATGATTATTTGATTGTTTTAACCTAGAATTGTTTAAATTGACTAAGTAACAACTTGGCTAATTAATCTAGGCTACGCAATCTGGTTGTTTTTAAGAGGTCTATATTTTCAACAAGTGGTATCAGAGCAGGTTGCTCTTCTGTTTGAGATTTTTATCTCTGAGCTGATCCTTGACCCCGGTTGTCATGGAACATGGACGCTCTCTATTTGTTCCTCCTCACTTTGATGGGAACAACTATGCTTACTGGAAAGTAAGGATGAAAGCATTCCCGAAATCCATAGATAAGAGGGTTTGGAATTCCGTTGAATACGGATGGGAGAAGCCCACTACTCCTGTGAATGAGTGGCAAACTTCTGAAAAAGAAGCAGCAGGCTTCAATAGCAAAGCTATGAATGCCATCTTCAATGCTGTTTCAATGAAGGAATTTAAGAGGATCTCTAATGTTGAGGTTGCCCATACTGCTTGGAAAATCCTCCAAACTGTGCATGAAGGCACAAAGGCTGTTAAGATAAACAAGTTGCAGCAATTAACTTCTAGGTTTGAAAGCATTAGAATGTCTGATGATAAAACCTTTGATGAGTTTTATGCTAAACTTAATGATATTGTTAATTCTGCTTATAATTTGGGTGAAGTCTATGATCAACCTAAAATTGTTAGGAAGATACTTAGATCCTTAACTGAAGACTTTAGACCCAAAGTGACAGCCATTACTGAGAGTAAGGATGTTGACTCCATCCATGTGGATGAGCTTGTAGGATTTCTTCAGTCCTATGAGTCTGATCTACCCAAGACTACCAAATCCAAATCAATGGCTCTTAAGTCTGTTGATGATGTTGAGGCTGGTGGATTTGATGATGAGCTCTCTCCTACAGAGATAGCTTACCTTGCTAAGAACTTTAGAAATTTCCTCAGAAACACTAATAGGAAGGTAAGGAATACCAACACTGTTGAACCTAGAAACTTTAGGAAGAATGATCCCACTAAGGTTAATAATTTTGAAAAACCTAGAGAACAAGTAGGTCAATCTTCAAATAATTCTTTGGGTCCTCAGTGTTTTGGTTGTCAAGGGTATGGTCATGTCAAATCTGAATGTCCTACTTTATTGAGGAATAAGGGTAAAACTATGGCTGTAACCCTTAGTGATAATGAGGCTTCCGATGATGAGTCTGGTTGTGACGAGGATGGAAACTTCATTGCTTTCACAGCTACTGCTGTAGTTAATGAAAGCATATCTGCTGAGGAGAACCCTGCTAATGGGGAACTTTTTGAAGATGCAGATCTTCAAGAGGCCTACAACAAACTTTGCAAAATTGCTGCAAAGGATGCTATGAAAGTTGATCTAGGCCTGAAGAAAATTGATGCTCTTGAGCTTGAAAAGAAAAACTTGCTTGTCAAATTGTTTGATGCTAGTGATCTTTTGAATAATGTTAAATCTGAAAACATGCTTTTGCTTGATAAAATTAGAACTTTGGAACATGATTTATCTGTTGCTAAATCTGCTAGTTCTAAGCTTGATCACATGCTGAATATTCAAAAGTATCCTTCTGATAAAGCTAGGTTAGGATATGTTGAAAGCATCTTTGATTCTAGACCCCACTCCACTGTCTTTGTTCCTTCTTCTTCTTCTGTACCTTCTGTGAGTGAGGTTGTTAAACCTGTAGAAGTTTCACCACCTAAGAAGATTAGGGTAGACTTGAGAGAACCTAAACCTAAGGAGCCTACCAAACCTAAGGACAAGATGCATGGTAAACCTGCTTGGGTTTGTCATTATTGCGGTAAGTCTGGACATATCCGTCCTAACTGTTACAAGCTTCAAGCTGACAAGAGAGCAAAAAGACCAAAAGTGCCTGTGCCTCAAGCACAAGATCCTATGGCACTAATTGGTGAGTTGGTAAAGGCGTTAAACCTTTATTCCAATTCTGGAATTGGGAATCACTCTAATGTGAATAAGAACTCCAATGCTCGGGGTGCATCCAAAAAGTTTTGGATGCAAAAGACTCGAACTAACTGAGTCTTTCTGACATGGTCCTTGTGCTTCATTGCTCTATTCTGTTGTGACCATTGTTCTTTGGCTTTTGTGTTTTTCTTTTATTCTAGGACTTGCATTGCATTATATACATGCATTTCATTCTAGGATTTATTTGTTTTTCTCTTTTAATAAAAAAAAAAAAAAAGGAAAGCAAAATCTATGATGGACACTATATTTTTCTTGATTTTTTGAAAACAAGGTTAGTCAATCTTTTTACACATGTCATGTCTTGTGTACCTTGTTTAACCTTGATGAGCTTATTTACTGCACTTGACTAGTTGAAACTTTGTAGTGCATATTGTGTGGGAAAGATGTGTGTGGTTTTTAATCACTTTGTCTTAATCATGAAGTCACTTGTTCTTTGACTGACGGACTTGATCCTTTTGAGAAATGCATAAATAACCATCTCATCATTGTTCTCTAGCCAATTATGAACACCTTAGTGCATATCATAAGATTTTGTGCTCGAGAAAGTGTGGCACATGCACAAAAAGAACATAAGGTGTAGCCTCAAAATTAAATTAAAACTGGTGTGTACTATTAGGCTTGATGCCAATTCACTTAATTCAAACCGGTGTGTACTATTAGGCTGAATGCCAATTCATATATAAATAAGAGGCAAAAATGCAAGAAACTTACATGATTGCAAGCTTTTGATCTAGGAGATGTGGGAGTTATAGGATGTAACTCTTTAGGTGATAGTCTCTTTTAAATTCTATGTGATGAATTGTGTAGGCTTTGTGTTTGATTGCTATTCACATATCACCTCACATGTATCTCAAGTCTTTGCTAGTTTCACACACTACACAAGTTACTCTTTGTTAAACACTGTACATGCTAGTGTGTATGTTTTTTGGTCTGACCAACCAAGTTTAAAAATATCTTGAGATTTGTGCACAACATATTTGTTGCTTGAGAAAATTAAATGGAAGGATGATTGAAACTTGTGTTTGAGAAAATTGGGTTTAAAATTTTGGGTTTTTGAAAAAGCATTTCATCTCATACTCATGCATTTTGATTTCATTGTTCAAATGCTTTGAGGAGTTGTTTTCAAAATTGGATTTGCATTTTTCAAAACAGTGTTTTTTTTTTCAAAATTTAGTGAGCCTCTGCCCATTTCGATCGATCTAGAGTGTTTTTCGATCGATCGAAAAAGTGTCCCAGAATGTGTCAAAATGACTGTCACATTCGATCGATCGAATGTAATTTTCGATCGATCGAAGATCGTGAAGAAGCTTTTTTAAAAGGTTGAAATCTGACTTTTCAAAGAACTTTTTCAAACTTTTTCAAAAACTTTTTCTCTCTCCGACGAGGCAAGCCCAAAAGTTCCAATTTTTTGTCGTTTTCTTCCGGATTTTTTGCAAAGAATCTCCTTCCTCAAGCCGGTAAGACTCTTTTGCCCTTCCTTTTGATTTTATTTTTTTTTCATGCATTTTAAGGGAGATTTTCGAAACTTTTTCTTTTTGGGATTTTTGATGATTCAGACCAAATTTTGTGAAATTGATCAATGGGTTTTGGTGGGGACACTCTATAAACATGTTCTTAATAGTTTAATTTGATCAATTTTGAGTTTTGTGAACAATTGAAAATTCTAGGGTTTATGTTTGGTCCGAATTGGGGCTTTTGTTAAATTGAGTTAAATTTGATGAAATTGGCTTTGTGTATTGATGTATTTAGGCATTATAATCATTGTATTGTGTTTTGTAATGCTTAATTCATCAATTTGGTGCAAAATTTTTCAAGTGGTTTTCAAATTTTTAGGGTTTTTGTTAAGAAACTCTATGTTCAAGCCAATTTTGTGAAATTGAACTTAATTTGATCCTGGTTACTGCATTAGTTCATGCATCATAACATTGTTAATGTTCATGCATCATATAGATTTTTATTCTATAATTTTTATTGTGCTAACTTGCAGTCTGCCCTTGGTTTTGTTTTTTGTTCTTTTTGGTTTTCTCTTTGTGTCTCTGTCCTTTCCTTAACATCATGCCTAGGAAGACTAGAGTCCGTAGGACTCTTCCCTCTCCTTCTCCACCCCCACCTTCCTTTGATAGTGAGAGGTTCCCCAGTGAGAAAAACCAAGAGACTTTTGAGACTTTAAACCTTAAGAGAAAGGTTTGGGCTGAGCGTTCTGTCATCTTAGATGAGCTAGATCCTGCCATTAGGGCAAATTTTGAGCGTAGGGGCTGGTTACCTTTGCTGGATGTTTCTGATCCTCCTCTTCCAACTACCCTGATTAGAGAGTTCTTTTCGAACCTCTCTGTCCACGTCTATGATTCCACCACTTTAGTAAAGTGTTAGATACGAGGTGTTGAGTATGTCATTACTCTTGATGTAGTGGCTGATGCTCTTGGGGTACCTTTGGTACAGCACCCTGTCTATCCCTATGATGAGTCACCAGAGTTGAGTGATGTCATGTCTTAAATCACTGGGTCATCTATCCAGTGGGGTTCTGATCCTAGGATCACCACCGCTGAGCTTCCTGAGACTACCTATCTTTTCTTTAGGATAGCTTGCCATTCCCTCTGGCCCATTTCTCATCTGCACACCATTCCTCTTGAGAGGTGTGTATTTCTATACGCTCTTGTCACTGATGCTCCTATTAGTTTTTCCCATCTTTTTCTTCGTTCTTTGAACGAAGTTTATAGGAGTTCATCTACTGCTCATGCCCTTGTTCATCCTATCTTCATTCATAGGATTCTTCTTCATCTTGGCTTAGATGATTTCCCTTCTTCTGAGCCCATACATGTTATTGGACCCTTAGGTGCGTCTTTTCTTAGACAGAGGGCTGCTCATCTTCGAGTTGGTTCTAAACACCCTAGGTCTGAGCCTTGTACTTCCGCACCCCCTTCTTCCTCTACAGGTCCTGCTGGTGAGGCTGTTCCTGATCCTGTAGGTGTTGCTGCTGTTCCTCCACCTCCTGCGGCTGACTTCGATGTTCGTCGTACTTTGGAGACTGTCATGACCGTTCAGGCGGCTCATGGTCAGCTTTTGGTGGATCTGTTCGATGAGATACGTGCTCTGAGAGCGGATTTGGCGCATCTTCGTTCCTCATCACCACCTCCTTTTGATGATGGCCTATGATGTCCTTTGGCATTCCGTCACAAAAAGGGGGAGTAGAGTTTTGACTTATAGAGGAGATTTTTTGCGTTAGCGGGAGATTTTTTTTGTTAGCTTGAGATTTTGTGGAGTTTATTAGATTGTATCTAGGTGCTTCACTTTGTATATCATTTTTGGGGATATTCATGTTAGGGGGAGTAACATTGATTGATATATTGATATACATTTTTTTTTACATGATTCTTGTTGTCTTATGATTCACTGCTTATTGATTTATATTTATGAGTTGATTCATTGATATATATCTTTATTTTGTGTTGTGTGAATCTTTCAAGAATGTTATACCTGTTTATATACTATTTCCTGCCACACATGCGTTTATGTGTTTGTTGAGTATTTCAGGAATATACAGGTTGATTCAACAAAGCTGCTGTCTACACTTGCAACCGATGGATAGTAGTTAGGTTGAACTTTAGTTTATGAGCATTATTTTGTAAAGGGCTTTTTACTTGTAAACTTTGAGCTTTTAATTTGTGTTTTGTCACGGATTGCCAAATGGGGAGTTTGTTAGGTTCTAAAGGTTTAGGAATTTATGTATTTAGAACTCTAATTTGTAATGTTGGCAAACCATGATCAAAACAATGTACTTAATCTTGTTTAGACTTGCTCAAAGTTGTTAAAATATTGTAAAGTTGGAATCGAGTGACTGCAAATGCATTGAGGCATTTCGGCCTGGCTCGATCAATCGAAGGTTAGACTCGATCGATCGAAAGTCAGCCCAGATGCGTTTTTTGCAGAATTTCCAACTCAGCCCTAACTCTTTAAACGTTTTGGGTTTTATGTTTTTGCCCTAGGTATATAAGGCAAACTCTAGCCACGTTTTTAAGAGTTGCACAAGTTGTATTGTTGCTCATACATTGCGGTTTTGTGTAAATCTCTTGTGAGATCTAGAGGAGCTTTCCTTTACACAAAGCTTAGGGTTTTCAAGATTGAGATCACTTCAACATCTTGATGATCAACTTGGTTGCTGCCTTTGAAGCTTAAAGAATATCAAGCGTGGGTGCTTGTAGCTGATTGAGGAATTCAAAGAAAGAAGTAGTCCGTGGACTCGGAGCCTGCGCGTGGTCGTGTCAGGAAGTTTTACTGGTGGGTAGCATTAGGAAGTCAAGCGGAGAGCTTGTAAGTCCTTTTGTAAGAACTTCAATTCTTTCTTAGTGGATTCCGTTTTGCCTTGAGGATCGGTGGGTCAAATCCTCCACAGGTTTTTACCGTGTGGTTTTCCTGGGTGATCATATCATTGTGTTCTTTATTATTTCCGCTGCTTTATATGTTTTATATGCATGATATGATTATTTGATTGTTTTAACCTAGAATTGTTTAATTTGACTAAGTAACAACTTGGCTAATTAATCTAGGCTACGCAATCTGGTTGTTTTTAAAGGGTCTATATTTTCAACAGGTTCGTAGACTTTGGTAAGGTCCTAACAACCAACTTCTACTATTAATTAAGAAGAGTATAAGACACTAGAGTATTTGGTTTTAGAGAGTAATACACTTGGTAAGTTTTAGCCGGTGAATTGCTTTATCTGTTGCTTCCATCATCTTGTAAGGAGTTTATAAATTATTAAACAAAAAAAAAAAGTTCTCCAATAATTAAAAATAATATAATATATATATATATAGTGATTTTCTTTTTGTCGCATCAAAATATTTATGTTCTTTATCTTACAGTAGAAAAAATTATTTATCTATTACCCTCACTTTGGTACTAGTCATACAATTTAATGTATACAAATCTTAGGCTTCTTAGAGCATTCGCATCAATCTCCTTAAATTTTTAGCTAAACTAACTTTAAAAACTTAATTTTTACTAGTTTAGCTATCTATATTTTTTATAGTCATGCATCAACCTCAATACTATATCACTATTTCAATTATATATATATATATATATATATATATTGTATTCACATTTTTTAACCCCCAAAATCCATTGCCACCTATCACAACTGCACATACCCAGCTTAGTGTTAGTGTTTTTTCTTTTTTGAGAAACAGCTTAGTGTTAGTGTTGTTTGTATACTATTGTACTAGATTAAAAAATAATAGTAAAATACTTTATTTCTGTTCTTGTGAACATTTTTTGGAGTATGGTAGGTAAAGATAGAGAGAAGTCTTTTCACTTATCATCTCAATTTGAATTAAGGCACCAAACATTCGGATTCAAATCCTCAAGATTTCTTAGGATACTTTACCAAATAGATTTCCTTAAATTTTAACTATTTTTTTTAATAATTTAATAGTCTAGATTTTGCCATGTCAGCATTCCACTAATAATAATCTTAATTGTTTTGTTTACGACATTATTTTATTATTTTAAGAGTATTGTTATAGTATTAATGCTGAAATGGCATAATTTAGATGACCTTTAAATCATAAAAGAGTGGTTAGAATTTAAAGAAATCTATTGGTAGAGTACCCTAGAATTCTAAAGGATTTGAATCCCAAACATTCACATGAGCCAAATAAAGCAACGGAGCAAAAAGTGCAAAGGTAAAAATAAGAAGAAACAAAGAGAAGAAGAATGGGAATAAGGAGAGGAGGTGAACTGAGAAGAATAAGAAGCAACATCAAGTAAAACTTTAGTAATTTGCAACAGCAACAATTGGCGATGTTATGGTGACTGGTGAGAGAATAATCACTAGATCTAATTTTTACAAAACACTTTTCTTCTTCTTCTTCTTCTCTTTCTCATCTTTCCCTTCCTTAAAAATTCAGAGAATGTTCTCCTTTCTCAAAAATTTATTAAGGACTTAAGATCAATGTTGATTAGTTCATGAGAGAGAGAGAGAGAGAGAGGAGAAGAGAGAGAATGAGCCACGGAGAGAGGGGAAAAAAAGAGAAATTTTTTTTAATAGTAGCTAGAATAGTGTCTCGTTCTTTGTGGCAAGGTCAAACCAAATGTTAAATTTTTTTTAATAGTTTGTTGTGACTGATGCATGTTTTTTTTTTTGTAGATTTTTAGCTATATTTTTAACCTCATGCTAGTTTATTGAGATTGATGTAAATGCTCTTAGGCACTTGATTTGGCTCAACGAAGATTACACAACAAGCCAACCTTTTAGGCTATTAAATATACATATATTTCTAGTCTTTACATGCTTTCATAAGTAAGATAACTGTTGCACTTTTATTCAGCAGTATTTTCCTTGTGTCATAACAAAGTGGTGGAGGATTAAGACTTAAATTTTGGGAAAAGTAAAAAAAAATAAATGAAAAATAAATCTATAATTTTATTATTAGGACACGTTAAATCCCTTATTATTTTTTTTATTTTATTATTATTATTTTTTTAAAACGATCCCATTTAAACCTCATACATTTAAATGACACGTTTTAAACCCCAAGAAGTCAATTGATGCAGATATCATTTGTAAGGGTCAAATTTTTTTGGATTTTTTGGAGGTACATTTATGAAAATATGGAGTTTAAAGTGGTCCATTCAAGTGTATAGGGTTTAATATATATCCCAATAATAAAACTATGGGGGTTTTTTAAGCGTTAGATAACCTGAGCCTGCAATATCACTACAAAAAACGTGATTTTAAGCTGCGTTTACAAAAACGCAGCTATAGAGTGGGTTTGAAAAAACGCAGCTACACCTAGTTGCATGTACTAAGCGCAGCTCCAGATTAGCCCAAAAGCCGCATTTCTTGATGTTCCAGTTGCGTTTATGTGGGAAGGGCTTAGGCCACGTTTGGAAAACATGGTCATAGAAGAACCTAGAGCTTTGTTTATATGTAAAAACCATGGTTCTCAGAACCAGACCGGACCGGGAGGTCGGACTGTGAGAACCGAAAACCGGGATGAAAACCGGTTTTTTAAGTCTAAAGAACTAGATTTTTTGTTAATTCCGTGAACCTCTAAAACCGGGGTTGGACTGCACGAACCGGTGAGAACCGTGCGGTCCAACCCCTTAGCATTTTTTTTTTTTTTTAATAAAAACAACTTAACACAATTTTATTCTACTTAATTAAATTATCCATCTCTTACAAGGAATAAAAAAAATTATAATTAAAATCCTTCAAAGATATTCAACTTTACTTCAAAAATTAATCATAAATTTTAATGTTTTCATGGTTTTTATTTTATTTTGTTAACTTTCTTATTTAATTATTAAGTTTATGCTTGAAAATCATTAAATTTCCCTTACATATATAGATATATTAGTCAATTTTGCTAGTTTTATAAATTTAATATCTATACTTAGGCTTTAAAATAATTATTAAATTAACTATGATGTCATCACGGTTTTCGACCTCAAAAATCTTGAATCTCTCCCTTTTACGGTTCAATGAACGGTCCGAGTCTGAAAACCTTGGTAAAAACATGGCTTTAGGCCTTTTTCTAAAGCCGTGTTTGGCAAACATGGCCATATAAGTACCTAGAGTTGCGTTTATAAGTCCTAAAGCCGCATTCGGCAAACACGGCCATAGAAGTACCTAGAGCTGTGTTTATAAGTAAAAACGCGGCTTTAGGCCTTGGTATAAATAGAAGAAAAAATCCCTAATCACCACCAAACAAACTCACCTCGATCTATTACTCTCAAGAAAACCTTCACTCTCTATCACTCTCAGCACCACGCTGCCACCATTACCTTTGATCGACACCACCGCCGCCGCCGAGAACCTCTCCACCCATTTCTGTTCACCATCTTCACTCCACCGCCGAGGACCTCGCTCTCATAGCTCTCTCTCTCTCTTAGCCATCATAGGTCAGAACTCTCTCTCTCTCCCCTTTTTTTCTTTCACTTATTTCTTTATGTTGTTTCTCTCTTCACTATGTTGTTTTTTTTAGTTTTAGGTTTGGTGGGTTTGGAAAGATCATAAATGGGTTGGGTTTGGTTGTATTGTGGCTAGTATTGTCTTTATATAAGTTGTTCATTGTTTATTACTCATATGGCCTATTAGGACATATGTGATTCACTTGTTAGGAACATATGTCACTATTTTGTGTAATTGGCTAATCCTTTGACAAAACGCACTTTACTTGTATTTGGATAGATCTAGGATGTGTTTAATACTTCAAGAAACCTTGTTTCAAGATCAAGTGTGAAAGCCTTTCAAGTCTATCCAAGATTTAAGCTAAAAAGTGCCTGTCATTAAAGCTCGATAGCTAGCCATCTGTCGAGATTTAAAGAGCTGTTTAGCCCCGTGGCTCGACAGCAGCTCGACAGATAGGGTATCTATTGAGATTTAAAAAAAACAGATTTTCAGTTCTGTTTTGACTCCAATCTGTATTTATATGTTTAGGCTTTCTTTTCTCACAACCCTAGACATATAAAAGGATTATTTTAAGGGCCGTCAAAGAGGACACAAGTTGCACAAGTGTTGAGCAAAGTTTGTTCAAGCAAATTGTGACCTGAGACAGAGTTTTGCCCTAGTTCATCATTCTTGAAGAAGTTGTTGTGTATGTGCACCTTAGGATTTTGTAACCAAGAATCTTCATGATCTTCATCGTGGATGAACTGAAGAACTTTGTATTCAACAACCTTTTCTAGTTGGTGATTGAAGTCGCATACTAGGATCCACGCAAATTGGTTAGTCACGTACTTGGGAGCCGTGCATCAAAATGAGAAATTGTCACTACAAAACAAGTCCAATTGGGTATTGGGGTAAGGGTTCAACTATAGGTTGGTATAAGGTACTGGGATTTCTTTACTTGTAACTGTTTGTTGTGATAATAGTAGAATTTCGGGAGTGGTGACCTTAAAATCATCTGGTAGGGTTTTTGCCATGTAGGTTTTCCCCATTCGTAAACAAATCATCGTGTCAATTTATTTTCCACTACATAATTAGTTTAATTGGTGATTTATTTGTGTTACCACGCGTTTGCATGTTAATGTGATTAATTAATTAAACTTGGCTAATTAATTAATTAAATCATCACAAGGGGTCAATACGTTTTCGGCCCGTCAAGTGGTATCAGAGTAGGCATACTCTGATTATATTTAATCTTTGCTGTGTTAATCCATGGACCCCTATTTGTCATGGATAGAGGACAGTCATTAATTATATCCCCTTTATTTGATGGCACTAATTATGCATACTAGAAAGTACACATGAGAGCTTTCTTGCAGTTTTTAGATGAGAAAGTGTGGTAAGCTGTAGAGATTGGCTGGACTAAGCCAAAGGAAGCACCGGCTGATTGGGATGAAGCTAAGATCAAGGCGGTAAACTTCAACAGCAGGGCATTGAATACTTTATTTAGTGCAGTCACTAATAAGGAGTTCAAGAACTGCTAAGGAAGTATGGACCATCCTCCAGATAACCTATGAGGGAACAAAGGCTGTCAAGGATTCAAAATTTTAGAAGCTCACTACAAGCTTTAAAGAGATTAAGATGGAGGAGGATGAGTTGTTTGATGAGTTCTATGCCAAACTTTAGGACATAGTGAACTCAGCCTTCAATCTTGAGGAAACCATTCCTGAACCCAAGATTGTGAGGAAAGTGCTCAGATCTCTACCCGAAAGATTTCATGCCAAGATCACGACGATAGAGGAATCAATGGATATTGACAAGATTCCTTTGGCAGAGTTGGTTGGTAATCTGCAGACCTATGAGTTAGGGTTATCAAGGATTGGCAAGTCGAGTAAGGGCAAGAGTATGGCTTTGAAGGCCAAGAACAGTGACACTGATGAGTCTTCAGATGATGAGGATTCGAAGATGAAGTCCTATATCACCAGGCAATTCAAGAAGTTCATGAAGAATGCTAATGGGAAGGGCTTCGACAAGGACTGCAGGCAATTGAATTCTTCTCAGTTCAATAGCTAAGACAAAGGGAAGAAGGAAGCAAGGGATGGCGGTCAGTACACTGTTCCCGTAGGACCTAAGTACTTTGGGTGTCATGGCTTCGGTCACATAAAATAGGAGTGTCCTACATATCTCAGTAGCATTGGGAAGAGCAAGGCACTTGCTGCTACCTTGAGCGACACCGAGTTTGAAAATGATTCCAACAATGAGGATGACGGAATCTTGAATGCCTTCATTGCCACTGTCAATCCTACTGAGGGGATTGTTGAAGATGTGGATAAAGAAGAGGAATTAGTGGAGTCCAATTTTGAGAAAATGGAAGATCAAGATGATATCTATACAGCCTATGAGAAATTATACAAGTTGTCGAAGAAACACGAGAAACTCTATAGGCTGACCACCAAGAAACTTAGTGATGTGGAACTTGATCTGGAAGAGCTTTCTACAAAGTTTGATGAAGCTAATCAGACAATTGGTGCACTGAGGTTTGAGAACAATTTCTTGGCTGAGAAGACCGAGAAGCTTGAAGCAGAGCTGTTTCAAGTCAGAGCTCAATTGGAGAGGACTTCAAGTGCAAAGCTTAATGAGATGCTCAGTATTTAGAAATCTGCTTCAGATCGAACAGGTTTAGGGTATGGTCTCTCTTCCTCTAATATTGCTTCTACTAATACTACTGTTCTTGTTCCTCTTAGTAATAATATTGAAATTGAGAACAATGATGTTAAAATTGATTTAGCTAGTGAGAACATAGACAAGGGTAAATCTATCTTAGGAGCACCCCTTAAGCAGGATAAGAAAGAAGTTAAAAACCCTAAAGCTAAGAAGGCTAACTCTCAAAAGCCTAAATAGAAGAAGCAGCATCTCTGTCATCATTGTGGAGTTACTGGTCATACTCAACCAAACTGCTATAAGTGGCTAGCCACTCAACAGAGCAACGGCATGATAGCATCTAGAAGCCAGAATCAGCTTCAATCCTCTCTTGCTTTCCTTGGAGATCTTCTCAAAGCCTTCATGTTCCTTCCGAACTTGAATGGGTTTAATTCTTCCCCCTCACCACCGGTTCAAGGGTTTAATCAAAGGAAAGGTTCTTCCAAGATATGGAAGTAAAAGGGTTCCAAGTGATTCTATCACTTTCTCTCTCTCTCTTCTTGTTTTTGTTTGCATTACTTGTGTGTTTTGCTTTCAAGTTTTGAGTCAGTCTAGTTTTATACTTTGCTTTGTTTAAAATGTTTTTGTTTGTTTTCAGTTTTGTTTATTTTGTTTTTGATATAAAAAAAATTTTAAAATTTTGAAAAATCAGAAAAATACAAAAATAATGTGTGTTTTGTGTACATTGGTACTTGTGTATCTTGGATGACCATTGAAACAAAGTGTTCTAAACTTAGTATCTTTTGTAGCTTAGATGAGCTTCTCTATGCACAACTAAGCAAGTGAGCCTTATGGCTCTTGTTTGTGATGCGTAAGATTAAGTAATCTCTTGTACTTTACACTCATATCACTCTTTTTGACGGGAAGGACTAGAAAATCCTAAGAGAAATGCATAAATAACCATCTCATCACTGTTGACCGCCAATCATGAATGACATCTGTATGCTTTGGCATAGTAAAAGTGCAATGTCAATGACATTTGTGTGCTTCAGCATAGCAAAATTGGAATGTCAAATATCATTAGGTATTTCTTTTCTCTCTCTTATATGCCCATGCATGATATGCTTATTAAAAAGAAAAATATGCAAAGAAAATAAAAAGCAAAAAGATCAAAATGCTTTAAATATGATTGCAAACATGTATTCTAGAAGATAAGGGAGTTATAGGATGTACCTCGAAGGTGATTGGTGCCATCAAACAGTTATGATTGTGTGTGAGTAAAAGTGATTTTCTTATATCTGAAATCATCATAACATGTATACACTTATGCAATCTTGTGATGTTTTTCACACACAACACGCAATATTCTCTGCTACTCTTAATACATGTGCAGGTACAATGTGATTTGACCATCACAAGGTTTACATGTGTTAATGTATGCTCACTAAACTGTCTTGATTTGTTTTTGAAATATAAAATTGGTTAGACTTGTTTAGTGTGTGTGTGAGTTTTTGGGATTGATGTGCTTAACATTTTTGCTGTTGAGAGATGATTTTGAGAGCTTAAAATGTTGATTGGATCCTTGGTTGAGTTACATGGTTGATTGCATTCATATCTGTGTTTTTCCATTCTTGAAAAACTATTTTTAAGCAATCTTGACACCTCTCGACACCTGGCCTATTGTCGAGATCTTAAGCTGTTTCCTATCACAATCTCGATGGTTGTCTCGATAGCTGGTGGATCGATCGAGAAAGTTCCTAGACCCTCGATAGCTTTTCGACACCTAGTGGATCGATTGAGCTTCTTTAATTGTGTCTGATGAATTCTTCCTCGACACCTCTCGATAGCTGCATCTGTCGATGCTTTGTTTTCTCGACACCTATCTCGATACCTCTCGACACCTCTATCTGTCGAGAATTACTGAGGATCTATATATAGGTTTTGTGTGATCCGGACTTCATTTTCTCGATCTCTCTTGATTTGTTTGTGGGTGTTCACCTCCCAAACACTCTCCTTTATCCCTTAAACCTCTTCCTCAAGCATTTTTCGAGATTAATCAAGTTTTTCTTCACTTGGTAAGTCTTTAATCCCTCATTTTCATGCATTTCATTCTTTGAAACCTAAGTTTTTGGGATTTTTGCAAATTTGGGGTTTTTCAAAATCAAAGAGATTTTTGTGAAATTTTTTGGATGGGTTTTGAAGGTTTAATCTTAAAAACTTCATGCATTGCATTCCATGTGCATTATAACTATATTTTCATGCATTTAGATGTGTGTTATATATGTTAAAATGTTTGTGTGTTGGTAGGTTTGGATTGGGCTGAGCCCATGATGCTTTTTACTTTGCACGTCACATGCTCATGCATTTTCATGCATACGTACCTTACATTCAATATATTTCTATATATTTGAACTGTTTGGAGCTTTTTTGAGTGTTTCTTTCTTCCCCCTCACTCTCTTTTCTATGTTAGTCGTGTCTATGGCATCTAAATGTAAGTCTGCTTCGTCTCGGAATCCTCTTCGTTCTGGGGCATCTTCATCTTCTGATCCTACTCCTTCTCATATTCGGTTCCATGATGAGGACGCCCGAAAGGACTTCTCGGAGAACTTTTCTCGACGAGGTGTTCATTAGGAACGCCGAGTCATTTTGGCAGACTTCACCAACACTAACCTACCCGATGTCATTCACAGTCAGGATTGGGAGTCACTGTGTGACGTCTCAATCACTTGTCCTTCCATGCTAATCCAAGAGTTTTACTCCAACAAGCATGGAATTGATTCTTTAGTACCTCTCTTTAATGCTCGCGCTCGAGGTATATGCATTGTTGTCACATCGCAGCTTGTTGCAGATGTGCTCCGTGTCCTGAGGGTAGAGCATCTTGACTACCCCGGTTGTGACCGTCTAAGGACTACATCCAAAGATGAGATGATGTCTACTTTTTGCGAGCGCCCTTCTGTTTGGGGTAATCGTCAATTTACACCATGTAAGCCTTTCGCTAAAGGTCCTAGATTCATGAACATGTTGATGACTTTTGTTTTGCACCCATTCTCTCACTATAACTCTATCATAGAGCCTCGTGCTCGATTTTTGCTTTCTTTGTTAGAGCACCTCACTATAGATTTTTCTTCATATTTTATTCTTTCTATTATAGATGTGTTTAGGGATACGGCTACCCGTAATAAGCTCAATTTCCCTTCAGCTATCATGCGGATTCTATGCCATTTTTCTGTTCCTTTTCCCTATTCTGATCACTTTTCTGTCATGTGTGCCATAGATGCCGCAACTGTTAAACGTAACAGGGCACAGTTTAGGTCATGACAGTCGGATTCAGCAACTCCTCCCATTCCTTTTGCTCCATCCACGTCCACTCCCTCCTCTTCTATGAGCGGAGTGACTCTAGAGGACGTCATGGCGCAGCTTTAGCGCATGGATGCTTGCCTCGACACTCTCAATGATGAGTTGTGTCAGGTGAACACTTGTGTTGGACGCATTGCTTAACGTTAGGCTAAGATGGGTGGTTATTCCATGCCTTCCACTCCTGTGGCACCTGCGGATGAGAATGATGCTGATGATGTTGATTCTGATGATGAGGATGACGGCGATGTTAGCTCACCTGGCGATGATGAAATGTCTACTTGACACTCTTTCCTTTGTCACTCGTGACAAAAAGAGGGAGTAGTTTTGGTTATGAGAGTAGTCATACTTAGGGGGAGGGTTAGCATAGGAGATTTTTGTTAGGGGGAGAGTGCATTTTGAGGGATGTAGTGAGGATTACTTGTATCTTTTTAATTTATCTACTTTAGATACATTTATTCTTGTACTTTGGGTCTTGTGACCATTATTGACATACATTGTACTTATCTTCTTTATATGTTGATTTATGTTTCTTTCACCTATCCTTACATGTATTGTTTCTTTTCTCTCTTTATATACATGCTTCTTATTACTTGTATGTAATCTATTATTTCTTTTTCACACAAAGATGCCTTGATGAGTTTTGTTTAAAGTGTTTCAGAAATACATGTTGTTAAAGTTTACTTGCCATAAACTCTCTTCTTGCGAAGTTTTTCAAGAGTTTATGTTAGGATAGATTTTATTGTATTCAACAAGTGAATATGAGTTGAGTGATTTATGACTTCTCTCATATCTCATTTGTTTGTTGTGGTTATGTCATGGATTGCCAAAATGGGAGATTGTTAGGACATATGTGATTCACTTATTGGGAACATATGTCACTATTTTGTATAATTGGCTAATCCTTTGACAAAACGCACTTTACTTGTATTTGGGTAGATCTAGGATGTTTTTTATACTTCAAGAAACCTTGTTTCAAGATCAAGTGTTAAAACTTTCAAGTCTGTCCAAGATTCAAGCTGAAAAGTGTCTGTTATTAAAGCTCGACAGCTAGCTCGACAACTAGCCATTTGTCGTGGTTTAAAGAGCTGTTCAGCCCTGTGGCTCGACAGCAACTCGACAAATAGGGTATTTGTCGAGATTTAAGAAAAACAAATTTTCAGTTCTGTTTTGACTCCAATCCGTATTTATGTGTTTGTGATTTCTTTTCTCACAATCCTAGACATATAAAAGGATTATTTTAAGGGCCGTCAAAGAGGACACAAGTTGCACAAGTGTTGAGCAAAGTTTGTTCAAGCAAATTGTGATCTGAGACAGAGTTTTGCCCTAGTTCATCATTCTTGAAGAAGTTGCTGTGTATGTGCACCTTAGGGTTTTGTAACCAAGCATCTTCTTAATCTTCATCGTGGATGAACTAAAGAATTTTGCAGCCAACAACCTTCTCTAGTTGGTGATTGAAGTCGCATACTAAGATCTGCACAAATTGGTTAGTCACGTACTTAGGAGCCGTGCATCAAAAGGAGAAATTGTCACTACAGAACAAGTCCAATTGAGTATTGGGGTAAGGGTTCAACCGTAGGTTGGTATAAGGTATTGGGATTCCTTTACTTGTAATCACTTGTTGTGATAATAGTGGAATTTCGGAAGTGGTGACCTTAAAATCACCCGGTGGGGTTTTTGCCGTGTAGGTTTTCCCTATTTGTAAACAAATCACCATGTCAATTTATTTTCCGCTGCATAATTAGTTTAATTGGTGATTTATTTGTGCTACCTCGCATTTGCATGTTAATTTGATTAATTAATTGAACTTGGCTAATTAATTAATTAATTAATTCATCACAATGGGTCAATACGTTTTTGGCCTGTCATGGCCCATAATTACAATGTGTTTTGATGACTGAATCTCTATTGAAGGAGACGATAAGGCAAAACAAGGTGGACAAGAGGAAGAACAGAGAGGAGTGCGAGAAGAAGAAGAAGGAGAACATTCTTAGGTCTGGTACAAAGCTTCAGAAGATTACCAATCCAAAGACCTTGAAGAAGATTGGTAAGTCTAAGCATAAGAACCTCCTCAAGGTTGTTCCTAATGATTTGCTCGGCAACAAGAAGAAAAACTAGTCGCTTTTGTTATCATTTTCAATTTCTGTGTTTTTATTTCAATTTTGAGTTCATTTTGTTGGTTCTTTTTGTAGTCTCAAATTTTGGATGAGATTTTCCTAGAGTTTAATAGTGATTGGATTAGATAATAAAAAAATAAAAAAAAATTGTTTATATATTGGTAAAATTTTATATTTTTTGCTTTGGTTATCCAATTTTTGAATGGTAGAAACTGCTTTTGTAATCTATAATTTTGTTTTGTTTGAGTTTCATCAACTTTGCAAACCTATTTTGATAATTCGATAGTTGGGGTTGGGGGATTTGAACTTGCGATGTCTCTGGAAACACTCTGCATAATATTGTTCAAAGTTGTATGGTAGTAGTCTCACATAAACTTATGATCTTTATGAACCAAATTTTATATTGTGTTTATAGATAGATAAAATGTACAAAGGGAAATTGTAAACCATTCTATCATTGTCAACATAGAGATCTATTCAATTTCTATATGTATTTTGATGACTGAATCTCTGTTGTTTCCCCCCAATCTTGTATTTAGGACTTTTGTCAAATGCATTGGTATTGTGGTGTGGTGGCTGCATCACAATGTTCATCTTCTGTGGCAGCCATTCTATGGCCGGTCAATATCTTGTGGCATTATGACATGTTTATATATGCTGCTGTGGGTATTTTTAAATTCATCTCTTCATTTTGCAGATAGATTCAACCACGCAAGAGTGGGTCAGAGTGGATGATTGGAATAACCTCACAAGAAGTGAGTATTATTTTACAATGAGTTGGATTAGTTAAGCTCAAATTTCGCTCTTGCAAATAATGCTAGCCACAGTTTGTGCTTAGGTTGTCATGGTGATTTTCTTTTAATCAAGATTGATACTTGAATTAAATAAGTTATTTGCCGGCTAGTTTATAAAGAATAGGATAATTGTATTGTCCTGTTCTCCTTTAGTAAAAATAGAACATACCTTATTGTCTTTATAGTTCATGTAGCAAAATTGATGACTAAGATAATTTAGATTCTGACATATGTTCTGTCTTCTTGAGAAATTTGTGATGATTATTACTCTTCAATCTAAGACAAACTTTATGACCTCAATTATACAAGATGACAAAATGTTAATTTATGCTAACATCTTCACTTGACATATTGACATTTGAATCTTGATGTGCTGAAATGACTTGATATTCTATTAATTCTTTTTACAATGCCAAGGTTTTAGAAAATAATTAAGTTGGAGAAGGGAGAATATGGAACTTTTCTGTGATGCTTTTTTTTTTTCATTTACTGAAAGAGCACTTACAAACACTCCATAAAAATCTGTCTTTTTGTATTGTCCAAAATTTATTTGCATTTTGAAAAACTGTGATGCCTTTTAACAATTGTTTGTTTTCTTTTGTGGTAGATAAACAAGAAGCTTGAGCATATTCAAAAGCTATATCATCTTATTGTGGAAGGTGAGACATCAAGCAGTTCTGGTATACCTCCTCTTGTGGCCAGAATTCAATCTTGAACTTCTATGCCTGTTGCCTCTTTGTTATTTGTATCTCAGTTTTACCTATTAAAAAAAACAAACAAAAAATTCCTGTAGCCTTTTTGCTCCCATTACAAATGAGCGCATTATGCACCTTTTTCCGTAAAGTTGAGCCTTTTTTTTTTTTTTTTTTAATGCAACTGTCCTTTTGCTCAGCTTTAAAAAAAAAAAAAAAAAAAGTAAAATGGCAATGAAAATAACTTATTCCAAATGAACTATTAACTATTTTAGTATGTTGATTCACTGAGTCTGATCATTTGTGTTTAAAATGGGATAGGTTAATTAAGGAAACAGAAGATGATGTAAGTTTAGATGTTCTGCTTATCAATTTCAACCTTAATTCAACGTCATTTTTGTTTATGCTCTACGTATGGTTATTTTAGTTTTACTGATGATGCCAATTACTCTTGCAGTTGGCGGAATTTATAAAGAAAGGATCTGTTCAAGTAGGAGATGTAAGCCAGGTTCTTTGTCAAAAGTACAAGCAAGCACTGCAGTCAGACGGGGTAATTTTAAACCTCAAACCTGTAATTTAACCTACGTCAGTTTTCTTTTTTCTTTTATTTCTCCACGAAACATCATTGGTTTTGCTTTAATGAATATATAGCTACCTAGACAGTGACATAATCAGTTTGTTTTTATTTTGGTGGAAGACATGCATAATTGATTGGTTGGTGATGGTCATTCATTTAATACCAACAACTTATGCTTATGCATAATGAATATATACCAACACCTATCCCACTTATTTTTCGCTGATGACAGTCTTATTTTTGGCTGGGCCACCCATGAAGAAAGTAATGAAATCATGAGAATCCTCAAAGTCTATGAAGAGTCCTCGGGGTAGCAGCTAAACAAGCAAAAAACCTCTCTGTTTTTCAGCCAGAATACGGATAGAAGGGTGCAGGAAGATATTAAGACTCTATTTGAGGCTCAGGTGATCAAACAACATGAGACTTACCTTGGGCTTCCTTCACTCATAGGCAGATCAAAAACCAACTCCTTTGCTCAACTAAAGGGGAAGGTGGCGAAGAAAGTGGCCGGATGGGAGGAGAAGCTTCTATCACCAGCTGGTAAGGAAGTACTTATAAAAGCAGTAGCTCAAGCAGTACCAACCTACACAATGAGCTGCTTCAAACTCCCCAACTCTATCTGTGATGAGCTTACAAGCATGGTGAGTCAATTCTGGTGGGGGCAGAAAAAGGAGGAGAAGAAAATGATCTGGCTGAGTTGGGACAAGCTGTGTCTCCCCAAGGAAAAGGGGGGATTGGGTTTTCGGGACCTCAAAACCTTTAACAAAGCCCTTCTTGCAAAACCAGGCTGGCGCCTGCAAAATCACCCTAAGTCCCTATTCTATAGGGTCTTTAAGGCAAAGTATTTCCCGGATTACAATTTTGCCCAGGCCTCACTAGGCCGAAACCCCTCCTTTGCTTGGAGAAGCATTATGTCAGCCCAGGAGGTAGTGCAAAAGGGTATGAAATGGCGTGTTGGGAACGGAGATAGCATTTTCCTATGGTCGGACAAGTGGTTACCTCCTCCAGCCTCACAAAAAATCTTGTCTCCCAAGGACCACACCTTGCCAAATGATGCTAGAGTTAGTGCCCTCATTGACCTAGAGAAAAAGGAGTGGAATGCTCAACTGGTTAGACAGGTGCTAAAGGCTGAGGAGGCAGACTTGGTTCTTGGAATACCCCTGAGCTTGCATCTGCCTCAAGATCGCTGTATATGGGGTAGCAACCCAAATGGTAAATTTACAGTAAGGAGCACCTACAAAAGTCTAATGGAGGGGCATGACAGGGTTAGTGTGGGGGAGTGCTCGGATGGATCAGTGATGATGCAAATCTAGCGGTCCATTTGGAGGATGAACACGCCAAACAAAGTTAGAAGTTTTGCTTGGAAGGCTTGCCGAGGCATTCTAGCAACCAAAGAAAATCTGAAAAGGAGACACATCATAGCGGATGACCTCTGTGAGAGTTGTCGTAAGGAACCAGAAAACTACAGCCACTTGTTTTGGTTCTGTGATAAGGCTGCTGAGGTATGGAGTCATAGCAAACTAGCCTTTCTCTTCCAACCCGGGGTTGAGTGGGGTTTCATTGATGTGATATGGCAGATTATTAGGAATGGCCCCACAAATTCTGATTTGTTGGAAAAAACTATGACTGTGTGTTGGGAAATCTGGAAAAATAGGAATGTGCTCAGGCATGGTGGCATAAGAAAACCGGGTAATGTACTTGTGCATAATGCGATGGCTCTGGTTGAGGAATACCGGTCTACAAATGTTGTGCTTTGTCCCAGTAATACCTCTGAAGCAATCAAGTGGCACCCTCCTGAGAATCCTAGATACAAGTTGAATCTAGATGGGGCTGTGTTCTCGGTACAGAAAGCAGCAGGGATGGGCGTCTTGGTGAGGGACTCTGAAGGCAGAGTCATGGCAGCTATGAGCAGAAGATTTCTGGCTCCCTTGGCAGCTTTGGAGATTGAAGCAAAAACTATGGAGGCAGCTACGGTCTTTGCTTGGGAAATGGGCTTCAGAGAAGTGATTTTTGAGACGGATTCGCTGATTCTTTACTGGTCTCTACTAGGCACAGCCGATCCTCCCACATCCATTGAGACCATCGTTTCTAGTATTTTATCTTTTGTTCAATCTTTTAGTTTTTTTAGTTTCTCTCATGTAAAACGGCATGGCAACAGGCCAGCCCATATTTTAGCGCAATTTGCGAATTAGATTGATGACTGTCAAGTTTGGTTGGAGGAAACTCCCCCAGCCTCATTGAGTCCACGTGTACTCAGGATGTATCCAGTTCTTTTTCTGATTAATGAGATTTGAATGCCTTTCCATTAAAAAAAAAAAAAAAGGAGATTTTAGGGCCAAAGCCCACTGGACACAAGTTCAGACTAATAGCCTAATGCACTTCAGATCCAAGAAGACATAAGCATGCCATCTCTCAGCCGCATATACAATGATTTACTTATTTCAATAGAGTCTTCTTATCATATATGCCTCTTATTTTTCGTGCTGTCTGGTTTCTCAAATGAGTGGACAACATTTCCTTTAACTATGGTTCGAAAACTTTTCTATGGTTCTAATGAGAAAAGGGAACTAGTTTTTTTTTTTTTTTTTCCAATTAATATTTGTATGTTTAGAGGTTGGGTTTTGGTGAGATGACAAGTGTCTTTTATTAAAAACAATAAGTTGTAAGTTTGAGTCTAGAATCAACCTCTTTAAAAAAAAAATTAGGACTTATCAATAATCTTAATTTCTTATACCTCGTAAATATGAAAATTTTGTGCTGAGTACCATCTTTTTACTATTTGTAAGTTGAAAAAAAAAATGATGTAACACTAAAATATCAACTAATATTCAAAAAGGATTTGATATTTTAGTGCTTAAACTTGCCCTCGCACTGCAGAGATATTTTAAAACCAAGTACTAAAGGTAGCATCCTATATTATACTCATACTTAATGCCCCGTCAATGCTATCAAAAATATTATTTCACATGGATAAATGAAATATTGAATCATCTTCATAAACCTTGTAAGTTGTGTTTTTGAGTTTTGAGTTCCATGTATTTTGAACATCATCTCTATAGGGAAATTTCAGGTCAAATGGATGTATTCAGCTACATTAGGTTATGGTAAAACATATAGTAGGACACAGAAATTGTAGGATTTTGAATGTCGTAATCTCAATTGTCTTTACTTTTATTTAAATCTTAAAAATCTTGCATTAATGCATTTGTAATTAATCATTTTCAGTCCATGTTTTGCTTATTAAAAAGTAAACAACCTAAAATTCAAATCAAATATCCAATATTATTTTTTTGCTCTTTCCTACTAGCAAATTTGCCAATCATAAGGAGTTTCTTCTTCTGCTATGCCTATTGCAAATAGATAACTTCCTTCCCGAAATTTCATTCCCATACTAAAAAATAAAGTTCATAGTTAGCCATAGAATAATATGTAGATGGTCTACTATTATTTGCTCATTTTCTTAATCTTTTAGGACTTTTGGGTGACATGCACGTTATCAAACTTGTCATTTTTTATTAATGGAATCCTTTTCATACAAATAAAGTTAAAAACATATTCACAAGATAAATATATTTAACATGATTTGGTCAACTTTCATAGACTATACCAATTAAAATCCATTATTAACCATGATGATTACAATCATACTCAACAAAAATCCCATAAATCTCTCCACTCTCAAAGGCACAAACTAACTCAAATCATAACACACCTAAAGCAAACTCTCACTCAATACAAATTTGACACTCTTAATAGTTCTAAAACCCCAATAGACTTAATGGTACTCTCATGTTATCAAAACAAGTAAACTATCAACTCTCACACAAAAGAAATCTTTAACCCCAAAATAACTATTTAGCTACTTTTGGAAGAAACGCATTCTTATATGAGCCTTCTTCACTCCCCATATATTACTTCTTTGAGTAAAGTCACCAAATCTTTTACATGAGTGCTGTTGAAAAATGAAACTAAATTACTTATTTAACAAGAAATATATTTATTTTCCTTTACACTAAGAATAGTTAAGTGGTAATGAAGTCCAAATTCATTTGAGTCAATTTTCACAGTAATCTGGAAAAAAAAAAAAAAAAAAAATCTAATCTCTGCCACCTTGCAGACAATATTTCTTTCTGAGATGGTGTATGCTTCCATTGCCAGCAGATACATAAGGAGAAGTCGACTAGGTGTTACTAATTTTCCTGATCAACTGGAGTAAGTGCACAAGAAGAAGAAGTAGAAGAAACAAAGACTTGTTTATGTTGATGGGTTTATCTTTTTCCTAAGTTTTTGTACTTGTCTTGCAATTAGAAACAAAGACTTGTTTATGTGATAATCTTGAAAATGCATAAAACAACAAGTAGAAGAACTAAAAAAACCATTGTTGTTCTGATAAAAAAGAAAAGTAAAAAAGGAAAAGAAAATCCAGTATTGTTAATGTGGTGACAAAAACTAGTATGTAGAAAGAACTTCTGTGTCGACCTTATAAAGTTATGATTGATCATGGTCCATTGATATCCCTGAAGAGATAGAAAAAGAGAAAAAAATTGAAAAAGGAACAGTTTCTGTCACTTCCAGCTAATGTACCTCAGTTTTGTTGTTTTTTGTTTTTGGTCAGCTCTTGCCTCACTTTAGTTGTTCACTACAAAAGGTCCAACAAGAGAGAGAGAGAGACTGGGCTGTGTTTTATTAAACAACTAATGGTGGGAGGCCCAACCCTTATTTCAGAACTAAAATACCAAACTAGCTTAATTACTCATTTACTCATTTGCCAAACTAGATAACAAATTGGATGGACCCTCATTACTCATTTACACCAAACTTGCTTAAAATGGCATATATATATCACTTGGTCCAGGTAAAATGTCTCACCTTGTCCCACAAGCACATGAAAGGTTATCAATTCTTACATTCAATAAAGAAAAGAATATCCTTATCATCTGTGCTACTGCTCAAATTTTATTATGTCTACATTTAAATGAACTTATTTTTGTTTATTGTGTAAAAGTATATATAATTGTACTTTGAAAAATGTAATACGTCAATTAATATGGTGCAATACCAAAATCTTTAAAGCCCATATTTCGATCCGAATGAGTTTCTCTAGCAACAGATTTAGTACGTTTATAAACATATAAATTTAGGATTTTATGTTTAGGGGGTGAAATTGTGGTACTTATATATTAGCCAAGACAAACTCCAACACACACACTTTAATATTTTAGTACTATAATAAGTCATAAGTCATAAGCCATAAATATATTGTATATAAAGTTACCAACATTGAACTTATCATCTTTTGAACTCTAATGTCAACAGTTGTCTAGTTTGATATTAGACATGTACAAAAATATCAACAACAAAAAACTTAATATCTTGTATAAACTTTGTGCCCAATGAAGATCTTTCACAGAAAAAATTTCATCTTTTACAATTTTTATAGTAAATTCTTAAAATTTTAATTTTAATAAAAATTACAAAATTGTCTACCAAAGTGAATAAAAGAATTCAATGAAATCTTGAAAGTCTTCAAAGATATGAATCATCCAAAACTTTAATAAATTCATGTGTAAATTTTACAATAAAAAATGAAATTTAGAAAACAAAAACTACATTACCTCTCTAATCAATAGACCAAGTGACAAATTCCTTTATTTTTTTTAAGAGCATAATTAGGCTAACTCAAAAAAAAAAAAAAAAAAAAAATTATTGCTTCTTTGAAAAACAATTTTTGGGGCGCCCAACCATATATGTGGCTATGCCCTTGTATAAAATACTGAAAATGATACCGTTATTGCCATCAAATTATCACCTTCGACCCCTTTCCCTTTGGATATGAAAGTTGAAATAGTTAAAGGTGCTATGCTTAAATCTATGGGCCGGTGTGACTCAACTATAAGTTGAAGATGGTCTTTGGGCCCATTATATGGATGATTTGGAATGGGTTGAGAGAATGAATTTTTTTTGGGCTGGGCTGTATAAGTTGAAGATGATCTTTGGGCCCATTATATGGATGATTTGGAATGGGTTGAGAGCGTGGAATTTTTTTGGGCTAACAGAGAACATATATATTTTTTTTCAGTTTATAAGGTTCCATTTTTGTAGGAGTAGCTAGTGGTTAATACATAAGGAAAATGACTAGTGCAAACAAATAGTTATACACTTATACACAAAGTTCGAAGTTATACGCACAACTTTATACATAACAGAGAATGTGTAATAAACATTACTCTTTCTAATATACCAAGAGTCTTGTAGTTTAGTGGTATTATCTTATCTACATTATGAGGAGAATAATTAAATTGGCTACTGCTTTTTCCTTAATGTGTCAATAGCCTAAAAACTATTTATATATATATATATATATATATATATATTTATTATAAGCTAGTAACTTAAAAATTTACCGACCAATTTATATTTTAAAAAATCACTATAAAAATTGTTTATATTTTCAAGGACCTGTAAATTTTATATATTTCATAGTTATATGTTGAATCTCATCTGATATACCAAGGCGTACATGCATAGAGCTTTGCCTTTTTGATAGATAATCCCATTGGTTTATCAATCATGTACAAAACTGGACTTCCAATAGCCATAAAATTTGTAAGAGCAAAAAGATAAAGGGATTTTTCGTTTTAGAAGTCTTTTAACTGGAAGAGTAAGGTTTTAGTAAAATTAACTCTCTCTCTCTCTCTCTCTCTCTCTCTCTCTAACAAAAATGTACTTCCAATGACAATAAAATTGGGTTAGAGCAAAGAGATAACTTAGTTTATGGGAAGGATTTGTGAAAAGTTAGCTATACAACTTCAGATAACTTGATGTATTTTTTTCGTCGATCACTCTTTAGGCATGCTAATCTAGTTCGGCCTCTGAATGTTCAATTAGCGTATAAAAACTATGAACATTTAGACCCCCAATTTACAAATTACCAATTCAAGCTTATTATCGAACAATAAAAGTGCGGAATATGAACATAAGCTAAAACAGAATTGATAAACAATCTAAACCATCAATAATCACAATCACAGCAGTAATTAAATGGTAAAGATTTAAAGGGAAGAGAGATGCAAACACAAGGACAACACTCGATGTCTTATCGAAGAGGAAACCAAAGCCCTCGGCGTAAAACCTCTCCGCCGCCCTCCAAGCGGTCAATAATCCACTAGAAAATGTAGTTGGGATACATGAATAACAATAGACCATCCAACCCTAATTTACCCAGTGTACCTAAGCCTTCCAAGCTTTTTGCTCCAATGAGGTTGCGCCGAACCTTTGTCTTTTCTAGTTTACCGGATTCCGCTATAGCCTATAGCATCAACAAATATGAATTGGTCTCTTCCTAACTGCTTCCCAAAACACCAAAAAACCTTCTCACAGATATGGGTATGGTGAGAAAAGGATTTGGCTAAGAACCTCTCAAGAATGTAATAATGGAGAGGGTGAGAGTAGAGGAATTTGAAGAGTCTCTATGTAAAGATTGTGGATAAATCAATCTTGTTTTTCTCTAGGGTTTCTCTCTCAAAATTTTCTTTAGAAGCTCTCTACATTTTGTGGGTATAAGGGTCTATATATAGTGGTGTGTGTTTGGAATGCGAAGAGTCAATTTTTCCAAAACAGAGCTGGCTGGTGGCTTAACCTCGTGACTTGACTGAGTCGCGAGTTCAAGCCGCGAGGTAACTGAATGGCCAGTTTGGACTTTTTGTCCTGTAGTGCAACAGTTGATATGACGCTTTAGCTTCTCCGCATGCTTGGCACGTGAGCACTTTCTGGCGGCTTGCCAGTCGCGAGCCACCCGCAAGTTCCAGTCGCGAGTCCCTACTTCTTTGCACAATCTTGAGCATTTCTTCACACTTTCTCACACACTACCCTTACATTATTCCCACCTAAATACAGGGTTTCTAAATGCTGAATTACAAACAAATTTGGCATGGAATAAAGCCAACAAAATGGTTGATTAAATTCAACCTTACAATCTCTCCCTTTGGCTATTCCATGACAAAACCCTACAACAAACTCTAGACTTAACATGTGAGTTGGGAACAATTGAGCAAAACTCACTTACACCAAACTCTAGAATTTGTGAAGCTCTTGAACCATAAGTACAAGTATCTCCTAAAACACAACAACACATTAAGATCATTGTATGCAGAAAACTTGTAATGCATATGGAGCAAGCACAATGCGATCAAGCAAAAATGGACTTAAGCAATAAAGTATGGCTTGACCAAAAACGAGCAATCACTATAAATAGTGATCACAATGCTCATTCACACATGGAATGAACATCTGGACATACGAGCTAATAAGCTCATTTGCAAAGTATCATTTGCATGTCCAACACTCAACTAATGCAACAACACAAGGTAATTACATTAAGGATAAAAATCCAACAAAGGGCATAAGAGTGACGTACTTAAAGAAAATGCATAACATTTAGCAACAAGTACTTAAGCTACAAAGCAAGGGTACAAAAACCTAAAAGTTTACAAAAGCAAACAGTTACAAATGTACCATACACGTACTAACTGAATAACATTATATATAAATTTAACCAAAGTTTCACACCCAATTATATCCATGAGTTTTAAAAACCAGCAAAATAACCAAACTGTTTAACACATTGTATCAAACCCATAATGAAAACATTATTCAAAAACATAATACCATAACCAACACATAACCATAAACATAAGATAACATAAGATACGACTGAACCATAAACAAGATAAACACAGTTTTTGGTTGCTCCCCCTCAATAGCTGCTTCACAAAAATTCTCCCCCTTTTTGACCGAAATGGCCAAAGGGTCACTGCTGGGGGTTGATGCTATCAAACTTGACTGAAAGTATGTTAAGCTGCCCCTGAATTGTTGCCATCTTGTTAGTATGCTCATTCTGGACCTTTCGGAGTCCATCAATCCTCTCCAGGATGATCTGAAATGCATCTGGAGGTATAGCTGATGAGGTTGAAGTCTTACTTCTCTTGCCTCTGCTTTTGGATGTGGACGTCTGTCCAGCAGCCTCTGCTTCAGTTTCCATTGGATCACCTTCTCCTTGGTCACCCACCTCTTCATCACCTAAAAGACGAATTTGTATCCTGATGATGGTCATCTTGTTGATGGCTGAAGGTGTAGACATAGGGCTGATATCTTGAGGGATTGTAACACTTTTTGCTCTGAAAATCCTCATGAGAAGGCTAGGAAAGATCAGCTTCGGCCTAGAGGTGGTTCTAGTCTCATCCATAATTGTGTAAAATATGTGTGAGCTGATGTCAATGAAGATTTTCTCCTTAAGCTCCATGAGGAAGATAGCTCTGGCATTGTTGATTGTAGTCAGCTTCCTTACTGGATACAAGTTGAACATCATGATAGTGGTGAGGCACCTCATGTTAACTGGAAATGCTGTAGTGTTAAGACATCTTCCCTCTCTTTGTCCACCAATTCGATTCTTGACAGTTTCTATAGATAGCATCATGTCCTTGTAATTGGTGAAATCATGATCCTCTAAACCCTTAGGCCCTAGAACCTCATCAATATCATGTGCATCTAGGGTGAACTCATGTCCTTTGATTTAGCAATTTAACTCATCCTCCCTTATAACAGCATTTGCATAGAATTCCCTTATTAAAGGCTCACAAATTGCAGGTAGGTCACTCAACAACTTGTCCCATCCTCTGCCCTTAAAACAATCTAGAATGAAGGTGTCCTTCAAGTCTCCTAAGTCTACAAACCTTTCCTGAATAATGGTTCCCTTTAAGAAAGAATCTTTTTATCTTTCAAAGTGTTGAACAGAGCTAAACAAGTTATGGTCCATTTTTAGCCTTTTCTCAGCCTTTTTAGCAAGAGTCTTCTTCTTTGTAGGTGTGAGAGCCATCTGTAAACAAGCAGAAAATGCCACAACAAGAGCAGAACACAATAGGTGGAAATACACACGTATTAGTAGCAAGTTAGTTACATGGGGAGTAACACAGTTGAGAACCAAAGAAGGATAGCTCAAATCAAAACCTAGCAACTCAATCAAGTACAGTCTGTATTGATGTAGACTGCAACAAGCACAAATCAGCTATATTTGGACAGTGTAAACCACATTCAGTCAAAAGTAAGCATATGTCTATGAGACATATCTTAATAAATATGAAATTTTCAAGTCATACCCTTAAGATAGAAGCACACACATGATATGGCAGCACAAAATCAAAGCATTATTAGCCAAACAAGCAAAACCCTCAAACATTCTGAAACAACCATACTCACACCCAGAATAAATCACAGAGAACCCAAACACATAGAATATGACAGTGAGTCAAAATAACATGGGTAAGAGATTTATCAATCAACACAGACCAGTGCACAAATACCAACAGAGAAATGAAAACATGGTAACAACCACAAATGGTATCTTAAAAACAAGATCAACCAAACCTAAATGCCCAAACTCATAGACAAGAACCAAATCCATATCCGAAACAACATATATCAAAAATCAAAACCACAACTCACAGATTCAAGAAAATAAGGCCTTAATCATGAACAACTAAGTGGGAGTGAGAGAACCCATACCTTTTTCTTAAAGATTGATGTAGAGATGTTGAAAAAAAGTGGAGTTTCAGAGACAAACATGGTGAGTTTGACAGAGGTTTAAGTGAGAGAGACAATGAACAGTCACAAAAGTTCGAGGGAAAAACTGCCTTTAAAAAGCAAAACATGCATTTTTCGCGACTGAGTCAAGTCATGTGAAAGTCACCAAGGCCAGTTGCCAGAACACTTAAGACCAAAATTTTGAAAAAACTTTTTAAGTGTTTTTCATGACTGGAAGGTCTACCCGCAAGAAAGTCACGAGGTGAGCCGCAAAAATCTCTGTGTATCTCTCGCGACTGGACCTTCCACCCGCAAACAAGTTGCCATAGTGAGTTGTGAGAATCATAAAAATTCAAATTTTGAAAAATATTCTAGTTGATTCTAGTTGATTTTTTTGTGCTTCTTGTGAACCTTATTTCATTCTTGAAATTAAAAAAAAAAAATCGTTAGTGTTCAATAGTTACGGTTTTGGCAGAATTCAGATTGCGGTAGAACTAGGCCTTGATAGTATAGTTTTTTTAAGGCAAACGACGTTCTGAGCAAGACTAGTTAATCCTTTGGATTACTAGCCCTACTTTTTCGAGGCCAAATTCAGATTGCAGTAGAACTAAGCCTTGATAGTATAGTTTTTTGAAGGTAAACGACATTCTGAGCAAGACTAGTTGGTCCTTTGGATTACTAGTCCTACTCTCTCGAGGCCAAATTCCACTGTTTTCTAGGGTTTTTAGGCATTTTATTTTATTTTTATTTTATTTTTGTGTGTTTTAGATTGCAGTAGAACTAGGTCTTGATAATATAGTTTTTTGAAGGTAAATGACATTCTGAGCAAGACTAGTTAATCCATTGGATTACTAGCCCTACTCTCTCGAGGCCAAATTCCACTGTTTTCCAGGGTTTTTAGGCATTTTATTTTATTTTTATTTTATTTTTGTGTGTTTTAGCATATATTTTTATTTATTTATTTTAATTACTCTAGATTTTTCCTGGTTTGTTTTTCATGGTTTATTAGAGTTTCCTTGATTGTTTATGACTGTAACTCGATCTTCTAATCAAGGTTTTTTGCAGTATGGCCCAGAAATTAAGAGAACTTTGCGTAAGTTAAGGAGGAAAGTTCAGAGAAATTCTGAAGAGCACGATCTAGCTCTTGATTCCTTGTTTACTAGTGATTCTTGTAAGGTTGAATTTAATCAACAATTTTGTTGGCTTTATTTCGTGCCAAATTTGCTTGTAATTTAGCATTTAGAAGCCCTGCATTTAGGTTGGAATCATGTAAGGGTAGTGTGTGAGAGAGTGTGAAGAAATGCTCAAGATTGTGCAGTGAAGCAGGGACTCGTGACTGGATCTCGCGACTGGCTCGCGACTGGCAAGCCACCAGAAGATGCACATGAGTGAAGCATGCAGAGAAGCTGAACCATCATGCCAGCTGTAGCACTATAGGACAAAAATTCCAGATTGGCCATTCAGTTAGCTCGCAGCTTGAACTTGCGACTCAATCAAGTCGCGTGGTCAAGTCGCCAGCCAGCTCTGTTTTGGAAAAATGACTCTTCGCATTCCAAATACACACCAGTATATATAGACCCTTATACCCACAAAATGTAGAGAGCTTCCAGAGAGAATTTTGAGAGAGAAACTCTAGAGAAAAACAAGATTGACTCATCCACAATCTTTACATAGAGACTCTCCAAATTTCTCTACTCTCACCCTCTCCATTGTTGCATCCTTGAGAGGTTCATTAGCCAAATCCTTATCTCACCATACCCATATCTATGAGAAGGCTTTTTGGTGCTTGGGAAGCAGTTAGGAATGGACCAATTGATATTGGTTAATGTTATGGGCTATAGCGGAATCTGGTAAGCTAAAAAAGACAAAGGTTTGGTGCAACCTCGTTGGAGCAAGAAGCTTGGAGGGCTTAGGTACACTGGGTAGATTAGGCTTAGAGGGTCTTCTGCTGTTCATGTATCCCAACTTCATTCTTTAGTGAATTATTGACCGCTTAGAGGGCGGCGGAGAGGTTTTACGCCAAGGGTTTTGGTTTCCTCTTTGATAACACATCGTTGTGTTATCCTTGTGTTTATATCTCTCTTCCTTTAATCTTTGCCATTTAATTTCTACTGTAGATGTGATTTTATTTGGTTTAGATTGTTTATCAATTCTGTTATAAGCTTATGTTCATTTTTCGCATGTACATTGTTTGATATTAAGCTTGAATTGGTAATTTGTTATTTGGGGGTCTAAACGTTCATAGTGTTTTATACGCTTTTTGAACTTTCAATTGGTATCAGAGCGGGTGCATTTGTTGAGGTTTAATTACCTAAGTACGATCCTAGACCCCTTAGCGATGGATGAAGCTATGGAAAAGGCTATGCTGAATTGTGGTTTAAATGTTTGTGATAATGACTCTATGAGTATGTTTGAAGGGTGCCCTAACAATGAACTCCTAGAGTTATTAAAAACAAAGAAACATGCTAGAATGTTTGTTCACATGCTGAAATATTTTGAAAATGAGAATCACATCTTACATAATAGTCTATATGAGTCTAATTCGTTGGTTAAGAAGTATAAAAGAAGAAATAGAATATTGTGTGATAAGGTTGATAATCTGAAAAAGAAAATTCAATCTAGCAAGAGCATGGAAAATGAAGATAAGTTTCTGTTTGAAGGTCAAGAGTGCTTGTCCCATGCTGGCATATTTGTGCACACCTCTTTGAAGGTATTTGAACATTTGAAATACACTAATTACATAAAACCATTAATGAATGTATCCTCCTTTTTATTTTAAAAATTCAGATCTATTTTAATGATTAGAAAAAATTGATTTTGGCTTATAAAAAATATGCTCTATTTTTATATGTGGAAAAGATTTTTTATGTGAAAATTCAGATCTGTTTTTACTTAATTAAAAAAAAAAAAAAAAACAAAGTCTTTTGATTGGTTAGAAAAAAAAAATTCAGATTTGTTTTTACATTCACAAAATAATTTCATGCAACATGACTCAAACAAAACAAACAACAATTCATGATCTCTTTCTTTATTTTAGAAATCTGCATGCATTAAAAAATCAGATCTGTATCTAAAAATGATAGAAAATCACTTTTTATCTTAAGAAAAATTCAAATCTACATCTAAGGAAGATGTAGATCCGTTTTATTTTGAAGAAAAATTCAAATCTACATCTAAGAAGATGTAGATCCATTTTGTTTTAAAGAAAAATTAGTTTAGTATGTGCAGATCTCTAAAACTAAGAAATAGATTATTGAAACGATAAAAGAATCAAGAACATATTTTGATAATCTAGATTAACATATCAGAACATGAATATTTAAAACAAGAAAGCATGTATGATGAAAATGCAAAATGTCATATTTTTTCTCCCTTAATGTTTAGTCTTTTATACTTATTTGGTGCCTAAATGTACTCATTATTCTTATATTTTGATTTAGGATGCAAATGGAGGCATTAAGTGCAAAACGTAGTTAATTGGGTGATCTTAGACAGCTTTGACATCACTTTGTAATCTGGGCATAACTCTCTCATCCGAGCTCCGATTGAGATGATTCAAGATGATGTGGAACTCCAAGACAAAGCTTTACAACTTTCATGTTTTGAGTTTTGAGAAATACGGGCCGCATCAAGGTCAAAATCAGGCTTGAAGTTGCTGCACTTGCATTGTTGACATTCTGGAACATTCCTTAGCCTGCAATTCTAATATGCGGATCTGATGCGGTTTATTTTCAAAAGTTTCCAAATCTGGTGCACGAAATTTCCAGCTGAAAAACACTACTTTCCTAGTTATATTAGGATTTTGTTTTATTTTTAATATTTTTCCTTAATTAGTCAGATTTGGATATTATTATTGAGAATATTTTTAGGAGATTTTGTAAGCTTGGGAAAGGGGAAATTAATGTGTAAAAGGGGGAGGAGAAATCAAATTGGACACACACACGCCTCTCTCTCCCCTCTTCTCTGATTTTCTCCTTTGAGTTTTCGTTATGGCCTTGCGTGGCTAAAACTTTTATACTTGGTTGAAGGAAACTGAAGACTTGAAATCAATAAAACTGTGAGATCTAATTTGTTTTTATTGTTCAATTTATGCTTTGAATATCAGATGTTCTTCTGTGCCTATTTTCATGATTGTCTCATTTAATTACTAGGAGGCCTACTATTTTATTATTCGTTGCAATCCACTGCTAGGTTAGATATAATATCCGTAATTGTTTGATCTCTCTAATTTGTGAAACAACTAAGATTTAATGATTTGCTGCGTCGAAAATTATTAGATCTTAGGAAGAATGCTCGACTAAATTAAATGCAACCGCTTGTGTTTGTGTTTGTTAGGACATATGTGTTTCACTTGTTAGGAACATATGTCATTCTTTTTATGTAATTAGCTAATCCTTTGACAAAACACACTTTACTTGTATTTGGGTAGATCTAGGATGTGTTGAAATACTTTAAGAAACCATATTTCAAGATCAAGTCTGGAAGCCTTCATGTCTATCCAAGAAAACAAGCTAAAAGTGCAAGGTTACTAAATCTCAATAGCTGGCTCGACAGCTATCATGTGTTGAGGTTTAGAAAGCTGTTCAAGCCCATGTGCTCGACACCTGCTCGACAGCTTCTATCTGTTGAGGTTTATAAAATCAGAATTTCTAATCTGATTTCTTGGAATCCGTGAATGTGCCTTTGGGCCTTCTTTTCTCCTAACCCTAGACATATAAAAGGATTGTTTTAAGGGCCTTCAAAGTGTTCACAAGTTGCACAAGCATTAAGCAAAGTCTGTTCAAGCAAATTGTGACAGGAGACAAAATTTTGCCCTAGTTCATCTCTTCTGAAGAAGTTGCTGTGTATGTGCACCTTTGGGTTTTGTGACCAAGCATCTTCTTGATCTTCATCGTGTGGATGAACTGAAGAACTTTGCAATTAACCATCTTTTCTAGTTGGTGTTTGAAGTCACGTACTGGGATCCGCGCAAATTGGTTAGTCACGTACTTAGGAGCCGTGCATCAAAAGGGGAATTGTCACTACAGAATAAGTCCAATTGGGTATTGGGGTAAGAGTTCAACCGTAGGTTGGTAAGGTACTTAGGATTCCTTTACTTGTAACCGCTTGTTGTGATAATAGTGGAGTTTCGAGAGTGGTGACCTGAAAATCAATCGATGGGGTTTTTGCTGTGTGGTTTTCCTCAATCGTAAACAAATCGCCGTGTTATTTATTTTCCGCTGCATAATTAGTTTATTGGTGATTTGTTTGTGCTGCCACACATTTGCATGATTAATTTGATTAATTAATAACTTGGCTAATTAATCAATTGATTTAATCACAATGAGTCAATACGTTTTTGGCCTATCAAGTGGTATTAGAGCGGGCACATTCTGATTTGGTTTAATCTTTGCTGTGTTTGATCCATTGACCCCTGTTTGTCATGGATAGAGGACAGTCGTTAATTATACCTCCTTTATTTGATGGCACTAACTATGCATACTGGAAAGTACGCATGAGAGCTTTCTTGCAGTCTTTAGATGAGAAAGTGTGGCAAGCAGTAGAGATTGGCTGGACTAAGCCAAAGGATGTGCCGACCGATTGGGATGATGCCAAGATCAAGGTGGCAAATTACAACAGCAGGGCATTGAATGTGTTGTTCAGTGCAGTCACCAATGAGGAGTTTAAGAAGATATCCTCGACTGAAACTGCTAAGGAGGCTTGGACCATCCTCCAGACAACCTATGAGGGAACCAAGGCTGTCAAAGATTCAAAGCTTTAGAGGCTCACTACAAGCTTTGAAGAGATTAAGATGGAGGAGGATGAGTCGTTTGATGAGTTCTATGCCAAGCTGAAGGACATAGTGAACTCTGCTTTCAATCTTGGGGAAACCATCCCTGAACCCAAGATTATGAGGAAAGTGCTCAAATCTCTACCCGAGAGATTCCATGCCAAGATTACGGCGATAGAGGAATCGAAGGATATCGACAAGATTCCTTTGACTGAGCTGGTTGGAAACTTGCAGACCTATGACCTAGGGTTGACCAGAATTGGCAAGTCGGGTAAAGGAAAGAGCATGGCACTGAAGGCCAAGAGCAGTGAGACAGATGAGTCTTCAGATGATGAAGATTCCAAGATGAAGTCCTACATCACTAGGCAGTTCAAGAAATTTATGAATAATGCCAATGGAAAGGGTTTTGACAATAACTGAAGGCAATCCAGTTCTTCTCAGTTTAAGAGCTAAGACAAAGGGAAGAAGGATGCTAAGGAAGGTGGTCAGTACACTATTCCCGCAAGACCTAAGTGCTTTGGGTGTAATGGCTTTGGTCATATAAAACAAAAGCGCCCCACATATCTCAAGAGCATTGGGAAGAGCAAGGCACTTGCTGCTACCTTAAGTGACACTGAGCCTGAAGATGTAGTAAGGATGACGGAATCTTAAATGCCTTCATTGCCACAGTAAATCCTATTGAAGGGATTGTTGACGAAGTGGAAGAAGAAGAAGAATTGGTGCATTCTAAGTGTGAGAAGATGGATGATCAAGACAATATCCATTCAGCCTATGAGAAACTATACAAGCTATCTGAGAAACACGAGAAACTCTTTAGGCTGACCACCAAGAAACTCAGTGATGTGGAACTTGATCGTGAAGAGTTGTCCACAAAGTTTGATGAGGCAAATCAGACTATTGGAGCATTGAGGTTCAAGAACAATTTCCTGGCTGAGAAAATCAAGAAGCTTGAAGTAGAGCTATTTCAAGTTAGAGCTTAATTGGAGAGGACTTCAAGTGCAAAGCTTGATGAGATGCTCAGCATTTAGAAATCTGCTTCGGATCGAACAGGTTTAGGGTATGGTCTTTCTTCCTCTAATATTGCTTTTACTAGTTCTACTGTTTTTGTTCCACCTACTAATAATACTAAAATTGAGAACAATGATGTTAAAATTGAATTAGCTAGTGAGAACTTAGACAATGGTAAATCTATCTTAGAAGCACCCCCTAAGCAAAATAAGAAAGACTTTAAAAATCCTAGGGCTAAGAAGGCTAACTCTTAAAAGCCTAAATAGAAGAAGCAGCATCTCTGTCATTATTGTGGTGTTGCCGGTCATACTCGACCAAATTGCTATAAGTGGTTAGCCATTCAACAGAGTAACGGCATGATAGCATCTGGAAGCCATAATCAGCTTCAATCCTCTCTTGCTCCTCTTGGAGATCTTCTGAAAGCCCTCATGTTCCTTTCGAACTTGAACGGTTTCAATTCTTCCCCCTCACCGTCGATTCAAGGGTTTAATCGAAGGAAAGGTTCCTCCAAGGTGTGGAAGGAAAAGGGTTCCAAGTGATTCTATCACTTTCTTCTATCTCTTCTTGTTTTTGTTTGGTGCATTACTTGTGTGTTTTGCTTTTATTTTGAGTCAGTCTAGTTTTTATGCTTTGCTTTGTTTAACATGTTTTTATGTGTTTATTTTCAGTTTTCTTATTTTTTTTTCATATAAAAAAAAAAAGAAAAATCAGAAAAATACAAAAACAGTGTGTGTTTTGTGTACATTGGTACTTGTGTACCTTGGATGGCCAATGAAACAAAATTTTCTAAACTTTGTATCTTTTGTAACTTAGATGAGCATCTCTATGCACAACTAAACAAGTGAGCTTTGTGGCTCTTGTTTGTGATGAGTAAGGTTAAGTGATCTTTTATACTTAACACTCATATCACTCTTTTTGACGGGTAAAACTAGAAAATTCTAAGAGAAAGGCATAAATAACTATTTCATCACTATTGCCCGCCAATTATAAATGACATCTATATGCTTCGACATAGCAAAAGTGTGATGTCTATGACATTTGTGTGCTTCGGCATAGCAAAATTGGAATGTCAAATATCATTGGGTATTTCTTTTCTATCTCTTATATACCCATGCATGATATGCTAAATAAAAAGAAAATATGCAAAGAAAAATAAAAAGCAAAAAGATCAAAAATGCTTTAAATATGGTTGCAAGCGTGTATTCTAGGAGATGTCGGAGTTATAGAATGTACCTCGAAGGTGATAGTTCCCATCAAACAGTTATGATTGTGTGTGAGTTAAAGTGATTTTCTCATATCTCAAATCATCATAACATGTATACACTTATGCAATCTTGCAATGTTTTTCACACACAACACGCAATATTCTTTGTCACTCCTGATACATGTGTAGGTACAATGTGATTTGGCCATCACTATGTCTACATGTGCTTATGTATGCTCACTAAATTGTCTTGATTTGTTTTTGAAATATAAAATTAGTTAGACTAGTTTAGTGTTTGTGTGTGTGTTTTTGGGGATCCATGTGCTTAAAATTTCTGTTGGGAGATGATCTTAAGAGCTTAATATGTTGATTGGATCAGTGTTTGAGTTGCATGTTGGTTTGCATTCATGTTTGTGTTTTTCACTTCTCGAAAAACTATTTTTAAAAGTAAGCTCGACACCTCCTCGATACCTTCTCGATACCTTGCTATCTATCAAGCTTCTCAAGCTTTTTCTTATTGCAATCCCGACACCTCCTCGACACCTGGTGGATCGATCGAGAAATCTCCTACCTCCTCGATTGCTTCTAGATACATGGTCGATCGATCGAGCTTCTGTTTCGTTTCTGGTGTTTTATTTCTTGAAACCTTCTCAACACCTGAATCTGTCGACGACCAATTTTTTCGACACCTCCTCGACAGATGTCTCGACACCTCTCGATACTTGTATCTATCGAGCTTTACTGAGGTTCTATTTAAGCTCCTCGTGTGATCTGGTTCTCATTTTTCTTGATCTCTCTCGATCTATCCGCACTTGTTCACCTCCTAAACTTTTTTTCTCACTCAAAACCTTCAACCCACGTGATTTTCAGCCTTTCTTTGCTTCAAATCACTTGGTATGTTCTCTTATCTCTTCATTCTTCATGCATTTCATGATTTTGAAACCTAGGTTTTGGGGTTTTTGAAAAATTTTGGGGTTTTTCAAAATTTATGAGTTATTATTGAAATTTTGGGATGGGTTTTCACTTAAATGTGTTTAAAATCTCATGCATTGCATCACATATGCATTATAACTGTATTATCATGCATTTAGATGTGTGCAAATTGATTGTGTGCTGGTAGGATTGGATTGGGCTGAGCCCATGATGAATTTTCTTTTACATGTCACATGTTCATGCATTCCCCATGCATACGTACTCTCTTTTCAATATATCTTGATGTTTAAATTGTTTGGGGCTTTTCTGATTGTCTCTCTCTCTCTTTCTTCCCCCTCTCATTCTGTTTACGTTAGTCGTGTCTATGGCACCTAAACGTAAATCTGCTATGTCTCGAAACCCTCTTCATTCTGAGGCATCATCTTCTAATCTTACTCCTTCTAACATTCGGTTCCGTGATGAGGATGCTCGTAAAGCTTTCTCGGAGAACTTTTCTCGATGAGGTATTCATTCGAAACGCCAAGTCATTTTGGTTGACTTCGCTAACACTGACCTTCCCGATGTCATTCACAGTTGGGAATGGGAGTCATTGTGTGATGTCCCGGTCATCTGTCCTCTCGTGCTTATCCAGGAGTTTTACTCCAACATGCACGGGATTAATTGTTCAGTACCTCTTTTCTTCACTCATGTTTGAGGTATGCGCATTCCTGTCACACCGCAGCTTGTTGCGGATGTGCTTCGGGTTCCTAGGGTAGTGTCTCCTGACTATCCTGGTTGTGAGCGTCTACGGACTATTTCCAAGGATGAGCTCATATTTGCTTTTTATGAGCGCCCTTCTGAGTGGGGTGAGCATCAGTTTACATCATGTCGGCCTTTTGCTAAAGGTCCTAGATTCTTAAACATGGTGATGACCTTTGTACTCCATCCTCTCTCTCATTATAACTCTATCACAGAGCCTCGTGCTCGATTTTTGTTATCTCTCCTTGAGCATCTTACTATAGACTTTCCCTCTCATTTCATTCTATCTACTATAGATGTTCATTTGGATGCGGCGACCCGTGATAAGCTCATCTTTCCTTCTGCTATCACGAGGATCTTACGCCATTTTTCTGTTCCTTTTCCTTCGTCCGACCATTTTACTTTCATTGTGCCATAGACGTCGCTACAGTAAAACGTAGTGAGGCACAGTTTAGGTCATGACAGCCGGATTCCACTCCTCCCTCTCGTTCGGCTCCATCTCGATCTGCTTCATCTACATCCGCTCCTTCTTCTTCTACGAGCAATGTGTCACTTGGAGACATCATGGCACAACTGCAGCGCAAGGATGCTCGCCTTGATACACTTTCTACGGAGTTGTATCAGGTAAACATTCGTGTCGGTCATATTGCACGACGGCAGGCGGCTATGGGTGGCTATGCTTCTGAGGCTTCTCCTCCACCACCTCCTACAGTGGCTTCTGATTTCGATGCTAAGGATGATGATGGTTCTGATGATGATGATGGAGTTGCTAGCTCTACCGATGAGATATCTACTTGACACTATTACCCTTTGTCACTCATAACAAAAATGGGGAGTAGTTTTGGATATGAGAATAGTCATACTTAGGGGTAGAGTTAGTATAAGACATTTTTGTTAGGGGGAGTGTTGATATTTTTGAGGGATGTAATAAGGATATGATGTATCTTTTCTTTTCTTTCTTTTATAGATACATTGTTCATGTACATTGGGTCTTGTGACCACTTATTGACATACATTGTACTTATTTCTTTCTATATGTGGATGTATGTTGTTTCTTTCACCTACCTCTTACATGTGTTGTTTCTTTTCTCTCTCTATACACATCTTTCTTATAATTGTATGCAATCTATTATTTCTATTTCACACAAGATGCCTTGATGAGTTTTGTTCAAAGTGTTTTAGAAATACAGGTTGTTAAAGTCTACTTGCCATAAACTCTCTTCTTACAAAGTTTTTCAAGAGTTTGTGTTAGGATAGATTTTATTGTATTCAACAAGTGAGTATGAGTTGAGTGATTTATGACTTCTCTCATATGTTCATTTGTTAGTTGTGGTTTTGTCACGGATTGCCAAAGGGGGAGATTGTTAGGACATATGTGTTTCACTTGTTAGGAACATATGTCATTCTTTTTATGTAATTGGCTAATCTTTTGAAAAAATGCACTTTACTTATATATGGGTAGATCTAGGATGTGTTAAAATACTTTAAAAAACCATGTTTCAAGATCAAGGGTGTAAGCCTCAAGTCTATCCAAGAAAACAAGCTGAAAGTGCAAGGTTACTAAATCTCGACAGCTGGCTCGACAGTTATCATGTGTCGAGGTTTAGAAAGCTGTTCAAGCTTGTGTGCTCGATACCTGCTCGACAGCTTTTATCTGTCGAGGTTTATAAAATCAGAATTTCTGATCTGATTTCTTGGGATCCGTGAATGTGTCTTTAGGCATTCTTTTCTCCTAACCCTAGATATATAAAAGGATTGTTTTAAGGGCTGTCAAAGTGTTCACAAGTTGCACAAGCATTGAGCAAAGTCTGTTCAAGCAAATTGTGACCAGAGAAAAAGTTTTGCCCTAGTTCATCTCTTTAGAAGAAGTTACTGTGTATGTGCACCTTTGGGTTTTGTGACCAAGCATCTTCTTGATCTTCATCGTGTGGATGAATTGAAGAACTTTGCAACCAGCCATCTTTTCTAATTGGTGATTGAAGTCACGTACTGAGATCTGCGCAAATTGGTTAGTCACGTACTTGAGAGCCATGCATCAAAAGGGAAACTGTCACTACAGAACAAGTCCAATTGAGTATTGGAGTAAGGGTTCAACCGTAGGTTGGTACGGTACTTGGGATTCCTTTATTTGTAACCGCTTGTTGTGATAATAGTAGAGTTTCGGGAGTGATGACTTGAAAATCACCCGGTGGGGTTTTTACCGTGAGGTTTTCCCCATTCGTAAACGAATCACCGTGTTATTTATTTTCCGCTGCATAATTAGTTTACTGATGATTTGTTTGTGTTGCCACACGTTTGCATGATTAATTTGATTAATTAATAACTTGGCTAATTGATAAATTGATTTAATCACAAGGGGTCAATACGTTTTTGGCCTATCAGTGTTGTTTAGCTTCATCGATCTCTCTAGTTCTTAAGGCTGCTACTAGATTAAACCTTTAGCGCTTGTCTTCGGTTGTTTAGTAGTTAAGGTTAATTAGATCACTTGTTTTCTAATTAACTGCAACTAAGGAGAGATAGGAAAATAGTTTCAATAGTGAATATTCAAAGTGTGAATTGATATATACTTACATCGATGATCAGTTGTAAAATTTTGATGGTGGATGTTGACTTGGACTAAGGTTTGTTCTCTTGATTGATTTCGATACTTAATTTGAATTGTTCCTTAGTTATTTTTATTAAAATTGTTTTCATTATACTCAAACCCCCACCCCCCCCCCCCCCCATCTTTGTCCATGTAGCATAAAATTAGGCTAGATACTCTCCGTGGAAACGATCCTTACTCGCATTACTACATATATTTTTAGGAGTATAGGTTTTATTTTTAGTTGCCTACGACAGCTCACCAATGTATCATCATCATAAGAAAAATATAAGAACAAAATGGTTAGAAAGCAACCCCTTGCATGAGCACTGTTCTACTTGAAATGATGTTTTAGAGTCAAAGAAACTTATTCAATTATCTTTGAAACCTAAAAACCCTAATTCTTGTAACAAATCTCAGAGAGGATCACCTAATATAAACAATTTGTGAGTCTCAAAACGTATGCCTTTCAGAGCGTAAAAAGAAGGTGCTGAATTATGAGGTTTAGTCTCTATTTATAAAGGTTAGAGGGCTTTAAAAATAGGTGCGGATGATTAGGGTTCAATTTCGGACGCATCCTTTTGCGAAAAGGTCGAAAAGGGTATGCCTCATCATCACCCGAAGGCCGTTGGGCCAAAACCCACAAGGAGAAAATTTGGCCCTTTTAGAGTGCCATTCGGCACTCCAAAAGTGCCGAATTGCCATTTGGACTCCGAACACTCTTTCGTGTTCAAGTGCCATTTGAACTCCTCTTCTAGGGTTTTTTGGCCAGTCCTTGTACCTAGACGTGTTTTCATCTTCCGTTTATGATTTTTTTTTTTTTTTTTTTATCTCTTTTTCTGGATAATTTAGGCTATTTCCGAATAATTATCTTGTAGATAAATACCCTAAAATAAATCTTGATAAGGTTCAGGTTATCCACAATTTTATTGTTGTCTAATCACCCTTTTTATCCTATGCATGCAATCCTATTTTAAACACTAATTATCAACCAATCACAGAATTATTTAATTAATTTTAATGGTTTAATTAATTAGAATTAATTGAAACTAATCATGTGTGGTTGACCTTACCTAGACACAATGCGTGTTGACCGTGCAAACTTGATCATGCGATATCTTTCGATCCGATGGTCCAATTTGAAAACCGGAAACACCGTTGTGACCGTTAGAATCTCAAGATCATTATTATGATGTGCAATGAATGAATTAATGCATGTAATACAAATAAAAATTGATGCATGTAATGTAAGAACAAATTGATGCATGTGATGCAATTATGATTTTTAAGGTACATGGATGGTCATTAAAGTCATTCTCCTTGATTAAATCATAGGTGTGAAATTGAGTGTCTACAATTACAACCAAAATATGTTATTCGCAGTCTAATTTGAATGTCTAGCATTTTATAAAATAAATAAATTTAATTTAAAATTTCACAATTTGCAACACGCTTTGGGTACTAGATATGGCAAAACGGGTTAGAATATTTTGACCCAACCCGAAAAATATCTAACTCGAACCCCATTTTTTTTACCCGAAGCAAAACGAGTTGACTCGTGACTCGACCCGACCCGACCCGAACCCGAACCATTTTTTAAAACTTTTTTTTGGTAAAAAAATAATAAAATTAAGAAAATATTAATTTAATTGTTTGTTGTGAGCTTTAAGGAAACAATTAAGACATTTACACAACTGTTATGCAAATTAATTGAAAGATGAATGGTTGAGTATTCTATAATGAGTAAAGATTTTTAGATATCAAATAGCAAAGTACATGCTAAGATAATCTAGTTACAGTAGAGTTAAAAATATAGAGTTAAAATTGTAGACATGTGTACATTCACAAGTATGAAAATAGTGAAGCCAAAGTATCAAATTAGTATAAATTATGAATGCTTAGACCTTTTTTTTTTTAACAATTTATGTCCAAAATAAACGGCTTTTCAGAATAAATGATGATATTTCTTAGAGTGCGTGTTGCTTAACAATAATATGATATTCCTAAAAGAAACCATATATAAATAAGTAAACAATCAAACTTTAATGTATATCTCAAATTGAAATAAAGTGCCAACCACAATTGATAGTAGATTATAAAATTAATTTTTAAGATTGTAAATTTTTTATATTTTTTTATTCTTTGTCGAATGAGTTATCCAATAAGTCATTTGTAATTTTTTTTTATATTTTGGGATGTTGATATTATGTAGAAATAAAACTTTTGTATTTGTTTTACTTATTTTTGTATTATTTGTTTTAGATAGCTATGCTAGGATTTGTATAATTTTAAATTATTGAATAAGTATTAATAAGTTTAGCTGAGTTCATTCTTGATATAAGTGGTGAATTCAAAGTAATGCATTTTACATCAAGTAATTTGTTGCATGACTTTTCAAATGACAAATATATGTTGTTTTCTTTATAAAAGAAAAAAATATATTCATGTGAAAAATATGGGTTTAACCCGACTCGACTCGAAACCTAATTGACCTGAACCCGTTTTTAACCCGCTTAAAATGACCAGTTTTTTGACCCACAACCCAATTTACCCGACCCGCCCGTTTTGCCATGTCTATTGGCTATTAACCTACTATTCCAAAGTGACTGTACGATGGTGACTGAACACCTAAGGAAGAAATATAATATACAGTCCCTATCAAAGCTAAAAATCTAAGTTTTATTTTATTTTTGAAGGTAATCAAAGTTATTAATATATCTAAGTGTCTGTTTGGTTAGCTTATTTTTTACTAACTTATTTTACTATTCAGTTTATTTTTGTTACTATTCATGGATCTCACTGCACTTTTTGATACTATTCATGAGTCCCACTGTACTATTTCAACTAACATTTACTTTTATCTACAGTACTTTCAGCAAAAAATTTTCATTTCAGCAAAATAAGCGGATTTCAAAAATACCCTAAGTCTTTCAAATAAATCTATAAAACATGAGTATTTATAACTTTTAAAATTTTCATGGATTAGTGAATTATAGTGATTGATATTTAAGGCTTCAAAAACAAAACTGATTGATACTTACTCTATTTAAAAAACAAAAGTGAAGGGATCGAGTACTTATATTTGTACTATAAATATATTACATAAGTAAGCTACGAAATAAACTCTACTAACCGCTCACATGCTCTAACTGTCTAGTAACTGGCTTGCATGCTTGTTCTTCTTTAATTGACTTTGTAACCTCTGTAAGCATTTAGCTGATAAAATTTAGCCTAATACTTATTCTCGATTGTCTAAATTTAATTATATCTGCAAGTAACACAAAATTCTCGAATGAATTCTAAACTTTTCCCACGAAAGCCTAACAACCTGCTCTAGAGTTTTTGAAATGAGAACCAAGATCAAGATTGTCGGGTCTGGCTTTTTTTTTTTTTTTTTTGGTGTGGGGGGGGGGGGGGGGGGGGGGGGGGGTTGGGTGTTAAACTTTCCCAAAATTATAATATAGACCGGTATTATGTGTTGAACTTTCCCAAAATTATAATCTATTTTTTTAGAGGACCCAAAATTATAATCTTAATCACGTAATTAACACAATCAAAGACGTGTACTTTTGTATAATTCACAATACCCAAGGGCAAAAATATCTTCTTAAAATTCTGACTCAAATAGGTTTTGCAACCCGATTTGGAGACTAATCCAACGTGACCATGTGATGGGTGATTGAACACTGGTTTGCTTTTCATATTTGATGTGGGCAAAGATTAGGTCTAATGGTTTAGTACACTAGACCCAAGCTAAGTCCATTTTATCTACATATAGGAAGAAATTATAATAGGAGGGATCACACAGTGGCAGTTTCCACCTTATGGCCAAGATGGTCCCAGACTACCTTACTTGAAAAAAAATTTATATATAATAATTTAAAATTTTATATTTATTTACCTTTAAAAAAAAATTTGGGACCACTCTAAATTTTTGTTATGCCAATAAAATTAAATTTTGGTTCATAATTTGAGCAACTTAACAATATATTGGGGTCTTTCAAGAAAAAAGGAAAAACTCAAAAAAAAAATTAACTAAAATCTGAAAAAATAAAAATAAATAAATAAATAAATTTATAATAAAACTATTACAGGCTGGGCAGTGGCTTGATTCCTTCTACTAAGCATACTGCCTAATATAACACAATTTTCAACCTTTTATTATTTTTTATTACAGGATTATTTTTCCTCGCCTAACATATATGACTTACTTCTCATTTTTAATTATTTTTTCTTGTTTATTCTTGACCACACACGTCTTCTGTCTCCTCAATTTTTACACTTCATACTTTTAAATTTTATCACATCTTCATCTACACTTTTACATCTACGTTGCCTTCCTCCGTATTCGTAACTTCTGTATCTTCTACCTGTACCAGTGCGGCAATGCCTCTTCTCAAGTTTTGAGTCTCAAATTTCTCAATACGATTTTAGCTATACAAGTACCTTTGTTCATTTCTTTTATTTTCATTTTTTTTTCCTTTTGAGATTTTTTGGTTTATAGAATGCAAATTTGTTTTGGTTTAAGAAATTTTTTTTTTTTTAAGCATAAACTTCATGCCGGCCGAATCTTGAATTTCGGCCGGTATTTATCGAAACACCCGAAATAGACCGGAATGACCCAAAAAATTTTTCAAAGTGGAATAGGGTGGATTACTATTCCGGTTTTTTTACTAGCACGGTATTTTCTGGCCGTTACGGCTGGAACGGAATAGAATTAATAACATTGAATCAAACCTAATTACCTAAAGGCTAAAAAGAAATAAGATTGTGTAATTTATGCTTCCTAAGGAACACCTGAACAAAATTCCTGGAGCCACCACTAGGATCACAAATAAGAAATCTATTGGTAATCACTTCTTAGCTAAATACATGGATTTATTTAGAGAACTAGATATTGACTGCCCTCCAGACTTAGAGGGGTTGATAACACCTTGTGTGAGTGACACTGAAAACTTGAAATTATGTAAAATTGCAGCCCCGCAAAAGATTCTGGAGGTGGGACGTGCATGACAGAACTAAAATCCTCAAGTCTTGATGACACCTTGTGTGAGTGACGCTGAAAACTTGGAATTATGTAAAATTCCAGGCCCACAAGAGATTAAGAAGGGTGGGATATGCATGGTAGAACTAAAATCCCCAAGTCTTGATGGTTTCTTAGTGTTGTTTTACAAGAAGTATTTGGGGGGGAGTGTTTGAGCAATGGTGAATGTAGTTGCTAGTTTCCTCAACATTGAAGAATGCCAAAAGAGGTAAATAATTCACTAATCCTTCTTGTCCCAAAGATCCAAAACCTACCTCCTTTAGCCATTTTTTGGCCTATTAGCATGTGTAATGCGTTGTATAAAATGATTATCAAAGCTTATTGTAATATGACTAAGGAGTCAAATTGCCCCTAATCAATCAGCATATATCCCTGGGAGTGAATTTGCAAAGAATGAAGTAGTGCTCCAAGAGATTCTTCATCGCTTCAGGAGGAGAAACCTAATGGACGGTATGCTAGCTACTAAGTTAGACCACCAAAAGGCCTCTGATAGAGTCAAATGGAGATTTCCAATTAAGGATATGTTTTGTGCAACCTTGGATTCAATGAAAAGTTCAATCATTTGATCACAACATGTGTCTCCACAGTCTTCGTTGAGATCTTGATTATTTTTTGTGGTAATTAAGTCGAGATTGTTGGGTTAAGATTTCTTGACCCCGGTTAATTATTCAATTACCCAAATTGATTAATTAAGTTCATTTGCATACAAAATGTGAAGGCACCAACATATCACCAAAAAGACTAAGTGCTGCGCAAAATAAATTTGATACAGTGATTTATTGACAAATGGGGAAAACCTCGCAAGGCAAAAACTCCACCGGGTGATTTTAAGGTCACCATTCCTAAGAATCCACTAATCAACAATCAAGCGGTTACAAGTATAAGGAATCTTACCAACTACCTTGGCCTATCCCGAAATACCAATTTACGGTTGAACCTTTGCTCCAATACCTAATTGGACTTGATATTATAGTAGCCTTCTTTCTTTGGATGCACAAATCTCCAATCTGTGACTAACTACTTTACACGAATCCCAGTATGTGACTAACTCTTTTGCACGAATCTCAATACATGACTAATTCCACAACAATCCTTTGATTGTTGTAGTTGATTTACAACAACTTCACATAGAAACACCAATAAGTACTGTGGACGACTAAATTTCTCGGTTCGAAATAAAGTCAAACGAGTAAAATAGTTGCACAAATGTGAATTTGTATTGATGATTGTGGTATAATTCTCTGTGATTACAAAAGATTGATCCTCTGATTCGATCTCCTTATTGATTGGATTTGTGGTGATGTAATTTTGATTTGAACACAAAATATTCTTCAATTTGGTTGATGAATGGATCGAAGATCGCTAAAACGGAATTACAATGAATCTCTGGCTATGAGCTTGTTAGAAATCCTTTGTTCTTCGCGTTCTTCGTGTTCTTCGTGTGTTCTTCGTGTTCTTGAATTTGTGGTGGAAGTTCTTCGGTGCTTTAGAGGCTTGAATCCGTAGAGCTTCACTGATTTGTGGTTTGTTGATGTTTTCGGACACCTTAGGCTTGATCCCCGCAGACTTTTGGATCTAGGCGGATGATTTTGATGATTTCTCTTCGAATGTTCTTAGTATTCGAAGGTTTGAAGTTCTTGAAGTTCTTGGAGGCTTTAGAGCTTGGTTCCGGCAGAGCTTCTATACTTCTGTGCTTCAGATGGTTTGGTGCCCTCCTAAATGCCTCAGGAAGGCTTCTATTTATAGGAGTTTTGGGGTGGATGAGTGACACGTGGCGGAATCTGACTGGTGACACATGTCACGATCTGATTGGTCCGCTTGGGTCATCGCTTACACGTGCGAGGTTGCTTAGGTCATCGCTTACACGTGCGAGGTTGCTTGGGTCATCGCTTACACGTGCGAGGTTGCTTGTGTCACTGCTTACACGTGCGCTTGATGTGTGATTGGTTTTTGCATGACACTTGACAAATTTCTGTTGGTTTCTGAGCAGTGATAGTAAAACCTAACAGCAATATGTGGTGCTTTGTAATTGATTGTATTTTGTGGACTTGGTAGTGTGACGTGTCAGCTTGTGATAGGTCGGGAATTTTCCCTCTCTACAAATGCCCCCTCGAGACTCGTTCACGCACACAGTTTCAGAGTGTGGTGTGGGAATGAGTTTCGAAAATAGATTTTTACATTTGGCTCTTCAAATGAAGTAATTGAAGGTGGTGGAGCTTTTAACAGGATGAGATAATTTTCGAGGAGTAGACCCACCCATATGAAAGGCTTTGATGAGACTGAAAAGGGGTCTGCGAGTATTTGAATGTGCTTGCGTGACTGAGCCTTCTTAGCAGAGGTTAAGTTGAAGTAGCTTCAGAAGTATGTTTTGGATCGTTGGCGGCGATCACAAGGTGTAGAAGATGGGGAGGATACGAGGATGGTGGCTGGGTACAACATACAGAGTCATGGGGCTAGCCTTGCGTTTTTAAGAACTGCTGGTGAAGTTATCTCAGAAGAGTATACTTCGGATTAAGGCGAGGCCATGTGGGAATATGGTTGAATGTGCTTGTGTTATCGCATCATTCAGGTTAAGTTGAGGTAGTTTCAGAAGTTTAGGGATTTTGGTGATGCTGGTGTTGGTGGTGAAGATGACGGGGATGAAGCAAAGTGAATGGGTGAAACATACACCACCATGGCACTGGCCCTGTACGTCGGGGATCCCCTGGTGTAGATGTTTCTGGGCAGTACAACTTTGGATCCGGGACTGACTGTATGTTGCTGGGGGTCTGACAGTAAGTCATTGAATGTGCATGTGTAATGGGACCAAACCGACAGACGTTAAGTTGAAGTAATTTCAGAAGAGTATCTTCTGAAATACTTCAAGTTGTATTTAAGTTGGAGTAATTCCAGAAAGTGTGTTTTGAGGTACCAGCAACGATGACCTTTGGATCCCACTGTGGTTGGGATATGGCATAAGGTTTTGGCAACCATTTGCCGGCTCCAAAGGCTGAACTCTGACGAGCTGGTGCCTTGAAGGTTGCCTCAAATGTTGGATGGAAGACAATTTGTAGGATACCCCAACACTTTTTACCATCTTCACTTACTGCTACTTTTTGGAAAAGCACAAAAAAATGAAAGATGGGGCTAACTTGTGATTCTGGTCTTAAAAACCAGCCAAGTTGCTGTTTGATCCGAACCACTGCTTCTGCTGGAAGACCAAGCAATTGGAGAGAGACTATAGGAGACCTAAGGTTAGGAATAGGTGTCTCAGCTGGACTTGGATTTCCTGGCCAACCAAATTCACGGAAGCATGGAAGGTCGACACAGAGCTTGTTATGAGTAATTTTATGGACAACTGTGGTCGTTAAGGGGAGAAACAAAATTTGTTTGGATCTCAAAACTACAATGATGTTGTGAAGAGGGTTTCTACCGAACCATGAGAGGGTTGATTTCAAACTGATTATGAAGCAATATTGGTTGCTAAGTGTTGAGAATGATGAAGCCATAGTGAGAAATGGTTGTGAGAAGGAGGACTTAAAAATTTGAAAGAAGCAAATCTTCATTTCATAACTCAGTGTGTTTTTCTGGATGAGTTCTTGATGAATTCGGCCCTTCTATTTATAGTGGAGAGACGAAGAATGGTGGATGGATAGTTGAGAATGGCGGATGTGAATTTTTGGTGAGACCGGTGATGAGAATGGTAGGTGAGAGACTGGTGGATGAGAATGGTAGGTGAGAGACCGGTAGAGAGCGAGAATGGTAGGTGAGAGAGATGAAGAATGGTAGGTGGGAATGTTTGGCACCGAAAGGGGAATGGTGAGTTGGACGGGTGACCCGATGTGATTTCAAGTTCAAGACACACTTGTGAGAGTTCATCTGTACTTTTGAAAGGGAAACCCTGATGGAGTCTGGAGAATAACCTTGAGAGGGTCCAGACCAAGTGGATGAATCTCAAATTTTGATATTGAGAGCTTTAGTTTTGGACATTGTCAGTGCTTCGGATATGTGAGTTAGATTGGTGATTTCCAAGTCATGAAAAACTATGCAAGACAAGTCTGGCTCGAAAATCTTGACTTTGGGTTGATTTCAACACAAAAGACAACTATCTTGGAATTGAGTTATTCGTGCAATTTTCGAGTCTCAAATGATGGAACGGACTCCAAAATTGGAATGTACGCGAAAAATTGAGCAAGATAGGTCCATCTTAAAATTTTTGACTTTTGGTCGACATTTACGCAAAAGTCAACTTTTTGAAAATTGGACGTTTGCACAATTTCCGAGTTTCGAATGAAGAAACGGATCCCAAAATCGGAATGTACTCGAAAAACTAAGTGGGACAGGCCCCTTTTGAAAATTTTGACCTTTTGGTCAAAGTCAAAGGTCAAGCTCGGTCAAAGAATTTTTTTTTTTTGTTCGGACCGGGTCAGATTTTCGGGTCGAGCCGGTCCAAGTCAAACCGGGTCGGTCAAACCGGGTAAGATGACGTCATTCATGACGTCACAGAGCGGAGCGCGTGTCAGCGCGTAGCGCGCGTCAGCGCGTAGAGCGCGTCAGCGCGTGGCGCGTGTACGCGCAAGGCGCGTGAAAGTGCCCGGCGCGTGGGCGCGCGTGAAGAAGTCTGGAGGCGCGTGTAGGCGCGTGAAGTTGACCTTGTGCACGCCGGAGCTTCAGGCGGCGCGTGGCGGTGTTTTTGGGCCTGAAATTTTTGGGTTTTGTGGATCTGAAGCCGCAGAAGCCGTCTATGGTGTCAGTTTTGTAAAATCATGGGCAGATTTGCACAGATTTGAAGGACTAGGCCGCGGACCATTGTGAGCTTGTGGTGGCGCGTGATGGCGCGTGGTTGCTCCGTTCTTGATGATTTTTTCTGGGTTTTTTAGATCTTTGTTTGTAGAAGATTCCTGTGGGTTCAGTTTTGTGAAATCATGAACTGATTTGCACAAATTTGTCAGAGAAGGATGCGGGTCATTGTTGGACTTATGAAGCTTTTCAACGGCTCTGACAAGGCGGCACCTGTGTTTAGATTTGAAGGTCTTGAAGTGGGTGATGAGCCACCATTTTCTGACTCTCTTCATTAAATGTTCTCTTTTATTCTCAAAATTTGGTGCAGTCTTTTTTTGACTTTGAGTGCATGTGAGTTGCAAAATCTGACTTTGAACTCCACAAAACTCTCTATATAAGGCCATCCGGGCATGAACTAAATTACACAAGCAGAGTCTTCATGAGTAGCATAATACTAAGTGTAGAGAAATTATGCAGAGAAATTATGTTTTTTTTTTTTTTTTTTTTTTTTTTCACATTCTTGGTTTGTACTAACCATTTTTTTTTTTTTTTTTTTTTGACAGGCTAGAGATTAAAATTGAAGCTCTCTCTTTATCGATTTTTTTTTTTTTTGGTTGAGACATGCCGTAAGATTTTCTACTGACAAGTCCTTTGTTGTTGCTTGTTTTTGTCATGCAGCATGTTTTCTTTGGCAATTAAGCCGCACCCACACTTGTCTTTTCAATGCAGCCATCTCAAGGGTCTTTGCAACGTAGCCACATCAAGAGTCTTTACCATGAAGATATGCCAGCATTTGTCCTTGTACTGAAGCCATGCCAACATCCATTTTTGCCATGAAGCTATATTTGCACTTACAAATGTCATGAAGTCGTACCACCATTTGCACTGAAGCTGTATCAACATTCATCTTTGCCATGAAGCCACGTCAACAGTTTATTTGCATCGAGGCTGTGCCAACGCTCATCTTTGCCATGTCAACACTCATCTTAGCCATGAAGCCATGTCAACAATTCATTTGCATTGAAGCCGTATCAACATTCATCTTTGTCATGAAGCTACGTCAACACTTCATTCAAAGCCGTGCCAACCTTCATCTTTGCCATGTCAACACTCATCTTAGCCATGAAGCCATGTCAACAATTCATTTGCATTGAAGCCGTATCAACATTCATCTTTGCCATGAAGCCACGTCAACACTTTATTTGCATCGAGGCTGTGCCAACGCTCATCTTTGTCATGAAGCCATGACAACACTCCACACTAGCACACTCGCATTTGAAGTCGCAGCCATATTTGCCTTTATAATAAAGCTACAACAGCATCAATTTTCAGAGGCAACATAGCTAAGACATCGAGGTGCATAGCACTGTAGTTAGACATAAGGATTTCAAAGATGCCAACAAGACGTTGAAGATGCAAGGAAAGGCCAACAAAACCTTGAAGATGAGGGAAAGAATGGTGCCAATACTTTGAAGATGTCAGAACATGCCACCAAGGATTCGACACTGCATGAACATGCCCATAGAGGAGAAATGATGCAACACCGACTTCGGATATATAATCAATCATCATTCTGGAGGAAGTTGACGTCATCCAAATTTCAGAGACATGATGTAAAACGACATTACTCAGAAAGGAGATGATGTAGCTTATACTTGCAAGGTACAAGAAGATGCCCCCAGGAGATAAGTGATGCAAAGCATACTTCAAAGACGTGGGAGAATGTCCATAGAAGATGGGCAATGCCATGCAGACTTTATTTTCGACTACAACGATCTTCGATCATCCTATTAAGCAGTTGACTGTCTTTAAGCAATGCCTTGCCAACCAAAGAGACCTTAAAAGCATATTGACAACCGTTGCAAAACTCTTCAAGCCAGACTGACAATCCTTCTTCTTTTCATGTGACTAAACTTAGTGACAAGTACTAAGCTGCCTACGTACCCCGGAGAGGGATCAAGTCATCACGTAGTTCAAAAGAAATTTTTTTTTTGTTTGATAATTTTTTTTCTTGATGATTTTTTTTTTGATATTTTTTTTTTGATATTTCCTTTTTGGATGATTTCTTTGTTTTTGTTTTTGTTTTTTTTTTGTTTTTGTTTTTGTTTTTTTTTTTTTTTTTTTTTTTGTTGCAAAAAAGGAGGGCTCAGTGTGTAATAGTGGGTATCACCACTAATCGAACCCGAGACCTCTCAAGGGCGACTTGGGCATCCAACCACTACGCCACACTAGCAATTGGTGACATAGAGTGGGATTAATTTCTCCTTATTGGTACGCCGTCAAAGGTAATGGAAAGACATCATGTACTCTTGCAGCGTTACAGTGGGTAGTTTAAGCTCTTGCCGAGGAGCACTCCTTGATGTTCAAGCGTAGAAGTGTTTAAGGAACTTCCCATTAATGGGGCTGATCCTTGCATCATCATTGTTGATCAACTTGTAAGCTTGGTTGGTGTTTGCCCCCTGCTTGAGAGTTGAAAGTCCATCACAAGCAACGGTCACATGGTTTGACCCGACAACTTCATTGAAGTCTAGATCGATCTTGTTTTCTTTGGCAAGCTTCATGATTTGTTCTTTGAAGATGAAGCATTTTTGGATTGGATGGCCAATGATGCGATGATATTTGCAGTAGTTAGGGTCATCAACTTTCCCCATGTCTTCTGGCCGCTTGCATTCTGGCAATTCGATTAGCTCCAACTGCAGTAGTTGTTCTAAGATGTTTGGCACATCTTCATCGGGGAATGGATATACTTTTTGCTCACGTTCCTTAAAAGTCGGACGACGCATCTCATTCTTTTGCCATCCTTCAAGCTGTTTTTCATTTGCCTTTGCTCCTCTTCTTGGAACCTTGACTTCGACAGTGTTAACAACCATTGGGTCTTTGAGGCTAACTTTTGCATTTCTATCATTCCTCTTTACTTCCTTTACGCTTTCCTTAGGTATGGGAGGTTTTGTATTTCCTCGGCTAGCAATGCTCAGCTCCATGTCATGCGCACGAGTTGCTAACTCTTCAAATGTTCGAGGCTTTATCCCTTGAAGGATGTAAAGAAGTCCCCAATGCATGCCTTGGATGCACATCTCTACAGCAGAAATTTCAGAAAGTCTATCCTTGCAATCTAGACTCAAAGAACGCCATCGATTGATATAATCGACCACTGGCTCATTTTCCCATTGCTTGGTATTAGTAAGCTCTATCATGCTCACCGTACGACGCGTGCTATAGAATCGATCAAGAAACTCTCTTTCGAGTTGTTGCCAACTGTCGATTGACTCGGGTTCTAAGTCTGTATACCAATCAAAGGCATTTCCCTTGAGCGAACGGACAAATTGCTTTACAAGAAGGCCTCCTTGAGTCCCTGCGTTCTCACAAGTTTCTACAAAGTGAGCAACATGTTGCTTAGGGTTTCCTTTGCCATCAAACTGCAAGAACTTGGGGGGTTGATACCCATTTGGCATCCTCATGTTATTGATGCGCTTTGTGTAGGGTTTTGAATATGTGAGAGAACTTGTAGAAGAACCTCCATATTGTGCTCGGATGGTATTTGTTATCATGTCTTGTAATTGTTGGACTGACAACGAAGCAACCAAAGTAGATTGTTCTCGTCAGGAAGTGTCTTCAATTTCTTTTCCTTCATCATCCTTTGCGGATGTGAATTTATGACCATGGCTTGATTCACCAAGATCTTGTACTTCGAGTTTGTTCATTAAAGTTGCAATTTGAAGGTCCTTATCTTCAAGTGCTTTTGTGAGAAGGACGACCCTTTGTTCCATTTCAACCATCTTTTCTTCCATGGTAGTGGTGTTAGTCATCATGACTGACACAACTTCCCAAGATGATGGAGAAGGAAGTGAATTGAAGTGAGCACATGAAATCTCATTTTTTGAGTTCCCTTTGATGGGAGAGAAATCGTGCGAACAACTTCTTGTGAAGGAAGAAGGGGATTTGCCCCCATACTTGAGATGTTCCAAGGTGGAGATGTCCTTGTTGATGACCTTATTTCTTGTGAGAGGGTCTAAGGAGATGATTGTCTGGACCTTGGCTTCCTTGGTTGATTGATATTGAAGTTGATTGTTTGCTTTGGGTTGGCTACAATTGATTGCACCAATGTATTTGTTGGTGGTAGTTGTACCAAGTTTAGTTGAAGTAGCTGTTGAAGCTTGGATGGTCTTGCTAGTAGCCATTGAAGTTGATAGCAAGATGATGAAGATTTCTTTCTTTGAAGGAGAATGAGATAAGAGGCAGAGATGTCCCACTGGGCGTGCCAGAATATGTGGACGACTAAATTTCTCGGTTCGAAATAAAGTCAAACGAGTAAAATAGTTGCACAAATGTGAATTTGTATTGATGATTGTGGTATAATTCTCTGTGATTACAAAAGATTGATCCTCTGATTCGATCTCCTTATTGATTGGATTTGTGGTGATGTAATTTTGATTTGAACACAAAATATTCTTCAATTTGGTTGATGAATGGATCGAAGATCGCTAAAACGGAATTACAATGAATCTCTGGCTATGAGCTTGTTAGAAATCCTTTGTTCTTCGCGTTCTTCGTGTTCTTCGTGTGTTCTTCGTGTTCTTGAATTTGTGGTGGAAGTTCTTCGGTGCTTTAGAGGCTTGAATCCGTAGAGCTTCACTGATTTGTGGTTTGTTGATGTTTTCGGACACCTTAGGCTTGATCCCCGCAGACTTTTGGATCTAGGCGAATGATTTTGATGATTTCTCTTCGAATGTTCTTAGTATTCGAAGGTTTGAAGTTCTTGAAGTTCTTGGAGGCTTTAGAGCTTGGTTCCGGCAGAGCTTCTATACTTCTGTGCTTCAGATGGTTTGGTGCCCTCCTAAATGCCTCAGGAAGGCTTCTATTTATAGGAGTTTTGGGGTGGATGAGTGACACGTGGCGGAATCTGACTGGTGACACATGTCACGATCTGATTGGTCCGCTTGGGTCATCGTTTACACGTGCGAGGTTGCTTAGGTCATCGCTTACACGTGCGAGGTTGCTTGGGTCATCGCTTACACGTGCGAGGTTGCTTGTGTCACTGCTTACACGTGCGCTTGATGTGTGATTGGTTTTTGCATGACACTTGACAAATTTCTGTTGGTTTCTGAGCAGTGATAGTAAAACCTAACAGCAATATGTGGTGCTTTGTAATTGATTGTATTTTGTGGACTTGGTAGTGTGACGTGTCAGCTTGTGATAGGTCGGGAATTTTCCCTCTCTACAAGTACTTCAATGTTGATGCTATAGAATTTGCTTGGTTACAAAACCTAAAGACATATAAGAAACGCAGCAAGAACTCTTTGGTTTGGTGAAATAGAGAAAACTTGGTTACAAAACCCTAACCTCATAAATGGAGTGTTTCTCTCTCTCTCTCTCTCTCTCTCTCTCTCTCTAAAAACCTTTCTAATAGATGGCTTATGATGTCCTTTAAATACTGGTTCAAACGGATCTCAATTCAGGTTTCAAACGAATAAGTTATGGGCTTTTTCGTGTTGCTGATTTTTGTTAATCTGCAAAGCTCGATCTTTTGAGATGCTATCGAGAACAAAATCTTGATCTATCGAGCTACTATTGAGGAGAGAGTAAGTTTTAGCTTCTATCGAGAGGTATCAAGACTTCTATTGAGGTACATGCTAAAAATGTGCTGAAAATGTGTTTTTCTTGAACTTTTCTTGAGCAAATTTTATATTGGTCTTTGTTGAGATTCAAATTTGCTCACAGTCTAAGGCCCAAAGAAATAATACATTGGGCCAATTTCAAGGAAATGAGCCTAGAGAAAGTAAAAAAAAAAAAAAAAAAAAGAGCTGGGCTCACGTAATGAAGAAAAGAAAAAAAAAAAAAAAGAAAGAAGAAAAGGATGGGAGATCCAAAGACCCATGGAAGGACAGAATTTAAATACATAAAGTAAAGCCCAACTGGCCAGGATCAATAAACCAAAAGGAGCCCAAAGAGATGGGCCGGGATCCCAGAAGTAACCAAAGTCCGGAGATCTTTTCTTGAGCAAACTTTGTATTGGTCTTTGTTGAGGTTCAAATTTGCTCACAATCTAAGGCCCAAAGAAATAACACATTGGGCCAATTTCATGGAAATGAGCCTAGAGAAAGTAAAAAAAAAGGGCTAGGCTCAAGTAATGAAGAAAAGAAAAAAAAAAGAAAAAAAAGGAAAGAAGAAAAGGATGGGAGATCCAAAGACCCATGGAAGGACAAAATTTAAATACACAAAGTAAAAGCCCAACTAGCCAGGATCAATAAACCAAAAGGAGCCCAAAGAGCTGGGCTGGGATCCCAGAAGTCACCAGAGTCCGAAGATTTATGGGATGCGCAGCACGATATAAAGCAAATTCAAAAGAGGGATAAAAGACAAAGAGCATGCGGATCTGATGCGCCAGACATGCAGTGGGATTAGAATGTACAAAAGCAAAACATGCATGAACGAAGGGGCTGCGCCCCAAGGTCCCCAGAATGGGAAAACCATAAAAGAGGCAACTGGAAGGGAGCTTTCAACCCAGCAGTATATGGACTCCAACTATTAGAGAAAATGACAAGAATGGAGTGCAACCAAAAGCTGGAAGGGTGAAAGAAAAGGCCAAATGGTTGAAGATCAGCAACTTGAGGAGAGCTTGAAATAGAAAAACAGCTATGGGGCTTTCAACTTGGTCGCACCAAAGGAAAGAAGTTATGGGAAAAAGGGAAACGACCAGCCCCTGAGCAAACTGACACAGCACGAACTCTGAGGGGCAAAAGGGAGAAATCACTGGTACCCCGAAACCCTAGAGCTGCACTATAAAAAAAAGGAGGAAATCCTTGTTAAAAGGACGGATTCTGGACTCATTGATCTTGGATTCAGGCATTCATCGCCATTTTTTTCGGATTTCTAGAAAAGACATAGAGCCATAGAAAAGAACTCTGTAAAGTTTAAGGAAAAACAGAGGAACTGCTCCCGGTATCCCAAAAACAGCCACTATAGCACATGCTCGGATTCAACAAATTCAAACTTTCCAAGTCTTCGAAGCTTGAATAGCTATCAAAGTCTGTAATTTCTGAACTTAGTTGAACCTTGTATCACGTCTTAGTGAGCATTGTAATCACAACTAAAGAAAATTAATAAAATGTCTCTCATTGATTAGAGGATCCCTAACTTTTTGTTTTAATGTATCTTTATTGCTGTGCATTTCCTTGACCGTTTAAACTATCATTCAATATAGACATTTTTGCTTGTTAGTTTAATTGTGTTGTAGGAAAGCTTGTTTTGTGCACCACTTGGTTCTTAAACAGCCTTTTAGCTGTGGTGAACCAAGCCCAGTCTACCAAGAACAACTATTTGGCCCAAGATCTTTGGGCCACTGTGCTAAAAAAAAAAGGTATTCTCACATTTTGGCGACTCCACTAGGGACTGGGTAAAGAAAAGAGAAGAAGCAATCCTTTCGCAGAACATGCCTTCAAGACCAAGGAACAGCAAAGGTGCTAATATGCCACCCACGACCTTTGAGCCCATGGGAGAAAATGAAGTGGCCTCTAGACAAAGGGGCGAGGTCCCCTTGACAGAGCAGGAGGCCATATCGGAACAAAGGAATGTAGGACAGGAGCCAGACCTCATGGCTCGAATGACTGCAATGTTGAAAGATTTGCAGTAAGAAGTCTGACTTCTTAAAGAAGGCAAGACTCAGGAAATCAGAAACAATGCCCCTCCTGTGGGCAACCAAGATAGGACCCAGCCAAAAAGAGGGTCAGCAATGGGTGGAGGAACCAACCCTCAGTACCTGACACTGGCAGATGTTAATGCCCTCCTGGACCAAGAAAGAGAAAAATTTTCGGGGATCCCTAAGAATTTTCTCGAGATCCCCCATTCCCACCAGAACTCCTTGGCAAGCCATACCCCAAAGGCTACGAACCTCTAAAGTTCCATCCTTTTGATGGAAGAAATGGTAGTGCTGTGGAACACGTGAGTAGGTTCGTCCACACCATGAGCCCCTACGCAAGAAATCGAGAGCTATGTCTAAGAGAGTTTGCTAAGTCCTTAGTGGATAGAGCGTACACTTGGTACACCACACTGAGATCTGGGTCCATTAAAACCTGTGATGAGATGATGGAGAGATTCTGTGCAGAATATTACCCGGGCAAGGACAAGGTCACTTTCCAAAGCTTTCAGATGGTAAGGCAGAGGCCTGGAGAGGATCCCGTCCAGTTCATCAGAAGATTTGAAGATGTGTCCCTAGATTGTTATGGGGACCATGAAGAAAAAGAACTCGTATAGACTTGCATATCTACCATGCTTTTCGATTACAGACTCAACCTCAAAAATCTATGTATCACACAGTTCGCTAATATGCTACAGAGAACTAGAAGGATAGCACAAATTATGAGGGCAAAGAGGATGCTGGCACCCCAAGCCATGACAGCATCAGTGGGAGAAAAAAGAAAGAGGCTTGACGGAAAAGTGTTCGAGGAACCACCGGCGATCCCATGTATCGCAAAAGAGTTAAACCATGTCCTAGACAAATGGATCGGGGATGGAGTGGTTAGGCCATTCACTGTGTCCAGACCACCAATCGAGGAAGAAAGAAAAAATCCCTTGTTTTACAGAATTCATAATTATGTCAAGCATTCTACCAAGGATTGCTAGACCCTCTGCAGGCTCTTCCACAAGAAGCTAAGAGAAGGGACCCTGGAGCTTACTTAGAAGAATGTCAGAAGTACAAAGGAACCCCTTGCCCAACCACAAAGGGAAGGGGGTGGTGGCCGTGCTAATCCATGGGAACCCAGCAGAAGCAGAAGAGTCTGAAGAATCCTTCCACCCGAGCATAGTCAGAACCCTCCAGAAGAATCCCAAGTTCAGATCATTATTCAACCAATTAGGATTTGGACCAGAAGCAAGAAGGGTGGCCACGGAGTCTCTCATGACTATAGCAGCAGATTTAGGAATGGAATGTTTCACAGCAGAATCACATGCTAGCTGAGCTTTCTTGGAGATAACCAACGCCATAACTTTCACTGATGAGGACATGGAGGCTGAGCATCTAGACCACCGCAGACCCCTTTATCTAGTGGCCACCATAAATGGTGTCCAAATCAGAAGAGCACTGGTAGACACAAGGGCATCGCTCAATCTCATAGCCCTGAGCACCTTAGAAGCTGTTGGCCTAGCTGGAAGGAGGATCCTGGGAACTCCCATGGAGATAACCGGATTTGGAGGATTAGCAAAATCAACCGAGGGATATGTACAGCTGGCCCTAAGAATGGGGCCAATAGTAGCCTTGACCAGATTTCATGTAATCAATTCAGAGGTGTCCTACCATGTGCTGTTGGGTCGGCCATGGCTCCATAAGCACCGCCTTATCCCATCCACGTACCATCAGTGTGCTAAAGGGAGATTGAATGGGAGGCCTGTAAGGATCCCTACCAATCATAACCCTTTCAATCAGGGAGAAGTAAACTTTGTGGAAACAATGTTCTATGATGAGTTAGAACCGGACAATGAGAGTCCCATGCCAGGGACACCAGGGGCACCTATTCTGGAAAAAGAAGAAGGAGGAGGTACCCATGACTTGAGAGATCTCCTAAAGAGAAAAAGGCAAAAAGGGGAGCCCAGCACCTCAGGATCCCGGGAATGTGTAGTAGTACGAGAACCCGGGGGAAGATTGATTTACCGATTATGAAGGTGCGCGGGGCCTGAGTGCATCGTGCAGGAGGGTCCTGGACTACCAGAATGTATGGTAGCTCAAGAGGAGGACCCAGAGGAACCAGTTAAAGAGATACAAATCCAGCCTGAGGAAGAATTGCAGGAAACAAACTTGGGGGCTGAGCTGGGATCCCAAAAGCTTGTTTTCATCAGTGGACAGTTGGCAGCACAAGAAAAGGAGCCACAGATGGCGTTACTCAAAGAATACATGGATGTGTTTGCATGGACCTATGACGAGATGCCTAGTCTGGATCCTAGACTAGTGGTCCATGCTCTCAATGTGGACCCAGGAGTCAAACCAGTAATCCAACCAGCCAGGGTCTTTCACACTGATGTAAAAACTCAGATAACCCAAGAAGTCAAGAAGCTACTGGCAGCTAGTTTTATCAAGCCCATTCAGCATCCCAAATGGCTCTCCAACATAGTACCTGTGAAGAAAAAGAACAGCCAGATTCGTTGTTGTGTGGACTTTCATAACGTGAACAAGGCATGTCCAAAAGATGAGTTCCCTCTGCCTAATATTGACCTCCTTGTGGATTCAGCCGCAGGAAGTTCTATGTTTTCGTTCATGGATGGATATAGTGGGTACAACCAGATTCGCATGGCTGCCAAAGATGCTGAAAAGACAGCATTCAGGACCCCAATTAGGAATTTTTATTACACTGTGATGCCTTTTGGCCTAAAAATGCAGGGGCTATGTACCAGCGAACCATGACAGCCATCTTCCATGACATAATGCATAAGGAAATGGAAGACTATGTGGATGATATTGTTGTCAAGTCAAAAACTAGGACAGGACACCTTCAGGTACTTGAACAGGTTTTCAAAAGATGCAAAGAATACAAACTACGCATGAACCCCATGAAATGCGCCTTTGGCGTATTTGCGGGGAAGTTCCTCGGGTTCCTGGTACATCACAGAGGCATAAGTGTAGATCCAGCTAAAGCTGCAGCCATTGCCACAATGAAAAGAACAACAACAGTGAGGGAGCTCAAAGGCTTCCTAGGAAGGGTCTCCTATATTAAGAGATTTATGCCAGGACTAGCTTCAGTCATAAGTAGCTTATCCAAACTGTTAAAGAAAGGAATCAAGTTCACCTGGGGAACGGAGCAGCAGGAAGCCTTCCAAAGGATTCAGCAAATTATGAATCATTTACCCACTCTCCAGGCGCCAGTACGTGGGTGACCCCTGTTGTTGTACTTAGCATCAAATGCCCAAGCAATAGGAGCCTTGCTGGCACAAGAAGATGATGATGGGAATGAGCGGCCTATTTATTATGTAAGTAAGACAATTAAGAATGCCGAGACCAGGTATCCCAGGATAGAGAAAGCCTGCCTAGTGGTTATTTACGCATCCCAGAGGTTGAAGAGGTATTTCTCAACCCATCAGATCCTTTTGGTAACTAAGTCACACCCCATAAAGACACTCCTGTATCAGCCCCTCATAACAGGGAGGATAGCACAGTGGCTGGTTTTGCTATTTCAATATGACATAGGCCTGAGGACCCCCAAGGCTGTCAAAAGTCAAGCCATAGCAGACCTCCTAGCACAGTTCCTAGGAAAGGAAGAAAGCTCACTAAGTGAAGAGATCCTGGGTGAGGTAGCAGTAGCAGGGATTTCAGGAAAGAAATGGACAATGAGATTCAATGGGTCAGCCACAACGACCTCGAATGGAGTAGGAGTTGTACTAAGCTGTGAGGACGGGGACACCATACCCTTATCATTCAAGCTTGGGTTCTCCTGTTCTAATAATGCAGCCGAATATGAGGCATACTTGACCGGGTTAACTATGGCACTCAGTATAGGGGTAAAACATATGAGAGTGTGTTGAAGGCCAAAATTTCACAAGAAAGCCCATTTTATGAAAAGTAAGGAAAGACCATGGGTTTTAACAAAAGAAGGCCCAATTCATGCAGTAAGAAGAATCGACATCGAGGCCTTATTCATGTTCAGATTTCCAGCAAAAATGCCATTAAAAGTCCAGCAAAATCCAGTGAAAGAACTGGGCCGAGATCCCTAGAGGCTGCCAGAGGCTCGGGATCCTCGAGACGTGCACAGTTAAAGTGGGATTGAGACAGCTCAGAATGAGTACCACGAAATACAAGAAATGAAGAACAGATATGTCTCTCTCAAGCACCCAGTAGTGCAGCAAAGAATCAAAAAGCTTAGAGAGTGACAATTCATGAACAAAAGGCTGGTACCCCGGGGAACCCAGAATGAAGAACTATAAAGGGAAGTGGTTGGGAAAACCTTCAACCCAGCAGGAATTGATTCTACTCACTTGGGAAAAATGATAGCAAGATGGACAACCAAAAAGCTCAGTCTAAGAGGTGAAAGGCCTTGAAAGAAAAAAGCGTAAATGTTAGCTATCCAAAATGGAAAGTCAGTAAGTGGCTTTTAGGAAAACAGGACTAAAAGATAAAAATTATGAGAAATAGAGAAAGAATCAACGGTCAGAATAGCTGGCATAACAGGGGCTTGGTACCAAAGGAGCCAAGGGGGGAAGAATCAATGGTATCCAAACCCTAAAATGACACTATAAAAAGGGGGAAGCAGCCAACATTAAGGGGCATTATGCAGCAATAGAAAATCGCAGAAGAGAATCATTAAGATAACTCTGTAAAACTCAAGAAAAACAGAGGAATATCTCTCGGTATCCCAGAAACAGCCACTATAGCATATACTCGGATCCAAAAGGATTCAAACTTTGCAAGTCTTAGAGGTTTAGATAACCATCTAAGTCTGTAATTTTTGAGCTTATTTGGACCTTGTATCACGTCTTAGTGAGCATATTGTAATCCACAATCAAGAAAAATAATGAAATACCTCATATTGATTTGAGGATCTCTAACAATTATTTGGTGTATTTCTTTATTACGTTGTCTTCCTTTACTGTTTCTTGCTAAAATCCTTCTCACCTAACTATCTTGGAAGGCAAAGCCCAAGTAAAGCCACTCAGACTTGAGTTCCAAATTCCACAAGTCTTGTGCAAAAGCACTAAGTCTGTGAGAATTAGGGCCAGGATCCTCGTGGCTGAATCATTCCCATTAAATTCATTTACATATACATATATGTATTAAAATGTATATCCTAATCTAAGAAACTAACAATTATTTGATGATATGTGTATTGTATAGTATGTTTTTTTATGTAGCACCTACAGAGGCAAAGGGAAAGAACAAAACTCTATTGCATAATAAACATGGAGAAAAATCATATAGCTCAGAAAACTAGAGATTCTGGGTTCTCACAGGCCTAGTGCACCCTGAGATCCCACGACAATATCCCCAGGGTACCAAGTGAAGGAATTCTTTTAAATGTTTATACAATAAAAGATAAGCCTTAAATACTCTATTTCAATCTCCTTCTCATTGTGAATATTATGAACACTTATTTTACTTATTTCATAAGAGTAATGGTCATTTTACGAGACTAAAACACTTATAATGATATTATTACTTAGGAGGAATTGCATTTTTCATCTTGAGGAGCTTTATGTGACTTGCGCACAACTTGGTTTGTAATCAGCCCCATTTAGCTGCGGTAAACCAAGCCCAGTCCACCAAAACAACAAGTAAAGGGCCTAAGATCCTTGTTTTCTACTTGGGCCTGTGTGCTAGAAATAAAGCACTCTCACAGAGTGCTAGGAGATTCCAATCTTGTAGTTTCCCAAGTGAAAGGTGACTTTGCACTAAGGGAACAAAGTCTAGCAGCTTACAGGACTTGGACGCAAAGGCTGGAGCAGGAATTCCAGACCTTTAGCATAGAGTACACGCAGAGAAGCGAAAACAGGTTTACTGATGCACTAGCCACCCTAGGATCCCAAGTGCCTTTCAAAGGAAGGGACACGCTAGTCAGGATAGAAAGGCAAGAATATTCTATCCTAAAAATCCTCTAAAAGATATCCCCAGGAGAATCCAAAAAATGGGATTGGAGGAGCGAAGTGAAAGAAAAAATAAAAGAAACAGGATTCGGAGGGAGTGTCAAAGAACTGAGAGACTACACTTTAATAGAGGGAGAACTATACAAGAGACTGCCTTGAGGGATCCTATCCAGATGTATTAACGAGAAGGAAGGAAAATTAAGATTGGAAGAGCTGCATGCCCAAGTCTGCGGGACATTAGAAAAGATCAGCCTATATAGAAGAATGCAATGCATGGGACACTATTGGCCTAATATGAACAAAGAGGCAGCAACTATACAGGAAAAATGTTAAGAATGTCAATTCTCAGTGGACAAGGAAGAGAGCTATGCTATATTTATTACAGAAGATTGGAGGACTCCTTTCATGGAATACTTGTCTCAAGGGACCCTACCAGCTTACAAAACACTGGCCCACCAGCTCAACAAACTCACAGTCAGATACTTCTTGGAAAACGGGATCCTATTCAAAAAGGGATACAGTGGGGATCCCCTAAGATGCTTGGGGCCAAGGGAAGCCAGGGAAGTAGACAAGGAAGTCTATTCCGGTGATTATGGAAGTCACCCAAGAAAAAGGAGGCTTTATAAACAGTTACTACTGTTAGGGTACTATTGACCGACAATGAAAAAGGACTCTAAGGAGCTAGTCAAGACCTGCCACGCATGTCAAGTCCTCGGAGATGCAATCCATACTCACCCGAATATGTTACAGGATATGACAACGCCATGGCCTTTCCACACTTGGGGGCTTGATCTCATAGGGCCTATAAATCCCCCATCCAATGGTTACATATGGATCTTGGTAGCTACCAAGTATTTTACAAAACGGGTAGAGGCTATCCCCTTGAAAAAGGCCACTGGAATAGCTGTAGCAAACTTCATTCGAGGGCATATCATAACAAGGTTTGGGATCCCCAGGAAGTTGATCAGTGACAACGGGACCCCATTTATAAACAAAGTGAATGTTCAAAATGGGTATGAAACACCCTTGAATGTTTAGACCCTAATTAACAAATTATCAATTCAAGCTTATTATCAAACAATATATGTACGAAATATGAACATAAGCCAAACACGGAATTGATAAACAATCTAAGCCAAATATAAACACATCCACAGCAGTAAATATAAGGCAAAGATAAATGAAGGAAAGATGCAAACACACGGACAACACACGATGTGTTATCGAAGAGGAAACCGAAGCCTTCGGCGTAAAACCTCTCCGCCGCCCTCCAAGTGATAAATAATCCACTAAAGATTGTAGTTGAGATACATGAATAGCAGAAGACCCTCCAAGCCTAATCTACCCAAGTACCTAAGCCCTCCAAGCTTCTTGTTCCAACGAGGTATGTCGAACCTATTTCTTCTTTAGCTTCCCGAATTCCGCTACTAAACCATAGCATCAACCAATGTAGATTGGTTCCTTTTTAACTGCTTCCCAGTAGCGCCAAATAAACCTTCTCACAGACGTGGGTGTGGTAAGATAAGGATTTGGTAAAAAGGCCTCTCAAGGGTATGACAATGGAGAGGAAGAGAGAAGAGGAATTTGTAGAGTCTCTAAGGTAAAGATTGGGGATAAGGCAATCTTGTTTTTCTCTAGGGTTTCTCTCACAAAATTCTCTCTAGAAGCTCTTTACATTTGGTGGGTATAAGGGTCTATATATAGTGGGGTAAGAAAGGAATGCGAAGAGTCAGTTTTTCCCAAACAGGGTTGATTGGCGGCTTAGCCTCGCAACTGGTCTAAGTCGCCAATTCAAGCCGCGAGATAACAGCCTGGCCAGCCTGGGACTTTTATCTTGTAGTGCGACAGCTGGGGCGACCCTTCAGCTCCCCTGTGTGCATCTCACGTGCCTGCAGTTGGCGGCTTGCCAGTTGCGAGTCAGCCGCGAGTCTTAGCCGCGAAACTCTACCTTCTTGCACATACTTGAGCTTTTCTTCACATCTTTTCACACACTACCCTTACAATAAACTACCTAAATACAAGGTTACTAAGTACTTAAATTACAAGCAAATTGGCACGGAATAAAGCCAACAAAATGGTTGATTAAATTCAACCTTACACAAAGACATGAAGGGGTTGACTGAGGCTTATTACATCAAGCATGGGAGATCTACGCCGTACTACCCACAAGGAAATGGCCAGGTAGAGGCCACTAACTGGGTGATATTGAAGATCCTTAAAAAGATGAAGCAGAAGTATGGAGGAAAATGGAGTGACCACTTGGCAGATGTACTTTAGGCATGCAAGAGCTCTATGAAGATAGCCACAGGATTCTCACCATTCTCCCTGGTCTATGGAACAGAAGCCATCTGCCCAGTGGAATTAATTGTTCCCACACCGAGAGTAGTACTTGAAGAAAGTCAGGAGGACACCGAGGGCACAAACAATGAAAGAAGACTAGCAGACCTTGAGGGGGTAGAAGAAGAAAGAGAACTAGCCAAGAGAAGAAGCCAGAGGTACCAGCAAAGAATGACCAGAGCATATGCACAAGCAGTACGCCCAAAAGCTTTCACTGAAGGGCAGCTGGTACTAAGGGCAGCAGAGCATGTGAAGAGGAACCTACCAGGACCCTCCAAATTTGCCCCAAAGTGGGAAGGACCCTACATTATCAAAGAGGCTCACGATAGTGGGTATTATAACCTTACAAAGGAAGATGGGACGATCCTGACATAGCCCATAAATGGGAAGTGGCTAAAACAGTACTATGCATAAGAGGGGAGAGGTCTCAATATGCCGGGATCCTTTTTTTTGCCAACTCTCCAACCTGCTAAGTATTTTCTTTTTGTTAAAAAAAAAAGGCTTTCTCTTTTATATATATATATATATATATATATATATATTATGAATCATCACTTCAGTAATTTTGTTTAGGAACCCATGGTAAAGGGACACTCTGTGATCCTTGCTATCTTTGTTGGATTTCCTGTGTTCCTTGAATGATGATTGTGTTTTAATTCAATGAAATTTCTCTTTATTTTCTTCTCAGTTATTAAATCCTAGGTATTGCAAAGTCCTAACATGGACGGAATCAGGGGAGGATACCTAAAAGAAAAAAAAAATTCTTTTTGAATACATGACCCAAGATCCCCCCACAGATAGTTGCAAACAGTTAAGTTTCAAATACATGATCTGGGATCCCGGGCAAATGCTAAGGATACCTAGCCCAGTACTTGACTAAAAAAAAAACTTACCAAGCTCATGAACTGGGACAAAAGGAAGGGGAAAAGAGAAATCGCCCAGTGTACCCTGTTCAATTCTTACGCAACAAAAAAGGGGGTACCTGGTCTAGAACCTACAGCAAGATTTGTGGGAATCATGGCTCAGGACTCAATACCAAAGAAAGAAAGACAATGTAAAATATATATATATATATATATATATACAAATACTTAAAAAGATCCACATACCATCAAGAAAGATTGGAAGCAATCTTGAAACACAAATACTTAGAACCAATCTCAAAACACAAATACAAGTCTATGTAAAAAAAAAGGGGGCCAGAAGTAATGTTCAAACAAAAAGATAGAAACTTATACAACCCAAAATTGTCCATACACATCTAGACTAGCAAAAAAAAAAGAAAAAGAAAAGGAAAAGGAGAACAGGCTAAGAAATAAGGCCAGCCAACAAAGAACCTTCTAGGGAAAGAGCAGGGATAACTGAAGAAGAAAGAACCCTTTTCCTTTTAATCTTCAAGTCTTGCAAAGTCTTGTGAGCATGAGCTAAAGCTTCCTCAGCAGCAGCAATCTCGGCATCAATGCCCTTAGAAGCTTGCCTCTAGAAATGCGCATGGGCCAACGATCGCAGGTACTCCAGCTAGAAGGACAAGTTGAACTTGGCTTTTAAAAGATCCTGCACCACTCCCCTCCACTCCAAGAGCTTTTCTTCAAATAAAGAGTCTAGCGAAGAATCTCTCAAGGAAATCAACACGGCACACAGCAACTCCATCAGAATGTTCCCCAAAAACACACCTCCTCTGAATCTAATGGTGAAATCCCCGTAACTCTTGAACTGCCCTTCTAGTAACGGCAGGCCTTCCATAGGCACAGAGAAGCGCAAAAAACTGCCATAGGAAGGCCTAAAGCGATGAAAGTGGCTAGCAGGGAGGCTATTGAACTCCAGGAGATCAAAGCGAGCTAGAAAGGTGGTGAGCCTTGAAACAGGATCTAAAACAGCCACTCCAAGAGCCTCCCCCATTGTTGCATCACCACCTAAAGGGGCTGAGGAACCTTCAACCCTTTGGGCAGTTTGAAGATCAGCAATCTGAGCAGATCTCATGACATCCTCAAGAATCACAAGCTTAGGATCTCTAACAATAGTATCAACTCCTGCAAAAGAAAGGAAGGGGAAACAGACTTAGTTTTTTTTTTTTTTTTTTTTTTTTAAAAAGGAGAGAAAAGGAAGGAGAAAGAAGAAAGTAAAAGGGGACAGAAGAGAAACCAGTATCAGCCCCTTGGGACAAAGCCTTCTCCTCTTGTTCCTCTGTCTCCTTGGAGGACTCTAAGAAAGAACACATAGCAAGTTGAAGAAAAGGTGAGGCAACCTCAGCAAAGTGACTAAAAGAGGGCAAGGATGCAGGGGGCTTCGCCATAACAAAAAAGGGACAGGAGAAAGGCACAAAAAGAAGAAAGAAAAGGAAGCGCAGTAAGAGTGATCAACACCCACCTTCAGAATCCTCCAATTCCAAAGAAGAAGCAGCGCCAGAGGCAGATCTCACAATGGCTTGGCCTGGAAAGGAAAAGGAAAAAGAGAACTCAAAGAAGGGAGATAGAGAAAAAAGATACAAAAAAAATAGAATTAAGCACTATTATAAAAGAATAAGGCTCCCTCGTTTGTCTGGGTGGAGATGCGCCTCCCAAAATTTTTGTATTTAACCCCGTTTGAGGTAACACAGTCCTAATAGGACTAGGAGTCTGCTCAGATCAAGGACCTTGGGATGCAGGAAGTTCGGGAGCTTCAGGATCCTGGGTAGCCTGGACATCCTGCATTGGCTGCCCAATCTCCCCAGCAATGCCACCACTAGGGGCCTCCTCTTCCGTACCCTGAGATACAGCTACAACCATTCCTTCTTCCAAAGTCTCACCAACCATGGGGGGAGAAACTTCCACCTGAAGAAAAGAGAGGAGGGCAACATGAACAAAAAAAAAAGGGGGCATAAGTAACGGGGCATCATGAATACACAGCACTGGAAAAATGGGTAAAAGCAAATGGCAAAAGGCATGGATGAAGGAAAACCATACCACATCTTCACCAGATGATTGGCTTCTACCTTTCTTAAGGTCCAACTTACACTTTGACTGCAGAGAAGACAACCACTCATCAGTTCAAAAAAAAAAAAACAACAACAAACTGCAACATAAAATAGAAAAGAAGGAAAGAGGCCTTGCCCTTCTCTCTCTCTTAACAGGGTCTCCGGGCCTTGGTTGTTTACTACGGGTACGTCCAGAGGGTCCTAGAGAACCATGGACTGAAGAACTCACAGGAACATGGGAAAAAGAATACTCTACCTTAGTCTTCACCTGACTCTTTATGGCCAAAGATTGCTCAACTTCTATTTCCTCAGCAAGCACCAACTGTTTCTTGGGTTTCCTAGTCTTCTTCTTTTTTGTCTTAGGGCCAACGCCCTCCACGCATTCCTCAACTGCAGCCTCCTTCAATTTTTCCTGTTTGATTGCTCTCCCTTTACTCATGCCAATGAGAGTCATAGCACTTATGGCCTCTACTGCCCCTTTCTTAATAGGTACCCTAGCAGAAGCACCAACAATAAAATCACATCCGGACCAGGTTTCTGAAAAATCCTGCGCATAAGTCACCCAACCTCCCCTGGAAGCATGCCACTCTGTGAAACTTGTCTTACTACCCACGCCAGTAGAAACAATACCAGCAGTAGGTAGAGACAGACACTTGTTGGATGTTGGGGGGACTCTTCCGATTATGTCAGAACCAGCATAGTCAACAAAGGATTTCTGCACTCTTCTCCAATAGTCAGCATAACCACTGGAGGCAAAAACTCCTCTCTGAAAGTTGGGCACTACGAACTAAGGACTCCTTCGTGACCAATAAGAGAAGGCCTGGAGTCTCATAAAAGGATCCAAAGAAGGAAGGGATGGTACTATTTCATTAAACACCGAGGGAATATCTTGGTCAAAATCGGACTGCAGAAGTACTCGGTGCGCCGAGTAATGAGTGTACTGGGGATCGCTTGAGGAAGGCACATGAAGCCAAGAAGGGCTAATGCAAGCTAAGTAGGCAAGGCTACCCTCGTCACCACGACACAAATCAAAAGTACTTCTTGTAGAAGTCAGAAAAGGAGATAATACAAAATCACAAACAAAACTGGGGCCAAACTCCTGGGGAGAACGCCAACGCAAATGACGTGCTTGATCAAATAACTCAACCAAGTTAAGATTGCCACCATTCAAGCTGAGCCAACGAAAAATAATAGGATGACTGTCAGTTGAACTGCCACAAAGCCCTTTAACCACATCAGGGGATCCCTGAAACTTATCTTTTACGAACTTTAAATTCTTGCAATTTGCTAAAGTGACTAAAGACCGATCCCACATAAATACTTGAAAGATGGCGCAATGAAGAGAATAAGTGATTACATAACAAGAGTCACCCTCGGCTTCATCTCCATGAAGCTGATCCAGTTGAGAATAAACATGGCCCAAAAACATGGAGGCTAGAGGATATTGAGCTCCCTGAGCCAACCTAATCGCCAATGGAAAGAGAGTAGACTTGATCTCGTACCCAGGGAACTCACTGAATAGAAACTTGCTAAGCCAGAATGCAAGGAACCTAGCCCGCCTAACTTCCTTATCTTTCTCACATGAAAGATTCATGACCCACCTACCCATCCTGGCTGGTTTCCCACCAGGAGAAGCAGTACGCCCACCAAAGTGAGCAAACAACTTTTCTTCCACCTTGAGATCCTCGTCAGAAAGATTAATACCAAAGGGGTTTTCATCTCTAAGTACCGGAAGGAGAAAATTATTGACCACATCCTCCAGGGTGATAGTCAGTTCGCCAACAGAAAAAGAAAAGGTGTGCAAAGCAAGACACCAATGGCGTACCAAATGCCTAAGACCTTTGGCGTCTCTAAAACCCTCGAGATTCCTAGAAATTGCCACTGCCTTCAGGATACCAGCACACTCCAGGCAACCCACAAACTCCTCGTCAGAGAGTTCCTTATCCACCTAGATGGGCCAGCCCTGGATTTTTCTAGCAACAAAATCGAAAAAGATGGGGACTGCCTCTCAGAGCCCCCGCCTGATCTGGAGATCAAAAATCTCCCTAGGGTCTGGGACTTGAGCAGAACCAATGAAACCCACCTGACCAGAAAGTACTCAGGCGTGAGTAGATGAAGGGGCCTCACCATGGGACACTTGAGGAAAGAATAAGCTAGGCGTATACCAAGGGTCTCGCAAGGGAAGGGCAGGGCACCCAATGACCTCATGAGACTCATCTTGTGCAGAACTAGAGGAACCTTCACCTTTAAAGGGGCTAGGAGTACGTTCCTTTCATTTTCGAGAAGAAGAAGAAGCCATAGAGACAATGAGTATCTTGAAAGCAAAGGGAATTAAGAGGAAAGCAAGAAGCAACCAAACTGATCGAGAAGAAGATTAGGGATGGAAGATTCAGAGAAATAAAAAAGGAGATAATGTGAAATGCCTAAAAAAAAAAAAGGAGACACAAAGAGCAGTTGGAGAAGACAATATGTGGAAAGACGCGCCAGTTGCCAGAAATTTAATTTAAAGACGAAGAAGTTATCAACAGTTATTAATGAAAGTTATGGGAAACGTAAAAGTAAGTGGTGGAAGTTCTATAACTCAACTGCCACGTCCCATGTAAAAAGGAAAAGTTACAAGAGAAGGAAGCCAAAAAAAAAAAAAAAGGGGGTTAGGATACCGAAAGACCGAAAATAAATGATCAAGATCCTCGAAAAAGGATCAGGATGGAAAAATCCTACAGAAACTCAACTACTCACGCATGGGCTGTAGGCAACCCATGAGCTCGGGGGGCTAAATGTTGAGGTTCAAATTTGCTCACAGTCTAAGGCCCAAAGAAATAACACATTGGGCCAATTTCATGGAAATGAGCCTAGAGAAAGTAAAAAAAAAAGGGCTGGGCTCATGTAATGAAGAAAAGAAAAAAAAAAAAAAAAGAAGAAAAGGATGGGAGATCCAAACACCCATGGAAGGACAGAATTTAAATATATAAAGTAAAAGCCCAACCGGCCAGGATTAATAAACCAAAAGGAGCCCAAAGAGTTGGGCTGGGATCCTAGAAGTCATTAGAGTTCGGAGATCCATGTGATGCGCAACACGGTATAAAGCAGATTCAAAAGAGGGATGAAAGACAAAGAGCATGCGGGTCTCATGCACCAGAGATGCAGTGGGATCAGAAAGTACAAAAGCAAAACATGCATGAACGAAGGGGCTGTGCCCCAAGGTCCCCAAAATGGGAAAACCATAAAAGAGACATCTGGAAAGGAGCTTTCAACCCAACAGTATATGGACTCCAACTATTAGAGAAAATGACAAGAATGGAGTGCAACCAAAAGCTGGAAGGGTGAAAGAAAAGGCCAAATGGCTAAAGATCAATAACCTGAGGAGAGCCTGAAATAGAAAATCAGCTATGGGGCTTTCAACTTGGTTGCACCAAAAGAAAGAAGTTATGGGAAAAAGGGAAACGACCAGTCCCTGAGCAAACTGACACAGCACAAACTCTGAGGGGCAAAAGGGAGAAATCACTGGTACCCTGGAACCCTAGAGTTGCACTACAAAAGAAGGAGGAAATCCTTGTTAAAAGGACGGATTCTGGACTCATTAATCTTGGATTCAGGCATTCATCACCATTTTTTTCAGATTTCTAGAAAAGACATAGAGCCATAGAAAAGAACTCTGTAAAGTTCAAGGAAAAACAGAAGAACTGCTCCCGGTATCCCAGAACAGCCACTATAGCACATGCTCAGATTCAATAAATTCAAACTTTGCAAGTTTTCGAAGATTGAATAGCTATCAAAGTCTGTAATTTTTGAACTTAGTTGAACCTTGTATCATGTCTTAGAGAGCGTTGTAATCACAACTAAAGAAAATTAATAAAATGTCTCTCATTGATTAGAAGATCCTTAACTTTTTGTTTTACTGTATCTTTATTGCTGTGCATTTCCTTGACCGTTTAAACTGTCATTCAATATAAACATTTTTGTTTGTTAGTTTAATTGTGTTGTAGGAAGCTTGTTTTGTGCACCACTTGGTTCTTAAACAGTCTTTTAACTGCGGTGAACCAAGCCCAGTCTACCGAGAACAACTATTTGGCCCAAGATCTTTGGGCCACTGTGCTAAAAAAAAAGGCACTCTGACAATCTTCAATTACAACTTTAAAACACATCAAAACTCAATAAAAGACACATAATTTAACATGGTTGACAATACAAAAACACATAACCCTAACATAGACAACTAGACTAGTAAGGGATTTAGGCAAGGGAATCTTATCTGCACTAGTGGAAGTTTAAAGCCAGATACTTAAATCTCTTTACACTATGATAACTATAGGCAAAATGATTGCTCACCTATATATGGCCCTCAGTGGAATCTACCTCAACCATTGAAAGTAGAATATCAAGTAGTATTGAAAGTTCAAAAAGGGGTATACAACACTCTTAAACGTTTCGACCCCAAATACAAAAATACCAATTCAAGTTTTATATTAAACAAATAATGTGTGGACCATGATAACAAGCTTATAATAGAATTGATAACTAATCTAAGCCAAATATAAACACATCCACAGCAGTAATATAAGGCAAAGATAAAGGGAAGGAAGATGCAAACACACGGACAACACATGATGTGTTATCGAAGAGGAAACCGAAGCCCTCAGCGTAAAACCTCTTCGCTGCCCTCCAAGCGGTCAATAATCCACAAGAAAATGTAGTTGGGATACATGAACAGCAATAAACTCTCCAAGCCTAATCTACCCAGGTACCTAAGCCCTCCAAGCTTCTTGCTCCAACGAGGTTGCGCCGAATCTTTTTCTTTTCTAACTTATCGGATTCCACTACTAGACCATAGCATCAATCAATGTAAATTGGTTCCTTCTTAACTGCTTCCCAACATACCAAATAGACCTTCTCACAGACGTGGGTGTGGTGAGATAAGGATTTGGCTAAAGGCCTCTCAAGGGTATGACAATGGAGAGGAAGAGAGAAGAGGAATTTGTAGAGTCTCTAAGGTTAAGATTGTGGATGAATCAATCTTGTATTTCTCTAGGGTTTCTCTCACAAAATTCTCTCTGGAAGCTCTCTACATATGGTGGGTTTAAGGGTATATATATAGTAGGGTGAGAAAGCAATGCAAAACATCAGTTTTTGCCAAACAGGGTATTTTGGCGACTTAACCTCGCGACTAGGTCAAGTAGCGAGTTCAAGCCGCGAGCCAACGGCCTGGCCAGCCTAGGACTTTTGTCCTGTAGTGCAACAGCTAGCGCGACTCTTCAGCTTCTGGCATGCTTGGCACGTGTGCAGGCATTTGGCGACTTGCAAGCCGTGACTCACCCGCGAGATCCAGTCGCGAGACTCTGTTTTCTTGCACACTATTGAGCATTTCTTCACATCTTCTCACACACTACCCTTACAATTTTCCCACCTAAATATAGGGTTACTAAGTGCTAAATTACAAGCAAATTGGCACGGAATAAAGCCAACAAGATAGTTGATTACTTACAATCTCCCCCTTTGGCTATTCCGTGACAAAACTCTAGAACAGACTCTAGACTTAAAACGTGAGTTGGGAACAGTTGAACAAAACTCACTCACACCTAACTCTAGATTTTGTAAAGCTCTTGAACATATGAATAAGTAACTCTTGAAACACAATAACATAGCAATATCATTGTATGCAGAAAAACTTGATATGCATATGGAGCAAAAATATCATGATCAAGCAAAATGGAATAAATTAGTAGATCATGGCAAGACCAAAACAAGTAATCACTATAACCAAGTGATCACAATGCTCATTCACACTTGGAATGAACATCTGGACATTCAAGATGACAAACACAAGGCACATCACTTGAATGACCAACACTCAACCAATGCATACAAACATGTATGCATCTAGGAACAATCCTACAAGGGCATAAGAGTGTTGTACTTAAAATAATGTAAAGCATTAACAAGTACAAAAGCACAATGCACAAAGTTTGCATAAGCAAAGTATTGCAAATACATGGCACAAACCATAAAAGCCTACAAACATGCATATTCAAACCCTTAAAGCTTACATAAGCAACATAGTTACAAATCAGATAAAACAAGTGCTGAAATAACTGAATAACATCAGAGTATCAAAGCTTTAAACCAAAAGCAGTAGACTTAAATAAGCAGTTATAAAACTAAAAACATAGACTTCTTGCTACTTCTCCCCTTATCACTGCACTCCCCCTACCAATGACATCATCTCCCCCTTTTTGTCATGGAATAGCTAGTTGTCATTCTCTTCTAGCTTCCGATGAATTTCATCCATCTGAGTTCTGAGAGATGTTAACTGTTTATCAAGACGGGAGTGTTAGCAGTACATGGTCTGAGTAAGTCCTGAGATCTTGGTACTGAGGTCTTGAAGTGCAACCATGATGAGGTTGAACTTTTCATCATTGGAAGGAGAGGTAGAACTTGAGCTTTCTTGAGGAGGATGATGTTCTTGCCTGACAGTCTTTTTCGTGTGACTCATACTTGCTTGAAGAGTACGACTATTAATTGAACTTGGTCTGGAGTGAGGGCACTCATTAGCAGAGGGACGGACGCCCTTGAGCTTTAGAATCCGAGATATGAGACGAGGAAACGGAATACAATTCCTTAAAGTAGTTCGGTTAACTGTCTTAGCCAAAATGTGAACGATGTGGGAGCATACATCAATTTCCACATCAGATACCAGATCATGAAGAAATAGTGCTCGTCTAAGGTTGATGTAACCTGTGCTTGGCAATCGATAGAGATTGTTACACATGATTGTTGACATAAGCCTTAATTCTAGAGAAAGTGATGCCACATTGATTGACGATCCACTGGAAGAGAATTCCAAATTAGCTCCTAATTCTCTCCGAAGTGTGCCCTCATTTGGAATCAAATCATCATAGATAGGTGGGATAGGAAGTATGGGCCGGTTGATGTGAAGAATTTCAGAAAGATAAAACGGGGTTACCGAGAACCGCTTTCCTCTAACCCAGCACTTGATCACTTCTCCTTCTACAATGGCATTGGCATAGAACTCTTTCACCATGTTCTCATAGGCATCTTCAAGATCGGAGAGAAGAAAATTCCAGTCTTTTGTAGCAAACCATGAAGGAATTTTGGTATCTAACAGAGATGACTGATCAACGACTCTTTCAGCCAACAAGGTAGCATCCTGAAAATGGTTCTGAAAGGATTCAAAAGCAGCATAAGACCTAAACAAGTTAGGATCAAACATTCTTGTTTGAAAACGAGCTCTCTTTGGTATAGGAGAATCTTCATCAACATCAATGATTGGTTCTTTCCCTTTGTTGTTGCCACCTTTCACAGCTGAAGTCTTGAATGGTGACATGTCCACTCTGCAACATGGATTATCAAAAAGGAAACACCCAAAAAAAAAATCCAGACCACTATTAGAATAGGGTTAGAATCAAAGCATGTGTATGCAGAGAAACCCTAAGAATTTGAGAATTTTGGGTCCAAGTATGACAATGAGTGTGTGTGGGTGTCAATAGAGACATAATGAACTCACAAGAGTGGTAAAACAAAATAGGCTCAAAGACAAATGCCACTACACAAACTGAGACTCAATATGTGAAAAGAAACTATATCAACATCAAAGATCCATTTCAAAAATTACAAGTCAACAACTTAGCTCATACAAAAATGTTCAAATCATGAATAATGAAGTGAAAATATGAAAACCCATACCTTTCTCTTGAAGGGTGAAGTGAGATTGATGCAGAAATGGAGGTTTTCAGAAAGTTTCTCGGTGAGTTTCAGAGAGAGAAATGGGGAAGACAATGAACAGTCACAAACGGAAAAACTGAAAAGTTTTTTAAAACTGATTTTAAAACGCAAAACACGCATTTTTTACGACTTGATCAAGTCGCCAGTAAGTCGCCAGGGTAAGCCACGAAACACTGAGAAGTTAAGAAATTTGAAAATTTCTCTAAGTGTTTTTCACGACTGGAAAGTCTACCCGTGAAGGAGTCGCGAGCTGAGCTGCGAAAATCTCTGAGTGCCCCTCGCGATTGGACCTTCCACCCGCGAACAAATCGCCAATCTGAGTCGCGAAAAATGCAAAACTCAAATTTTGAAAAATTTTCTAAGTCTTTTTCACGACTTGGTTACTGACTCGCCAGTGAGCCGCGAAAAGTCACTAAGTGGCTCTTGCGACTGGAACTTGTGACTGGGACAACCCCCGACTTAGTCGCCAAAATAGGGCAACATTGTTTTTGAAAATTTTGACATTTTTGTAAAAACAAAGTACTTTCGAAAAACAACTAAAAACAATCAAAAATCGTTTTGTGTTTGATCAAACAAAGATTGAGCATGTGAAAACACATTTAATCAAGTACAATCACACAAATGAATATGGCATTCATTGAACAAAGACTTGTGTGTTGTGGGTGGATATCAAAAATAGGATAGTCCTTAGTCCAATGTGAAGGTTCAATGATCAATTCAATCAAGGCATTCACAATTAGTACTAGATAATGTGACCTATCTTAATTATAGAAACATGCATATATGACCTCCCACAAGAACTTGATTACATTCTTTGAAGCTTTTCATTTGGCTCCATTTTTAACATATCATTTGCACTTTTTAAGCAAAGAAAATCTCATTGTGAGATAGATGCCTGAAATTTTTGATATTTCAATTTATGATTTAGCCTTTGGCTTTTTGGGCATCAAACATTTTATTTTGGTCGCTTTCCCTTTTTCCTAGTCAAATACTAGTATGTGCGACAGGCTTTTACAGCTCTATATCTCTTTTCATTTGGAGATTTACATTTAGAGAGCTCTTTTAAGCAAAAACAAAAATAAAGAGTGGGAAGATATATAAGCATGAGTCTATGCATATCTCAAGATCAACAAAACCATTCACTAGTCATTCATGACAAGGTTGAAGATCTATTTACAACAGTCACATAGATTTCAGAATTTCTCCCACAATAATACGAGTGCATAGAAGACAAGCTAAGCTTATAGATGCACAAAGCCATTAGTACAAAGGTACAAGGCAAAACATGATTTGAGACAAAACTCAACAAAGTTGATCAAACTTTTTGGATTTTCTACTTTTTATGTGTTTTTGAATTTTTGACACAAAAGCAGTAAAGAATAGATCAAAAACAAATCAATAAAAAAAATGTAAAAAAATTTGAACCAATGAATGCAATGCATAAAAGACCACAAGAGAATGTGTGCCCTACAAATATGGTAGCTCAATATAAAGAGGTAAAGCACACAGCACACATGAGTTTCAAGGGATTGTACCAACACCAATGGTCTTGCGGAGAGATTCAAACCGAGGACCATCGAGAGGCTTGGTGAAGATATCTGCCTTTTGATTATCAGTGTGTATAAATTCAAGACAGACAACTTTTTCTTCCACCAAATCACGAATAAAATAATAGCGTATCTCTATGTGTTTTGACTTCGAATGCTGAACCGGATTCTTTGAGAGATTTATGGCACTGGTGTTGTCACAGAAAACACACATAGTATCTTGAGGAATCCCGTAATCATGAAGAAGTTTCTTCATCCAAAGAAGTTGTGTGCAGCAACTTCCAGCGGCTATGTACTCCGCTTCAGCTGTAGAAAGAGACACTAAGTTTTGTTTCTTGCTAATCCAAGAGACAAGATTGTTACCAAGGTAGAAGCAACCTCTTGAAGTACTCTTTCGATCATCTATACTCCCAGCCCAATTTACATCTGAATACCCGGTAAGACAAGCATTTGAGTCCTTGGAATACCACAACCCATAATCAGGAGTGCCATTGATGTAGCGTATAATTCTTTTTACCGCTGTTAGGTGAGATTGCTTGGAAGCGGCTTGATATCTAGCACAAACACCGATGCTAAATGCAATATCCGGTCTACTTGCAGTAAGATAGAGTAAGCTCCCGATAATACTCCTATACAAGGTTGGACTCACTTCCTCCCTGGAAGAATCAACATTCAATTTTGTGGACGAACTCATAGGAGTGGAGGCATGCTTCTTGGAGTCTAGTCCGAACTTTTTGACAATGTTTCTAGCATATTTCTCTTGTGAAACGAATATGCCTTCCTTCTTTTGTTTGACTTGAAGGTCTAAGAAGAAGGTAAGTTCTCCCACCATACTCATCTCAAATTTTTTCTTCATTTCTTCAGAAAACTCTATGGCTCGTTCATCAATGGTAGCACCGAATACTATGTTGTCAACATACACCTGAGCCACCAGAAGGTAGTCTTCATCATTCTTGACAAACAAAGTTCGATCAGCATAACCTCTTTTGAAACCTCTTTCCAGGAGGTAATGGGTGAGCCGATCATACCAAGCTCTAGGAGCTTGTTTTAAGCCATAAAGGGCTTTCTTCAATCTCAACACATGGTCAGGGAAGTGAGGATCCTCAAAGCCGTTAGGTTGTTCAACAAACACTTCCTCATTCAGACATCCATTTAGAAACGCACATTTAACATCCATTTGATAGAGTTTGAAGTTCATACTGCAAGCAATGGACATGAGAATTCGAATGGACTCAAGTCTAGAAACAGGTGCAAAGGATTCATCAAAGTCTACTCCTTTTACTTGAGTGTATCCTTGAGCCACTAACCGAGACTTATTCCTGATAATTTCTCCATCTTCATCTGTCTTGTTTTTGAATATTCATTTGGTGCCGATGACATGAACATTTTCAGGTCTTGGTGCAAGTTCCCATACATCATTTCTCACAAATTGGTTCAGCTCTTCATGCATTGACACTACCCAATTTTCATCCTGGAAAGCTTCTTCTACCCTTTTTGGCTTAAATTGGGCAAGGTAGCAGTGGTATGTGACATGATTAGCCAGGAGTACGTTTCCTTTTCTGAGTCGAAGACCTTCATCTAATGATCCAATGATGTTACTATCCGGATGGTTCTTAATCACTCTTGATGATGGCTTTTTTGATGTGGAGACTTCATCATTCCTGAAAATGGGAGGATGAACTTCTGGAGGAGTGAGAGGGCTAGAAGTTCCTTGTGTCGATCTAGTCTCCCTTCTTGGTATAGGGGGTGTGGACTCTTTTTCCGGTGATTCTTTCTCAATATCCTCATCTTGTGACATGTTGTCCTCAACCTCCCCCTTCTTCAGGTTCGACCCATCATCATCATCACTTTCTTTTTCAGATATGGTGTCATCAATCACCACATTTATAGACTCCATTACGATCTTAGTGCGCTTATTGAACACCCTATACACTCGACTATTTAATGAATAGCCTAGAAATATCCCTTCATCACTTTTAGCATCAAATTTTTCGGGATTCTCTCTATCATTGAGAATATAACATTTGCTCCCAAATATTCGGAAATACTTCACTTTTGGCTTCTTTTCTCTCTAAATTTCATACGATGTCTTCTTCGTTCCTGCTCGGAAATAAATCCTATTCACAATGTGACATGAAGTGTTCACAGCTTCAGCCCAAAACTTCTGTGGAAGGTTTTTGTTGAGTAACATTACTCGAGCCATTTCTTGAATCACCCAGTTCTTCCTTTCAACTACTCCATTCTGCTGTGGAGTCTTTGGGGCTGAGAATTCCTTCTTGATACCGTGTTCATCGCAAAATGCTTCAAACTTTGAATTTTCAAACTCCTTCCCATGGTCACTTCTTATCTTGACAATGGGTACTCCTTTTTCATTAATCAATCTCTTGCACAATTTCTCCATCTTGTCACATGCCTCTGATTTCTCTCTATGAAAGTCCACCCAAGAATACCTTGAGAAGTCGTCAACCACCACCATAATATAATGTTTTCCACCCATGCTTTCTGTTCTTGTTGGACCCATGAGATCCACATGCAGTAACTCTAAGGGGCGAGAGGTTGCAACCACATTCACTTTCGGATGGCTTGACTTTGTCTGTTTTCCTAATTGACATGAACCACAAACATTCTTCTCAATTTTCCCAAACTTTGGTAAACCAACCACTGCTTCAAGCTTCAAGACTTTGGCCACTTGTTTATAAATGGCATGTCCAAGTCGTTGATGCCACAACTCCATGAGATTTACCCGAGCACTCTGACATGCTATGCTTGGTTTGGGAATGACCCCATAACAATTATCGGTGGTCCTAAGTCCCTTTAGAACTTGAACACCTTCTTCATTCAAGATTAGACATCCTTTCATTGAGAATTGAACTAAGAAGTCGTCATCACAAATCTGAGTAATACTCAGCAAGTTCACCTTCAATCCCTTAATATACAGCACGTTTGTCAACAGTGGCAGTGCCGGAATGTCCACCGTTCCCTTTCCAAGAACTTGTGAATGACTACCATCTCCAAATGTCACAAAGCCATCTTCCTTCTCTTTAAGAGTTTTGAACAGAGACTTATCTCCAGTCATATGCTTTGAACAACCACTATCAAGGTACCACAAACATGAATTAAATACTTTCAAAGCGGTATGAACAAACAGACATGCATGAGAGAGACATTTTTGACCTTCAAAGCAGGACTCATTTTCCTTTATTTCATTCAAGGATGATTGTAGTTTCCTTTTAAGATGATCAAGTTCATCACACAGGTGTCTATTTCTCCTTTTATACTTATAGACTAAGGACTTTGACTCACATAGGCTGTTATGTATATCATGGTTCCTATGAACTAGGGATTTCAGCATGTGACAGAAAATTCTAGCATGTTTCTTTGATTTAAATAACTCTAAAAACACATCACTAGAACAATCTTCAAATATGCTCACAGAGTCATTTTCACCAACACTATTACAATCCTTCATGGTGGTTTTTACAAAATCACTTTTCAAATACACACCAAGGGGTCTAGGATCACACTAAGGTATTAAAACCGCAGCAAGTGTACCCGCTCTGATACCAATTGAAAGTTCAAAAAACGGTATACAACACCCTTGAACGTTTGGACCCCAAATACAAAAATACGAATTCAAGCTTTATATCAAACAAATAATGTGCAGAACATGATAACAAGCTTATAACAGAATTGATAACTAATCTAAGCCAAATATAAACACATCCACAGCAGTAATATAAGGCAAAGATAAAGGGAAGGAAGATGCAAACACACGGACAACACACGATGTGTTATCGAAGAGGAAACCGAAGCCCTTGGTGTAAAACCTCTCCGCCGCCCTCCAAGCAGTCAATAATCCACTAGAAAATGTAGTTGGGATACATGAACAACAATAGACCCTCCAAGGCTAATCTACCCAGGTACCTAAGCCCTCCAAGCTTCTTGCTCCAACAAGGTTGCGCCGAACCTTTTTCTTTTCTAGCTTACCGGATTCCGCTACTAGACCATAGCATCAACCAATGTAAATTGGTTCCTTCTTAACTACTTCCCAACAGTACCAAATAGACCTTCTCACAGACGTGGGTGTGGTGAGATAAGGATTTAGCTAAAGGCCTCTCAAGGGTATGAGAATGGAAAGGAAGAAAGAAGAGAAATTTGTAGAGTCTCTAAGGTTAAGATTGTGGATGAATCAATCTTGTATTTCTCTAGGGTTTCTCTCACAAAATTCTCTTTGGAAGTTCTCTATATATGGTGGGTTTAAGGGCATATATATAGTAGGGTGAAAAAGGAATGCAAAACGTTAGTTTTTGCCAAACAGGGCATTTTGGTGACTTGACCTCACGACTGGGTCAAGTCACGAGTTCAAGCCGCGAGCCAACGGCCTGGCCAGCCTGGGACTTTTGTCCTGTAGTGCAACAGCTAGCGTGACTCTTTAGCTTCTGGCATGCTTGGCACGTGTGCAGGCATTTGGCGACTTGCAAGCCGCGACTCACCCGCTAGATCCAGTCGCGAGACTCTGTTTTCTTGCACACTCTTGAGCATTTCTTCACATCTTCTCACACACTACCCTTACAATTTTCCCACCTAAATACAGGGTTACTAAGTACTAAATTACAAGCAAATTGACATGGAATAAAGCCAACAAGATGGTTGATTAAATTCAACCTTACAAGTATGACTTAGATGATGTATTGAATGCTACCTAAATGACAAGAATTTAAGATTCAAGTAGTATGACTTAGATGATATATAGAATATCAAGTAGTACTTGATGTTTTCAATAAAAACATTCAAGATTCAAATTTTCCTCTCCTAATTAATAAATTGTCAAAAAATAAGAAAAAAAAATACCACCAAGACATTTCGGTTGGAATGCATGTTCCTTTGGCCATGTGCCAAAATTTTATCTACTCTACAACATGTGTATAATGTCATACACAAAAAGAACCAATCTACATATTCAAATATAATGTCATACATAAGTTCAATTGCACCTCTAATTCTATCATTTAGTCTAAAATGATTGTCGCAAATAATAGATATATCAATAATTTAGTCTCAATTGATGCAATTATACTATGGTGGACTAACCAATTATCTCCCGCCATCTAATGGTTTCAATACTTCGTTTATCATGCTACCATACCCTGTAGTGGTATTGCTAGAACAATTTGTGCCAACATCAGTGTTGAATGATTGCGTAGGTGCATTGAGCAAGTTCTCAATCTCTTCTATATTAGCATTAGCATTTCCCCAAGGATGTTTTTCCATGATAACCAAGCCCCCCAGTTCCATTGCCACTTCCTTCATAGAAGGTCTATCCTCGCCTCTCACACTTAAGCAGCTTTTTGCAATATTAGCAACTTCCTTTAGTAGCTTAATATTACTTTCATTGACAATGTGATCGTCAAGAATTTGAAAAAGGCGATCATCTTTTACTGCAGAAACAAAGTACTTCGCTAGATTTCTATCACTTTCAGGCATATTGAAAGAAAGTGCCTTCCTACCAGTCAGAAGCTCTGCCAAAACAACACCAAAGCTATAGACATCACTTTTTTCTGTTAGTTGACTAGTATGGAAATATTCTAGGTCCATGTACCCAAAAGTTCCTTGCACCAATGTGTTTAATTCTGTTTGATCAAGAGGAATTAACCTAGAAGCTCCAAAGTCAGACACTTTTGCTGTGAAGTTATCATCTAATAATATATTTGCCGTTTTAACGTCTCTATGTATGATGGGCACAAAAGTTGCAGAATGCAAATATGCAAGTGCTCCTGTAGTTTCTGCTGCAATTTTCAAACGCTTTTCCCATGAAAGGAAGAATGACCAACCTTTATCATGAATGTGGTCAAAAAAAGTCCCGTTTGTGATGAATTCATAAACTAGTAAGGGTACTTCTGTTTCCAGAAAAAAACATAATAGCTTAACCACATTCCGATGGATAATTTGAGTAAGCACAGTCATCTCATTTATGAATTGTTCAACCTGACGCTGACTACCAATTTTGGACTTCTTAATAGCAATCACTTTGTTATCTGGTAATATTCCTCTATAAACTGTACCATAACCTCCTTGTCCTAGGACTCTGCTCTCATTATAGTTGTTGGTGGCCTTTTCAAGCTCTTCTGCACTATAAATTTTGGTTGTCTCCACAGAACCTTGGTGATTAGATAGTTTCTGTTGTAATAGTAAGCCACCATTTTGTTAGAAGAATTTTTCTTTTAGCTGGATAAGCTTTCTTTTTTTCAGTCCCCAATATATCCAAGAACCTCCCACAAGCAAGACTAAAAGGCCAACACCGATACCTACACACATTTACACATTCAAATATGCATTTTCACCTTGTAGAACTTTTTAACCCTTTTATATTTCTCAATATCTTTAAGAACTATATATTTAAAATATATATCATATAAAAATGAGTCAGTCAATATTTGAATTACAATGTAGTTAATGACCACTGCATCAGAATATATTTGTCATCGATTCTGAATGTGGTTGATGCCAACTTACATGAGTATTAAAATAATAACAATTAAAATAGAATTGGTGAACCAAAATTTTTAATTGGGGCCCTTTGTTAAAACCTTAACATTCTTTCGTAGTTAAGAAGAAGCCAATTAAAAATGAGTTTTGATGTTATCCTTGCTATTAATCTTTCTTTCACAAAGGTAGTATGGCATGACTAATTTTTATAAATTTTGCTTATGAAGAGGACTGTAACTAGTAGAGAGAAAGGAGAGAAATAAAGATTGGAAGCGATGATTTACTTGATTCGGCCTATTTAATGGCATTCCTCCACCATGGAAAGATTTGAGTAACTACATATATACTAGAATAATGCTAGAGATACAAACATTTTTACAAAAATTTTTACTAATTGCTGATGTGGCTGTTATTGGTAAATGAAAAATTGATATTAATGGTGAGTCTAAATAAAAACCAATAAAAACTTGCTCTAATATAATTAGCACCGCATATAAATTAAGGTAATTTTATTGACAAGTCCTTTGAAAGAATAAAAATTCGATGGGGTTTGATTTGTTTGTTGTTTTTTGTTAATTTTGTTTAACCAATTGAGAGTCTAAACTCTAAAGTCTAAACAACAGACCAGGGATAGACGACAAATGCACCGTCATTTTGTTGGGCCAATTATAAACAATAGGTGTAGATTTACAAAAAAAAAATAATAATAATAATAATAATAGCTATAGTTCCAGTAAAAAATGATTTTTCATTTGGTTCGTTTATGGCATAGTACCTCTAAAAATGCGTTTTTAAATTTTGGTGTTTTTATAGCACTTTTTAATTAAAAAAGGCAAAATCGAGACACAATTTCTTAAATATAGTACATTATTTTCCAATTAAATTCAAAATATAATATTATCTTTCTAAGAAAAATTAAATTCACTCTAGTATAAATAAGCTTTTTTTTATTATTAAATTTTATAAATAAATTTGGAAGTTAAAATATGAATCTTCAATATGGGTATGAAATACCTTTGAACGTTTAGACCCTAAATTACAAATTATCAATTCAAGCTTATTATCAAACAATTAATGTGTAGAATATGAACATAAGCCAAACACAGAATTGATAAACAATCTAAGCCAAATATAAACACAACCACAGTAGTAAATATAAGGCAAAGATAAAGGAAAGGAAGATGCAAACACACGGACAACACACGATGTGTTATCGAAGAGGAAACCGAAGCCCTCAGCGTAAAACCTCTCAGCCGCCCTCCAAGCGGTAAACAATCCACTAAAAAATGTAGTTGGGATACATGAACAGCAGAAGACCCTCCAAGCCTAATCTACCCAATGTACCTAAGCCCTCCAAGCTTCTTGCTCCAACGAGGTTACACCGAACCTATTTCTTCTTTAACTTCCCGGATTCCACTACTAGACCATAGCATCAATCAATGTGAATTGGTTCCTTCCTAACTGCTTCTCAAAGCATCAAATAAACCTTCTCATAGATATGGGTATGGTGAGAAAAGGATTTGGCTAAAGACCTCTCAAGGATTTAACAATGGAGAGGAAGAGAGTAGAGGAATTTGAAGAGTCTCTAAGGTAAAGATTGTGAATGAATCAATCTTGTTTTTCTCTAGGGTTTTTCTCACAAAAATTCTCTCTGGAAGCTCTCTACATTTGATGGGTATAAGGGTCTATATATAGTGGGGTGAGAAAGGAATGCGAAGAGTCAGTTTTTCCCAAACAAGGTGGTTTGGTGACTTGGCCTCGCGACTGGTCTGAGTCGCGAGTTCAAGCCGCAAGATAACGGCCTGGCCAGCCTGGGACTTTTGTCCTGTAGTGCGACAGCTGGCACGACCCTTCAGCTCCCTGTGTGCTTCTCACGTGCCTAAAGTTGGCGGCTTGCAGCCTCGAGTTCTAGCCACGAAACTCTACTTCTTTGCACATACTTAAACTTTTCTTCTCATCTTCTCACACACTACCCTTACAATAATCCCACCTAAATACAGGGTTACTAATTGCTAAAATACAAGCAAATTTGGCACGAAATAAAACCAACAAGATGGTTGATTAAATTCAACCTTACAATCTCCCCCTTTGGCTATTCCGTGACAAAACCTTACAACAGACTCTAGACTTAAAGCGTGAGTTGGGAACAGTTGATCAAAACTCACTCACACCTAACTCTAGATTCTGATAAGCTCTTGAAACATATGAACAAGTATCTCCTGAAACACAACAACACAACAATATCATTGTATGCAGAAAACTTGAAATGCATATGGAGCAAGCATAAAATGATCTAGCAAAAATGGAATATAGTAATAGACCATGGCTTAACCAAAACAGGCAATCATTATACAATAGTGATCACAATGCTCATTCACACAAGGAATGAACATCCAAACATGCAAGCTAATAAGCTTATATGCAAAGTATCATTTGCATGTCCAACACTCAACCAATGCATACAAACATATATGCATCTAGGAACAATCCTACAAAGGCATAAGAGTGTTCATCACTCAACCAATGCATAAAACATATATGCATCTAGGAACAATCCTACAAGGGCACAAGAGTGATGTACATAAGAGAATGCAAAGCATTAACAAGTACTCAAGCATAAAGCATAAAGGCTGCATAAGCAAAATGTTGCAAATACATGGTACAAACCATGAAAGCCTACAAACTGCAAGGAAACAAACCCTTAAAAGCTTATAAAAGCAACATAGATACAAATATAACCAAAACAAAAACAAATAACAGAATAACATCATCAATATATAGAAAATATCATTAAAGTTTCAAAACATATAGACATAAAACATAAGTTAAGTTTTGTTAGGTTATCTTCAAAAATATGTAAAATGAACATGTATATCAACTCCCTGAGCACACATAATTCCCCCTTTCAGTATGCACATCTTTTCCTTCTTGTGTCGCTCTCCCCCTTTTTATCAGGAATAACTAAAGGCTGTCCTCTAACTTTTGCTGAATAGCATCCAATTGTGTTTCAATGGCCGTGAGACGCACTTGAACTTGGTTGTTAGTTGTGTAGATGAGTCAGTGCAGTTCAGAGAGCCGTTCAACCACATTTTCAATCAAGTGACTTTGCCTGGGTATTTGGAATCCAGGGGGAATAGATGGAGCACTAGTTGATTGAAAAGGTGTAGCTGAGCTTTGGCCAGATGGAGTGACTGGTTCACTCTTGGGTGCTTTAGAGGAGTGGCTCTTACTTGCTTGAAGAGTATATAATGATATTGATCGAGGACGGGACGCAAATTTTCCATCTGATGGAGGATTGACACCTTCACGAAGAATGATCTTCATGATGAGACTACAGAATGGAAGAGTCATTCATGCTGCTGATTGGGCCGCTGTTTTCCCAATGATCTGAAATATGTGGGCACATATGTCAATTGGAACACTAGTAATGAGATCATATAAGAATTTAGCCCTCCCAAGACTGATGAATGCAGTGTTTGACAACGGGTAAAGGTTTGAGAATATGATCAGCTTTAGGGTTGTTAGTTCAGGTGAAAAAAGTGCAGTGCCTATAGATGATCCTGCGTTTCCCACTTCATGTTCACTTCCAAGAACTTGAAGAATATCTTGCGCCTGAAGTACTCTGTCATCATATGGAGTTTGATCCACATTTTCAGGTCTGGTGATGCAAAGAGCCTTAGCAATATAGTCTGCATTGATGGAAAATTCTGTTCCTCAAACCCAGCATTTTAACTCTACCCCTATGTAGCTGGCATTGGAGTAGAATTCCTTGATCAATTCTTCAATTGGATCTTCAAAATTACCAAAAATATCAACCCAATCTCTTTCTTCAAAAATCTTAGGGATAAATGTTGTCCCTAGGGTGTTAAACTTGACAACTCGTTCCACAATGAGAGGAGCCTATATAAAGACATCTGTGTAGGTCTTTGAGTCAAGAGGTGTCCTGAATTTCTCAATGGTAGAGTTCCTAGATGAGATGAGAGCTGTGTCCTTTTAGCAACCGGGGTTGATGGATCATCGGTTGCAATGGCTTTGCCTATAGATGAACGACGAGTCATCTGCAAAAGAACAGACACACAGCAAAGAACCAAATACAATACCACAGGGTACCCACAGCAACTTGATTAGATTTAGGTATGAATGTGAATCTGAGAGATTTCACAATTAATAAATCATAGGCAATACAGAAGTATTGTGTGGAACATGTGAACAAGAATGGTGATTGATCAGATACGACTCAGTGTCAAGAGATCACTGAATAACACAAAGTCACACACTGACACTGTGACAAACTACCATGAGCATGATATGTAAAAATCCATATTGCCATAAAACATGTCAAAGAGCACCAAAAAATATCATTAAAATAATCAATAACTACTCAAAAACATCAACTCAAAAACAAATAGCATTCAGCAGCATGAAACTAAGACACGTACGAACATGCTTTTTCACAACAAAAAAAAAACATAATGTCACCAACACCACTCACAAATTCAAGGAAATAACACTAAAATCATGAAATCTAAAGTGAAGACAAGAAAACCCATACCTTTTTCTTGAAGATTTGAGAAGAAAAAGATGCATAAATGGTGGATTTTCGAAGAGTGTCTTGGGGAGTTTCAAAGAGAGAAATGGGAAGACAATGAACAGTCACTTAATTACAAGGGAAAACTGAAAAGTTTTTGAAAAAACTGACCTTAAAATGCAAAACACGCGTTTTTCGTGACTGGAATAAGTCGCCAGTAAGCCGCCAGGGTAAGCCGCGAAACACTTTGAAACTAAAAGTTTTGAAAAAAATTCTAAGTGTTTTTCGCGTCTGGAAGATCTACCCGCGAGTGAGTCACGATCTGAGTCGCAAAAATCTCTGTGTACCTCTCGCGACTGGACCTTCCACCCGCGAACAAGTCGCCAAGGCATACCCGTGAGCATGCGACTGGATTGACTCGCGACTGAGTCGCCAAAACAGGGAAAAATTGTTTTTGAAATTTTTGACATTTTTGTAAAAATAAAATACTTTCCAAAAATAGCTAAAACTCTCAAAAATCTTTTTGTGTTTGATCAAACAAAGATTGAGCATGTGAAAACAAATTTAATCAAGTACAATCACACAAATGAATATGGCATTCATTGAACATAGACTTGTGTGTTGTGTGTGGATATCAAATATGAGATAGTTTTTAGTCCAATGTGAAGCTTCAATGATCAATTCAATCAAGGCATACACAACTAGCACTAGATAATGTGACCTATCTCAATTATAGAAACATGCATATATGACCTCTCACATGAACTTGATTACATTCTTTGAAGCTTTTCATTTGGCTCTATATACATAATGACATTTGAACTTTTTGAATCAAAATCTCATTGTGAGATTGATGCCTGAAATTTTTGATATTTCAATTGATGAGTTAGCCTTTGGCTTTTTGGGCATCATACATTTTTATTTTGGTCGCTTTCCCTTTTTCCTAGTCAAATACTAGTATGTGCGACAAACTTTTGCAGCTCTATATCTCTTTTCATTTGGAGATTTACATTTAGAGAGCTCTTATAAGCAAAAACATAAAATAAAGAGTGGGAAGATATATAGGCATGAGTCTATGCATATCTCAAGATCAACAAAACCATTCACTAATCATTCATGACAAGGTTAAAGATCTATTTACAACAATCACATAGATTTCAAAATTTCTCCCACAATGATATGAGTGCATAGAAAACAAGCTAAGCTCGTGGATGCACAAAGCCATTAGTACAAAGGTACAAGGCAAAACATGATTTGAGACAAAACTCAACAAAGTCGATCAAACTTTTTGGATTTTCTACTTTTTATGTGTTTTTGGATTTTGACACAAAAAAAGTAAAGAATGATAAAAAACAGAACACCAATGAAAAAACATTTTAAAAACAATAACACACAAACAAAAGTTTCAACTCAAACTTGCAAGAAGCATATAACCAAGCATATAACCAAGCATATACACAAAATATGGGAAGTATTAATGCATGGAGATGTTATAATACTTATGCATGAATACCCTTTGTCACCCACATGTCACGTGCGTTTAGGGTGATATCCTTAATGGATTAGGTACGAGAGTTTGGACTTTCAAACCTTCGAGTGAAGCTTTCCAAGCAATTTGTGAAGGCACTGATCATCTTCATTACGTCCATCATTCCGGAATCACTGTTCTGACTTCTCGGTTGTTCACCACCCCAAGTTCTCTTGTCATTTCTTCTTCCTCGTGACCGAGGAGCACTTGTATTGTTCAATGCTCTCAACTTTTGGCAGTTGGGTCTGGTATGTCATTGCAATCCGCAATAGTGACAAACATAGTTCATTCCATGACCCCGTTGTGGTCTTGGAAGAGATCTTCCTCTAGCTTTAACTCTGCCTTCTGATTGATTACGAGACTTATTAAACACCCGTTGATCAGCCACCTTCTTTTTCTGTTCACCCTTAACTTTCTCAAGAATAGGCTCTTCTACAACCGTCTCTTTGGCCTTTACATATTTCACTTCTTTGGTGACATTGGCAGATGAGCTACTCCCTCTGGTATAACCCAACTCAGACTTATCTAAGAAGTGTTTTTGAGATGAAATAACATCCTCCAGCTTCTTGGAGGAGACCCTTTCTATCTTGGCTTATGCTTGCACTACTTCTTGCTCAAGAAATCTTACTTTCGTATAAGCTTCAGATAGCTCGCCATTTAGTGTCTCAATCTCACACTTAGACTCTTTATATCTGACCAGAAGACTTTTGTAGTCCTCTTCAACCCTTTTCATCTTCTTCACAGCCGCCTTTGCAACCCTTGCATACTCACCCGATTTCTCAAGGAGTAAGGCGTAATTCTCTTGAAAACCCGATGTATCTTCATCCTCTTCAGCCTCCGATTCTTCAGCAATCCCAAAAGACTCCAAATTAGAATGCTTACCAAGCTCCTTCACAAGTGTTTCCAAATCATCTGAGGATTCCACATGAGCAATGGTCATGAATGCAGAGAAATTTCCTTCTCCATCACAGCTCTCTTCTGAGTCAGAGTTTGATGAATCCGAGTCACTCAAAGTAGTGGCATAGACCTTTCCTTTGGACTTCAAATAGTTGGGACATTCCTTTTTGAAGTGTCCATGTCCATTACACTCGAAGCATGTCACACATCTTTTCTTCGGAATTCTTTCTTCTCATTCTCAAAACTCTGAAATTTTCCCTTATTATCAAATTTTCCATTGTTCTTGAGCTTTAGGAACTTTCGAAAGTTTTTTACAAGGTAAGCCACATCTTTATCTACTGCATCTTCTTCCGGAGAATCATGAGATACTACTCTCTCATCAATTGTTTTAAGAGCAAGGGATTTGCTCTTCTTCTATGAGGGTAGTGACAACTCATATGTCTGCAGAGAACCAACCAGCTCTTGAACCTTAATGTCGTCAAGATCTTTGCTCTCTTCAATGGCTGTAACTTTGGCTCGGAAACTCTCTGGTAGAGACCGAAGGATCTTCCTTACAATTTTCGAGTCCTTCATCTTTTCTCCCAAATTAAATTTGCCAACAACAACCTCATTCAATTTACTGTAAAACAAATCAAAAGACTCATCCTCACTCATCTTTAGCTCCTCGAAGCGAGTGGTCAACATCTGAAGTTTTGTGTCCTTTACTTTCTTAGTCCCTTCATAGGTTGTCTTCAGAATTTCCCATGCTTCCTTAGCAATGGTGATATATGAAATCCGGTGAAATTCTTCTAGAGAAACACCGCAGAAAATAGTATTCAATGCCTTGCTAATTTGCATTGGCCGCCTCAAGAGCAGCCTTATCCCAAGTAGACTTGGCAGCCTCTGGCCTTGTCTATCCTACTTCAACTGCATCCTATACTGCATCATCGATAGAGCAAAGGAACTCCCTCATTTTGGACCTTCCAAAAAGCATAGTTATTACCATAAAAAAATGGTGGTACATTAAGAGATTGTGATCTATCCATCTCAAAGGGGGTCAGGGATCACACTTAAGTATTTAAACCACAGCAAGTGTACCCACTCTGATACCAATTGAATTTTCAATATGGATATGAAACACCCTTGAACGTTTAGACTCCAAATTACGAATTATCAATTCAAGCTTATTATCAAACAATTAATGTGCGAAATATGAACATAAGCTAAACACAGAATTGATAAACAATCTAAGCCAAATATAAACACAACCACAGCAGTAAATATAAGGCATAGATAAAGGGAAAGAAGATGCAAACACACGGACAACACACGATGTGTTATCGAAGAGGAAACTGAAGCCCTCGACGTAAAACCTCTCCGCCGCCCTCCAAGCAGTAAATAATCCACTAAAGAATGTAGTTGGGATATATGAACAGCAGAAGACTCTCCAAGCCTAATCTTCCCAATGTACCTAAGCCCTCCAAGTTTCTTGCTCCAACGAGGTTACTCCGAACCTATTTCTTCTTTAGCTTCCAGGATTTCGCTACTAGACCATAGCATCAACCAATGTGAATTGGTTCCTTCCTAACTGCTTCCCAAAGCACCAAATAAACCCTCTCACGGATATGGGTATGGTGAGAAAAGCATTTGGCTAAAGACCTCTCAAGGATTTAACAATGGAGAGGAAGAGAGTAGAGGAATTTGAAGAGTCTCTAAGGTAAAGATTGTGAATGAATCAATCTTGTTTTTCTCTAGGGTTTTTCTCACAAAAATTCTCTCTAGAAGCTCTCTACATTTGATGGGTATAAGGGTCCATATATAGTGGGGTGAGAAAGGAATGCGAAGAGTCAGTTTTTCTCAAACAAGGTGGTTTGGCAACTTGGCCTCGCGACTGGTCTGAGTCGTGAGTTCAAGCCGCGAGATAACGGCCTGGCCAGCTTGGGACTTTTGTCCTGTAGTGCAACAGCTGGCGCGACCCTTCAGTTCCCTGTGTGCTTCTCACGTGCCTGAAGTTGGCAGCTTGCAGCCGCGAGTCACCCGCGAGTTCTAGCCGCGAAACTCTGCTTCTTTGCACATACTTGAGCTTTTCTTCTCATCTTCTCACACACTACCCTTACAATAATCCCACCTAAATACAGGGTTATTAATTGCTAAAATACAAGCAAATTTAGCACGGAATAAAGCCAACAAGATGGTTGATTAAATTCAACCTTGCAAAATATATTTTAAAGTTTGATTTAGGTGACCAAATTATAATATATGGGTTAAGATGCTATTAAGACTTCCAAGTATGGTTTGGAGCTTTAGGGTTTGTTTATTTATATTATTTATATAATTGGATACAGTTTTTTAATTTTTTTTTTCTAGATACAATTATAATCTATATAACTTGTTTATTAATGAAAATAAGTTCATTCAAGCATACCCTGCCAAAATTTTCAAGGTATACAGATCCAGGGTTACGTGAAGCGAGTGACGGATATATTGTTCAAGAAGGAATGGTATATAGGTGGGCTTTAGTTTGGGTCCTAAGTCCTAACTCAACATAGGCGTTTTCTATTGTTAAAGCAGGTTGAGTTTGTGACCTTTGTTTAAAAATTTGGGATTTCGCAGTATTGGGCAGTTTGGGCTTCTTTAAAATATGGGCCCATAATTGTTAAAACATAAGAAACTTCCTTGTGTATATTGTTCCGGAGGACCCCACCTGGTTCTATGGTTAAAATTTTTGAAAATGAGATTAGTTTATTTATTTATTTTTGTTCACAATACAAAATTTCACTACTTAATTAATTATGTTTTGTGATGGGTTTTTAATTTATGTTCTGTGATGAATTTTTATTGATTTGGGTTTTGTGAAGGCTTGTGGTGATGGTGGTGGTGGGTGGGTTGCAAATTTGGCGGTAGTGGTGGATTTTTAGTAGTACTTGGTCGTGATTTTGGCTTTTACGGTGATAGTATGGTGGTGGAGAGTTGTAGGGGTGTGGCTGTTGAGAGAGATAGAAGAATAAAAAAAATGAGTAGATATGATAAATAAGAGTTTTTTTATAGGAAAAATAAGAGATTTGATGTAGAGTGAGTTGTGATATAATGTGTTAAAGTAAATAAAGTATTTTTTTACTGTTGTTAAAATAGATTTTTTTTTAATTTTATTTTGAATAAATCCTAAATGCCCTCTCCCAGTTACAAACAAAGCACTAATTTTATTCTTCTTTATGGTATCTAGTCACGTTTTCCAGCAGACAACGTTGACAAATGATGCTAATGATATTCCAAAAGTATTTAAGGGTTTATAAGCCTTATACAACTTCGAGGAATCTACGCAGTATCGTGAGATTACAATATTATGAGTAGAGGGGGAACGCATTCCAAAAAGTTTGAAATTCTCTGCTTTGTTTGATTCCACTCTATGAGTATTATGTTTGACGTTTAGTTGAAAATAGTGAAGGTAGATTTTACTGGTTTGGCTTATTTTTAATAATTTTTTAATTGGATATTTTCTTCTATTTTAATGAGAAATTATCATATCATTGATTAAATATGTGTTTGGCATTGATGAAAATTGTCAGCTTATTTTTGTTACTATTTATGGGCTTCACTGCACTTTTTGGTACTATTCATGGGTCCCACTGTACTATTTTAATTAACTTTTACATTTATCTACAGTGTTTTTAGAAAAAAGTTTTCAATTTCGACAAAATAAACAAATCCGAAACAGACAATAATTAAATATTTAGTAGAGATTAAAACTCACTACCACGAAAATAATAAATTTAACAATGTTCATTAATAAATCTTTTTTCTATGGTGAGTTTGTAAGTTTCAAAGCTCCTTAGCTTTTTGTTAATGAATTACTATAGTTTTTAGAATTACTTTGTTATTTTTGATGCTGAACAAAATCAGTAGGCTGGACAATTCGGTTTCGATGGGCTGAAGGTGGTAGCGAAGGCCTGAAAAAGAAACAATATCAAAGGAGACCGGGGTGGACCGGCCTAAGACCCTCCGATGGCTAAGTTAGTATCTTCCCCACAAATGGAATTCTAACTGTATTGGAGTAATGCCAGAATGTTCTCTTACCTTTGCCTGATTCAGACCGGTCCTTATATAGGGAACCTTAGGGCAGTTATTTAGTTTAGTAACTTCCCCAAGATTCATGGAAGTACGAAATTATAGAAATAACTTCCCCAACGGCTATAGAAGTAGTAACCGCTGATGGAAGTTACATACTTAGGAGAAATTGCTGGCGATGAACACGGGTTGATTAACCACTCCAGAACTTTGTCAATTGTTACATGGTCGTCCATGTGCTTTGCCTATGGACGACTCTTTATGTATAGATTGATGTTGTGTGGCTGTCCATGAGCTTTGCACATGGACGACTCTTTCGACCTAATTGCCTGAGGTTTATTCAATTGATCAATACTCATAGACGACCCATCTAGACGAATCAGAGATGGTCTGGCCATTTGGCTGATTGGCGATCATGGACGATTCCCTTGGACGAACCATAGATGGTAATTTTTTGTTATCCCATCAGTTGCCCCCTTGTCTAGGGATCGTCCAAGGATATTGTGGGGATTTAACCCACACTTTTACGCAGCCACGTGTCATGGTTTAATTGGTTGACACGTTGTGTCAATTACATTTTCCCAGGTGATTGCCACGTGTCGTTATTTTAATGGTTGGTGTCGCTTCGTTGGTCCCACTTTTGGGCCCTATAAATAGGCATTTTCTCTTTCTTACCCTCCACCTTTCTCATAATCTCCCTTCTGCCATCTCGTCCAAAAGTCTCGTCTAGCTCTTCATCCTAGTTCTCAGGTATTTCCTCTTCCTTTCTTAGGTTTTTCATCTTAATCTTAATTTCAGTCATGTCTTTGTCTAGTAGTATAGAGAGAGAGATAGACGAATATCAGGACGACTCGTCTGGGAGTTACGAGAGTGGTGAAGGTAGCACCAGCTATAGCAGTAGTTCCTCAGATGAGCGTTATTTGTCTGGGGTCCCTGGTATTTCCATAGAGGAATTCCAGGAGATGCAACGCAGGACGGCCTCTAGAGCTGGGACTAGCTCGTCTAGAGCGCCTCCTAGCCCTTCTCAAGACGAGGATGAAGAAGAAAATGTTATATACAGTTGTGCTCCTGAGATAACGTCCACTCTAGACGCCCTAAAGTTGAAAACTCTAGTAGATAGATACTAGATCCCTGTTGAATTTAACCTCGTCTACCCACGGAAGGAGAGTGGTGAGAAGATGTGAAGAAAAGCTTAAGTATGTGCAAAGAAACAGAGTTTCGCGGCTAGAACTCACGAGTGACTCGCAGCTGCAAGCTGCCAACTGCAGGCATGTGAGAAGCACACAGGGAGCTAAAGGGTCACGCCAGCTGTCGCACTACAGGACAAAAGTCCTAGGCTGGCTAGGCCGTTATCTCATGGCTTGAACTCGCAACTCAAACCAGTCGCAAGGCCAAGCCGCCAACCAGCCCTGTTTGGGAAAAACTGACTCTTCGCATTCCTTTCTCACCCCACTATATATAGACTCTTATACCCACCAAATGAGGAGAGCTTCCAGAGAGAATTTTGTGAGAGAAACTCTAAAGAAAAAAAAGATTGATTCATCCACAATATTTACCTTAGAATCTCTACAAATTCCTCTACCCTCATCCTCTCCATTGTCATACCCTTGAGAGGCTTTTTCCCAAATCCTTATCTCACCACACCCACGTCTGTGAGAATGTTTATTTGGTACTTTTGGGAAGCAGATAGGAAGGAATCAATCTACATTGGTTGATGCTATGGTCTAGTAGCAGAATCCGGGAAGCTAAAGAAGAAATAGGTTCAGCGTAACCTCGTTGGAGCAAGAAACTTGGAGGGCTTAGGTACTTGGGTAGATTAGGCTTAGAGGGTCTTCTGCTATTCATATATCCCAACTACATTCTTTAGTGGATTATTTCACTGCTTTGTGGGCGGTGGAGAGGTTTTACGCCGAGGGCTTCAGTTTCCTCTTCGATAACACATTGTGTGTTGTCCGTGTGTTTGCATCTTCCTTCCCTTTATCTTTGCCTTATATTTACTGCTGTGGATGTGTTTATATTTGGCTTAGATAAGTTATCAATTCCATGATTGGCTTATGTTCATATTCCGTAATTAATTGTTTGATAATAAGCTTGAATTGATAAATTGTAATTTGGGGTCTAAACATTCAAGGGTGTTTCATACACATATTGAACATTCAACATGGCTTTGTTTCCTAGTTATAATCTAAAAATAAAAAATTACATAGATAAGTATTTGATCTACTAACCCTTGATCTAAACTCGGAGGCTATGTTACAAGGTGGGAAGGTGTTAGGAACCCACCTTGCCCAGTGAAATCGGTCTTCTAGAGTATGGTGGCCAACATTCATATCATATCATCCAATATGTCAATTAATTTACATGTTAAATTTAATGTGTGTGCATATAATAAACCCTAATTCAATTTATTAAGCATTGCATTTGGATTGAAAAATAAATTCTAGTGAATGTGTATGGATGGTGATAACCTAGATTCAAGGATTTGAAAAAATTATTAAACAAACATGTTTTTCATATTTTTGATGTAGATTTAAGATTAAAATTAGTTATATGCATGAACATGTGATGAAGAACTAAGAACATGCGAAGAACATATAAGAACATTCAAACATATTCAACGGAATTTAAATGATTATTATCATGCTTTAATCTTAAACTCTCATCATGGCAACACAAAAAACAATTAGGGAAATGGATTATACCTTCATGCAAGATCCATACAGTAAAGGAGGAGACTCTTGGCGGAGGTCCTAAGGGTGGAGGAAAGAAGAAGAAGAACTAGGAAATGGAGAGTGAGTCTCACTCAATACCTTGAGTCTCAGGAAAATCAAGATATGACAAGATTACTCTACTTTACTAGAACTCAAGAGAGGAAAAGAGAGGGGGTTTTGATGTGTCTTAGAATGAAGTAGAGAGAGGGTTTATATAGTAGTGGTTGAGGAAATATGAATGGAAAGCCATTTAATGAAGATTGACAAAGAATCATGAACCTAGACCTCATTTTAGCCTTAGGAAAAATCTGGTGCATTAAATGGAGAGATTGGTGGGAGTGAGGAGCAAGCCAAAATTTAGTTTTCCCGTAGCTACTATAACAGCCTATAGAGCCAACTTCGAAAACTCATAGCTGACTTAATTCTAATTGGAATCACCTCGTTCTTGTGCTCAAATTGAAGCCCCGAATATCTAGTTTCTTGGAAAATTAACCTCATTCACAGATTCAAAATATTCTGAGAGATATTGATAAACTGGTGAGCAGAGGTCATTTGTTAGAAAATGGTTTCAGCACAATTAACATTAATAGGTCCCAAATTAGCTCCCAATTAACATTAAATGGCTCCAATCACTCCCATTTCAGACTTAGTTGGTTCCAAATTTACTCTAATTAAAAGATAATTACACAAATTACTCATTGAATAATTAATGTTTAACTATCTAATTAATTATGTGTATGCAACCTTACCATAAAATGTAGTCCCAACCAATCAAATTATGACACATTATTAATCCCAAATTGATTATATTTATAACCAATTGGAATCAATTGTTCATAATCGCATATGGTCGGACTCAATTTGTGATAGTGCATCTCTACCATTGTAACTTGATTTGATGATAACTTTCGATCTGATTGTCCGATTAGGGCTTATGACCAGTAGATTTGATCATTACAACATCAAGATCATTTTGGTGAAATGAGATTAAGGATCCAGTGACCAGAATCAAGATGTATATTTTCAAGGCAAAATTACCCTTTTACCCTTCACGTGAGGTTAAATGCATGTTGCAAAATGGGGTGTCAACAGACCTCAAACTTTCAGCCTCAACTGAGTTAACCTTAGAGTTGGTGACCACCACCTTCACCTCACTGCTCAAGTAATCTGTCGTCAAACGTAGGGATTCTCCAAGAACCTGAAGATGAAAGTACAATCAAAACTTTTAACAGGTGTAAAAACTCAATAAACAACAAAAGTAATTAAGTGAAATACCTGCACAAGCTTGTGAATGTGGCTGCTGACCAATTCATGAGAGGGGATGGACGAAAGGCCTCTAAGCTCATCATCAATAATGATGTTGTGAGCTCGTCCAAGGGCCGTGGTAAGGTCTTCCCAAAAGCTCTTACCAACCTTACTCTTCCCTTTGGAATGAGTGTTTGGAGGTGTGAAGGTCATCATCTCCAAAGAAGGTGTGGGAGAAGATGGAGTATCAAAAATGGACAAAGGGGCAAGAGTTTCATCTTTTCCCTCGTCTAGCTTGCGTTTCTTCGATCCTAGGGTAAGCTGGGACAAAGGCTCATTTTTTAGACCCTTCACACGGGCATACTTGTCCTTGCTATACCTGGTAGCCATTTCTACAAACAAAAAGTCAGAGAGAATGACAAGCTTTTATAAAAAAAGGAAATAGAAGAAGAGAAGACAACCTAAGCATACTCTTCTCTTCCTGAGTAATCTTCTTTAACACAAATGCAGAGGGTTCAATCCAAGGCAACAGTCATATAAATGATGAGGATCCACCAAATCGTCAAAGTCTTCAATTGTAATAGCAAACTCTAGAGCAGCTTGAATTCGTCCTTGATAACAATCTTCCAACTCAAGACGCTCAGTGACTGCAAAACAAATTCAGAAAGGAGAATCAAAAAAGGAAAAACTAAAACAATTAGTCTAATAGAAAGGTAGGAGAACGTACCAAGAGATGGAATTTCCCATTTCCATAGCAACCACGGGACCTCACCCCACAGGTCGTCAGTCATGGTTTCCCATCCAGATCCAAAAACAAAAAAGTATTGTGATTTCCAATCATGAAATGATGTAGGAAAACTACAGACGATCCTAGACTCCCTACTCTAAGGTAAAAGCTCAAAGTACCCGTAATGGGTAAAAGGTTTCAGGTGATATAAATGAAGAAACTCGTTTAGAGTTATCATATCCCCATTATGGACGGACAGCCAAATTGACATGCAACCAATGATCGTCCTCTAAGCATTAGGGACAAGCTGCCCGAGTACAACATTAAGAGCAAAAAGAAGCTTCATGATAAAGGGATGGATAGAGAAACGAAGACCACACGAAAAAGCAGCCTTATAGAAGCTCACCTTGTCGTGGGCAAAGGCACAAGCTTTCTCATTGGGACGAGGTAATCTAGTGATGACCCCTCCAGGGAACTGAAATCTTTTCCTTATAGATTTCAGATGTTTCCTCTCCAAATAACAAGATTCAGGGAGAGCATGAAATGTGATTGAAGATGAGGATGAAGAGGGTTTTGGAGATGATGAAGGCTTTGACAATACAATCTCAAAATCTTTATCTACAGACTCATTACTTAAAGACAAACCTATTTCAAGTTTGCTAGACTTAACCTCGGTGTCCCTATCCTCTATGGTGGTCATCTCTAAGTGATGTCAAATCAAAGAACGATGAATCAAAGGATATAGGGTGAGTAAAACAAGCCTAAAAGCCACACAATTCTGAGGTAAAAATAAACATACTTGGGGACGTTGCCCACTAGAAAGCTCTAGAAGCACCCCTAATCTAGCAAAGAAGAAAGAAATAGAAGGAGCTTCCTGCCTAACGAAAGCAAAATCAACCATTAATAAAGCTTTGAGAAGAGGAGTCTTACCGTACTAAATGTGTAGGAGCTTTTTTGAAAACTTCAGATTTCAAATACAGTACACGGTGAAGAAGAAGAAGAATACGAGAAGTTTTTCTAAAAAGGAAAGCAAAAATCAATGCACGGGAACCTCGAGAAATCCTCACACGTACGACCAATGCAAAGAGAATAGGCAATCATCTAACAGGAAAATCGCCTCACATTACATGTGATGGGACAAGAATCTCAAGGCACGTAAGGAAGATTGACCTACCAATAAAGACTTTCCATATTCTTATGTTCGTCCAAACAAAGAACGACAAAGGAGTAAAGGGGGCAGCTGACGGATAGCGATAAAATGGTCATCCGAATTTTCAAACCATCCATGTTAATGATGAGTAAAAGTATGGACGAGTGTAAGCACACTAATTCTAGACAGCATTTAATGACCAAATGATAAATGAGCATGGATCTGTTACTGCCGTCCAATGATGTGCATTTAATGGCCGTTACGAACGTTAAAGGGCTGGGATTAAGTGGTCATTATTGAGCCATAAATCCTTCAGCTATGGTAGAATGTTAAAAAGGCCAATAAATTGAGCATTTACTCACACAAAGGCTATATAAAGCCAGGAGAAGCAAGTAAGTGATTCATATTGAACACACACACAAATTACTCTACAGATTACAGATTCCTAAAGAGTTTAAGCAAACTTAAGTATCGAAGGGTCCTTGGCAGGCCCCAAACCGGTGTCATTATCTACTTAGTGTTTTCTTTGATACAGGGTCTCGAGGTCGTCCATTGTACTAACGAGGAATATACTGACGAGGCAAAATCGCATTTTATCAGGGAACAACAAAAAAAATCGCCTCTCTTGTGAACAACAGTTGGAAATCATTCTATCATTCTATATATGATCCTACGTTTAAAACTCAATCTCTTTTTTTTTTTATGAAATATATATATATATATACACACACACGGTGATAGCACTAATTTTCAATCATTAATTATGATCTATATTGATTCTAAAAAAAACATAATAATAATTAGGATCGATAATTGACCGAACTTGATGATGCAACAGAAAGGACATGAGGGTTGGAAGGTGCCATACGATGAGTGCCAATTTGGGTATCCCGTAATTTTAGTAGTCTACTTTATATAGTATTTATAAAAGAAAAAGTGTGTATATATATAGTTTTATTTCTAATTTTTATGAAAAATGTGTGATAAAAAGTTAAAAGTTAGTTTTTTTCCTGAGTTATTTTTGTAATTAAAAAAATTGTTGAGACAAAAGACGAAAAATTAATTTTTGGTCAATTTTACTCTACTCTACTCTCTTTTCCACTCTCTCAATACAAACGGACTAGAAAAATTCTTGCCAAACATCAACTAAATATATTTACCAACCGTGAGGTTAATTGCTAGTGATGATTTAGGAGCATGTTGATCGAGGATACATGCCAACTTTTCTATAACAATTTTGACAATTCACAATATATGTAGATGAGAAAGCATAATACACAACATGATTAGATTGTGGAAGTAGTATATAAATTTTGGTGAAAGGCTTTCCATTTTTGACAGGAAAGTGTCTAACCATTGAGAAGAATTCAATATATGAAATAGTAAGTGTGTAAGAAGATAATGTTGGTAAGAAATAAGATGAAATAATAAAGAAGAAATTGAAAGAATATTGTAAGTTTGAAATTTTTGAGATCTAATATTATTAGAATTTTTTCTCAGACATTCCACAACATTGGAAAGGGTAGAGAGGAACAAATGAAATAAGAAGTTGTTTTCTAAGAAATTGTAATTGGTTTTTGCTTGAGTTTTTTTTTTTTTAATTTTATGTGATATGAGTAGTTTTTTTTTTTAATTTTTTATGGAAGTTTTTTTTTTTTTTTGGAACCGTTGGTAGTTTTTTTTTTTTATAGGAACCGTGGGTGGGTAGCCTTTCTTTCTTTTTTGGTTAGAAACGTGGGGTAGTGGAGCTGGGAAGTGGGAAGTATGAGGATAATGGAAAAAATTATTTTTATTTTTATTTTTGTTGATTTACTATTTTAACTTTTTTTTTTAGGAATAAGAATAAATTAATTAAATTAAAGATATTTTTGAAAAAAAAAAAAAAAAAGGTAATAACTAACTTTCGTTAATATACAGAGAAGATGATAGAAATTCTTTATAAACGATGTTTATTACTCTATGTTTCTTTCTTTAATTTTTCCTGAAAATTTTTTGTAGAAATATGTAAATTAAATATATACCTTGGCAACCGTGTTTGAGGTATGGGTTTCCACCGTAACCATCCGTGCAATTACATCGGTACCCAGAACTGTTGTTGGGATTGAGATCAATACATGTGGTATTCTCTCGTTACCAATTGCCCAATCAAGAATCATGAGAAGGGTTTCATTGTTTTGCAAACTGATTAGATAATATGAGGAGAAATTGAACTTGTCTTCTCGGATAATAAAGGCAAAGCTGCATGGATTGAAATCCCAGACTTTTGTGTGGTTTTCGTAAAAGCTAAATGCTTTAAAATTAATATCTTTCAAACCTTCAGGAATATCCATCTGGCACTTCCCATTGATTACTTTGCGTTTGTTTTGACATTTGGACAAGCAGCAGATGGAGAAGGGTTCATCATTCAGATTACCATTCAGATATGCGTAAGTGTCACAACCAACAGCCACGAACTTGTTTTTAGTGACAGAAACTGTGAAACTAGGAACCCAGAGTGTTGTTGGTTTGTTGCTTGCCAGAGGCTTACCTGACTGGTCGTAACAGTCAAACCCGTTATACGTCATGATGTCAATCTCACCTTGGATTGAAATGTTTGTAACGACGACATTTCTAGTCTTTGGCTGAGTTTTACTGGACTAGGTGTCACAGTTGATAGAAAAATCTCTACCTTCAGTATCTTTCAGGTAACAGCCTTCAATTATGCCAAAGGGATATGGAATTTTCACATCTCCATAACTGTCGGGTCAATTAGGTAGGGCTGCCACTGTTGCTGATACTAGCACACCAATCCGGATGACTTCTGCAAGCATCGTATGGAAAGTAGAAACCCATAGCCTCAATACTTTCCCAGAAGAGTATCTAAGATTATGTGTCTTGGTATACGTACGTATCCGCCTCATAAAGGTGCAGGACTTTTTAAAGGCAGAAGACCCGTTATATACGCGCTTGTTGTGCGTATTTATGGACTGGATTTGTGTTTACACTTCAGATCTAAGGTAGCATTTGGTATTGACTTAAAAAACTAGCTTTCTTTATTATTTAGTTTATTTTTTTATTATTCATTAGTTTTATTGTATTTTTTAATATTATTCATGAGTCCTATTACTATACTATTTCAGTTACCTTTTAGCTTTATATGTAATATTTTTAGTAAAAAGTTCTCAATTTCAACTAAATAAATTGTTCTCAAATAGACCCCTTAATACTCAAAAAAGAGAGAAGAAAAAAAAGTAGACCACTTTGACAATGTCTAAAATATACTTAAGTAACACACTAAAAGCAGTAATTAAACTTTTTACTTTTTAAAGAATAATCCAATTAATTGCCTATAAGGGTAAATTGCACGGAAAATCTATACTTCAAACCGCAAATTATTAATAGTCTCCAATCTTAACAAAGAGTACAAATTGCACCTAAATTAACCATTAGTTTACCATTCAAACTAATGGTCGATTATATAAAAGAACAGACGGGCAAGTCTTAATTATATAAAAGAACGGGTTTGGAGTAAGTTACAGGGATGGAAGGAAAAACTTACTCTCCCAGGCTAGTAGAGAAGTGTTACTGAAAGCGATAGTGCAAGCCATTCCCACTTTTGCTATGAATTGTTTTAAACTTCCTGTGGGTCTGTGCAATGATATTGAAGCAATGATCAGAAAATTTCGGTGGGGCCAAAGGGGTGATAGGAGGAAGATTCATTGGAAAAAATGGGACACTCTCTATCAACCAAAATCTAAAAGGGGGATGGGTTTTAGAAAATTAAGAAAGTTTAATGATGCTATGTTAGCTAAACAGGTGTGAAGGTTGGTTCATGACACTGATTCTTTGTTTTATAGAGTTTTTAAGGCCAAATATTTTCCCATAGGGTCCATCTTTGGTGCTAAGGCCAAATTGGGGTCATATGCTTGGAAGAGTATTCCCAAAGCTCGAAAGGTGATTTTATTGGGAGCTAGATGGAGAATAGGTGATGAGACCTCTGTAAAAATTATCATGGATTCTTGGCTCCTTGGTAGTAATTCTGGCCGGATTCTTTCTCCAGTTTCAGTGCTATCTGAAGATGCCACAGTGGATTAGCTGCTGGATGGTGAATCGAGGTGGTGGAATACAAGTCTTATAGATTCAATTTTTTTACCGTTTGATGCTCAGTTGATTAAGTCCATACCTGTGTGTTATTCTGCTTAGGAAGATTTTCTTTTCTGGCCACACTCACAGACTAGTTTGTATCAGGTGAGGTTAGGTTATAAATTGTTGTGTGAATTGAGCAGCAGTGAGTTAGCTTCATCTTCAGATGCAGTCGGAGAGAAAAAAAATTCTGGTCTAGCCTTTGGAAATTAATTGTTCCAAATAAGGTTAAATCTTTTCTTTGGAGAGCTAGCACAAACTCCATTCCGACTATGCAAAATTTACACAAGCGTAAGGTTGCTTCATCATCAATTTGCAGCCTCTATAATGAAAAGGAAACAACTATTCATGCTTTATGGGATCATGTGATAATATCAGACCGGTTTGGGATGCTTGTTTCGCCTTGCTGCCTACTGAATTTTCCAGAGTAACTTCGTTTCTTGACCTGGTTGATTTAGTTTTCAGCACTCATTTAAATTCTAAAGCTTTTGCAATGACGAGTTAGGCTATTTGGAATAGACGGAATAAGATCCGGGTTGGTGAGGAGGTTTGGCCATTGAATAAGGATGCTGGAGTGGCGCGTCAATATCTGCAGGAATTTCAGCGGGCTAGGTAGTGTCCAACAAAGAAGGTGCACCCAAGGAGACCACAGTGGGAACCTCCAGATGCGGGTTATGTTGAGACAAATTTTGATGGGGCAATCTTTGAGGATTTACATGCTGCAGGTATTGGGGTGGTGATTCGGGATGAGCATGGCGAGGTGATTGCTACTTTGGCAGAAAAAATTCCTATTCCAGATTCCGTTTTGACCCTTGAAACTTTGGCGGCTAGGCAAGCGGTGCAATTTGTTCAAGAACTTGGCTTTCGTAATTCCATCTTTGAGGGCGACTCTACGTCTTCCATTAATGCTATTAGTAATGGACAATTATTACATTCATCTTGTTGTCATATTATAAAAGACACTCTGTTGCTTTCTAGCTCTCTTCAAACCTTTTCTTTCTCTCACATTTGTAGGCAAGGTAATGCTTTAACGGATGCCTTTGCCAAGAGAGCAAAGTTTTCTTTTCCATTGTTCATTTGGATGAAGTCTATTCCACCAAATCTTTATAATTGATATTTGTTGGTTTTTTCAAATGTTGAATAAAGTGGCCTTGGCCTGTTTCTCAAAAGCAAAAAAACAAAAACAAAAACTAATGGTCATGTGCACGTCATCACTCCAATCTAGAATAACTCAAGATAAAGCCTAGCAACCTTACTCTAAGGCTATAGGAGCATTAGCATTAGTCTTTCTAAAAATTTTCTGTCTATTTTAGTATTAGAATCTACTTTGTCTATTTTAACATTAGAACCTACTTTTTTTATTTTACACAAACACTTTACAAAAACATTCATATCAGTCTATCTATTATACATTATTTTTTTTTAAATAATATTTTTTATTCTTTTTTTATTATTTTATTAACCCATGTTAAAACACTCTCTCCCTTTTTTCTGAGCCCTATCTCATGGTTTCTTTTCTAAAAACTCTCTCTCTCTCTCTCTCTCTCTCTCTCTCTCACCGGCCTCCAAAACTCAAATCATCAATCTGAAAACTCTCCATCCGGGCCTTATCCTTCCCATGGCAGTGATGATAGCAGCGGTGAGTCTCCACAGCAAAGGCGATGACAACACTAGCTGGGTTTTGGGTTTTTCAAATGTGAAGAATCTCCCTCCACCAGAGCTTCATCGTCGCTCTCTCTTATGGCAGTACTAATGACAGTGGTGAGCTTCCTCGGCAGAGACAACGACTTAGGCTTTGGGTTGATTGGGGTTTTCTGTTGGGTTTTGTTTTGAGTTAACCATGTTTTTGGTTGATTTTGAGTTTGGTTTAGGATAGGTTTGAGTTTATTTTGATTTAATTTCCATTGATTTTGGGTTGATTTTGTGTTTGAATTATGATGATTTGTTGTAATGGGTAGTGGGTGGATTGGTGGTGTTAGGTTACGGTGCTGCAGGGCTACGGTGGTGATGATTTGGTCTTCCTTTTTCCTCTTCTTCGTTCTTCTTTCTCTGGGCATAGAAGATAGCCATGGAATGAAAGAGAGAAGAGATCTGACAAGGCTAAGTGAAGAGAAAGAAAAAAAAAATCAAATACAAAACTACAGTAACCATGTATTGTAGCATTTTTGCATCGGTACAGTGTTATAGACCCCCTGATGTGGGTAGTTTTTGAGCCAAAATGTGTAAAATTTACCACTTTTTGTATTTTACATAGACTGGTGTAATTACTCCAAGTACCAAGGTTAGGGTTTTTTTTCTTATTATATATTTTTAAGAGCATTCACATCAGCTCTTTTAAATTTTCTATCTATTTTACATGAAAAAACATCATCTTTCTATTTTACACTATCACTTTTACAAAATACCAACATCAGTTTATCTATTTTACAAGATATTTCAATAAAATATTCATTCTACACAATTTTTTTATTATTTCCCTCAACTGATTCTACCTATATACGCGCCCTCTCTCTCTCTCTTCTGAACAGATCACCTCTCTCTCTCTCTCTCTCTTTTCTTCCTTCTCTCATTCCTTCTCTCTTTTCTTTCCTTCTCTCTTTTCTTCCTTCTCTCATCGGCCGATCCAGATCGTTCCACGCTCCACGCTTCACCGGCCTACCCACGAGCTCCGATCAAGCGAGACCTACAAGCTCCGGCGACTTAGAACCTTTCTTCACCAACCGATCCACACTCCACAAGCACCGATCCACGCTCCAAGGTTCACCGGCCTACCCACGAGCTCCGGCGACCCAGATCTTTTCTTCACCGGCCGATCCACACTTCACAAGCACCGATCTTCGCTCCATGCTTCCTAGGCCGACCCATGAGCTCCGGCAACCCAGATCGTTCAGATAAGTACCGATCTCTTTGTTCGTTTGGGTTTGTTTGTGTGTGAGTGTGTTTGTGTGTGGGTTTGTTTGGGTTAATTTTCAGTTAATTTGGCTCACTGGATGTTGTAATGGTTGGGGAAGAGAGGTAGGAGATGAAAGTCATTTAGAGAGGAGAAAGAAAAAACTATTAAAAAATTAAATACACGAGCTACAGTGCCCATGTAAATTTACACGGGTACTGTAGCTCGTTGATAATTTTTCACAAGTTTACATGATTTTAAAAGGACTGATGTGGAGTGTTTTTTGGTTCAAAATGTGTAAAAGTGGTCAAAATGTGTATTTTTTACACATTTATAAAAGAGCTGATGTGAATGCTCTAAGGTTCTAACTTCAATATTGTGATTTAAAACTTTTAACTTTCCAAGAGATTGACCTAATAATTCTTAATGTCTAATGAGATCTATGAGGTTTTATGGCCAAAATGTTGAAGCCACCTCCATAATATTCTTCCTTGCAAAAATATGTTCTTAGAATTCTAATAGATAACTCTAAGGGATTCATTGTTAAATGCTTCTTTTGAGAAAACTAACTAGCAAGAGTTCTTCTCATAGGATAATTAGAGTCCTCTGTCATTATTTTCAAAACCGACCTTTAAAGATTTTACCCCAAAAAAAAAATATGATGCATGCTACATCACCACTTACAATGATGGGATTTTATAGTTTTTCATTGCCTGTTAACAATGTATTAGCTCTATCATTCCTATTTTATTTTTAAAATCATGGATAAAAATGATAAATTATACTTGTAAAAGAAACCTTGCAAATATGGGTTTATTGTTATGTACCATCGCTGAACAATTCTCAAATTTTATTCCGCACATATTAAGAGAATCTATGATAGTTCACAGCATGGCATGAAACCAAATTACTCAAAACAAACAATTTATTAATCATAGTTATGGGAAAGATAATTATGGTAGGACGATCGATGATGAAGATGAAGCAATTTCAAAACATGATTGTGTTGATGTAAAACTAACACCTGAAGCCTCAATTTCTTCACGTCTAGCATGTTGAAGTTCTTCATAATTTTGTTGATCAACAGAAGTTTTTTGAATTGCCTGCAACTCAATAACAACCTCCCTCATTGTAGGACGTTTCTTTCCATTCAAGTGCAAACATCTTTTTGCAAGATTAGCAGCTATGATGACCTCTTCTTTATCACCTTCCTTCTTTACTCGATCATCAAGAATATCAAATAGATGGTTCTCCTTCATTGAGAGAAGGAAATATGCAGAGAGACTTTTACCTTCTTCTGACCTTGTTGAAAAAACAGGTTTTTCTCCAGTTAAGAGCTCAACAAGGACTACTCCAAAACTATATACATCACTCTTTTCTGTGAATTGACTTGTTTGGAAATATTCTGGGTCCAAATACCCAAAAGTTCCCTGAACAAGGGTGGTTACATGAGTTTGGTCAATTGTTACCGATTTTGATGTCCCAAAGTCCGCTACTTTCGCTCTGTACTTTTCGTCTAAGAGTATGTTGGAGGACTTTATGTCTCGATGATAAATTGGCGAGGCAGCTGCTGAGTGTAAGTAGAAAAGAGCTCCTGCAATTTCTATGGCAATCTTTAAGCCCATATCCCATGTTAATTGAAAATCTTCGTTTTCTTCATGGAGATATTGGAAAAGTGTCCCATTAGGGATGAATTCATAAACCAACAAAGGAATTTCTGTCTCCAAACAACACCCAATTAGCTTAACCACATTTCTATGGATAATTTGTGAAAGAATGACAATCTCATTAACGAATTGTTCGAGATTCCCCTTGTGCACTGTGTTGCACTTCTTAATTGCGACAATTCTTCCATCACTTAACATTCCTTTGAAAACTGTACCATAGCTACCCTTACCAAGTATTCTACTTTTGCTAAAATTGTCTGTTGCCTTTTCTAACTCCTTCGAATTGAACAATTTTGTATTTTGAACATTGTTTTCATTTGAAGATAATTGTCTTTCTAACAATAGACCACCATTCTTTTTGAAGAATTTTTTCTTAAGCTTGATTTCACTTCTCTTCTTTATCACTTTGCATAAAACCAGTGTAATAGATATTAGAAATAATACTCCTAGGATTGTACCAATACCTGCATAAGTCAAAAAAAAAAAAATAATATGAAATATCAATTTTTTTTTTAATATAAATTATGAAAATGTAAAATAGAGTTTGATAAGAAATACCCTAATTTTTTTGTAGAAGTTACCACTTTTTCCAAATTATGTTCCCACAATCCCACACTTTCCTAAAGTTTATATAAGTGTTAACTTCCAATTAATTTAAATAACAAATGTAAAGGATTTTTTTAGCTTAAATTTTCAAGTAATTAGTACATATGTGCAATGTCCAATTGTGTTCCAATTAACAAAAAACCTCTCTTGTGACAACACTTTCTGAGTATAGTCACCTTCATCCTTCGAACGCATAAATTGACTGTTTAGAGTTTCTTGTTAACATCTTTGCCTCAAAATTTTATAACTTGTTTAGCTTCTCCCTTGTCTTAAAGTTTTGTTAAACTTAACAGCCAACTCTTCTTCACCTCGTTACCGACTAAAATCACTTTTCTATTCTTTTCCTCTCCTTTTTCCACCCAAAAATAATATGAAATATCAATGTTTTTTTCAGCAGTTTTTGCATGGAAAACAAAGAGACAAGAGTCACATGGAACTTGGATTATTATGGGCTTGTTTGGGATAAGGGGGTTTAAGGATTAGTTTTCGAAATGATGTGAAAATTGTGATTTAAAAAATGCTGTGAAAATACGTATTTAAAGTACCCATACTGTAAAAAATGTGTTGGTACTATGTTTCTAATAACATGTTTTAAAAAAAAAAATAATAATAAAAAATAAAAATTGTGTTACTATAACCATAAGCAACACGATGTCGTTTAGATGTATTTATATTAAGTGTGGCACGTGTGCACATGTGTGAGGTAGTTAGAATAGATCAGTCTTGTATTTGGGTATATATTAGAGATTGCTCTACTGTAATTGTATTGATTATGATTCTTGATGAAATACATTTTCTGTTAGAAGATTTTCTCTCTTTTCCTCTCGTGTTTGTTACAATCTGTGGTGTGTATTTTAGAGCTTCTCTGTGCTCTTTCATTGTATCAGAGCTTTGATCCTTATCAATGGCTTCCATGACTTCATCTTCTACCTCTGGTTCAACTCCTGCTGTGACTAATACAGCTTTACCTGCAAATACTTCGTTACTTCTCTTATCCCATATGTCTTCAATGATGACTGTCAAGCTTGACTATGGAAATTACACTGTTTGGAAGCATCAGATTGAGGTAATTCTTGAAACTTACTCGATGATTGATATCCTAGATGATTCAATTGCTACTCCAGATCGTTTTCTAAAGGATTCTTCTAGTAATATTACCACTGAGATTAACCCTAATTTCATTTCTTGGAAGAATCATGAACAAGCAATGTTCACTTTTATCAATTCTACTTTGTCTCCTTCTATTCTTGCTCTTACTGTTGGGCAAAGATCTGCTAAGGGAGTGTGGAAGGTTTTAGAAAAAAAGGTTTGCCTCAGTTTCAAGGTCCCATGTGATGAGTCTTCAAAATGAACTGAGTGCAGTGAAGAAAGGTACTGATACAATTGATGGTTATTTCCAAAAGATTAAGCATATTCGTGACAAATTGGCTGTTGTTTCTGTTGTTTTGGATGATGAAGAGCTTCTTCACATTACTCTTGATGGTTTGCCCTCACAGTATGATTCTTTTAGTTCTGCAATTAGGACTCGGAGTGATGTTTTGTCTGTTGAAGAGTTGAATACTCTACAATGCAGAGGAGAGAGTGATCAAGAAAAGGATTAATAATGGTTCTTCTCCTTCAATGGCTATGAATGTGAATTTTCAATCTCAAAATCATAGTTATTCTAATCAAAGAGGAAGAGGTGGAAGGGGAAATTATTACAATCATAATGGTTTTACCAACAACAATGGAGGATTTACTAATTCTGGTAATCCAGGAGGACCGGGATAGTACTCTAAGCCACAAGGTTCTCAAGGACCTCCAAGTCAGCCTTCATCTAATAGGGTGTATTGTCAAATCTATGGTAAATGAGGACATTCAGCTCTTGATTGTTATCATAGAATGGACTTTGCATACCAAGGAAGACATCCACCTGCTAAGTTGGCTTCAATGGTAGCTAATTCTTCTCAAGTGCAAGGCTGCAATGGTTGGCTTACTGACACAGGTTGTTCAGACCATGTTACTCCCAATCTGTCTCAACTGTCTCTTCATCAACAACCTGTGGTGGGCAATGAAACTATTATAGTAGGCAATGGACAGGAACTTCCAGTCACACATGTTGGTCATGGTAAGCTTAAGACTTCTACTCATAACTTTAGGCTAAATAATATACTTTGAGTTCCTGATCTTGCTTCCAATCTTTTGTCTGTTCATAAGTTGTGTCTCCAAAATAATGCTTTTTGTTATTTTGATGCTCACAAGTTCTTAATTCGGGATTTGCCTTCGGGGAAGATCCTCTACAAAGGGTTGAGTAAGGATGGTGTTTATCCTATTCCATCATCTTCCTCACTCTCACCTCCCACTGTTTTTAACTCTACTTCAACTGTGTCTGCTTCTCAATCCATCAAGTCTAATGTTCTTCTGCTTTGGCATTATAGGCTTGGGCATCCTAGTTCTAGGCTTTTATATTCTGCTCTTAAACCTTTCTTTCAATTTGTTTCATTGTCTCAAATTGAAGCGTGCTGCTCTTCTTGTGAATATTGTATAAGTGCTAAAATGCACAAGTACCCTTTGAATAAATCTCCTATTGTGTCTAATTCTGTGCTTGATTTGGTTCATTGTGTTGTATGGGGACTAGCTCCTTTATCTCCAGTTCTTGGTTTTGCCTATTATGTAATATTTGTGGATGTTTACTCTAGATTTACTTGGTTATTTCTACTTAAGCATAAGCATGAAGTCTTATCTATGTTTAAACACTTTAAGGCACTTGATGAGAATCAATTTTCCACTAAAATTAAAGTGCTTAGGACAAATAATGGTTCTGAATATACCAACACTGCTTTTCATGCCTTCTACTCTTCCAATGGCATTTTGCATCAAACCTCTTACCCACATTCTCCTTCATAGAATGGTGTTTCTGAAAGAAAGCATAGGCATATTGTTGAAACAGGTCTTACTCTTCTCTATAGGTCTCATTTACCCTACAATTACTAGTCTTATGCTTTTGCCACTGCTGTTTTTCTTATTAACAGATTACCTTCTTCTGTCTTGAATTTTAAATCACCCTAGGAACTTCTATACTCTAAACCACCTCCTCTTCAAGCCCTTAAGGCCTTTGGTTGTGCTTGCTATCCCTATCTTAGGCCCTATAATAAAAATAAGCTTCAACCCAAGTCTCAACAATGTATTTTCCTAGGTTACCCTCCTTTGTCAAAGGGCTACATCTGTCTTGATCCTACTTGCAATAAGATTTACATTGCCTGTTATGCTGTATTCAATGAATCCTTATTCCCATTTGCTCAGTCCTCTTTTTTTGCAAATCCTAATACTCCTTTTACAACTACTGTCTCTCTTTGGTTTCCCAATTCCACATCAAATTCTTCTTCTGATAATGTTGGTTCTCCCTTTACATCTATTCCTCTTTCCACATCTGATTTTGGTCCTTTTTCCTCTTCTTTGGATGTTATTCTATCTTTGTTACCTTCTTTGCTTCATATTTCTACTCCTATTCCTATGGTTCCCCCCTCCACCTCTTTCTGGTCTTCCCTCTTCCCTTTCCAATGTTTCTGCTCTTGTTGCTACTTCTCTTCCTGTCTCATCTTCTGTTGTTCCTTCTACATCTGAATTTGCTCCTAATTCTTCTTCCAACCCTATTTCTGATAACTCTCATCCTATGGTAACAAGATCTACACAAGGGATATATAAGCCTAAAGTTTTATCAGTTCACCATGATTATACAAAGACTGAATCTCCTTCCTATGCTATTGCTGCTAAACACTCTCAATGGGTGGCTACCATGGACTCTAAGTTTCCGTCTCTTCAGAAACATAAAACTTGGTCTTTGGTTCCCTTGCCTGCTAATAAGAATGTGGTCACTTGTAAATGGGTTTATAAACTGAAAAGGCATGCTGATGGGTCTATTGCTAGGTACAAAGCCAGGTTAGTGGCTAGGGGTTACCTTCAGCAATTTGGGCTTGATTATGATGAGACATTCAGCCCGGTGGTTAAGCCTGCTACTGTAAGGCTCCTTTTGGCTTTGGCTGTGAACAATGGTTGGGAGTTAAGGCAACTGGATATCAGTAATGCCTTTCTTCATGGCATCTTAAAGGAAGAAGTTTATATGAGACAGCCTCAGGGCTATGTTGATCCTCAGTTTCCTCGCCATGTTTGTCTCCTTCACAAGGCTCCTATGGTCTTAAGCCGGCACCTAGGGCCTGGTTTGAGAGGTTTACCTCACATTTGTTTCATATTAGGTTCTTTGCTTCTGATGCTGATGGGAATTTATTCATCTATAGGCATGGTTGTCATTTGGTGTTTCTCTTGCTCTATGTGGACGATATTATACTTACTGGGAATGATAAGGTCTTCACTGCTTCAATTATTCAACTCTTAAGTTCTGCCTTTGATCTTAAGGACCTTGGTCTACTCCATTATTTTCTTGGCCTGCAAATTGAGTATACTGATTCAGGTCTTTTTGTACATTAGACAAAGTATGCCACTGATTTGCTGTCCAAGTTTGTTATGTCAGATTGTAAGCCTTGCAAGACCCCTTGCTCTCCTAATCAACATCTTCTGCCTCATGACAATCCCTATTTATCTGATGCTACTTCTTATAGAAGTCTTGTAGGTGCCCTTCAATACCTTACATTTACAAGGCCTGACTTGTCTTTTGCTATCCAGCAAGCTTGTCAATTTATGAGTGAGCCTACAAAGAATCATTTGCAAGCTTCTAAACGTATTCTCAGATATCTTAGGGGTCCACTGAAGCTGAGTATAGAGCACTGGCTTCTACAGCTGCTGAGTTGTTTTGGCTTAGGATGCTCCTTCGTGATTTGGGCATATTTATTTCCACTTCTCCTTTGTTATGGTGTGATAATGTGAGTGCTTTGGCTATTGCCTCTAATCCTATCTTCCATGCTCGTACCAAGCATATCGAAGTGGATCACCATTTTGTGCGTGAAAAAGTTCTTAGGAAGGATCTTTTGGTGAAATTCATTTCCTCCAATGATCAACTCGCTGATATTTTTACTAAAGGGTTGCCTTCCTTTCGCTTTCATTGTTTAACTTCCAAACTTATGTGGAAATTCCCCTTTCATTTGAGGGGGGAAGAAAGCAGTAGCAGCAGTTGTGTAATTGAAGAACTTGAAGATGATTCAAGTCCTGTTCCAATGGTCAAGAAATAGAGCAAGCCACTAGACGATGTCGTTTCACTATAGCCATAAGCAACACGATGTCGTTTAGATGTATTTATATTAAGTGTGGCACGTGTGCACGTGTGTGAGGTAGTTAGAATAGACTAGTCTTGTATTTGGGTATATATTAGAGATTGCTCTTTTGTAATTGTATTGATTACGATTCTTGATGAAATACATTTTCTGTTAGAAGATTTTCTCTCTTTTCCTCTCATCTTTGTTACAATCTGTGGTGTGTATTTTAGAGCTTCTCTGTGCTCTTTCATGATTGGTATGTGTGTATTTTTTTAAGTGGGTATTTATCTGACTTGTACAGTACATTTAATACTATTTTATTTGATGAGAGAGAAATTTCTGCCTTATTACTACTAGAATCTCTCTTTCTTTTTCTCTTCACAGAAAACCCAAAGTTCTCCTTCTCTTCATTTCTCAGAGTGCTCTTCGTCTCTCATAGCCCCAAGTCCTAGTACCTTTACTTCTCCTTTGTTGTTTCTTTCTTTTGTTTGCTCTAGATGCTTGATTTGGTTTGTGTTTTGCGGGTGGGCCTTAAACTCAAATGGATTTTGTTTTTTGGGTTTGGCATTTTGTTGCCCTGGATATTTTTTTGTTGGTGGGGGTTAAATTCAAATGGATTTTGTTTGATTTGGAAGAAGAAGACAACAAATTAACACCAAAATAGAAAAATTAAAAAAGAAAAAAGAGAGGAAGAAGTAGACCACCACGGTGGATTCGTGCAAGAGAGGGGAAAAATGAACAGAAAAAAGTCAGTCATGCAGGAGATAGATAATAAAAAAGTTTGTGTGTGATATAAGTGGATTTCATATTTTTCAAAATATTTAGAATAATGTAATTTAGCATCATTACTCAAAAACTAAAAATTATTCCGGATGTGTTTTCAAAATAGAGTATTAAACACCCTAAATTGAGAACTACAACTCAAACATTCTCTATCAAACACTTCTACTAATAAATACACTTTTTTTTTTTATAGTCCACAATTTTCGATGTTTTTTTTTTTTTTTTTTTTTTTTGCTTGAACAGTTGAACGAAAAATACTAATTAATGGATAACATTTGTTATTATTTTTTTATCATCACCGTCATTAACGGTTCTCTCTCTAAATTGGTAAACATTTTAATATTTTTATACACGACAAAAATTCTAATCTAATCTAATATATACTATCTAAGTGTATATGATAGACATTTTAGTATTATTTAAAAAAATAAGAAGTATTACGCTACAATAAATAACTTTACACTAGCTCAAAATTCCAACTAGGGTACAACTGTGCTAGTTGAATTTTTATGGTTGAATTTTTAATCAATATTGCTGACATCCTAACCATGATTTGTATTATGGATAAATCCTAGTGTACATTGTGCAACAATGTGAAATAAACATTGCCATTGTTTTATTGTGGCTTGTAAATCATATCCAAAAAAGAAAGAGAATAAAGATTAAAAATAAAAAATAAAAGAATAAAAAATAAAAAGAAAAGAAGAAGAAGAAAGGATAACTTGTCCAGTAGACATCTTAAAAAAAATAAAAAAATAAAAAAAGTCCAGTAGACAACGTGAGTAACGTGACCAAACATGGCAATGGCATTCCAAAAAGGCCAAACGGGAATTTAGAAAGGCAAAGAGTGTAGACGTTTTGTCATTTAGTTGAAAGAAGTGTAATTTAGCATAGGAAAAGAAAGATAATTGCGCTTGATTGGGGAATCCGTGTTTCTCTTTTGGTTGAAAGAAAGTGACGGTAGTCGGGAGTGCGTCCACTAGGAAGAAAAAGTGAAAAAGCATGTCCACCTTCTACTTAAAAGTTAAAATAATAAAATAAAAAAAATACAAAAATAAAAAAAGCAAGGAAGAGAGCAAAGAGAAAATAAAAGTGCATTGATACTTTTTGTTGGCCAAATTATACATTCTGTATGTTTCAATTTTTTCCCCATATATTTAATTCTCTTATTATTTATACTATTATTTAAAGCGCTTTCTTATTTGGGATTTTTATTTTTTTTATTTAAAAATATCCCTACACCCTTTTGTTTATGCAGAGATAAAACTACCTTATGCAGAGATAAAACTAAAAAACAATTTATAAAAATACAACTTTAACTCTCACTAAAACATTACCTAAAAAAATAGGATCCGTTTTCTGTTAATTTTCAAATTATTTTATATATTTATAAATTAGATTATCAAAATAACAAAAATATATAAAAAAATAAAGACTTTTTTTTTTTTTTTGCTATAAAATAGGACTACTAAGCTCAACATTTTCACTAAACCAAAAAAAAAAAAAAACCTCATCACACGTGCGAAGTGCATGTGATGAGACTAGTTATTATTAAGGCGTAAATGCACTTTTAGTCCCTATGTTTTGGCTTTTTTCCATTTTAGTCCCTACATTTTATTTTTTCCACTTTTAGTCCCTAAAACCAATTTACGCGTTCCATTTTGGTCCTTTCCGTCAATCAACCGACGGAAATTGCTGAGGTGGCAGCCGGAAGAATTAAAATATTATAAAAAATGCCACATCACCCTGACACGTCAGCATCTATTTTTTTTTTGGTAAATAATTTGTAAATTTTAACTAAATAAAAAAAGAAAATTTAAAAATACAAACTGAAATTTAAAAAACAAGAACACATGAACAGAGACCCAGAAAATTAGACCCAACAACATGAATTCAAAATTAAAAAAATTCAATTAAAATATCACTTCTTTCTCTCTCTTCTTTGAATCACACGGTGACTCCTCTCTCTTATTTCTCATCTGCCTTTCTCTCTCCCCTCTCTCTGATTCAGTGTCTCTCTCAGATCGGCGTGGACTGGAGATTGAAACCGGCAGCATGGACTGGAAGATCGGCGACAACAGCGTGGTGTTTTGGAGATCGGCGGCGACGGCGTGGTGGTTTGGAGCGGCGGCGATGGTGGATTCTCTCTCTTTCTCTCATTCCGATCCTCTCTCTCTCACTTCGATTCTCTCTCTCAGATTGGATGTGGGTTTTGGTTTTTCTTTGAATTTTTGTTGTGGGTACTGATGCAAGATTCATGGTGGTGTTTTGGAGATCGGCGGCGACGGCGTGGTGTTTTGGAGCGACGGCGATGGTGGATTCTCTCTCTCTCTCTCATTCCAATCCTTTCTCTCTCACTTCAATTCTCTCTCTCAGATTGGATGTGGGTTTTGGTTTTTCTTTGAATTTTTGTTATGGGTATTGATGCAAGATTCATGGTGACGGCAGTGGAGGATTGCTATGTTGTTTGTGGGGATGGGTTCACTGTGGGTTTAAGGAGGTTGCTACTGATGTGGGTGGCGATTTGGTGGCAATGGGTCTTTGGGTGTTTTGATTCTCTCTCTCAAATTGGATGTAAGTTTTGGTTCTGCTTTGAATTTTTGTTGTGGGTATCAGTGCATCTGCAGCTTCATGGTGGTGGCAGTGGAGGGTTTCACACTTAATCCCTTGAGTTTTTGGGTTTCTGGGTTTTTGAGTGTTTGAGATTTCTGGGTTTCTTTGATTTTATGATTTTGGCTATGAATCTTTGGGGAAGAACCAGAAAAATTGATGGGTTTTCAGCATGGGTCTTTCAACATTGGTCTTTGTTCTCTTCTCAAATTTTATTGCATTATTGATTTGATTTTAAGTGGGAAAGGAAGTTGATTCAATGGGTTTAATTTTGAATTCATGTTGTTGGGTCTAATTTTCTGGGTCTCTGTTCTTGTGTTCTTGTTTTTTAAATTTCAGTTTGTATTTTTAAATTTTCTTTTTTTATTTAGTTAAAATTTACAAATTATTTACCAAAAAAAAATAGATGCTGACGTGTCAGGGTGATGTGGCATTTTTTATAATATTTTAATTCTTCCGGCTGCCACCTCAGCAATTTCCGTCGGTTGATTGACGGAAAGGACCAAAATGGAACGCGTAAATTGGTTTTAGGGACTAAAAGTGGAAAAAATAAAATGTAGGGACTAAAATGGAAAAAAGCCAAAACATAGGGACTAAAAGTGCATTTACGCCTATTATTAATTGTGCTAGTTTTATATTAATTTCAAATTCAAAACTAAATTAATTGAAAACTTTAATTAGATCATCTTTAGACTTATAAGCATAAAATTGATTTTAAATTGAAATTTTAGAGATGAAATTAAGTAAATTTTGAAGCATCCCAATTAAAGATTAATAACGTTAAAGCTCAAAATTCCTAGTTTAGCTAGCTAAAACATCTTTTTTAGTTTTTTTTTTTTAATTTTTCATTATTTCTTTTTTAAATTTAAGGTAGTACGCGAAGCACTATAAGAAATGGTGTACAGTCTCTTAGTGATTGCTACCATCATTATACATTATTGTAGGGACTGAGGTTGAACGCTACTACAGTTGGATGAGTGGACTCAAGCCCAGCTAGCCCAATACAATGAATTTGTAAAGAGCGGGTCAAAGAACTAGGCCCTAGTAAGAATTGCAACAACTAAACATGGTAATATGTGGGCTGAATAACAAGGACATAAGCTAAAGTGTGAAATTCAGCTCCTCGGCACTCTTCCAGAAACGTGTAGTTCTTATTATTTCCTTAATACTTGGTCACAAAGATGATAAAGGTACTACCATGTTTCTCACTTCTGATCCCCCTCTCCATTTCTGGAGGACTTCTTACATTATATACCCCCCTCTGGTTAATCTTGGCCCTCCATTTGTTGATCAGGCAGGTCACCACTTGAGTGCTTGTCCCATCAGCCACCTTCCCATTCTTTCTGTGGGTTGCAACAACTAAAGCAACACTGTTCAGTAGTCACTTCTCCATTAATGCGGCCAGAATATTAGTTGTAGGCATTTAATGTGGAGGTGACATCTCCTCCTGGAATTGCTCCTCCACCATACTTCCATTGCTAACCCGTTGTACTTGTCTTTTCCTTAGGACACTCTGAAGGGCTACCTCTGATGGCGTATTGCTCTTCCTTTCCATAATCTCGGCTGTCTGAGGATAGGATCGTCCTCGGCAGTGCTTCTTGGTATTTTAAGCTTCCCTTATTCGTCCTCGAACATTTCTTCATCCTCAGTATGGGCCTTGGGCTTAGCATAAAGTGGGCCGGAGTTGCCAAATTCCCTGACCCCACAATAGCCCCTCAAAATCCTACTGTTAGGCCTCTCGAATGGAGAGGAGGATTTTGATGTCCTCGGGCCCTTGCCATGGCTTGTCAAGTCTTGTCCTCCATCAGTGCTAGAGTCTTTTCACCCGTCCAAGGCACGTTCCTAACACTTCGGTATGCGGAGCACTTCTACATTAAATTCTGGCGGCTCTGTACTCCCCACGTTCAATGGTGTGATGATAATCTGATGGTGGTGATCATCCTGACTTTATAGGCGGGAAAACTCACACGGTTATTTTTAATTTGGGGTATAAATACCCATTTAAATCAATTCGCCTCTTTACTTTCACATTCAAGAGTTCTTGCGCACATACCCGAATTCAGTCAAATCTCCAACTAAACTCACGACTTCCTTCAGCACAAAAAGTCTGTCCGAGGAATTTTTCCTCACTTCTGTAAGTCTTCTTCTCTCTCTCTCTAAATTACGCTTCCTCTCTTCTAAACTTCTTTCTTCGTGCCCCTCTTTTCCTTTCGTCTTTTCCCGAGTCTTTTAGTTGTCTCTAGGGATAGGTAGGTTCAAGAAATTGGTTGAGTTTAAAGAGACGATGGAGAAGTTTATTGCCGATTACAGGATACCTAGTAACGTAGGTCTAAGGTACTGTGAAGAGGGAGAGGGGAGTTTTAGGAGGTGAGAAGGCGAGGTGGTGATTCCCATAATCGCCTTCTTAGAGGGTGGTATGAGAATCCCCATGGGTCAGGTGATGAGGGGTTACCTTAGGCATTTCCGGTTAACCCCCACCCAGTGCGCCGTCAATGTGTTTAGGATTCTGGGCTGTGTAGATGCCCTAAACGAGAAGATGGGGCTGAAGTTAACCTATCATGACATGAATTGGTGCTACAACCTCTAGCACGTAAAGGGCAAGTCCTACTACATGAAGACGAGGGAGGATAGGGTGCGGCTTATCCAGTGCCTCCCCTCGTCCAGTAAGGGGCTTGATAAGGACTTCCTCATCGTGTCCAGGGAGTGGCACGATGGCCTTCATTGTTCGACAGTGGAAGGTACACCAGGTGGGGTACTCAAAGTAGGAGAGGGTCTAATCTCTTGTGTTTTCACGGTTTGCTTTGCTTGGTTGCTAACAAGAACATGTTTTCTCTTCTGCAGATCCACACACTTTTGAGCGTCATTTTGGTTTGGTCAACAAGGCAGACTTGGAAACTGTACTAAAGGTAGAGATCTTTGTGAATGAGGTCGACAACCAAGTTAGGGCTGCTCATAAGATCCTAGGATACGACCCCATTTAGAAATCGTTCCCGGCGCCAAAGTACGTGATCAGGGCAAAGGATTTTCAGCTCCTAAAAATTACTGTAACCGAGGACGGTTTCTTAATCCCGGAGGGATCCCCCACACTAGAAGGCACTCTATTGGCGGGCTCTTTTACATCCCACCAAGCTGCGGAGACCAAGGGAGGAAGTAAAGAAACAGGAGAAGAAGTCGTTGGTTTGGGTCTGTCCGAGGACGAATTTGGCGTGTTCGATCAAGTCCATCTGTTCGAGGATCCCTCCGGTGACTTAGGTGACCAGAACTTAACCGAAGCAGACTTTCTATCAGCAGGAAACTCTCCTCGAGCCGAGATGGGTTACAAGAGGAAACTCCAAACCAATTTATTTGACTTGATTGAGGGCCAGCCGGGGAAGTCTCAGCCCAAGCTTCCTCTTCCTCCACCCAAGTCTCAGCCTGCCCAAACCAGGTCAACTTTTGCCCAGTCTAGGCTTCCACTTCCTCCACCTCAACAAGTTTGCCATCTAGGCCCGAGCCCATCGACCCTAAGCAAAAGAAGGACAAAGGTAAAAGGTCTATGGGAGGCGACAAGTCTCGTTCCTTCCAGGAGGAGGACGACGCTCGGTGGCCCTCAAAACAACTGAAGATAGGGCACCAAGGCTAAGTTAAACAAGTTACAGTCCAGTCCAGTCTGAGGCTCAGGCCTGGCTTCCCGCCTCAATGCTCCATGGGGAGCCCTTGATGGACGACGCATTGGAGAGGTCCTTCCTACTCCCCGTGGATATGGCTGAGCTGGAGGTTTTGAGAAGTAAGGAGGTCTTCCTCAGCCTCAAACGGTACTTGGACATGGTAAGACTCTTAACACTTGTGATTCTTCTGACTTCGATTTTTTTTTTTTTTTTGTTCCTTGGTTTCCTATTTACTGTACACATGTTTCAATCGACAGGCTGTCCAGACCACTTTTAGGTTGGAGGAGGCGGCCAACAGCCCAAGCAGGGCCTTGGACTTGGAGCATGATAAACGGTTAGACGCTGCTCAGACCCTTAAAGTCTCTGAGGTCGACCTCTCTAAAGTGAGGGAGGAGCTGAAAGAGATGACGAGGGCTCGAGACAGCGCCGAGTTAAGCCTTGCTAGCACCCAAAAGTAGGCTCAAGATCAAACGGGGCGCTTGCTCGAGGCAAAGGATCAGCTGAAGATTGCCAAAGAGCAGATCGTTGATCTGAAAAAGAAGGTGATCGAGGCAGAGAGGGCCAAGGGCGTCACGAAGTTTGCCAGGGATGAGGCCCTGAGGGCCAAGGTAGAGGCAGAGTTTGCCAAGACCGATGCTGAGGCCTCTAAAAAGAAGGCCGAGGAGGAGGCCTTCGAATCGGGAGTGGTCGAGACGGAGGCCGCCCTTAAAACTCAAGTGCCTGGGGTATGCAGGCTCTACTGCTCCCAGGTCTGGAATGAAGCTCTCAAACAAGCTGGAATTGAGGCTTCATCCGACCTGTGAAAGGCGGAGAATGTGTACTACCCTCCGGCCATCCACGAGGCTACTCCTTCCAGCTCTGAGGTTGAGGTGGCTCCTGAGGAAGTTAGTGCTGCTCTTAATGAAGATATCCTGGCTACAACCACTCTGGATGAGCCTGCCAAGGAGGCCGAGCCTGCTAGGGTGATTGAAATAGACAAGGGTCTAAACTAGGAACCACCCTAGGATGCTGCAAAGTCCTTGGCTGATGCCCAAGCCCCTGATGCCGAAGAGATACCTCATCCAGCTGATCCCCCTCAGGTTGCTACCCCTAGTGGGGGGTTCCAAGGATTCCGAGGCCCTTTCTTCTCAGCTCCCCAAGGAAGGCATCAAGATAAAGTTGAAGAAATAGTCCACCTCAACTAGCTTCTATTGTACTTCTGCCTTATGTTTCTTTTTTTCTTTTTTTGAACATTGTAATGCAATCTTTGCTATGTAGTTTCTATAAACTTAATGAAGCGTGTGTTCTATTTTCCCTTACTTACCTTACTTATCTTTTCACTTGCACAATCCTAACTTTAGTTACGCCTCGGCTGATTACAACAACAATTATAATAACTTAAAGATGCTTATACAAATGGAAACCTATCCCTTTTTTGTTTTTGATTTAGAACCAGAGTAAATCAAAGTCACGTCCATGACACCCCAAAATGCTTTAAGTGACGCTCACAGGCTTAATTTTGAGATTTTATTAAAACAAAGGTCCTCGTCGTCTGCAATGATCACAACGGGCATCAAAATGGTTACCTAAATTAGGCTAGTTCACTCATAGATTTTGTTTAATACTTAGGCAAATTTTGCACAGAGTTAAATTTACCAAAGCAAACGACCCCAGGACCATGCATAGCCTAAGTTCTACCTAGCATTCAGATATTATTTGAAGTAGTTAATTTCCCCACAGGTTTGAGTCTGTGGACTATGCAAGACCTTGATTCTGTCTAACACTCAAATTCTTCTTGAAGTAGTTAGTTTCCCTATAGGTTTGAGTCCATGAACCATGCAAGACCTTGGTTCAGCCTAGTACTTAGATTCCTCTTAAAGTAGTTAGTTTCCCCATAGGTTTGAGTCCGAGGACCATGCAAGACCTTAGTTCTGTCTAGCACTCAGATTCTTCTTGAAGTAGTTAGTTTCTCCATAACTTTGAGTCCGAGGACCATGCAAGACCTTAATTCTGTCTAACACTATTCCTACGTGCCTTAAAAGGCTCAGCCCCGAGTGTATTTCCACAGCATGAGGTAGCAGTTTTTGAAACTTGCTCTACTTCGCATGCGTGGTAGTAGTCACAGAGTGTTAACTTCCCCTTAGCATCTGGTCCAAGAACTATAGGCATGACTAAGATTCGCATTTAAACACTATTCCCGGGTGCCTTAAAAGGCTCAGCCCCGAATGTATTTCCACAGTATGAGGTAGCAATTTTTGAGACTTGCTCTACTTCGTATGTGTGGTAGTATTCACAAAGTGTTAACTTCCCCTTAGCATCTGGTTCGAGGACTACAGGTATGACTAAGGTTCGCATTTAAACATTATTCTCGGGTGCCTTAAAAGGCTCAGCCCCGAGTGTATTTCCACGACATGAGGTAGCAGTTTTTGAGACTTGCTCTACTTCGCATGTGTGGTAGTAATCACAGAGTGTTAATTTCCCCTTAGCATCTGGTCCGAGGACTACAGGCATGACTAAGGCTCACATTTAAACACTTAGATTTTTCTTGAAGTGACTAGTTTCTCCATAGGTTTGAGTCCGAAGACCATGCAAGACCTTAGTTCAGTCTAGTACTTATGCGGTTGCCAAAACACGAAACATACAATCATAATAGACTTAGAGTTTAAACTAACAGAAATGCTTTCATTAATAATAATACCTTCACAGGTTATTTACATTCCATTAACGAGGTACAAGTTTTTCATCTAAGTCTTTTAAGTAGTATGCCCCACCCCTGCTACTGAGGTAATTCAGTATGGTTCCTCCCAATTGGGTCATAGCTTTCCGTAGGATGGGTTTTTGGCAGCACCCATAACTTTCCTCAACACTAAGTCCCCTAGCACTAGTGGTCTTAGCTTCACATTGGCATCATATCCCTGCTTGAGCTTCTGGAGTTAAGTACCAGTTTGTGATCGTAGTTCACAACAGTATCTTCTGAAGGTTTTGCTGTCAAATTGAAGTCTATTATCTGAAATGAGGGTATGAGGGACCCCGAACCGTGTAACAATGTTTCTCCAGATGAATTTCTTGGCATCCACATCTCTAATGTTGGCCAATGACTCAGCTTCAATCCAATTGGTGAAATAATCTGTGCCGACCAGCAGATATCTCTTATTTCCAGGTGCCTTGGGGAAAAGGCCTACAATGTCCAAGCCCCACTAGGCAACAACTATGGACTGGACAGAAGGTTGAGGACCCCTCCTAGCTGATGAATATTTAGGGCAAACCTCTGGCACTGGTCACACTTCTTAACATACTCTAGGGCTTTCTTTTGCATTCCCGGCCACCAATATCCCTGAGTAATGGCTTGGAGTGACAGAGATCTTCTCCCTATGTGGCTCCCACAGATCCCTTCATACAGCTCCTCAAGCAGTAACTTTGATGCCTCAAGGTGAATACACAGTAAATACGATCCGGAATAGGAGCGTCTATACAATTTGCAGTCATCAAACAACCAAAATCGAGGAACGACTCTCCGTACTTTCTCAGCCTCTGACTTTTCCTCAGGCAGAACATCATTCTTGAGGAATCTCACGATAAGGTCCATCCAGCTGGGACCCACCCTTGCTTGATGGATTTGCACCATGCCTTCTGCCACCTCATTTGCTCTTTCCAGATGCTTAACAAGTATAACTCGAGGTAGATCTCTTGTCGAGGACATAGTAAGTGTGACCAATGAGTCTGCATGTGTGTTTCCACTTCTGGAGACATGTGATAAGCTGAAGAGAACAAAGGCTAAATGCAAGCGTTTGACCTAGCTTAAATACTCGTGCATCCTCACAACTTTGGCCTCCAACTCTCCATTTACCTGGCCTACCACCAGCCGCAAATCTGAGAACATTTCTGATGCTTTTCCTCCCTTTTTCTGCACCATGATCATCCCTTACAACAATGCTTCATACTCGGCTTCATTGTTTGTGGCCGAGAACTTGAGCCTTAGGGATTTTTCTATGACAGATTTCTCAGGGGATACTAGGACTAGCCCCACTCCAGACCCCCTCTGATTTGCCGGGCCATCAATGTACACCTTCTAACATTGGGGCTCCGGGATTGAGACTGCCCCAATTGATTTTTCGTCCATGTTTCCATACTCAGCTGCCATCTCTACTGGTGGTTCGGCAAATTCGACCACCAAATCAACCAGGACTTGGCCCTTTATAAAGGTCCGAGACATGTATTTGATGTCAAAAGCCCCCAGGATAATGTTCCACTTGGCGATTCTTCCGATGTAACCAGCAGTCCGAAATACAGACCTCAAAGGGAGTTGGGTTAGGACAACCACCGTGTGGGCTTGGAAATAGTGGGGAAACTTTCGTGTAGCGTGGACCACAGCTAGGATGGCTTTCTCCAAGGGTAGGTACTTGACCTCAGTTTCATGTAGCGACTTGCTCATGTAGTAGACTAGCTTTGGAATGCCATTGTCGTCCCGTATCAGCACCAAGCTCACTGCATGAAGGGCCACAGCAATGTATGCGTATAGGACTTCGTCGGCTTCAGGATTGGACATTATAGGTGGCCGAGATAGGTATTCCTTGAGTTACTAGAAGGCCACGACACAATCCTCGAACCACTCAAACCCCTTCCACTTGTTGATCAGAAGACAGAAAGGCCTGCACTTGTCAGTAGATCTGGAAATGAATCGGTTCAGAGCCGTAATTATCCCAGTAAGCTTTTGGACCTCCTTAGGATTTTGCGAATGTTTTAGGTTGTGAATAGCCTTGATTTAGTCAGGATCAACCTCAATCCCCTTGTGGGTAATAGTGTAGCCTAAGAACTTGCCAGATCCCACACCAAATGAGCACTTGGAGGCATTTAGGTGCAGCTTGTACTTCCTCAAGACATCGAAGATGCAGCCAAGGTCCTCTAAATTCTTAGACACCATCTCACTCTTCACCACCATATCATCAACATAGATTTCGATGTTTTTGCCCAACAGTGGCTCAAACATTCTCGTTATCATCCTTTGATAAGTGGACCCTGCGTTCTTCAAGCCGAACGGCATTACCTTGTAGTGGTAGTTCACAATGGGTGTTACAAAGGTTGTCTTCTCCTGATCCTCCAAGGCTAATAGTATCTAGTGATAGTCTTGGAAGGCATCTAAGAAACTCATCCGAGGATGGCCTGTAGTCGCATCCACCAGCTGGTCTATCCGTAGCATAGGGAACGGGTCCTTTGGACATGCCTTATTCAGGTCCGTGAAGTCTACACAAACCCTCCATTTTCCACTTTTCTTCTTGACCACCACGGTATTGGCCAACCATTCGGGGTAAAAAACCTCTTTGATAGCCCTTGCACACTTAAGCTTCTTTACTTCTTCCCTAATCGCATTGGCGTGCTCCCTTAACGAGCACCGAGGTGGTTGCTTCTTGGGAATGATGGACGGGTTGACATTAAGATGGTGACAGATGAAAGCTGGATCAATCCCTAAGGCATCACAGGCTTCCCATGCAAATACGTCAATGTTTGTTTTGAGAAACTCAATCAACTCCTCCTTCTCCTGGGAGGCAGTTGAGACCTGACCTGAAAGAACTTCTCTGGATCATCACCAATGACCACCCTCTCAAGATCTTCACATTTTGCTTCCACGGCAGCTGCAATAGGGGGCGCCACCGAGTTCTTTGATTGCTACAAGCTCCCTTCAGTGGTGACCGAGGACTCTGCATCGAGCCGATGTGATATGGCAGCCACCATACACTGCCTTACTGTGGATTGGTAGCTACGGATTTCGAGAACTTGGTCTCCCGACGGAAATTTCACCTTTTGGTGCAAGAATGTGACAATTGCCCCCAAGGTGTGGAGCCAAGGCGGCAGCAATGTTATGGATGTTTTTTATTATGTTAGATATATTATTTTATTGTGTTGTTTATATTATTTTAATGTGTAGTAAATATTATTTTAATGTGTAGTAAATACTATTTTAATGTATAGAATTGAAGTATAGAACATCTGATAAATGGTATGTTGTAAAATGGTGTGGTAAAATAATAAAGTAGGTTTTTGGTGTAGCAAAATGACATAATTTTTGCCACGGCTGCTACAGATGCTCTAAGCATCAAATTGACTATTATTTGAATGTATAGAGAGATGAAATTAAGGACATATTCGATAGACTGTAATAAGTACTATAATATAATAATTATTCCTATAATTTAGCTATTCAATAGTTTGGTTACGTTTTTATTACAAAGAATAGTCACTTTTTATGAATAGTTATTCTTTAAAATAAAGAATAATTATTTATCTCTAAAAGAGTTGTAATAGCTATTTCTTATTAGATGTAATAATTTCTAACATTAATATATTTTCAAATTAAAAAAAAAAACTTTCCATATACATCTAACAATTATGAAAATAAAAAATATTAAAAAATAACTAACCTCTCTAAATTTTAAAAAATATTATTTTCTAAAAAATATAATTGTATGAATGAGATATTTCATAAAATAAATCTTAATTTTTATTCTACTGTTACAATTCACAATCAAACTAATGAATAGGGTCAGTTATTCCATTATAACACATTTTATTCTAATAATAAAGATTATCATTTCTGTTGTAATATACATTCAGTGTACCAAACATGCCCCAAGTAAATTTTAAAGCATCACACTAAAGATTAATAATGTTAAAGCTCAAACTTCCAAGTTTAGTTCACTTAAATTTTTTTTTTTTTTAAAGGTAGTATTCTAAGCTTTGTGAACAATCACTAAGGGTCTTTTTGGTTGGAATTATGGAAAAGTAGAAAGATTGAAAAGATTTTAAACTCCATTTGTTTCAATGGAAAACTTCATGAAGATAGTTTTTCGTATTTTTTAGTGTTAAGGTAGTATTAGAAAAAAAATAAGTTAAAGAAAATGTATTTTTAGTCAATAAAAATAGTATGACTTATTTTTAGAGATAGATTTCTATTAATGTTTTTTGAAAAAAGGTAGTATTCTTAAGCTTAGTGAACAATCTTTAAGGGTCTTTTTGGTTGGAATGGTGAAAAAATGGAAGAGATTTTACACTCCGTTTGTTTCAATGGAAAACTTCATGTAAAGATAGTTTTCCGTATTTTCTAGTGTTTGGTAGTATAAAAAAAAAAAAGTTAAAGAAAATGTATTTTTAGTCAACAAAAATAGTACGACTTATTTTTAGAGATTAATTTCTATTAAAGTTTTTTGGAAAAAAAACTCCATCTCACTGCAAGCTAAATAAGGAAAGTTATAAAATTGTTTTTCAACTCATTTAAGTCATTGGCTCATTTTTTAGAAAACATTTTTGCCTAAACAAATAGACTTTGTGCCTAGTTGGAGGTGGAAAAGTGGAGGAAAAAAAAAACTTTTTTGTTTGAAAAACTTTTTTATTTGGTTAAAAACAATAAAAGGATAGAGAATAGAATTTGTATAAATTTATCATCACATTCCTATTAGATTTTTTTTTTTTTTTAAAGGAACAAATTATTTTTATTTTATAACAAATAATGTATGAATGGAAACTTTATAATTCAAGAGCCCAAAACTAAAATAATAATAATAACCCAAAACTGGTTTCTGGTGAGAAAAGAAACAGATGAGCACCCAAAAAATAATAATAATAATAATAATAAAGAAGAAGAAGATGATAGGTGAGACTCACACAACGTACCATTGAAAAAGACCCATACAAAAGAAGACTGAGATAACATTTAAAAAGAAGAAAGACCAAAAATGAAAGAAAAAATAAGACCAACATTTGATGGTGCTGGGGTATTTTGGTCTGAAATATAAAAAGAGCAAAGCTAATTCTTTTTCTTGCTCTTTTCTCTCCCATTTGGGGAGACTAAAATCTGGTAGGTTTGCTGAGAAAATGCTTATACCTCACCATTTTTCCTTCCTAAAAATCTCACCAACACAGCACCCCTAAATTTATTTTCTCATCACTTTTCTCTTCCCCATTTTCACCCTCTGAAATCCCTTCAACCAACCGGACCTTAAGTGATTGTTCCGGCCTTATAATTGAAGTTTTAAATGGACAAAATTTAAGTACAAAATTAGTTGTAGTTTAAGATTACAACCTTACTTAGTATTTTTACTCAATATCTTTTCTTTAGAAGTAAATTTTGAGTCTTTGACAAATCTTCTATTAAACTACATCTTCTCCTTATATCTTCTATATTTACAAAATTTTTAAAAAATCAAAGATATATCATCAATAAAATATTTAAATTGTAAATTTTTATAATTTAAAATTATTCATAAAATATAAGAGTAAAAATCATATAACAGATAATATATCCTATTAACACAAAAATTGATATGTTTATTAAGAGCGTAAAAAATTTACAATTCAATAATTATATTTTTAAAATATATAATAATATTTATTTTATTAAATAATATTGTAATTTATAAAACTTAAGTTACAATCAGAGTTACCGCTGATGGTTTTTAATAGGAAAATATTCTATGCAATGGTTTTGTGTATCTAGTATCTGCCCTCTCACACTAATAAATGGTTTTGCACAATAAATATACTCACCAACTAAGAAGTAAATTGCGTCTGATGATTGGCCAGCTAATAGGTCGGGGACACACACCCGTTCAGGTTCGTCCATATGGTATCCTTCAATGCACAAACAATCATAACTCCCGGGTTTATTAACACATTTTTGTTTGCTCGTGCAATTATTGTTGTCTTTGACTTTACATTCATCAATATCTGTAGTGGAAAAGTTCATTTTAAAGTAAATAAGAAGTAATTAATCCAAAAAATTAAAAACTGAAATCGAAAAAATATAATAAAAAAGCATTGACTGAAACGAAAATAAAAATATTAACTCTCAATAGTTATATTAGAGACTAAAATTGGTATACAACTTCTACATAGATCCACTATTATTATTATTATTATCTATCAGTTTAAACAATTGTTAGAAAAAATTGTTACAATTTTTATGTTACTAAAACAAGGCTACATATTATACTAGAAATTTGTTTAAAAAAAATGTTTTATTATTCTTGAAAAAATTGTTGTAAATAAGTAGTAAGTAAATTGAATACCTTGGCAACCATGGTTGAGGTATGGGTTCCCACGGTAACCCTTCTCGCACTCGCAGCGGTACCCAGACCCGTACGGGGGATTAACACATGTGCTGTTCCCTCCACATATGGAATTCGATTTGTTCCCAGCAGGATCACACTTCTCACTACCAATTGTCCAATCAAGAACCACCGGAAGGGTTTTATAGTTTCGCAGAGTGGTAAGATAAGCAGAGGAGAAATTGAACTTGTCTTCTCGGATAATAAAGGCATAGCCGCATGGACTGAATTCCCAGACGTCTTTGTCGTTATTTAAGATATTTGCTTCCACAGTAATATTTTTCAATCCTCCAGGAATACCCGTCTGGCAACACCCAAGCCCAGAGCAAGACCCGTTGACTACATCACTTATGCCATCACACATTGAGGGACAAAGAGAATAGATCCGTTTATCGTTCCTGAAACCCATAAGGGTCGCATAAGTGTTGCATCCAACGGACACTAACTTGTTTTTGGTGAGAGAAATGGTGAAAATCGGGTTAGTGAGATATCGTTTCCGCTCGGGTTTACTCAGTCTCAGAGGTGCGCCTGTCGAGTTGTAACAGTCAATGTGGCTATCCATCATGATCTCAATCTGGCCTTCTTGGACGGAAATGCTTGTAACGAGGAAATCTCCAGTCTTTGGTTCAAGCAAGTTCGAGGAAATCTCCAGTCTTTGGTTCAGCAAGTAGCTTCCACAAGCTATTAAAAAGTCTGTAGTTCCATTGGTTCCATTCAGGTAACAACCTTCAGTTAAGCCAAACGGATATGGAATTTGTACGTCTCCACAGCTGTCGGGGCAATTAGGCAGGGCTAATGGAAATTTTGTATCTGTGGCTGCCACCATGACTGATGATATCACACCAACCCAGGTGAGTTGCACAAGAATCCTACGGAAACCCATAGCAACACTATTTCTGAGGAGAGTGTTTAGCGTGTTGAGAACTTCATTGATGCTGGACTTTTTAAAAACAGACTGAAAGACCCAACAGTTATTGCATGTGTATTTGTGTCTACAACTTTACAGCGATAATTGTCTGTGCATGTGTTGCATAAGGCACACTTTGATAAGGTCTCAGACAAGTTAGAGTCTAACTCAGTCAGGGTACGTGTGTGGCTGAGTGTAAACAAGAAAAAAAAAATTACACAGTAACTTAAACACTTACCAAATGGTCCAAATATAAGATCTTAGACAAACTCAGTCAGGGAGGGTATAGGATCGGCTGCACAATAGAGGTGATTGATGCAATTGTCTAAGATCTGAAATAAAATAAAATAAAGCTCTTATTTGAAAATATATATATATATAATATTTATTTATATATTTTAATTAAAAAAAATTATTTTAATTTTTTTATTGGTCAATAAAATACATTGAAAAAGTCTCATTGTATCTTAAAATGCATAAGATAATGGAAAAGAAAAAAAAGCTAAACTTCAGCTAACAAAATTAAATTTTAAAAAACAAATTCATTAATTTATTCTTAAAATATGCTAAAATCAAAATTAATATACTAAACAAATTTATTAATAATACAACATAATTATCTTAAAAAATACTAAAATAAAGGTTATAAATTTTTAAATAAAAAAAAAAATCTCTCGTCATTCTATCTCTCTGTATTCTTTCCTTTCTTTTTTTTATCTTAATTCTTGATCTTTTTCCAAAATCAATCATTCATTTTAAGTTATATTTTTTTAATCTACTTGATTGATAGGACAAGAACAATACGCCGAGTCTTGATTCTTGATCATTTTCTATAAGCTTAGTCATTCATTTTAGGTTATATTTTTTAATAAGACAAGAATAACATGCTAAGGGTCCGTTTGGATTGAACTTATTGTTATTGAAATTGAAAACCGAAAACTAAAAACTGAAAATACTGTAGTAAAATAATTTTTAAATGTGTAAATAGTGCCGTGAGACCCATTTTTAATATTTTTTATTACATGAACAGTGCATATAACAGTGCGTAAACTGGGCATGAACAGTGCGTGCACTGTTTACGCACTGTTTATGCACTGTTCATGTAATAAAAAAATATTAAAAATAGATCTCTCGGTACTATTTACACATTTAAAAATTATTTTATTACAGTATTTTTAGTTTTTAATTTTCAATTTTCAATTTCAACAACAATAAATTCAACCCGAATAAACCCTAAATCTTAGTTCTTGATCTTTTTCTATCAACTCAGTCCTTCATTTTACGTTATATTTTTTAATCTACTTGAGTGAGAGGGGAAGGACAACACGCTGAGTTTGCACTTACACTTGCACAATCTGCTCACAACAACATCACTAATGCCAGTGCACGCTGCACAAAGCTTGATACTTGATAAAGTGACAGGACTTGCAACTTGCACGCTGCACAAAGCTAAAGTGACAAAGCTTGATACTTGATAGCTTGATACTTGATAAAGTGACTGGACTTGCAACTTGCACACTGCACAAAGCTAAAGTGCCAAAGCTTAATACTTGATAAAGTGACAGGACTTGCACTGCATAGGCACAGTGCAGTTGTTCAGTATATAATATTTTATAATCTAAGAAAGTGGAAAACAAATTCTCAAAAAAAAAAAAAAAAAAAAAAAAAAAAGTGGAAAACAATTTTAGGCCCCCACCGACACAGCTACAAGCTCCCCAGTCACCCACACGGACCACACCCAATGTATATCCACTCAAATTAATATATATATTTGATGTATATTATATTAACTATTATTAGTTATTATATTAATTAATAATTTGATGTATATTATATTAACTCATTTATATTTTAGTAATACTAATTTATTAAATCATGTAATAAATAAAAATAAAATTTAAAATTTAAATAAAAAATTAATTAATATTATTTAATTACTATTTAAATATAAAAAAATTTCACTTAAAATTTTCGCTTAAGGCCTTCAAAGTTGTTAAGCCAACCCTTTCAAGATACATGTGTGGCTGAAAGTAAACAAGGAAAAAAAAAAAAAAAACTTACAAAGTGACTTAAACACTAACCAAATATGGCATCATTTTTAAAAAAAAATGCAAGACAGCACAAACAAGACCTGAGTGAGACTATTCAGACTTTAGGACTAACATTTGCTAACATTTTGTGAGAAATTGAGCCTACTAAGAGTCACACGGCGTGTTCGGCATGCCATACATTCAAAAAAAAAAAAAAATTTATACATGCATTAAACATACTTGGTGCGGTTTGGTTCTCAGCGATGTGCATATCTCAACCTGATAGCCGCACCGGTTCGACATCGGTACTAAAGAGATGCCGTCGATCACTGTGTTGGAAACCTTTGGTAAAGCCCTGAGGGGGGTAGATCGGTGCAGTCAAATTGGTTTCAATCGATGCCTGTGGATCAACAAGCCTAGTCCTAACAACCAACTTGTACTATAGACTGATCACTGATTATTACATTGCACTCGTCATTGTTTTTAAAGAAGGAAAAAATTAATAATAATGAGTAAGTATTAATTTAGAAATATTTATAATAATACTTTTGAGAAAAGAAATGATAATTGATATATATATATATATATATATATATTTTTTTTTAGTTTTTTTTACGCTTTCCATGAAAGTGATAAAAAAGTGTAGCACTTAACAAGTTGATTCATGGTTGATCGATGGTAAGTAAGGCACACTATTTTCACAACCTAAAAAATACTCTATAGGTCTTTTTAGATAACACTTATTTTGTTGAAAATGAAAAACTTATTACTGAAAATACTGTAACAAATAATTTTTAAGCTAGTTGATTTGTTTAGCTAAAACTGCTGTGCCATGGGACCCCAAAAATAAAGCACAAAACACAAGGACAAAACTTGTTACCCAAACGCACATTATGTAAACAATAACATGAGAGAGAGAGAGAGAGAGAGAGAGAGAGAGAGAGTTCCTATATCATCTAGCTCACATGGAGTGGATGGGAGCTAGTTATTTAAGGCAGTCATTTCACCCTCGTTTAAGTTGTGCATTCATATTCATTAAGTTGTCTATAAGACATGAATTAATTGAGGGAAGGAGAGAAACATTAAGATATTACTTCCTCTTGCCATTAATGTGTAACCAAGCCTACCTTAATCTCCAAGATTTACCATTTGCATAGATATATATATATATATATATATAGTGGGTTTGGCTTAGCCATACTTCTCTTCTGCTACTTTTTTTTAGGGGCCGCTTGTGCATTTGGGGGCTTAAAGTGAAAATTGATTATCTTATTTTAGATACAAAATTATTACTAATTAACATAAATTATATTAAATTTTTTTCTCTTTTTAGAAATTTTATAGGCAAAAAAATTTTGACAAAATTTTTCATACTTGTTGATGTGGCAAACTAATAGTCGTAAGTAAAAAAGTGGTGTTAGGAGTAGACTTAGTGTGTATTTGGAACGCACGAAAAACGTGCATTCCTATATTTTGCTGAAAAATAATGGATTCTGTGCACTGTTCACGAGACCCGCAAGTATTTTTTTCAACAACAAAAACTTTAAAACTGGGTCCCACGATACTATTCACACATTTAAAAATTGTTTTGCTATAGTATTTTCAATTTTCAGCAACGCACGGAAAATGTGCATTCTTGCGTTTTGTTGAAAAATAGTGGATCTTGTGTACTGTTCACGAGACCCGCAAGTACTTTTTTCAAGAAAAAAACTTTAAAATTGGGTCCCACAATACTATTCACACATTTAAAAATTGTTTTACTACAATATTTTCAGTTTTCAGTAATAAGTGGTATCTAAATAGACTCTTAGATGAAAACTAGTAAAAGTTTGCTAACTAAACTCTTATTATAATTCTTTTTTTTAGAAGTGCAACATTCACAATATTTTTTACAACAAATCCTATGTTTTAAGTTGCTTTTTGTTTTCTATTTGAAAATATCACTATAATATTTTTTAACCGTTAATAACAAGCTGTAACAATTTGCTACTTAGCATTAGTTGTAAAAGTGTTGTTAAAAATATTGTGGACATTGTATTTTTCTCTATTTGTTATTTGTTTTTCATCTGGTAAAACAATATTATTTTATTTATTGATTATAAATAACTTTATTGGTTAAAATTTAGAGTCCTTTTTTTCTTTACTTAGGGCCTTAGTCGATCGCATCTCTTGCTTTACCATTCAGTCGGCCCTGCTTTTTACTATGTTTATACTCGTAAATAGCGTGTGCAATGGTCAAGCACACCTGCACAAAAACGTTTCAGAGTACTATACCAAATCTTGTGAAGAGCAACATAATAAAATTCCAAAAACTATTTTTTCATACCCAAATCATTTTGTCACATTAGCTTAAGTATCTCTAATCTCTCTTCAATCTTGTTGGAGACCACAATTTGACTCACTACAACCGCTCCACAAATAGGCTCATGGAACACGATGCCGAATGCCATAAAAGATTTAAGTATATATACCCAATCATCAATTTATTTTGAGCTACAGTGGAACAATTTACGGTCCAAAAAATGGTATCAAAGTTATTAAGGTCATGAATTTGAGTCATGAAAGTGTTATTATGAGGAGGGATTGTTTGGGATGACCACAATTTAACTCCCTTTAACAGCTTAAAAAATAGACTCACGAAGCACAATATTGAATGCTATAAAAGATTTGAGTGTATCTTTCTTATCACCAATTAGTTTTGAAATGGAGTGACACAACTCATAATTTGACAATTCCAATATCTCATAATTATGCCTAACCATTAAAAAATATGATGTACCCACAATTATATTGTGAAACCCCAAATAATGCAATTTTATTAGATTGGATTATTTAAGTGTGTGTTGTGTGGACGTGTACTAAGTTTCACATCAATAATGTTTAACTATTTATTAGGTGAATTTTAAGTTTATAAATAATTATGAGAAGTCTCTGAACGGTTTAGACCCCTTAAACTATAACCAGATTGCGTAGCCTAGATTAATTAGCCAAGTTGTTACTTAGTCAAATTAAACAATTCTAGGTTAAAACAATCACAAGATCATATCATGCAAACAAAACAAATAAAGCAGCGGAAAATAAATAACACAAGATATGATCACCCAGGAAACCACATCGGAAAAACCTGGGGAGGATTTTACCCACCGATCCTCAAGGCAAAACAGAATCCACTAAGAAAGAATTGAAGTTTTTACAAAAGGACTTACAAGCTCCCCGCTTGACTTCCTAATGCTACACACCAGTAGTAACTTCCTGACACGACCACGCGCAGGCTCCGAATCCACGGACTACTTCTTTCTTTGAACTCCTTCTTCAAGTACAAGCTCCTCACTTGTTTTTCTCTTTAAGCTTTAATGGCTGCAACCTAGTTGATCATCAAGATATTGATGTGATCTCAATCTTGAACACCCTAAGCTTTGTGTAAAGGAAAGCTCCTCTAGATCTCACAAGAGATTTACACAAAACCGCAATGTATGAGCAACAATACAACTTGTGCAACTCTGAAAAACGTAGCTAGGGTTTGCCTTATATACCTAGGGCAAAAACATAAAAACCTAGACGTTTAAAGAGTTAGGGCTGAGTTGGAATTCTGCAGAAAAACGCATCTGGGCCGACTTTCGATCGATCGAGTCTAACCTTCGATCGATCGAGCCAGGCCGAGAAGCCCCAATGCTTCTGCAGTCACTCGATTCCAACTTTACAATATTAAACCAACTTTGAGCAAACTTAAATAAGACTAAGTACATTGTTTTGATCATGGTTTGCCAACATTACATATTAGAGTTCTAAATACATAAAATCCTAAGACCTTAGAACCTAACAAACTCCCCCTTTGGCAATCCGTGACAAAACACACAATAAAAGCTCAAAGTTTACAAGTAATAGCCCTTTACATGATAATGCTCATAAATAAAAGTTCAACCTAACTACTATCCATCGGTTGCAAGTGTAGACAGCAGCTTTGTCGAATCAACCTGTATATTCCTGAAATACTCAACAAACACATAAACGCATGTGTGGCAAGAAATAGTATATAAACAGGTATAATATTCTTGTAAGATTCACACAACACAAAATAAAGAAATATATCAATGAAGCAACTCATAAATATAAATCAATAAGCAGTGAATCATAAAGACAACAAGAATCAAAAGAAACATGTATATCAATATATCAATCAATGTTACTCCCCCTAACAAGAACATCCCAAAAATGATATACAAAGTGAAGCACCTAGATACAATCTAAATAAACTCCACAAAAATATCCCATGCTATAAAAAATAAACTCCCCCTAACACAAAAATCTCCCCCTATCAACAAAAAGTCCACTACAAGTCAAAACTCTACTCCCCCTTTTTGTGACGGAATGCCAAAGGGCATCATAGACCATCATCAAAAGGAGGTGGTGAGGAAGAACGAAGATGCGCCAAATCCGCTCGCAGAGCACGAATCTCGTCGAACAGATCCACCAAAAGCTAACCATGAGCCGCCTGAACGGTCATGACAGTCTCCAGAGTACGACGAACATCGAAGTCAGCCGTAGAAGGTGGAGGAACAGCAGCAGCACCTACAGAATCTGGAACAGCCTCACCAGCAGGACCTGTAGAAGAAGAAGGAGGGGCGCTACTAGAGGGATCAGTCCTAGGGTGTTTAGAACCAGCTCGAAGATGAGCGGCCCTCTGTCTAAGGAAAGACGCACCTATAGGAGCTATCACATGAACAGGCTCAGAAGCAGGGAAGTCCTCTAAACCTAGATAAAGTAAAATCCTATGAATGAAAATAGGATGAACAAGGGCATGGGCAGTAGATGAACTCCTATAAACTTCGTTCAAAGAACGAAGAAAAAGATGGGGGAAACTAATAGGAGCATCTGTAACAAGAGCGTAAAGAAAAACACACCTCTCAAGAGGAATGGTGTGCAGATGAGAAATAGGCCAGAGTGAATGACAGGCTATCCTAAAGAATAGGTAGGTAGTCTCAGGAAGCTCAGCGGTGGTGATCCGAGGATCAGAACCCCACTGGATAGAAGATCCAGTGATGTAGGACATGACATCACTCAGCTCAGGTGACTCATCATAGGGGTAAACAGGATCCCTAACCAATGGTACCTCTAGAGCATCAGCCACTACCTGAGGAGTAATGGAGTACTCTACACCTCGTATCCAACTCCTAACTAGAGTGTTGGAATCATAGATGCGGACAGAGAGGTTCGAGAAGAACTCTCTAATCAAGGTAGCCGGAGGTGGAGGGTCAGACACGGTCAACAAAGGTAACCAACCCCTACGCTCAAAATTTGCCCTAATGGCAGGATCTACCTCATCTAAACGAACAGAACGCTCAGCCCAAATCTTCCTATGTAGGTTTAAAGTCTCAAAAGTCTCTTGGTTTTTCTCAGTGGGGAACCGCTCACTATCAAAGGATGGAGGGGAAGGAGTAGGAGTGGGGATGGTCCTACGAGCTCTAGTCTTCCTAGGCATGGTGCTAAGGAACAGGATAGAGACACAAAGAGAAAACCAAAAAGAACAGAAAATAAAACCAAGGGCAGACTGCAAGTTAGCACATAAAATATAGAATGAAAATCTATATGATGCATGAATCATTAATGATGATATGATGCATGAACTAATGCAGTGATTAGGAGTAAAATAAGTTCAATTTTCACAACATTGGCTTGAACATAGAGTTTCTTAACAAAAACCCTAAAAATTTTAGAACAACTTGAAAATTTTTCCAACAAATTGATGAATTAACCATTACAAACCATTGGAAATAGTTCATAATAACCAATTGCATCAATTACACAAGCCAATTTCAACAATTAAACCCAATTTCACAAAAAGCCCCAATTCGGATCAAACATAAACCCTAGAAATTCAAATTTTCACAAAACTCAAAATTGATCAAATTAATCACTCATGAACATGTTTATATAGTGTCCCCAACAAAACCCATTGATCAATTGCACATGATTTTGTCCGAATCAACAAAAATCCTAAATTGAAAAGTTCCGAAAATCACCTCTTAAATGCATGAAAACAAGTAAATAACTTGAAAAGCAAGGGTATTAAGGACATACCGGCTTGAGGAGAGAGAGATTTTGCAAAAAGAACGGAAGAAAACGACAAAATCTTGAAAAATATGTCCTGCCTCGTCGGAGAGAGAAAAAGGCTTGAAAAAGATTTTGAAATAGTTCTTTGAAAAGTCAGATTTCCTCTTTTTAAAAAAGCATATTCACGATGTTCGATCGATCGAGAATTACATTCGATCGATCGAAAGTGACAGACGTTTTAGCACTTTCTGAGGCACTTTTTCGATCGATCGAAAAACACACTGGATCGATCGAAAAGGGTAAAAACACACTGAATTTTGGGAAAAAAACACAGTTTTGAAAATTTGCAAGCCCAATTTTGAAACAACTCCTCAAAGCATTTGAACAATGAATACAAAATGCATGAGTATGAGATGGAATGCATTTTCAAAAACCCAAAATTTTAAACCCAATTCTTAGACACAATTTTCAATCATCTTCCAAATTAATTTTCTCAAGCAACAAGTATGTTGTACACAAATCTCAAGATATTTTCAAACTTGGTTGGTCAGACCAAGAGCACACACACTAGCATGTACAGTGTTTAACAAAGAGTAACTTGTGTAGTGTGTGAAACTAGCAAAGACTTGAGATACATGTGAGGTGATACGTGAATGGCAATCAAACACAAAGTCTACACAATTCATCACATAGAATTAAAAGAGACTATCACCTAAAGAGTTACATCCTATAACTCCCACATCTCCTAGAACAAAAGCTTGCAATCATGTAAGTTTCTTTTAATTTTGCCTCTTATTTATGTGGAATGGCATTCAGCCTAATAGTACACACCGGTTTGAATTAAGTGAATTGGCATCAAGCCTAATAGCACACACCAGTTTTAATTTAATTTTGAGGCTACACCTTATGTTCTTTTTGTGCATGTGCTACACTTTCTCGAGCACTAAATCTTATGATATGCACTAAGGTGTTCATGATTGGCTAGTGAACAGTGGTGAGATGGTTATTTATGCCTTTCTCAAAAGGATCAAGTCCGTCAGTCAACAACATGTGACTTCATGATTAAGGCAAAGTGATTAAGAACCATACACATCTTTCCCACACAACATGCACTACAAAGTTTCAACTAGTTAAGTGCAACAAATAAGCTCATCAAAGTTAAACAAGGTACACAAGACATGACATGTGTAAAAAGAATGACCAACCTTGTTTTCAAAAATCAAGATAAATAGTGTTCAACACAGATTTTGCTTTCCCTTTTTTTTTTATTTTATTTTTTATTTTTATCAAAAGAGAAAACAAATAAATCCTAGAATGAAATGCATGTATGTAATGCAATGCAAGTCCTAGAACAAAAGAAAACACAAAAACCAAATAACAATGGTCACAATAGAATAGAGCAATGAAGCATAAGGACCATGTCAAAAAGACTCAATTAGATCGAGTCTTTTGCATCTAAAACTTTTTAGATGCACCCCGAGCATTGGAGTTCTTATTCACATTAGAGTGATTCTCAACTCCAGAATTGGAATAAAGGTTTAACGCCTTTACCAATTCACCAATTAGTGCCATAGGATCTTGTGCTTGAGGCACAGGCACTTTTGGTCTTTTTGCTCTCTTATCAGCTTGAAGCTTGTAACAGTTAGGACGGATATGTCCAGACTTACCACAATAATGACAAACCCAAGCAGGTTTACCATGCATCTTGTCCTTCGGTTTGGTAGGCTCCTTAGGTTTGGATTCTCTTAAGTCTACCCTAATCTTCTTTGGTGGTGAAACTTCTACAGGTTTAACAACCTCACTCACAGGGGGTTTTACAGTTTCACTCACGACCTTACTCACAAGAGGTTCAGAAGAAGAAGAAGAAGGAACGAAGACAGTGGAATGGGGTCCAGAATCAAAGATGCTTTCTACATATCCTAACCCAGCTTTATCAGAAGGATACTTTTGAACATTTAACATGTGATCAAGTTTAGAACTAGCAGATCTAGCAACAGATAAATCATGTTCCAAAGTTCTAACTTTATCAAGCAACAACATGTTTTCAGATTTAACATTATTCAAAAGATCATTAGCATCAAATAACTTCAAAAGCAAATTTTTCTTCTCAAGCTCAAGAGCATCAATTTTCTTCAGGCCTAAATCAACTTTCATGGCATCCTTTGCAGCAATTTTGCAAAGTTTGTTATAGGCCTCTTGAAGATCTGCGTCTTCAGAGAGTTCCCCATCAGCAGGGTTCTCCTCAGCAGATATGCTTTCATCTACTGTACCAGTAGCAGTGAAAGCAATGAAGTTTCCATCCTCGTCACAACCGGACTCATCATCAGAAACCTCATTATCACTAAGGGTGACAGCCATAGTTTTACCCTTATTTCTCAAGAAAGTAGGACATTCAGATTTGACATGACCATACCCTTGACAACCATAACACTGAGGACCCAAAGAGTTATTAGAAGATTGACCTACTTGTTCTCTAGGTTTTTCAAAGTTGTTAACCTTAGTGGGATCATTCTTCCTAAAGTTTCTAGGTTCAGCAGTGTTGGTGTTCCTTGCCTTTCTATTAGTGTTTCTAAGAAAATTCCTAAAATTCTTGGCAAGGTAAGCTATCTCCGTGGGAGAGAGCTCATCATCAAATCCACCTTCAACATCATCAACAGACTTCAGTGCCATTGATTTGGATTTGACAGTCTTGGGTAAGTCAGACTCATAGGACTGAAGAGATCCTACAAGTTCATCCACAGGGATAGAGTCAACATCCTTACTTTCAGTAATGGCTGTTACTTTGGGTCTAAAGTCTTCAGTCAAGGATCTAAGAATCTTCCTAACAACTTTAGGTTGATCATAGACTTCACCCAAATTATATGCAGAATTAACAATATCATTCAGTTTTGCATAAAACTCATCAAAGGTTTCATCATCAGACATTCTAATGTTTTCAAACCTAGAAGTTAATTGCTGCAGTTTATTAATTTTAACAGCCTTTGTGCCTTCATGCACAGTTTGGAGGATTTTCCAAGCAGTATGAGCAACCTCAACATTAGAGATCCTCTTAAATTCCTCCATTGAAACAGCATTGAAGATGGCATTCATAGCTTTGCTATTGAAGCCTGCTGCTTCTTTCTGAGAAGTTTGCCACTCACTCACAGGAGTAGTGGGCTTCTCCCATCCGTATTCGATGGAATTCCACACCCTCTCATCTATGGATTTCAGGAATGCTTTCATCCTTACTTTCCAGTAAGCATAATTGTTCCCATCAAAGTGAGGAGGAACAAACAGAGAGTGTCCATGCTCCATGACAACTGGGGTCAAGGATCAGCTCTGAGATAAAGATCTCAAACAAGAAGAGCTACCCGTTCTGATACCACTTGAACGGTTTAGACCCCTTAAACTATAACCAGATTGCGTAGCCTAGATTAATTAGCCAAGTTGTTACTTAGTCAAATTAAACAATTCTAGGTTAAAACAATCACAAGATCATATCATGCAAACAAAACAAATAAAGCAGCGGAAAATAAATAACACAAGATATGATCACCCAGGAAACCACACCGGAAAAACCTGGGGAGGATTTTACCCACCGATCCTCAAGGCAAAACGGAATCCACTAAGAAAGAATTGAAGTTTTTACAAAAGGACTTACAAGCTCCCCGCTTGACTTCCTAATGCTACACACCAGTAGTAACTTCCTGACACGACCACGCGCAGGCTCCGAATCCACGGACTACTTCTTTCTTTGAACTCCTTCTTCAAGTACAAGCTCCTCACTTGTTTTTCTCTTTAAGCTTTAATGGCTGCAACCTAGTTGATCATCAAGATATTGATGTGATCTCAATCTTGAACACCCTAAGCTTTGTGTAAAGGAAAGCTCCTCTAGATCTCACAAGAGATTTACACAAAACCGCAATGTATGAGCAACAATACAACTTGTGCAACTCTGAAAAACGTAGCTAGGGTTTGCCTTATATACCTAGGGCAAAAACATAAAAACCTAGACGTTTAAAGAGTTAGGGCTGAGTTGGAATTCTACAGAAAAACGCATCTGGGCCGACTTTCGATCTATCGAGTCTAACCTTCGATCGATCGAGCCAGGCCGAGAAGCCCCAATGCTTCTGCAGTCACTCGATTCCAACTTTACAATATTAAACCAACTTTGAGCAAACTTAAATAAGACTAAGTACATTGTTTTGATCATGGTTTGCCAACATTACATATTAGAGTTCTAAATACATAAAATCCTAAGACCTTAGAACCTAACAGTCTCTATTACAATGTACAGAAGGGCCAAAGACCTAAGGCTAAGAGAGGCCTTGACAAAACAAGAATAAAATGAACTCAAGGAATTTCAATGGTCAATTTCACCCAGCCGATTAGATGATTCGTTTTTTTTTTTTCTCCACCCTGCCGATTATATGGTTCTTTTTTTTCTTTTTCTTTTTTCCATGTATAGAAAATCGGTTGGCTTGGTTCCATCTACTTTCTGAGTAATTACCCTTAATTTGTTTCCAAATTAAAGAAGAGGAATTTGTCCACTCTTCTGTTGAATCTGTAACTCTAGCTGGGAACATGGTACTTTACAGCAACCAAAATCAAGTGAAAATCATACTCGAACGGTTTTGGGGAAAAGGAAAGTTAGCTACTTACTTCTCTTTTCTTACATCAACGGATCAACCTAAATTCAAAGCATAGATGGCCTACGGAAGTGTGCCAAGCTCACAAACAGCAATTTCTTAAGCTTTTTATTGGGTGTTCTAACCATAATCTTTCTTTCCAAACTACAATTTCTATCTTATCCGCATATGCATAGGCTTAGTCCATGATAAAGTTGGAACCTTCTTCATTAATTTGTTATTTTTCCATGATCTGTGGAGGGTTTTGGCATGGTTGAGAATTTTCTCTAATTCCTAGAACTTGTGGGAAATGGAAAATAGAGAATAACATGCAAAGAATAATTACACAAGACAAAGTTTTATGTGATTTAGCAATATACCTCCATCAATGGACCCGTAGCAAATTTTACTATGTCAGATAATTCTAAAGCAATTAACTATATATAACCACAACCATATGGCAAAAAATTTTCTCAAGTCTCATTTAGAATCATAACACTTTTGAGTTAAGTTGAGTCCAAATTGAACAAAATTACTCGTCATATAATGTAACACACCAAAGTTGCTATGCTCTTTCTTTCCCTAGCTTAGAGATTTTTAAATTTATTTTTATAAAAAAAAAAAAGAAAAAAAAAAGAAAAAGAAAAAGAAAAGCTAAGAGAAGTTGATGAGATAGCATTTAAAAAGAAATGGGTTGGGCTTCATTAAATGGCCAGTGCCAACCATCCCTTTGGGTTTGTGAAATTAATGGTTAGTATAATATTATATCATGCTGCTTGGTTAGACGACTCAAATCCGTTAGTTGAGAGTCCAAATTCAGTAAGGATGGGGTGTAAACTCATATTTTACACAATCCAATAAGATATTAACATATCAGCATTTTACTTAAAATTGAATACATTCTACTATTCCTAATAATATCTTAATAAACTCCAAATTTGGTTGGATTTGTATATGAGTATTAAAATTGATTAAGTGTGACTATGTTTATTCTTAAATATATGATTAGATGATGTGATATATTAGAATTGAAGGGGTAAAACGTGAATTTTGCATTATGGTTTTACAGAATTTATTATTATTAGTTTATTTGGGTTCTTAAAGTTTTCAAAGGCCTCTTTTTTGAAGAATATTTTTTTCATGGGCTTGGCTCCTACTCAAGCTAACCCTTTTTGCATAAATAAGATAAGAGCCACTTAAGAAGGTGTTCGAACTCCCGCCCGTTTGAAGGAGGAATCATGGGTCGTAAAGCCCAATAATTATTTGAGCCTAGCATGACTTGGGTCCTCTAGTCAGAATAAGAAATGGTCTGTTTTGCCTGAATAGGATATGGGTCGTTTCGACCCGGCTTGGTTTTGCAAACGGAAAGTTTCGGCTATTGTTGGCCGTTAACTCTATTTAGAGATTTATGATTATTTTTTGGGCTTAATAACCAGTTACATAATGTTGACGGTTCGTGGGCCTAAGGCTCATTTTATGGTTGGATTAGTTCCTATTCTTTTCTTCTTGGGCTTTACTTTTTCTCTTTCGAGCCTTTGTTTTTCTTCACTTATCTGGTCCACCCATTTAAGTCTTGCTCCATGCGAGTTAATGTGGACAGGATATTAATGTGCAATGGACCGACAGTGATATTTGTAACCCCTCACATGATCATGGATTCTACCAAGTGAATTTTAAGAGAATCACATCAGTTTTGCAAAATTAAGAATCTATTTTTCTATTTTAGGTAATCCCCTTTTCAACACCCTCACATTTGACTATCTATTCCATTCTCTGTTTTATTTTAATATTCATTTTTCTTTCATATATTATTATTTTTGTTGTTGTTTCATTTTCAGCTTTCTGTTATGTTCCCAATAAACAAACAGAGATTCAACCCAAATCCACGTCCAAATCAAACTACCAAATCAATCCAAGCTAAACACAACCAAATCAATCTGTTCAAAATTGAAAAAATCCCACCCTTACCATCTACAATATCAAACCCATTTGTTTCCCTAACAAAACAAGATTTTCACAGCAATAAATAAATCATTGTCAATCAAAGCTAGGGCTAGTGATATATATATATATATATATATATTATTTTATTTATTTATATTTTTATATAAATTTATATAAAAATCATAGTAAATCACAAGCTTGTACTAATTCGACAGCAAGTAGAGATATAGAGACAAGGAGATGCGAAGATAATGAGGGCAATGCCTTGAAAAGAAGATCTGACGTTTATCGAGTCATAGATGTTTGATATATGTGGTTAAATAATTAAATTTATTATATCCCAAATAACTTAAATTTTTGGGACAATTAGTAATTTGCCATAGTATTAGAACAAGAAATCTTAAGTTCAATATGTTTCTCAAAATGAATAAAAAAAAATGAAGTAAAATCTTATTTTGCCTAATAGGTAAATGTGGGTGTCTTTTGAGGTTTTGATGGGAAAATTATGGGTCTTATACTATACTAGCACATTTGATGTGAATGCTCTTAATATTCTTTGCTATGCAATTGCACTGCCATTTCTAGTTTCTACTTGTGATTTTTCTTTTAAAGAACCGTGATAATGAATTTTAGTACTTCGTTCTAGTTAAATCTGCTAGATGATGTAGATAATTTGCAAGCACCAGAGGAGTTCTGAACTCTGGATCAGGAAGCTCCCATTCCAGAAGTTGGTCCGTGAGACTTCTTAGGATTTCAAGACTAACGTGTGTCCCCACTTGATTTTTCTTTAATATTTACACTTGTTAACAGTCATATAAATATTTTGCATTTTTGCTAAATCTTCACAGAGTTTAGGATAATGGTGGAAATTTTATGATTTATTTACTTTTTGTAAAGCTTGAATAAGTCATGAGATTTAAATGTAAAGTTCGTGAACATTTTGCCTAAACCGTTTTGTCGAATATTTTTCTTTAAATGTAACCACACCACACCCCCCCCCCCCCCCCCCCAAGCTATTAACTTTTGCTTAAACCGTTTTTGCTGGTTTTTACCCTAAGTCCTTAACACGTTTCTTCTACATTAGATATGGAACCTAAATGATATGTCATGTAAGGGAGACGATGAAGCTCCTCATTTTATTCCCTTATCCCATTTCCGGCTTTGGTTGGTGCAATAGCCAATAGTTATTATGTTCATTTTTCATTTTTTTTCTAAAAAATGATACTAAAAAAAAATATTGTAGTTGTTAGTTCTTCTTGATAGTGACGACAATTATATATATATATATATATATATATATATATATATTTGGCTTTGCAATTTCAAAAATTTTGCTCTCCTTCGCGACTCGACTCACAGTTGTAGCTAATGTTCAAATTATTGCTTTATTAAATTTTGTATAATTTAAATTTCTTAGTGATCACCCTAAAAATAATTCCTAGAGCCGCTATTGATTGCACCATGCAATTACCATCATCACATAAGTTGTAAAAATTAATAGAATTATTTTATTTTATTTTACATAAAATTTTAACTATTTCACCATTTTACTTTTTTTACCCTATTAATTTCTACACCTCACATCACATGTGGTAGTAATTGCATGGTGCAGATCTCAATCCCCCATTTCTAGATTAGAAATTGTTGAGAGTGAAGGCATGGCCAACATGGTGAAGACATGGTGTCTATAAACTATAATAAATAAAAATAAGAATATGTGGCATTTTGTGTAGGCATAGGGCCTCACATAGAAAAACAGTAATAGTCACAAAAGTTCTTTAGCAAAAGAGAAAGTCTATAGACATTTTAAATAAAATAATAAAAATTTCACACTTAGTTAATTGTGGCAAATTGTTGATGGTAAATAAAAAAGTGATGTAAATAATAAGTTTAGAAAAAAATTAATAAAAATTTACCAACTGAATTATTGTGAAAAATATTGTAATTTTTTTTTAATGTTTATATTATTGCTCTTAGCACAAAGTATCGCACGTATTCACAATTTTACTAAAAAGTTATAAGGACCCAAAATATCGAAAGTTAAATTTTAAGTTAAAGTGAAAATGGAACTTTATCATTAAGAGTTTTTAGTGCACTGTTTAAAAGAAATAAATGACTTGATGTAAATGTCTATACATATTTTTCAGAAATGCACTAAATGTCTATCCATTTGAGAGAGAGAGAGAGAGAGAGAGAGAGAGAGCTAAATTAATATTATTTGTTAGGGTAAGAAAATGTGTTAATAAATTTAGTACACTAAAAAGTAAATTTGGATTGTATTAAAGGAGTCGTGTTAAGGTTCAGTTTGGGTCAGAACCCTCCAGTTTAGGTCAGAACCCTCACTAGAGAAGTTGCGTCAAACAATAAATCAACTTGAAGGCCTAAAATCTTAATTACCTAATGATTTCCTAAACAAAACTAATATTTGTTGCATAAATTGAGAGGAGAGAGGTTGCTGTGTCAAGATTTCGCTAAGAACAAATCCTCTTATACCTGAATAGTTTTAAATTCCCCAGAATGTTTTTCCTTCTGTGATAATTTCTAGAGTTAATTTCTTCTTGTGAGTTTTTCATTGAACTTAAGTAGCAAAATCCATCTTTATGATTTGATTTAGAAATTACAAAAACAGTGGTATGATCTATTCACATTGGCTCGTCCAATTACAAACTTACAACTTCTTGTCACTAATCTAGAAATAGGGGATAGAAATTTGAGCCTTATAAATTGAATGGTTTCGGCTAAAAATCGGTTTTGGTATAGCTTTTTAGGTATGATGCCCTCTAAGTTTTCTATTTGTGGCTCCTAAACTCTCTATTTTAATTTGATAGTTGGCAAATGATAAATTTGAACTCTGAATGTTTTTTTAAAAGATCAAAAGCTGCCAACCAGTTGTGCTACACTGCAACACACCTAGTAGACAGACACCAAACATTGATTTTGATATCAGAGCATCTTTATCAGCTGTGCCATATGTGCCAAATGTTAAATATTTGGCACATTTGGCACATTTGGCACACCAAATACTATTTGACCCATTTATCAGATGTGCCATATCTCAAATATTTTGCAACATTCTACAGTAGCATCACAAATTTACCACTGTACGGAACCGGTGTGGCATATGCATTTATTCTTTTTTATTCCTCTTTTCTCTCTCATATCACTTTCATCTTCTCCTTCAGCTCACCGCCTCCATCTCCACTCTCTCACATATCTCTTTCTTCTTCTCCTTCAGCTATTCACCGTCTCTATCTCCACTCTCCCATACTATTTCTTCTTCCCTTTCCCCGCCGATTCGCTCTATCCTCTCTGTTCAATGCACTGACGCTGCCATTTCTCTGTTCCATTTTTCTCCGAGTCGCCGATTTCCTCTGTTCTATCTCAGAGTCGCCGATCGCTGTTCTCAGAGTCGCTGATTCGTTGGAAAGGAAGTAATGTAAGCCCAATTTTTTTACTTCTCAATTTGAAAAACTGATGCATGCTTCTATTTTTGCTCTAGATTTGCTGGGCTTTTGTTTGAATGAATCTGAAAAAATTGTGGGTTTTGAATGATTTTGTGATTTGTTTGGTTATCCGTCTGCCAATTAGGTTTTTAGGTTATTTTGACTTAATTTCCCTGTTTTTTTTGTTTGTTTGTTTGCTTTATTTATAAATTGTTAGCTTTTTTTTTTTTTTTGGGTTTCTGGATTTATGAAACGATGAACTCGATGTCTTATTCTTAGCTGAGTGGGTTTTTTGCTATCTGGGTCTTGAGTTGAGTTGTGGTAATAATGGAAGAACTTAGAACTATAATTCATCAATATTTTATTTTTAATATTTCATACACCTTCTCGTATAAAATGAGTGTAGCTAATTGATAATGCTAAGACATAATTTGAAACACGAGGAAAGATAGGATTCAAAATGATTGCATGTCGCTTAAATTTACAGTTGACCACCTCTTTGATGAAAAGTTTGCTTGGTCATGTTCAAAGGAGAGAGACCCGTGAGTTTTAGAAGTCAAATTGCTAGTTTCCATGTCTAAATGGTTCACACAGTGAAGTTGTAGAATTCTGTTTAAAGTAATGACAAACTTGGAGGTGCTAGTGTTGGTTTGGAGAAAGAGGTTGTTGAACATGAAAATCATTGAAGATACTTATTTTTTGACTGACAGGTTGGCTTTTAGATTGCATATGTTTTTGGCTTTTGATATGAGCCTTGATAGGGTGTCTCAGTATAAGAATTATGGAGGTGATGGCTTTTGAATATTTGGTCAGATATTGTCCCAAGGGAAGAAAAGCTGTAATTCCCTTCTTGTATTGACACAAAAACTTTTCTTGTTTTGTTTTGGTTTTTGGAGATTCGGATGTGTAATTGCAATTAGTACTTTATAAACAAAGATTTGGATTTAGCTATTGATATTGATACGGCAATGATGAATTGCTTATGTTTTGATGTTTTACAATGATATTGATATTGATATTGGGATGATATTGATATTTGGATGTGCCTTCTTCTCATTTTTTTTTTTTTTTTTTAGGTGATAGGTTCTAAGGTTTTTTTTTTGAAGTCCCCAGGTTCAGAGTGTGTTTTTTTTTTTTTTTTTTTTTTTTTTTTTTGGAGAAACAAAATGTTACCGTTAGAATAAGAAAATTTGAAAATATGATTGTTTAGGAACTAATATTACCGTTAGGAACAAAAGATAAAGAAAGAATAAAATAAGAATTAAAAAGAATTAAAAAATAATATTTAAATGAAGTGGCAAAAATATAGAACATCTGATAAATGGGATATTGTAAAATGATGTGGTAAAATAATAAAGTAGGCTTTTGGTGTGGCAAAATGGCATAATTTTTGCCACATCTGCTACGGATGCTCTCATTAAAGCCAGCCTCATTGATGGGTCTATAATGCGTGTACCCTCCATGTCGAGATTTTCTGACTCATGTATATATCCTTAGAGGAATGATATGTCTACAACATTTTTACAACATTTTTACAACAAATCCTAAGTGGCAGGTTGTTACTGGTTATTATTATTGGGGCAAAAAAGTAATCTTAGTGTTAGTTTCAAATTTAAACCAACAACAACTAACCACCTGTAATTTGTTGTAGAAATGTTGTAAAATTGTTGTACACGTAGCATCTCTCATATCCTTAAGGTCACATGCGAAACAGAAACTTGTCCAGCTATTGAAGGATCTAGCTAGGGTGAGCATGTGCACTAGTTGGCCGACGAGGAACTAGGACTTTAATCATTTGGGTGTGGAAGTAAATTAAAAGAAAATATAACTTGGAAGACAGACTCCTTATGTTCTATGCCTGATTGGGTAATTGCTATTAAAATAACAGTAATGAAAATTCAAATTGCCAATACGTATATGTTGACTTTTGAAGTGACTAATTAGAGCCCATGACATAGGTTATCTGAAAGACCCAAATTTTCTGCTAGTTCACTAATTGGATTCCAAAAGAAATGATGAATTTTATACGAGTTGTAGTGATCTGCAGCACCACATGGACTGAGCCAAAGGCGAAACAACTGGGGTTTTCCCAAAGAACCAAGGGAACAACTTTTTGAGGATGGACAAGACGACACACTCAAAAAATTGCCTCTGCACAAAATCATATGCATAAGGTGGTCCAAAGGAAGATGTTGCATTTCGTTTTTTAGGTAAATGTTAAAGAATGCCCTGCATTGGTTTAAGAACAATTTTTAGAAATATTTTATGAAAAAATGATAAAGCAATTAATTTTGTTGACAACTTATTATATTTTTCATAAAAGTAATGTCAAAACTTTCTTATTAACAATTGCCTTAAGAGTTAGGACTTCCTTAATATGTCCCTATTTTGTATGGTTTCTTTTTTTCTTTCTATTAGGAGGAAAGGCTCTGATTTGATGTAGATTCCTTCAAATCATCACTCATCCGCCATCATATACTTTTTTCGATCCCAACAAACGTGGTTCTTTTTCTTTGGTTATTGCCCATCTGACTTACAAAACAAAGGGAGTTTGCTTGTCTTTTGCTTTGGCCCCTCTCTAGTCCTTGGACACCCATTTTAAATTGTCCCTATGTAAACAATACGAGGACAACCCTCGTGTCAGTGTGTTTACATTAAAGCCTCCTCTACATGCTAGATGAACATATAATCATATCGATTCAGCAAGAAAAAAAATAAATATATAACCATGTTGCTCTAAATTTGCATGAACCCTTAACATAATTCACGAGCAAAATGTAGTAAAAGTATTTTTTTTGTTGTTGTTAGAAGTAAGAGAATATAGACCACATAGGGTGAGTGCTCTAATGACAAAGACTTGCACCATTATGGTTATCAGTTGGAGGTGTCTTGAGTTCAAATATGAGTATATGACCATTGAACAATTGGAAAGGTCCCACGTTACAATATGGATATATATGTTTTCTAAATCTTTCACTGTTCGAACATTTACTTAATTATAAGAAGTATGAATTCATAGAATAATTAAGTTTAGCACAATGATGAATGAATATGTTTTATAAATCTTTACTGATATACCTGCATATATTTAACAAAACAAAAGAAAAATTATGAATTTACATACTAACAACATTATGACGATTGTATTTAATTTGACCAAATTAGTCCTATGGAATTATATTTGCATGCAATAGAGTTCTCAGTTCTCACTAACCAAGTGAACATATACACACAAAGGTGTAACTAATGTAATGCTAATAAAAAAATTATAGTCACAATTTTAAAGAAAGAAAAGACTAGGGTGGCAATTTGAATCAATTTCTTTGAAAAGCGCATATATATATATATATATATGGCGAAATTACATTATTGGTCTCTAAAGTTTATTCTTTGAGCAAAATTAGTCTCTTAAGTTTTAAATAAGTGCTATTAGTCCCTTAGGTTTATTAATGAGCAGTATTAGTCCTTCTGTTAATTGTTGTTAATGTTATAGCTTATGTGACTAATAGAATAGTGATCTAACATTTTTTTTTTCTTTTTAAATGTCCCAAGCATTCTTTAATAAAAAAATTACAAAAATTATTTTACACATCAGAATCTCAGACCCATTAATGCCAAAATACTTGACCCGGACCAACCGGTAATATTAAATTCAAGAACTGTAGTGGTAGCAATCGGTGGTCGACGGCAAGATGCTTCCGACGAAATGTAGTTGGTGTGGAGTAACTCTGTCTAGGTCTGTTGCACACAATGTTGTAAAGGAGAAGACCACAGCAGATCTGATGAAGGCTTTGACTGGTATGTATGAAAAGCCGTCGGCAAACAACAAGGTGCATTTGATGAAGAAACTGTTCAATCTGAAGATGGCAGAGAACGCATCAGTAACACAACATCTGAATGAATTTAACACTATCACAAATCAATTGTCGTCTGTAGAAAATGATTTCGATGATGAGATTCGTGCTCTGATCGTCTTGGCTTCTTTGCCAAACAGTTGGGAGGCAATGAGGATGGCAGTAAGCAATTCTACAGGAAAGGAAAAGCTCAAGTACAATGATATACGAGATTTAATTCTGGCTGAGGAGATTCGCAGAAGAGATGCAGGTGAAACCTCAGGATCTGGTTCTGCCCTAAACCTTGAGACAAGAGGCAGAGGTAATAATAGAAATTCAAATCGGGGCAGATCAAAATCTAGAAATTCTAATCGGAACAGAAGTAAATCTAGATCAGGCTAACAAGTACAATGCTAAAATTGTGGGAAAATAGGTCACTTTAGGAACCAGTGCAAAAGTCCTAAGAAGAATAATGAAGATGATTCTGCTAATGCTGTAACAAAAGAGGTACAGGATGCATTGCTTCTTGCAGTAGACAGTCCACTTGATGATTGGGTTTTGGATTCAGGAGTTTCGTTTGATACCACTCCACACCGAGAAACCATATATAAATATGTGGTAGGTGATTTTGGTAAGGTGTATTTGGCTGATGGTTCAGCCTTGGATGTTGTGGGTATGGGAGATGTCCTGATATTGTTGCCCAATGGGTCTGTTTGGTTACTGGAGAAGGTTCGACATATTCCTGACCTGAGGAGAAATCTGATTTCCGTTGGACAACTTGATGATGAAGGGCATGCAATACTATTTGTTGGTGGTACTTGGAAGATTACAAAGGGAGTTAGAGTATTGGCTCGTGGAAAGAAGACTGGTACTCTATATATGACCTCAAGTCCAAGAGACATAATTGCAGTTGCTGATGTAAGTACTGATACAAGCCTATGGCACCGCAGACTTGATCACATGAGTGAGAAAGGGATAAAGATGCTATTGTCAAAAGGAAAACTACCAGAATTGAAGTCCATTGATTTTGACATGTGTGAAAGCTGCATCTTAGGAAAGCAGAAAAATGTGAGCTTCTTGAAAACTGGTAGGACACCGAAGGTTGAAAATTGGAGTTAGTACACACTGATTTGTGGGAGCATTCTTCGGTTGCATCCCTTGGAGGTTCAAGGTACTGCATCACTTTCATTGATGACTCAAGTAGAAAGGTATGAGTTTATTTTTTGAAAAAATAAATCTGATGTATTTGAAACTTTTAAGAAGTGGAAGACCATGATTAAGATAGAAACAGGTTTGAAAGTAAAATGTTTGAGGTCAAATAATGGAGGAGAGTACATAGATGGAGGGTTCAGTGAGTATTGTGCTGCACAGGGAATTAGGATGGAGAAGACTATTCCTGGGACACCACAGCAGAATGGTGTGGCTGAGCGCATGAACAGAACTCTCAATGAGCGTGCTAGGAGTATGAGATTGCATGCTGGACTACCAAAAACTTTATGGGCTGATGCTGTTAGCACTGCAGCTTACCTGATAAACCGAGGGCCATCAGTTCCCATGGAGTTCAAACTTCCTAACGAGGTTTGGAGGTAAAGAGGTAAATTTTTCATATTTAAAAGTTTTGGGTTGTGTTTCTTACGTTCATATTGATTCTGATGCTCGTAGTAAACTTGATGCTAAGTTTAAAATATGTTTTTTCATTGGCTATAGTGATGAGAAATTTGGCTATAGGTTTTTGGATGAACAAAACGGGAAAATCATCAGGAGTAGAAATGTGATATTTAGTGAACAGGTTATGTACAAGTACAGGTCAACTGTAGTGTCAGATGTTACAGAGAAAGATAAAAAAAAATCTGAGTTTGTCAACTTAGATGGATTGACTGAAAGTACTGTCCAGAAAAGGGGTGAAGAAAATAAGGAGAATACAGATTCACAGGTAGATCAGAGTACACCTATAGCTGAAGTTCGTAAATCTTCCAGGAACATTAGACATCCACAGTGTTATTCACCCGCTCTAAATTATCTCCTGTTGACTGATGGTGGTGAGCCAGAGTGTTATAAAGAAACCTTGCAAGATGAGAATTCAAGCAAGTGAGAGCTAGCCATGAAGGATGAAATGGATTCCTTGTTGGGGAATTAGACATGGGAACTGACTGAATTGCCAGTAAGAAAGAAGGCTTTATACAACAAGTGGGTATACAGAATAAAGAATGAGCATGATAGTAGCAAACGTTACAAGGCCAGATTAGTTGTTAAAGGGTTCCAGCAGAAGGAGGGCATTGACTACACAGAGATATTTTCTCCAATTGTGAAGATATCAACAATTAGACTGATGATGGGAATGGTGGCTACAAAAAATTTACATCTTGAGCAGTTAGATGTGAAGACGACATTTCTTCATAGTGATTTGGAGGAAAACCTTTACATGATTCATCCAGAAGGGTTCATTGTTCAAGGACAAGAGAATCTAGTCTGCAAACTGAGAAAGAGCTTGTATGGCCTAAAACAAGCTCTAAGACAGTGGTACAAGAAATTTGACAGTTTTATGCATAAAATTGGGTTCAAGAGATGTGAAGCTGATTATTGTTGATATGTTAAATTCTTTAACAATTCTTATATCATTTTACTGTTGTATGTGGATGATATGCTCATTGCAGGGTCTAGCATTGAGGAGATTAATAATCTGAAGAATCAATTGTCAAAACAGTTTGCAATGAAGGATTTGGTAGCTGCAAAACAAATCCTTGGTATGAGAATCATTAGAGATAAGGCTAATGGTACATTGAAACTTTCACAGTCGGAGTATGTGAAGAGAGTTTTAAGTAGGTTCAACATGAATGAAGCTAAATCAGTAAGCACACCCTTGGGTAGTCACTTCAAATTGAGTAAAGACCAGTCACCGAAGGCAGAAGAAGAAAGGGACCATATGAGCAAGGTGCCCTATGCCTCAGTTATTGGCAGCTTGATGTATACTATGGTGTGTACAAGGCCAGACATTGTACATGCAGTGGGAGTTGTGAGCAGATTCATGAGTAGGCCTGGAAAGCAGCATTGGGAGGCAGTCAAGTGGATTCTGAAATATCTGAAGGGTTCATCAGATACATGTCTTTACTTCACTGGTGCAAATTTGAAACTGCAAGGTTATGTAGATGCTGATTTTGCTGGTGATATTGATAGTAGAAAGAGTACTACTAGGTTTGTTTTTACTCTGGGTGGTATAGCTATATCATGAGCTTCAAATCTACAAAAGATTGTTACTTTGTCTACTACGGAAGCTGAGTATGTTGTAACAACTGAAACTGGAAATGAGATGATTTGGCTACATGATTTTTTAGATAAATTGGGTAAGAAGCAGGAGATGGGCATTCTACACAGTGACAGTCAGAGTGCAATTTTTCTTGCTAAAAATTCGGCTTTTCATTCAAAGTCGAAACATATACAGACAAAATACCACTTTATCCAGTACCTTGTTGAAGATAAATTGGTAATACTTGAGAAGATTTGTGGATCTAAGAGCCCAGCAGACATGTTGACTAAGGGTGTCACTATTGAGAAGCTAAAGCTGTGTGCAGCTTCAGTTGGTCTTCTAGCTTGAGGACAGGAGGATGAGTTGCAGGGATGAGGGATTGCTTTTGGAGGATAGCGGCTGATGTTGGTGATTGAACTAGTTTCCAAGTGGGAGATTTGTTGGGCTTTGTGGAGCCTAGTTTATCTTTAGCCCGTTTTGTAGCTCATTGTAATCATATACGCAGGATATAAAATCTTTTTTTTTTTTTTTTTTTGTGATTAGGGTTAAGTTTTGTTGTTGTGTTTCAGAGAGAGAGAGAGAGAGAGAGAGAAACACTGTAGCTGCACTTTTGTATTTCCCTGATAATAGTGAAATCCCTGCAACTTCGTAAATGTAGGCAAATTGCCGAATCACGTAAATACTGTTTTGTGCGTGTAATTATTTTCTTTGGCGTGTGCTTTCTCTATTTTTGTTTTCTCACAGGTTGGGAATCGGGTTGAATTCCCTACAGTACTTTTGTACAACCTGTGAAAATTTTAAACTTTGATTTCACTAACAAGGTAACAATTCAAATTACGAAGGAAATTTTTTTAAAAAGAATATCAAACAATTATTTTCTTTGTTTAACAGAACTATGTGAATTAGAATTTGATTAAATAGAAAACTATGGCAGTGCTCGATCAGAGAGAGAAATTAATTTTGAATGAAGACAAAGTGAACTTTGAAGATAACGAGCATTAAATTTGACCCATTGCTCAAACCCTATCTACTTAGAATTTGATTAAAAATAGAAAAACCTTGTCGTCGACCACCATTCCTCTCACTTCATTTCTTGAATTTTACCTGCAACTTACCCGGTCAAGTATTTTGGTATTAATGGTTTTATGATGTGTAAAATATTTTTTGCAATTTTTTCAATAAAAAATGCCACATCATTAAAAAAATTGCTAGAACACTATCCTATTAGCCACATAAGCAACATTACTAATGTCAATTAACAGAATGACTAATACTGTACACTTATAAAACTTGAGGGACCAATAGTGCTCACTTAAAACTTAAGGGACCAAATACGCTCACAGGATAAACATAAGGAACTAATAATATAGTTTCACCTATTTTAATTGCTATTTTCATTTTCCTATCCTTTGGGTGGCGAGTTTCGGTTTTTGTATATCTTGGGTTATGATAATTTGTATCTCATTGAGTGGTGAGTCATTTCAATCCTGTATCCTTAGCAGAATTCTGTTGGTTGGGAATGCATGTATCTCATTGGTCTTTTTGCTTTGGTAGTGGGCTATTTATTCATTTTATTAGTTTTTGACTTATTCCATCTATACAAATAATTTGTGATCCATCATTCATCATATTAGTTTGGGTTCCTCCATACTTTTCCAGGGATTTTTTTTTTTCAAAATAACACAAATTTAAAAACGATTTCGTTAGTTAGCACAGTTTAAAAATTATTTAGCAAACTAACATCTCAAGTGTAGGGGACTCAATTTTGGACTATACAAATCGAGTTTGTAAGACTCGATTTTTGGCATTCTTCTTCCCCCAAAGAACAAACCCAAACTACGAAGGCCAAAAAAACAAACTAGAGATCAAACCCAGGCAGCGACAAGGCTGTGGCGAAGGCTCCAGGTGGCAGCGATTGGTTTGTTGATGTTTCTCTCCGGATCTTTGGGTGGGTTTCTTGATTCTTGTTGATGATGTTTCTCTCTGGGTCTTTGAGTTTCTTGATTGTTGATGGTTTCTCTCTGATTCTCTGGATTTCATTGGGTTTGTTGTTGTTAACGGAGTGGTGTTGTGTTTGGATTTCATTGGATTTGTTGTTGTTGACGGAGTGTTGTTGCATCTGGATTCTTTGGATTTCCTTGGGGTCGCTAGGTTTGTTGAGAAATCGAGTTCTACAAACTCAATTTGTATAGGAAATCGAGTTCAGCGGGCTTGATTTAACACTCCAAAATCGATTCTATTGCACTCGAGATGTTAGTTTATTAAATAGTTTTGAAAATGTGTTGACTAATGAAATTGTTTGCAAATTTGTGTTATTTTGAAAAAAAATCCCTTTTCCAATATCACTTAGTTTAGTGAATATCCCTTTTCTACCCAAAAAAGAAAAGAAAAAAAAAAAGAAAACAACAAAGAGATTCATATTTTGTTTTGTGATAAATTAAAATTAAAAATATTATTTTATTTTCTTAAGATGAGAGAAGAAAAATGAAAGAAAACAAATGATAAAAAGAAAATGATTATATATCTCCTTCAATGTATAATCTCCTTTTACAATAATAAAGTCTCAAGTCTCCGGATAGTAAAAATCATAAGAATATAAAATCAATTATACAAAAGAATAATTATCCGAAGAGATCAAGTGATTGGTTCCTTTTATAGGTTCCAATAGTAATGATGGTTGACAAAGACAACATTTGGTATATTGGGAGTGGTTGCATGCATGAAAGATATTGTGTGATTGCTTCCTTAGAATGACCCAATATTAGAGATGTTGACTAGAGTTAGATATTGTAATATTGGGATTGACTTGATTCGGTATCTTGTCTTAATTTCCACTAATACACCCTTGCAAGCTGTTGGATCGATAAAGAACAAATCGTGAGCTTGTCAGCCTGAATTGAGTAATTTGATCCACAGTGTGAATGTAGAACAGCCAAAGCTCGTTATGCACAACCTTCTCACGAACATAGTGATAATATCATAATAAACTTTGAGATGTTTCATACAAGCATAAAAAAAGTGGATTGGAGGATTTGGAGCAGAGGAAAATGGAGCTATAATATTATCACACCATATTAGTGGAGGTTGAAAAAGATGGAGATTTCGGAAAAGTTGACAGAACCAAGAGAGGTCAGTGGCAGTTTGAGCCAATTAACGGTAGTTCGTTTTGGTGCTAAAGCAAGAAATGATGGCTATCTCTTGGCGCTCGACAAGATAGATGAGAACTCAAAATAAATGCAATAACCACGAGTGGAACAGCGATAAATAGGCCTCAAGGTTAAGAGGACTTGGTTTAAAAAGAAGTCTGTTATCGAAATTCTAGAGTGCCTTTGAGACGCAGACTAATGAGATGTACTAGGTTGATGCATGAATTGGCACACCTAGTTGAAGGCAAATGGAAGGTCAAGATGGTTGAGAGTAAGGCTTGGAAAGCACCAAAATGCTATAGTAGGAGATGGGATTAGGACCATAGGGAAGAGTATGGTTTGGCAGAGTCCATGCATGTAAGCGTACATTAGCAAAATTAGTGGCGTACATAGTTTGTGTGAGATGGAGATTGTCACCAAGTTAAGAGGTTTCATCAATAACCAAGGAAATAGTGTAGGAACTTGAGATCTTTTATAGCAAAGTGGGAACCCAACTACCCAAGTACCGAACTATTGAATGAGATGAGTAAATAGACTACAAAATACTTCACTTGTTTCGACCCACTAATTTCGAGGGTCCAAACAAACACTGAAAATAGGTCCCGAGTGAATAAGTCAATACAACCGTTTAAAAAAAGGCGGACCAGTTTTAGCATCGTTCCCGCGAGAGTTTTGGCACCAAATATTACATTTTTCAGCACCATTTTAACGTAGCCCTCAAAATAAAGATATCCTAAAATTTTCAACCCACAAAATAAAGCCCATAATTTGAAAAATAAAAGGTGCGGCGGTCGATGACTTAGCTCCAACGACGATCTGAGGTGCGGTGGTTGGCGATATCATTTCCGATGACGAGCTGAGGGTCACGGTGGTCGTTATCATCTCCTCCACTTCTTCGTTTGACTACAGGTCTCTCTCTATTTAGCTCTCTGTTTGTTTCACGAGAAAAAAAAAAGTTGAAGTTGTCCCAATCTCTCTTCCACTTCTTCGTTCGACTACAAACTATTCGTCCAATTTTGGGTTAGTCCTGGTGTTTTAGGGGCTTAGAGAGAGAGAGAGAGAGAGTAGTAGTATAAATTGGAGGCTAGGGTTTAGATACTTTGGAATTGGAATCACGCCAAACCGGCTTTGATTCAAAATAGATCCGTGGCTTAAAAAAGCAGAAGGTGTGGATTTCGTTATTTCTCATTTTCTTCATTTTGCTCTGCATTTCCTGGTTTATTTGTGTTTTTATGTCTGATCTGAGGCTTTAGCCTGATTCAATTTTGTATATAAAATCTTTTTATTTTATTTTATTTTTTTATTGTAAGTTTGAATTTTTTTTTTAATAAAATTGATGCACTGGAATTGAATGGGAATGAAATAGTTTTCATTTGGCAATGGTGGCAATTAAAAATATATTAATTATATTAATTTTTACTTGGGGCATAGAATGTGGGGAGGACTTAAATAGAATCTGTTATGCTCAATTATCTTAAAGGTTTGGCCGTTGTTAGAGTTTGCTTTACTGCACAATTTCTTGAATAGAGAGAACTATAGGAATGTTATACAAATGTTATAGAGGACCTTGTTAGTTCAATATGGTTAAATTTACATGGAAAGAAGTGCGCCACTTTGGAAAGGGTGTGATCTAAATCATGAATTTCTGGGATTTCATTTTGAAATATATTATCGTTGGGCATGCTTTGTTTTCAATTGGTGTCACGGATTTGTGAAGACCTATGTTGGTATCAATTTTAGATGGTTTGAGTGATGAAACGGCAAAACCATAGCTCAGTGCTTTGTTGGTAACGTGTTATGGTTCTAAGGTTTCAAATTTTACTAGAAATTTAAAAAATACAAGATCTATTTTCTATCTATTGTATTATATAATGCCCAAGTCAGGTTTTTCACTCTATCAAATTTCACTAGTGATAGCAACTAGTTTATATGTGTGGTGGATTTTTAGGATTTATGCTTGCTGGATCAATACTCATGGTTGGTGGCAATAATGCTCAACTGAAGTTGCTGCATAACTGATGCTGGTGCTGCTTAAGTTGCTGCATAATTGCTGGTGCTGTTGTTGGAGGCGTGATGGATGCATTATACAAGTTTACTTTATCCTAGTTTTTTAATTTTTTTTCCACAACATTGTCTGATGAGATTATTTTGGCAAGAGTTACTCTATAGTTCTGCCTTTTGTTACTACCACCATCTGTTGTATGTTTGATTTCTTGAATATTGACTAATAATACGCAATAGGTAACAGTCTAGTGGAAGTTTCCCTCACCATATACTTAAGCTTTGTTACTCAAAGCACTAAATAATGGTATCCGGTAGTATAATTGGTTCATTGACACTTTTTTTTTTTTGTTAACCATGTTTTGGATAGAAAATTTACTACTAACCCGGATATTCATGGCAGCCTCCTTGGATCACCTTTCTGGGAGCATGAGAAGGAGATATTTAACCCTGAAACTTCTCCTGGTGCTGAGCCTTGGGTTTACTATACAATATATGCGTTTTTTGTCTTCTTATTTAATATATTTGACATTGTAAGTTTCTTCTTAACTTTATGTTCTACTATCCATTTATGTGCTGCTAGACAATATTTCTATAATATATTTTTTCCATGATTTTCTTCCCATCCAGGATATTAATCTTCTTTGGCAACCACTACTTAGTTACATGACACAAAAATATAAAGCAAGATGGTCCATTTTTATTTTGTGTTAAAATTTGTGATGGTATCCCTCTTGATGCGGCTACAAAAAATATCCTTGTCTTGTTTCCAAGATTTTCAGTTACATTGGAAAAGATGATTTTGAAATCTCAATGCAAGTATTTTAAACTTTTGTTTAATCATTTAATCCCGCACAATCGATGTGGGCTGCATTCTTGAAGTTACCCACTATTCTCTCTTTTTGGCACCTTCTTCTCACTTGGCTTGTTCATATATCACAGCTTTATATTCCTTGTTGTTTATACTTGTCTTCTAGTTGTTGTAGAGATAGAAACTTAGTTGAAAGAATTGCAGATGCTACTGCATTGAAATCATGGTGATGCTGCTGATCAAAGATCTTTTGGTTGTTTCTGTCATCTTCAAAAGAAAGAAGCCTCTACATTCCATTATATATGAATATAAAATTTGTATAATATAATCTTCATATATCTAATCCGGCCTTGTAAATGTTTGACTCAGTATTCAGTTTGATTAAATTATACTTCTGCTTTTATTTGATATACACCAATGTGATTTTTTTTTACATGTAAGGATGTTTCCTAATTTTTCCAGCAGGTGGTTATGTAATTAATTTGCATTGATTGAATATCTTTATAGTTTAAGATTTGTGTCTTTTATGAGGTACTTGTCATTGAGGTACAGATCTCTCTGTTTCTTCCACCCACCTTCAAATCTACCTTTTTGTTTTTGTTTGTTTACTTTCACATCTTCCGCTAGATTTTTCTCTACAGAATTCCTGAGAAACTTTTGGGTCTTTAATTGCTTCTAATAGTCTTTCTTTATGAGAAATATTCTGGTTTTTTTTTTTTTTTTTTTTTTTTTAAATTTGCAAGTTTTGCTTTGCAGATCTTTGATGGATTTTGACTAAGTTATTGAGCTCTGCTTTGATTGGTCTTAGCTTCCTTTCCAGGTTTTTTTTCTCACACTTTCTTACTTTTTTTCTTTGGGTATATCTAGATGCAAGTCAAGTATTGTTTTTTGGAATTTGCTGGAGTGAGAGGAGAGTACTTTTTTTTTTGGGGAATTAGTAAATTTATGTTTATCTAGCAAAAGTTGGGTTAAATAGAAAATAATTAAGCTGTGCGATTCTCTTGGTGCTCGATACCCTAGCTTTATAATGAAAGTTATGACTCTGATGCTAATAATGATGAATTGTGCTAACTTATGTTTATGCATCCTATGGATAAATATGTTACATGTCAACATGGATTTCATTATATGGCAATTTGTCAGTCAAACACCTCAACTATGGAACAAGTGCATTACCACATGAATGTGGTTAGTTTGGCTGTTTTTGCCATCATTAATCCTAGTTTTTTTTTATACCATGATGATTTGTTCAATTTCATAATCTGTATTCCATTTTGAGTTTTGGAAAACACTACTCTTAAGAGTTGAAAATTCCATCAGTTTATGTGAATCTAAAAACTGTCTACACCAGTTATTTGAATCCTAGATGTTGTATGTGTTCACTGGTAACTTTATTTTATTCATTATTCACAAGCCACCACTTCTATTTCTTTAATGCCCCCATTCATGAATGTAAGATTTTTAAAGGGCTTTACATCCTTACATGTGTAACCAACTACATGATTTATGTGTTTTACATAGTATCAAGTGGATGATTACTCTCCATGTTGTAGGGGTATATCTTTGGTTGCAGATAACTGACAAGATGAAAGCATGTGCATCCTTAGAAGTAATTGGCAACAATGTTGGAATATTGGACCCAAGGACTTATCAGACTAATGGGAACTTCTGATTGAAGCATCTTCTAATCTCTTGGAATGGCCATGAGAAATCGTTTTTGGCCCAACACTCTCAGCGTGCTATTAAAGATGGTGGGTATAATAGTTTTTTGGTTTCAAAATTCGCTAGTTAAAAATATTAAGTTCTTTTAGGTTAATGTAAAAGTGTCTCCATAAACTTCAAGAATGAAGGATTTAGTAATTTGGAAAGCTAATTGAATTTTGTTTGATATTTGTGCTTTGGTATAATATAGATTTTGTAATATGTGGTTCTTTAAAGTATATGTGTACGGCTGTGAGTTATTTATTTATTTTTTTTAAAAAAAGAGAAAAACCTTATTTTGAGGGTTGGGAGACTCTAAAAAAAAAAAAGTTATTGTACTTTTATTTATTTTTGAATTTTTTTGAGGGTCGTCGATTTTCCGTAAAGATAAAACATTTGTTTCAAAGGTCATGTAGGTTGTTGAAGTTTTTGTTTTGAGGGTCACATAGGCCATTGTAATTTCTATTTTTAATGCATTGTTTCAAAGGTCATTTAGACCCTCAAATGGCTTTTAATATTTTTTTAAAAGGGTTTTGACCCTCAAAAAAACCAAATTTGTTGACATAACTGATATTCTTCAGCTGTTAAAGTCAAAGTTTGCCAATAAGGCATGGAATTTTAAGTGGCCACCATGGGGCCTCAAGGTAAATTAGGCCTATTCAATTTTCATATGACTCGGAAGAAAATTTTTATTGTTAGCTCGCATTTCAGCCCTTGATATACATTTTTCTATTTTCTTTGTTAAATTTATATTTCATAGCTCCCACGGAAGTTTATAGCCAAATATTTAAATCTCTTTAAAATATGACAACTGCAGGCAGCATGATTGCTCACCTATACAAGGCCTTCGATGGGATCTGTCTCAACCTGTAAAAGTAGAATATCAATTAGTATGAATTGGATGATATTGAATACCACCTAGACATATCTGGGGAAATGCATGTTCCTTTGTTCATGTGCTAGATTTTATTCAGTCTACATGTGTATAATGTCATACACAGTATGAACCAGTCTACAACATGTTCAAATATATTGTCATACATAAATTCAATTGCATAATAGATACACCAATAATTTAGCCTCAATCAATGCAAGAATATTACGGTGGATTAACTAATTATCTCCCATCATCCAACGGTTTCAATGCTTCATTTCTCATGCTATCATACCCAGCAACTGTACAGGAAGAACAACTGGGACCAACATCAATACTAAATGATTGAGTAGGTGCACCAAGCAAGTACTCAGTCTCTTCTGTATAAACACTAGCATTTCTCCAAGGATGTTTTTCCATGATAACAAACCCCTCCAATTCCATTGCCACTTCCTTCATAGAAGGCCTATCCTCGCCTGTCACTTTTAAGCACCTTTTTGCAAGATTAGCAACCTCCTATAGTTGCTCAATATTATCCTCATTAACAATATGATCTTCAAGAATTTGAACTAGGCGATCATCTTTCACAGCAGAAATAAAGAACATTGCTAGATTTTTGTCAATTTCAGGCCTATCAAATGAAAGTGCCCTCTTACCAATCAGAAGCTCTGCCAAAACAACACCAAAACTATACACATCACTTTTCTCTGTTAGTTGGCTAGTATGGAAGTATTTTGGGTCCAAGTATCCAAAAGTTCCTTGCACCAAAGTGTTTAATTGTGTTTGATCTAGAGGAACCAATCTGGAAGCTCCAAAGTCAGACACTTTTGCTGTGAAATTATCATCTAACAATATATTTGTAGCTTTGACATCTCTATGTATAATTGGCACAGAAGTTGCAGATTGCAAGTACACAAGTGCTTCTGCAGTTTCTACAGCAATCTTCAAACATTTTTCCCAAGAAAGTAAGGATGATGACCCTTTATCATGAATGTGTTCAGAAAGTGTCCCTTTTGAAATGAATTCATAAACTAGTAAGGGCACTTTTGTTTCTAAACAACAACCTAATAGCTTAACCACATTCCTATGGTTAATATGGGTGAGCACAATTATCTCATTTACGAATTGCTTGATCTGGGTCTGATTACCAATTTTGGACTTCTTAATAGCAATCACTGTGTTATCTGGTAATATTCCTTTATAAACTGTTCCATAGCCTCCTTGACCAAGGACTCTACTTTCATCGTAGTTGTTTGTGGCCTTTTTGAGCTCTTCTGCACTATAAATCTTACCTATTCCTACAGACCCTTTACGATTAGATAGTTTTTGTTGTAACAATAAGCCACCATTTTGTTGGAAGAATTTTTCTCTGAGCTTGATGAGCTTTCTTTTTTGCAATCCCCAATATATCCAAGAGCCTCCCACAAACAATAGTAAAAGGCCAATGCTGATACCTGCACACATTGAAACATGCATTTTCACCTTGAACAACTTTCTGACCTTTTATATTTGTCAATCCCATTGTCTTTAAGTTTGTAATGGCAAATACTTTGACATGGTATGAACTAAATATTTAACATATCTATTATACAAAGATGACTAAATCAATATGTGAATTACAAATTTACAACGTAATTTGTGACTACTGAATAAGCATATTGTTGAGTGTACACGTGTGAGTAGAGTCCCACATTGAATAAATATTAGAAGAATGAGTAGTTAATATAACATAATTGAACACATACCCATTGGGCTTAGGCCTTTTGGGTTAAAGTGTGTCTCTGTATGTTATATTAATTATTCATGGAAGCTCTCTAAGGTGTTTATCTCCCCAACAAGTGATATCAGAGCTCATGGTGGTGTGGGGCAAAGGTGGCAAGGTTATTGAGATTCCTTCCGCAGTTGGAGCGGGAACGAGGTGTGTGTACTTGAAGCCCTTTCGCAAATGGAGCAAGGCGGGTCCCTTTCGCAGTTAGAGCAGGGATGGTATATTACACTAAGCAAGCTCATAAAGCCCACACAAACGATCTTGGAAAAGGCCCAACAAAGGAGTATTATTGCCAATGGTGCTAGACAATAATGAGGTGTAAGGTTCCCATGGAGGATAAAAGATGTGCGGGGTTGACACATGAAGGCCCATGGATGATGCACTAGTGAGGGAACAAGCCCATTAGACAAGAGGAGCGAGTAGGACTTATTCATGGCGCACAAAGAGGTCTTGAAGCCCATAGAGAGGTAGAGACTCACACGTGAGGGGGAGATTGTTGGGTGTACACATGTGAGTAAAGTCCCACATTGAATAAAGATTAGAAGAATGAATAGTTAATATAATATAATTGAGCACATACCCATTGGGCTTAGGCCTTTTGGGTTAAAGTATGTCTCTATATGTTATATTAATTATTCAAGGGAGCTCCCCAAGGTGTTTATCTCCCCAACAATAAGATGTGTAGAGGATCGTGATCAATGTGAAACGGAACATGCAAAGCAAATGTCAACAACACTAGACAATTGTCTGCGATGGATAATTATTAGACAAATATAGTAACGTCAAGGGAGTCAATTTTATACCAAAAGTCATTTTGGTTTGGTATGGAAAATGAAATATTTTGACACTAATTGATACTGATGTACCATTTTAGGAGTTACTATATATATATATATATATATATATATTTGCTTTTTTTAAAAACATACTATTTAAAATCCACAAATTTTATAAGCTTAAATATTATCCTAACTACATTAACCAAATATATTCACTTAAATAACATGGTTTATAACATTTGTTTTATAAATATTTCACCAACATAAACATCAATTCTAGCTTAAATACCCAAAATATTTCCGGTATAATTGGTATATGCTAGTACAACTTTATATTTTAGTCAGTACATTTTAGAAGAGTACGATATTGATTTTATGGCTGGTACAATACATAAAACCAGTATTGATACAATGTTGACTTCCTTAAATAAAGCATTATCATCATCTTGGGCCAATTACAAACAATACATCTAGCTCCGATAAAAACTAGTTTTTCATTAAGTTCTTTTAAATGCTTACCTCTATAAAAATGAGTTTTTTTTTTTAAAAAAATGAATGCTATGGGTGGGCATTAGTTCTCGTCCTAACTCAACATGGGCCTTTCCAATTGTGCATCTCTTTTTATATTGGACTTATAGCAGGTTGACTGTGAGCTTAATTAGGTTACAAATTTGGGGGGTAAATATGGGCCCAAGATTGAGAAAACATCAGAAATTCAGGATGATTGCCTGCTCATTGTCGTCTCAGATCGCATCTGGTTCTATGGCTAACACAACAGGTCTCCCAAATTTTTGTTATGACTTATGGGACCCAAGAGATTTACGCTAAAATTTTTGAAAACAAGTGATTTATATTGTTTTTTAGATGGTTTTGTGAAGACCTATGTTGGTATGAATTTTAGATGGTTTGAGTGATGAAACGGCAAAACCACAGCTCAGTGCTTTGTTGGTAACGTGTTATGGTACTAAGGTTTCAAATTTCACTAATAATTTAAAAAATACAAGATCCATTTTCTATCTATTTTATTATATAATGCCCAAGTCAGGTTTTTCACTCTATCAAATTTCACTAGTGATAGCAACTAGTTTATATGTGTGGTTGATTTTTAGGATTTATGCTGGCTGGATCAATACTCATGGTTGGTGGCAATAATGCTCAACTGAAGTTGCTGCATAATTCTGGTGCTATTGTTGGAGGCGTCATGGATGCTTTGATTGATTTGGTATCTCATTACGTACCAAGCACAAATATATAACATTAAACAAGTTTACTTTATCCTAGTTTTATTTTTTTTCCACAACATTGTCTGATGAGAATATTTTGCAAGAGTTACTCTATAGTTCTGCGTTTTGTTACTACCATCATATGTTGTATGTTTGATTTCTTGAATATTGACTAATAATATGCAATAGGTAACAATCTAGTGGAAGTTTCCCTCACCATATACTTAAGCTTTGTTACTCAAAGCACTAAATAATGGTATCCGGTAGTAAAATTGGTTCATTGACACTTTTTTTTTTGTTAACCATGTTTTGGGTAGAAAATTTACTACTAACCCGGCTATTCATGGCAGCCTCCTTGGATCACCTTTCTGGGAGCACGAGAAGGAGATATTTAACCCTGAAACTTCTCCTGGTGCAGAGCCTTGGGTTTACTATACAATATATGCGTTTTTTGTCTTCTTATTTAATGTATTTGACATTGTAAGTTTCTTCTTAACTTTTTGTTCTACTATCCATTTATGTGCTGCTAGACAGTATTTCTATAATATATTTTTTCCATGATTTTCCTCTCATCCAGGATATTAATCTTCTTTGGCAACCACTACAAGAGCATTCACAGCAGTGGAGCTATAATGCTATAATGCTAAAATTTAGCTTCAAAATCACAAAAAATAGCTTACAGCAGTGGAGTCATACTTATAATTTATACATGATTTGCTACAGTGCACATGTATTGATACATGTGCACTGTAGCACACAGCTAAAAAAAAAATTATTTTTTTATTATCTTCTCTCTCTTCTCACGTTAAAAAAACATTTCCTTCTCTCTCTCTCTGTCTCTCTGGCTTCTCCTTTCTTCTTTCTTCCTCAAATTTTTTTTTCCCCTCTGCTATGCTCAGGCCAAAATCCCGGTGGAGCTTGAAGAGCTCATCGCCGGCTTCTCATTTCTTCTTTCTTCCCCTGCCCAGCGCCGACAACGCCGGCCCAAGCCCCTTCCCAGCGCCGGCCCAAGCCTCCACCCAGCGCCGACCCAAGCCCCTTCCCAGCGCCGACCCAACGCCAACCCAAGCCCCTGCCCAGCACCGGCCTAAGCCCCTGCCCACGCCGTCGATCCACCGGCTATGGAAGTGGAATGATGTTTGATTTTTTTTTTTTTCCTATGGGTTTGATGGCTGTAGTGATGGGATGATGTTTGATTTTTTTTTCTTCTGTGGGTTTGATGGCTGTGGTGGTGGAATGATGTTTGATTTTTTTTTTTCTTCTGCAAGTTTGATGGCTATGGTGGTGGCGATGGTGGTTGTTGTGGCTATGGTTTGGTGGTATGGTGTTTGATTTTTTTTTTTCCTGTGGGCTTGGTGGCTGTGGTGGTGGATTGGTGACTATGATGGTTGTTTGGTTTTTTATTTTGTTTGTGGGTTTGGTTGTGTCTGTGGTGGTGGTGGTGGTGGCTGTGGCTGTGGCTGATTGTAGAGGTGGCCGGTTGTGGTCGGTGCTGGGAAGTTTATTGGGTTGTAGGATATATTATTTTATTGTAGGGGTATATTATTTTATTGTGATGTTTATATTATTTTATTGTGTTGATAGTTAAAATAGATCCACTGCTGCAGCAAGTGTGTAGTTATAATAGATAAAGTAACTTTTGGTGGAGCTAAAAAGCTAAATTTTTAGCTCCACTGCTGTGAATGCTCTTACATGACACAAAAATATAAAGCAAGATGACCCATTTTTATTTTGTGCTAAAATTTGTGGTGGACTCCCTCTTGATGCGGCTACAAAAAATACCCTTGTATTGTTTCCAAGATTTTCAGTTACACTGGCAAAGATGATTTTGAAATCTCAATGCAAGTATTTTAAACTTTTGTTTAATCATTTAATCCCGCACAATTGATGTGGGCTGCATTCTTGAAGTTACCCACTATTCTCTCTTTTCGGCACCTTCTTCTCACTTCGCTTGTTCATATATCATAGCTTTATATTCCTTCTTGTTTATAATCTTGTCTTCTAGTTGTTGTAGAGATAGAAACTTCGTTGAAAGAATTGCAGGTGCTACTGCATTGAAATCATGGTGACGCTGCTGATCAAAGATCCTTTGGTTGTTTCTGTCATCTTCAAAAGAAAGAAGCCTCTACATTCCATTATATATGAATATAAAATTTGTATAATATAATCTTCATATATCTAATCCAGCCTTGTAAATGTTTGACTCAGTATTCAGTTTGATTAAATTATACTTCTGCTTTTGTTTGATATACACCAATGTGATTTTTTTTTTTTACATGTAAGGATGTTTCCTAATTTTTCCAGCAAGTGGTTTTGTAATTAATTTGCATTGATTGAATATTTTTATAGTTTAAGATTTGTGTCTTTGTTGAGGTACTTGTCATTGAGGTACAGATCTCTCTGTTTCTTCCACCCACCTTCAAATCTACCTTTTCGTTTTTGTTTTTGATTGTTTACTTTCACATCTTCCACTAGATTTTTCTCAACAGAATTCCTGAGAAACTTTTGGGTCTTTAATTGCTTCTAATAGTCTTTCTTTATGAGAAAAATTCTGGTTGTTTTTAAATTTGCAAGTTCTGCTTTGCAGATCTTTGATGGGTTTTGACTAAGTTATTGAGCTCTGCTTTGATTGGTCTTAGGTGGCGTTTGGATTGCGCAGACGCAGTTTCAGCCTTCCTTTTTTTTTTTTTTTTTTTTTTAATGAACCAGTGCCTCTTGCACTGTTCATCGGTTGTGAACAGTGCAAGAAGGCAAGTGAACAGTGTTTTCCTTGTGAACAGTAATCCAAAAAATATTTTTTTTATTGTTTTCAGTTTTCAGCAAAATAAGCAGTGTCCAAACGCATCCTTAGCTTCCTTTCCAGGTTTGTTTTCTCACACTTTCTTACTTTTTTTCTTTGGGTATATCTAGATGCACAAGTCAAGTATTGTTTTTTGGAATTGCTAGAGTGAGATGGGAGTACTTTTTTTTTTTGGGCCGGGGGGGGGGGGGGGGGGGGGGCGCGCGGGGCGGGGGGTGTGGGGGGAATTAGTAAATTTATGTTTATATAGCAAAAGTTGGGTTAAATAGAAAATAATTAAGTTGTACGATTCTCTTGGTGCTCGATATCCTAGCTCTATAATGAAAGTTATGACTCTGATGCTAACAATGATTAATTGTGCTAACTTATGTTTTAGTATCCTATGGATAGATGACTGCATCCTAGGTAGTTGACATTCAATACTACTTGAACTACCTTGGGAAAATGGTGACTCTCTTGGTGGAACTGGATGGAGCATGAGTGAGTTCAGCTAGGATGTCAAATATGCTGGGGTTCAGACACTTGTGGTCAAGGTAATAATTCATAAACTGAACTATACTACTTAATTTGCTTTTTCAGAAATATGTTACATGTCAACATGGACTTCATTGTATGACAATTTATCAATCATCAACCATGTAACAAGTGCATTACCACATGAATAGGCTGTGGTTAGTTTGGCTGTTTTTGCCATCATTAATCTGAGTTTATTTTTATACCATGATGATTTGTTCAATTTCATAATCTGTATTCCATTTTGAGTTTTGGAAAACACTACTCTTAAGAGTTGAAAATTCCATCAGTTTATGTGAATCAGAAAATTGTCTACATCAGTTATTTGAAGTCCAGATATTTTATGTGTTCACTAGTAACTTTAGTTTATTCATTATTCACAAGCCACCACTTCTATTTCTCTAATGCCCCCTTCATGAATGTAAGATTTTTAAAGGGCTTTACATCTTTATATGTGTAACCAACTACATGATTTATGTGTTATACATAGTATCAAGTGGATGATTACTCTCCATGTTGTAGGGGTATATCTTTGGTTGCAGATTACTGACAAGATGAAAGCATGTGCATCCTTAGAAGTAATTGGCAACAATGTTGGAATATTGGACCCAAGGACTTATCAGACTAATGGGAATTTCTGATTGAAGCATCTTCTAATCTCTTGGAATGGCCTTGAGAAATCGATTTTGGCCCAACACTTTCAGCATGCTATTAAAGATAGTGGGTATAATAGCTTATTGGTTTCAGAATTCTCTAGTTAAAAATACTAAGTTCCTTTAGGTTAATGTAAAAGTGTCTCCATAAACTTCAAGAATGAAGGATTTAGTAATTTGGAAAGCTAATTGAATTTTGTTTGATATTTGTGCTTTGGTATAATACAGATTTTGTAATATGTGGTACTTTGAAGTGTATGTGCACGGGTGCATGGCTGTGAGTTATTTATTTATTTAAAAAAAAAAAAAAAAAAAAAAAGGAGAAAAACCTTACATTGAGGGTTGGGAGACTCTCAAAAAAAGGTTATTGTACTTTCATTTATTTTTGAATTTTTTGAGGGTCGTCGATACTGCGTAAAGATAAAATATTTGTTTCGAAGGTCATGTCGCTGTCAAAATTTTTGTTTCGAGGGTCACATAGGCCATTGTAATTTCTATTTCGAATGCGTTTGTTTCAAAGGTCATTTAGACCCTCAAATGGCTTTTAATACTTTTTTTAAAGGGTTTTGACCCTCGAAAAAAGCAACTTTAACTGATATTCTTCAGCTGTTAAAGTCAAAGTTTGCCAATAAGGCATGGAATTTTAAGTGACCACCATGGGGCCTGAGGGTAAATTCGGCCTATTTAATTTTCGTATGACTCGGAAGAAAATTTTTATTGTTGAATTTTAAGTTCGCATTTCAGCCCTTGTTATACATTTTTCTATTTTCTTTGTTAAATTTATAATTTCATAGCTCCCATGGAAGTTTATAGCCAGATATATATTTAAATCTCTTTAAAATATGACAACTGCAGGCAGCATGATTGCTCACCTATACAAGGCCTTCGATGGGTTCTGTCTCAACCTGTCAAAGTAGAATATCAATTAGTATGAATTAGATGATATTGAATACCACCTAGACATTTCTGGGGAAATGCATGTTCCTTTGTTCATGTGCCAGATTTTATTCAGTCTACATGTGTATAATGTCATACACAGCATGAACCAGTCTACAACACGTTCAAATATATTGTCATACATAAATTCAATTGCATAATAGATACATCAATAATTTAGCCTCAATCGATGCAAGAATATTACGGTGGATTAACTAATTATCTCCCATCATCCAACGGTTTCAATGCTTCGTTTCTCATGCTATCATACCCAGCAACTGTACTGAAAGAACAACTTGGACCAACATCAATACTAAATGATTGAGTAGGTGCACTAAGCAAGTACTCAGTCTCTTCTGCATAGACACTAGCATTTCTCCAAGGATGTTTTTCCATGATAACAAACCCCTCCAATTCCATTTTCACTTCCTTCATAGAAGGCCTATCCTCACCTGTCACCTTTAAGCACCTTTTTGCAAGATTAGCAACCTCCTCTAGTTGCTCAATATTACCCTCATTAACAATATGTTCTTCAAGAATTTGAACTAGGCAATCATCTTTCACAACAGAAATAAAGAACATTGCTAGATTTCTGTCAATTTCAGGCCTATCGAACGAAAGTGTCATCTTACCAGTCAGAAGCTCTGCCAAAACAACACCAAAACTGTACACATCACTTTTCTCTGTTAGTTGGCTATTATGGAAGTATTCTGGGTCCAAGTATCCAAAAGTTCCTTGCACCAAAGTGTTTAATTGTGTTTGATCTAGAGGAACCAGTCTGGAAACTCCAAAGTCAGACACTTTTGCTGTGAAATTATCATCTAACAATATATTTGCAGCTTTAACATCTCTATGTATAATTGGCACAGAAGTTGAGTAATGCAAGTACTCAATTGCTCCTGCAATTTCTGTAGCAATCTTCAAACGTTTTTCTCAAGAAAGTAAGGATGATAAGCCTTTATCATGAATGTGTTCAGAAATGGTCCCTTTTGTAATGAATTCATAAACTAGTAAGGGTACTTCTGTTTCTAAACAACAACCTAATAGTTTAACTACATTCCTATGGTTAACATGGATAAGCACAATTATCTCATTTACGAATTGCTCAATTTGGGTCTGATTACCAATTTTGGACTTCTTAATAGCAATCACTTTGTTATTTGGTAATATTCCTTTATAAATTGTTCCATAGCATCCTTGACCAAGGACTCTACTTTCATCGTAGTTGTTGGTGGCCTTTTTGAGCTCTTCTGCACTATAAATTTTGCCTGTTTCTACAAACCCCTTACAATTAGATAGTTTTTGTTGTAACAATAAGCCACCATTTTTGTTGGAAGAATTTTTCTCTGAGCTTGATGAGCATTCTTTTTTTCAGTCCTCAATATATCCAAGAGCCGCCCACAAACAATAGTAAAAGGCCAACGCTGATACCTGCACACATTTAAACATGCATTTTCACCTTGAACAACTTTCTAACCTTTTATATTTGTCAATCCCATTGTCTTTAAGTTTGTAATGGCAAATACTTTGACATGGTATGAACTTAATATTTAACATATCTATAATACAAAGATGACTAAATCAATATGCGAATTACAAATTTACAATGTAATTTGTGACTACTGAATAAGCATATAAGATGTGTAGAGGATCGTGATCAATGTGAAACGGAACATGCAAAGCAAATGTCAACAACACTAGACAACGGCTATCTACGATGGGTAATTATTGGAAAATTGCTGTTATGACTATCGATGGCTACACCAGTGTCCGAAATGATGACATTGGCAATATGAAATGGTAATTGGCGGTTTGTAACTTTGCATGAGGAATAACTATAATGTAATATTTAAGCTTATAAAATTGATAAAAATAAATTTTGCTTTCACATAATCGGCTTTGCACATAACTTTAGGTAATATTCCTATAATCAAGACCTTTAAAGAATCTAAAGATCAAGTTTCAAGTTTCTCAAAAAAAGTTTCAATTTTTTTTTTTTTTAAGGAAACAATTGAGTTCAAAGTCCAAACAACACACTAGGATAAAATATAATCAGAAGGGTTAAGGGTATTAGACAAATGCAGTAATGTCAAGGGAGTCAATTTTATACCAAAAGTCGTTTTGGTTTGGTATGGAAAATAAAATATTTTGACACTAGTTTATACTAGAGTTACTATATATATATATATATGCTTTTTAAAAAAAAAACATATTATTTAAAATACACATATTTTACAAGCTTAAATATTATCATAACTACATTAACCCAATGTATTAACTTGAATAACATGGTTTATAACATTTGTTTAATAAATATTTTACCAACATAAACATCAATTCCAGCTAAAATACCCAAAAAATTCCCGGTATAATTGGTATATGCCAGTACAACCTTATACTTTATTCAGTACATTTTAGAAGAGTACGATACTGATTTTATGGCCGGTACAATATATACAACCAGTACTGATACAATGTTGACTTCCTTAAATAAAACATTATCATCATCTTGGGCCAATTACAAACAATACATCTAGTTCCGATAAAAACAAGTTTTTCATTAAGTTCTTTTTAAATGCACAGTACCTCTATAAAAATGAGTTTTTAAATTTTTGTGTTTTTATATGTATCTTTTCATTAAAAAAAAGGCAAAACCTTATTACAATTTTTTTTAAATTTTTTTTTGATAATATGATAGCTAGAACCTGAAATGGAGGGGATTTGAACCTCATATGTCTCCCTTAGAAACACCAAAAAGTGCCAATGAGCTAAGCTAGAAAGCTCTTGGCAATGAACTAAATCTAAAGAAACTATACTTAAGTTTTGTCTCATAATAGATAGTGATTTAACATTTTCATATACATAATCCCACTAAAAATTTGTTCTAACATAAGTTTAGACAAATTAAATATAAAATAAAACCATGTTAATTTTAATTGATTATTTTTTTTAAAGAATATATTTTATTCAGCTTTGAACTAGGTTTTTTTCTTTTAAAGTTTTCCTAAATTGAAATAATTAAAATTTGGTTATATTGTTTCTTGTTTATCAGGTTTTATATATAACGTGCTAAATACCCTCTAAAATTTATCTGGGCATTAAAGTACTTATTATATGAACCGAACGATAGTTTAATACAAAGCAAAAACTAGAAAATGATATTGTTTTTTGTTAAATAGAGTTTATCTATTAAAAGTTATTTTTGCATAAATAATCTGTTGAATCAATTTTTCTAAAGCAATTTTGAAGTTCAAAATGGATATTAAAGTATAATTTAGGTGACAAATTATAAACTATGGGGTTGATATGCTATTTAGAATTCCTAATTTAGTTTGGCTTTAGGGTTTATTTGTTTTCTCTTATTTTTTATTTTTTATACTAGACATAGTTTTAAATTTTCACTTTTTTTGACATAGAATACATTTAAATAATTTATTTTTTAAATAAAATAATTTTATAAAAGTAAGTTAAAAAAACCTGACAGATTCTCCATGGTATTGCACCCCTTTCTTTCTAGATCAAAAAAAGAAAAGGAGAGGAAAAAAAAAAAAAAAAGAATGCTATGGGTGGGCTTTGGTTCTGGTCCTAACTCAACATGGGCCTTTTCAATTGTGCATCTCTATTTATATTGGACTTATAGCAGGTTGACTGTGACCTTAGGTTACAAATTTGGGGGGTAAATATGGGCCCAAGATTGAGAAAACATAAAAAAAAAAAAATTCAGAATGATTGCCTGCTCATTGTGATCCCGGACCGCACCTGGTTCTATGGCTAACACAACAGGTCTCCCAAATTTTGTTATGACTTATGGGACCCAAGAGATTTACACTAAAATTTTTGAAAATGAGTGATTTATATTGTTTTATTAGTTTTTTGTTTTTGTTTTCTTTTTATTTTTACAATACAAAATTTCACATTTTTTTTTTGAGATATTTATAATATGCTATTAGTTCTGCAGCTAGAATCTTTTCTCCTTCAAATCTTCAAACACTTTGTGCATGAGGAGGTGTCAATTAAATTACAAAATTTCACTTACTTAATTCACAAGTTGTATATGAAATCCTAAGTCTCCCCTATTATAAAACAAAAGCTTCTATTTTATCCCAATAAATATGCATTATTATAAAGAATATTTTATTCTACGTTTTAGTATCTATTCATGTTTTCCACTAGACAACATTGATCAATGAGGCTAATGACATATCAAAAGCATTTATAGGGTTTGCGGGCCTTGTAAAAAAGATTCCACAAAACAAAGGCATTTATAAGGTTTGTGGGCCTTGTAAAAAAGATTACATTAAAAAAAAAAAAATTAAATAAATAAAAAGCGTTCAAAGTGTTTGTGAACCTTCTTCAACGAGGTAGAATGTAGAATCTTTTTTTTTTTTTTTTTTTTTTTTTTTTTTTTTTTTTTTTTTTTTTTTTTTTTTTTTTTTAAGTCATGTTAACTGTGCTTTTAGAGTAAAGTAATACTAGAGATACAAACTATTTTACAAAAAATTTTACAAACCGTTGATGTGATGAGTGGTTATTAGTAAATGAAAAAGTAATATTAATGGTGGTCCTAGATGAAAACTAATAAAAAGTAGATCACATCAACAGCTTGTAAAAATGTTGTAAAATAGTCTGTGGCTGTAGCATTACTCTTTATTTAGAGTAATTGTTAATAAACTATATTAGAAAAGTTTTAAAGCTACTTTCATGAAAATATACAAAACCGTCAGAAAAATTAATTATTTTATTATTTTTTCCAAAATATTTCTAGAAATAATTCCGAAACTAATACTCTTAAAAAATTCATTATCATTTTCTTTTTATTTTATATAATATTTACACGGAATCTACACAGTATCCATAGATTACAATATTATTATTTTTCCCATTAAAAAAAAAACAATATTATTATTTTTGGCTGAATGACATATTATAATACTAGAGGGTAATATATATATATATATATATATATATATATATATATTTTGGTAAAACATGAACTTTCATTAGACTAGAAATTAACTATTCTGTTACAAAATACATTGGCTCTATCATGAGCTAAAATGCTGTCCACCACAGGTGGTGGAGTCCAAAAAACAACAAAAGAAGTTAGCGACGCAGCTCCCATTTTTGCCAATGCATCAGCGCATTGGTTGGCCTCTCGATAGGCATGGACCACTTGCGTATTAGGAAACGCCTTCAACAGGTTCCTGCAATCAGTTAGTAGAGGCTCTATTAGCAAATTACAAGTGCTGTTTTTCATAAGCAGAACCATCTCTCAATGCCCAATTCCTTAGCCAACAGCAGCCCATCTCTCAATGCCCAAAGTTTAGCCATGCTGCTGTTGGTTCGCCCAAGTGGTCTAGCAAAACCAGCTATCCACTCTCCTTCTTGACCCCTGATCACACCTCCACCTCCGGCCATTGCTGGGTTCCCCATAACTGATCCATCTGTATTAAGTTTAGTCCAGCCCTCTGGTGGCTTCGACCAACTAACAGGTATCACAACTCTACTTCTTTCCACTTTAGTATTGAAACCTATGGCATAAAATTCAGCACTCTCTTTAAAACATTTCCTGAACCATAAGCGCTCAACCTTACTTGATTTAAAGACATAACTGTTCCGATGCAGCCACAGATACCAAGTCCCCATAAGAAACAAAATTTTCCATGGAATGCCCATAAATAAGGAGTTAGCCTCACTCCTACAATTGGATTTCAACCAATTTCCAATAGGATGATTAAAGGTATCCTTCACACAATAAGGCACTTTTAACTCCTGCCAGAAATCTTTAGCCACTTCACAGCCCCTCACAAGATGCTCCATGGATTCTATTTCCTTATTACATAGACTGCAGGTGGGGTCGAGGTTTAAACCCCTTGAACCCAGTACTTCTCCAACGGGAATGCTATTATGGAGGCACAACCATAAAAAAAAAAAAAAAACTGTACCTTTGGCGAAGCTTCCACCTTCCAAACCCAACCAATTGAATCAGTTTCCTGGTTTAAGGGATTTAAACCCCTTGCCAGCAGATAAGCAGACTTTAGCGAGAAGAAGCCATTCTTGGAGTAAGCCCAATGTAGCACATCCTCAGCATTTTGATCTAACGATAGTGGAGTAGCTTTAATAACGTTTAGCAACTGATCCGATAGCTCGAATGATATGTCATAAGCCCTCCCACCAGTCTCGTTAACAAGATATTGCCTTACAGTGATATTCTCCTCTCCCCGTTGTAAGGGCCTGTGAATGAGACTACGCAAAGTACCTTCAGGCAGCCATAAATCCATCCAAAAATTAATAGTTTTGGCACTTCTGACAACCCATTTGAGTCCTTTAACATAGATTGGACCTCCCCTTTTACAAGCAGTCCAAATACTAGAACAAGGTAATTTCCTCCCTTCCTCAGTCATTCTTTTGGGTGTAAGATACTTGGTAGACAACATAGCAGCCCATGGATAGTCATTAGCACTAGCCAATCTCCAACAAAGTTTTGCAAGTATCGTTAAATTCCTATCCTTCATTGACTACAGCCCCAGACCTCCAAGATATTTAGGGAGGGTAACAGTGCTCCATTTGACCATATGCATTTTCCTCTTCTCCTCAGTTAAACCCCACAGGAAATCTCTTATTGTTTTATCCACCACTTCACATACTTTGCTAGGTAATGCTTGACATTGCATGAAATATTCAGCTATAGGGGCAGCTGCAGACTTCACTAAAACAAGCTTCCCTGCTCTAGACAATAGCTTAGTTCTCCATCCAGTAAGCTTATTTTGCACCCTTTCTACAATGAAATTGTAGGCACCTCATGATCTTCCCTGAGTCAGTAATGGGAACCCAAGGTATCTTCCTAAATTGTTTGTGGCCACCATGCCTATCTTTCTACAAATAAACCTCTTCCGCCTTCTAGTTACATTAGGGGGAAAAAGAATCTTAAACTTCTCGAGATTAACTTTTTGGCCAGCAAGATTACAGAAATTATCGAGCACCTCAATGACAGCTTCACAGTTCTTATGATTTGCCTTAGCAAACAGCATCAGATCATCAACAAAGAATACATGAGAGAAGTTCGGCCCATTTCTTGAGGCTTTCATCCTATCCCACCTTTTTCCTTCACACATACTGGTGATCTAGGCCCCAAGAAATTCCATACACAGTAGAAACAGGTAAGGTGATATGGGATCACCTTGCCTTATGCCTCTTGAGGGTTGAAACGCTTCTAATTTACTACCATTAAACAACAAGGCTGTGGTTGCTGTGGATATACAACTCATAATAAGGTTGATCATTTCCTGAGGAAACTCAAAGTGTTCTAAAACCATTTTTACAAAACTCCACTCCAGGCAGTCATAAGTCTTTTCCAAATCAATCTTAATAACCATGTACCCATCCTTCCCTTTTCTACTTTTTAAGGAGTATATTAATTCTTGTGCTATAATCACATTATCTGCACTCCTTCTATCCTTAAGGAAAGCTGCCTGCATGGGGGAGATAAGAGTAGGAAGCAAGGGTCTAACCCTCTAAACAATAATTTTTGAAATAATCTTGTAAACGGTATTACACAAGCTGATTGGCCTAAAATGACTGACAGTCTCCGGCCCAATCTGTTTGGGAATGAGGGCAATGAGAGTCTAGTTTAAATATTCAGGGATCTTTTGGCTTAGAAACACTCCTTTAACTTCTCTTTTCACTGATTCCCCAACTACAAGCCAAAACCTTTGAAAAAACCCAGCATGGAGGCCATCGATGCCAGGGGCTTTGTAAGGTTTCATAGACTTCAGAGCTGACCAAATCTCACCATCTGAGGGAACCTGGACCAACCCATTAGCTTCATCCTGATTAAGTTTAGCACACCAATCTGAGCTCCAATGGTGGAAGATAGGACAGAAACATTGTTCCATTTGATAAAGCTGATTGTAACTCGACAAAAACATTACTCCTTTCTCTTCCTTTTTTTTTTTTTTTTTTGGGTTAAAAACATCACTCCTTTCTCTCAGACGAGAGATAGACCTCGTGGTGGGATTCACGTGAGGAGGAGGCGTATATAATATGCACGAAAGCCACTAGTATCTATAGTCATGTTGTCCAGCAGACAACGTTGACCAAAGAGGGTAATGCATTTCAAAGGGTTTGAATTTCTCCTCGTTGATTGATTCTACTGAGTAAGATGTTTGTCTTTTGGTAGAAGAAGTAATGGTGTATATTCTACCGTGTCTGCTTATTAGGTGTTTGACTTCACATCTGTGTGAGACTTAATAAATTGGCGCAGCACGTGCTTGCCATTACACTTAATAGTCACATAAAGTCAAATATAAAACCTATTATCAGCTTGTCTCTATAATATAAATTCCAATTTAAATCAAACCCACTTCTACAATCAAATCCTAATTAAAGAAGACAAATATATTCTATGGCATGAAACAATGTACTTTTCAATGCCATCAAAACATTGAGCATTATCAAAATTCAAAACATCATAAAGAATTTATAAACAATGATCTTTCTCTTGACTTTTTATACTCTTAATCTCATTTGCTGATCCACACTTTCTACTCTGTCAAAGGTTTAGGCTCTCAAGTATTTGTAGTGTTAAGCCATAAAACCTTCATGAATTCGCACCTCCACCGTAACACCATCAATCTCCTTCCTCAAAGTAGTTTTATAATTATAAGAACATTAAGCCAGTCAAGCTCAACTGAATAAATAATGAGTCTTGTTCTGATGCATTGTCACTCTTCGAAGGTGTGTTTACAAACCTCCAAGAGTACAATTCTGTCCCTGCATGGATTCTAGCACCAGCCACCTCATTGATGGCCACAACATCTGTTATCTCTTTCAAGTCCTCTGTAGTGAGCTTCACTTTCAAGGAGCCAACATTATCATCTACATGCTTAATCTTGGTTGTCCCTGAATGTTTGCAGAAAAGGCAAGTGAAATGTAAAATAGAAAGTTTGTGAAGCATAAAAAAGTATGGTCTAGCCACAGGGTTGTGAATATGCTAGTACTTATTTTCCACAAAACATTACAGAATGATACTAACTAAATAATGACATGTAACAATGAAAATTTTAGGAAAGCTTACAATGCTGATCCCTATGAAGAGTACCAAAGGATGAGTTAGAGACAAATAGAAATGAAGTGCATCAATTTTGTAAACTCTTTAAGCATTTGTGTTCAATTAATAGTTTAATTTATACCAAGGAATATGATTATTTAACAAACCTCAAACTTCAAAAACAAAAACTTTAAGGAACCTCAAGCGTAATGCAGAAAAAAATATCCTTTGAATGCTTAGGTTGCTTTTCACAATTCAACTTTCCTACTATGATGAAAGGTGACCCATCATTAGTTTCGAGAGGACTTGTGCTCTAATAGCTACTTTGAGATTGACAAATTCCTCTAATGCACCGTGACAAGGGGGAGAAAGAGGAGAAAACTAATCATTTATTACCTTCAGCTTATAAATTTTCTGCAATTTCATTAGATTCTCTCTTGAACAAAACACCAATTGCAGACCAGCAATTGCCACATAGCAAGTCTACTGTAAGATGTTTGGATCAAAGTAACAAGAAATAGACAGTGTACAAACACTTGAGACGCACATAAATAACAAGTACAAAAATGATGACATCCAATTGCCTTTAGAAAAATATCCAACCTTATTTCAGATGTCTACAAGTAACATCAGGATTGAGATATTTTTGGATTTCTAGTGTTGGCTAATTCCATGCCAAATTTTTTCATTGGAATATGCAAATATTCCTTGTATTGTATTTCATTGAGTTCTATTTGTATTGGAGACAAGAGGATCAGAAACATCCCATGTCAGGCGAATTTACCAATTACTCTAAAAGCTCAAGCTAAGAGACAAGAGTGTAAGCTACTTATTCACAAGTTCTAATAACCTTATTGCCTAATTATGCACCAAGTTTGATCCTTATTGACGAATTAAAAAAAAAAAAAGCATTCACTTAATTTTATTGCTTAAAATTCGAACAACCTCTCCTAAGAGAGGCAAAATTGTTAAGCTCTCCATTGGTTTACTTAAGAATAGGAAAGAAAGCAAAATTTTGAGCAATTCGTTCTTTTTTCTTCTATTGGGATTTTTATATTTTAACTCTGACCTCAGCTTCCTAAATTCATTGCTTTGACAAGACAAGTAATAAGCTCAGCTTCTTTTCCCTTTTTTCTCTTACTAAGAGACCCAAAATCCAAAATGACACAATCTGGACTATTATTATTTTCTTTTCTTTTTTTCCCCCTCTTAAGTTTCTCATAATTGAACTCACATCAACTCAACTACGCTTATAGCTTCAACAAGAGAAGTAATAAGCTCACTTTCTTTTCCATTTTTCTCTTACCAAAAGATATCCTTAAATAACAAAACTTGTACCATTTCATTAATTTATATTTTTGTCACCTTCTGGATTTATTATTATTTAATTCTTTCATAAGCTAATAGCTTCAACATGTAAAGTAAAAAGCTCACTTTCTTTTCTATTTTTTATTTTCTAAAAAGCCAAAATTACAATAAAACACACACACATATAGATGCGATATATAAAAGACCATGAAACAAACATTAGAAAAAAAAATGATATTCAGCCAAAGGAAACAAACACAACCTTATATATCATTTTGTGATGTGCCATATATCAAAATTGTCCATTCCTTTGGCTTCCTAATTACTGTTTACAATTCTTGTGACTTGACAAGCAAGAAAGGAGCTTTGACTCCGAGAAGTACATTTTTCTAAAGAAGTCACATTCACATAATTTCTTGCTTTAACAAAGAAGGCATAACTTCAACAAACCATGTAAGTTAAATTTCGTTTCTCTATTTATCTTGGTGGCAAGAAATAAAAAGAAAGTTAAAATTATGGTTGAACTGAGTTAAAATTGCAAAGAGAAATCTCATTTAAACATCTACTATATCATTTGTCTTAATGGCAATTTTGAACCATGAAATTGCAATATTCCAAAGCCAAAATAGGCTTAAACTACAAGTAAGTATTATGTAGTTTCCTATAAAATGTAATGAATGAGGAAAAACCACACATTTGCACAACTATTAACAAAAACATATTTATGCGATATTCTTATATTAAACAAAAATTTAATTACAAATTACAAAAAGTATGAAAATAAATAAATAAGTGAAAAATGATAAGGCAAATAGAAACAAAAGGAGAAAGATAATATTTGAACTCCAAAAAAAAACTTATAACCCAAAATATCTAAGAATTGTAAAATTCAAATCGCTAATATTTTTCTTCTTATCCTTTCTGAGTTACCAAATAGACTTCCAATTCATTTTACAAACTTCATTTGCTTACATAAGAAAATGTCAGAAAACAAAAGAAATTAAATCCAAATTTTAATACTCACCCTTCACTATCCCTATATCTGAACACACACACTGTCACGCCCCTAACCCGATACCCGGATTTGTGACTACCATGACCGGCATGCTAATATCAAGCCTAAACTTGATATTAACAAGAACCAACTTAACTCTTACAAAACTTTTAGCAAAAATAATATAATCCATCAGTTACTCAAATTCTAAATTTCACATAATACATCTCTGAATACTTTGAGGTACACCACTTCCTTTAGATCCTAAAATACACAATACTACAAAGCTAAACATCAAATTGCTAATTTGGGATTTACACTTTTAAAACTAACACCAGCTCCTTCCAAAACTCGACTAAGGCTCCCTGTGCTCCAAATTAAAACCTGTTGACTAAAATATAATAGGGTGAGCTGTGAAGCCTAGTAAAGGTAAGATACATGAAAATTTAATAAGGATGCATGTAAATCAAACCATTTCATTTTATAATTGTTCAGATAGGAGAACATCTTTTCATGCATAGTATTTTATACTATTTATAATAACAACTTATACGCCCCTTATAGGAAAATAATTGTTCTCATTTTTCTTATCAGAATAATATTATCAAAACCTTTCGGATTGAATTTCTTTCATTTCTTACAAAGCTACCATATATATATTCACATTACAAAATAATCATTTTAACTTAAATTAGATAATTGGTAACTTTGTCTTAAATTAGAAACATCTTAAAGAATAATAAAACTTTCCTTCATAAACTTCTTCTCGTAAAATATTATTGAATGTTCAAAATGGGTATAAAACACCCTTGAACGTTTAGACCCCAATTAACAAATTATCAATTCAAGCTTATTATCAAAAAATATATGTGCGGAATATGAACATAAGCCAAACACAGAATTGATAAACAATCTAAGTCAAATATAAACACATCCACAGCAGTAAATATAAGGCAAAGATAAAGGAAGGGAAGATGCAAACACACGGACAACACACGATGTGTTATTGAAGAGGAAACTGAAGCCCTCGGCGTAAAACCTCTCCACCGCCCTTCAAGCGGTAAATAATCCACTAAAGAATATAGTTGGGATACATGAACAGCAAAAGACTCTCCAAGCCTAATCTACCCAATGTACCTAAGCCCTCCAAGCTTCTTGCTCCAACGAGGTTACGCTAAACCTATCTCTTCTTTAGCTTCCCGGATTCGGCTACTAAACCATAGCATCAACTAATGTAAATTGGTTCCTTCCTAACTACTTCCCAAACAGTACCAAATAAACCTTCTCACTGATATGTGTATGGTGAGAAAAGGATTTGGCTAAAGACCTCTCAAGAATATAACAATGGAGAGGAAGAGAGTAGAGGAATGTAAAGAGTCTCTAAAGTAAAGATTGTGGATGAATCAATCTTATTTTTCTCTAGGGTTTCTCTCACAAAATTCTCTCTGGAAGCTCTCTACATTTGGTAGGTATAAGGGTCTATATATAGTGGGGTGAGAAAGGAATGCGAATAGTCAGTTTTTCCCAAACATGGCTGATTGGCGGCTTGGCCTTGCGACTAGTCTGAGTCACGAGTTCAAGCCGCGAGATAACGGCCTTGCCAACTTGGGACTTTTGTCTTGTAGTACGACAGCTGGCGCGACCCTTCAGCTCCCCTGTATGCATCTCACGTGCCTACAGTTGGCGGCTTGCCAGTCGTGAGTCAACCGTGAGTCCTAGCCCCAAATCTCTGCCTTCTTGCACATAGTTGAGCTTTTCTTCACATCTTCTCACACACTACCCTTACAATAAAACCACCTAAATACAGGGTTACTAATTGCTTAAATTACAAGTAAATTGGCACGGAATAAAGCCAACAAGATGGTTAATTAAATTCAACCTTACAATCTCCCCATTTGGCTATTTCGTGACAAAACCCTACAACAGACTCTAGACTTAATGTGTGAGTTGGGAACAGTTGAACAAAACTCACTCACACCTAACTTTAGATTCTGAAAAGCTCTTGAACATATGAACAAGTAACTCCTAAAACACAAAAACACAATAATATCATTGTATGCAGAAAACTTGAAATGCATATGGAGCAATAGAAGCATGATCAAGCAAAAATAGACTTAAGCAATAAAGCAGTAAATCTTGGCTTGATAAACCAAGCAATCACTATACAAAAGTGATTACTATGCTCATTCACACAAGGAATGAACATTCGGACATGCAAGGTGATAAGCTCAATTGAAGAGTATCATTTGCAAGTCCAACACTCAACCAATGCATACAAACATATATGCATCTAGGAACAATCCTACAAGGGCACAAGAGTGATGTACTGAATTGAAATGCATAGCATTTAACATCAAGTACATAAAGCCATAAAGTAAGGCTACAAAGCAAAAAGATTGCATTGCATGGTACAAACCATAAAAGCCTACAAACTGCAAAGTGCATGGAAACAAACCCTTAAAGCTTACATAAGCAACATGGGTACAAAATAAACAAAACACAATAGACTGAATAACATCATCAATATATAAATAAACCAAAGTGTTAAAAACATTCAAGTGTTATGAGTTTAATCCAAACCAAGACTAAAACCTATAATAAAAACAGTTAACCAAACCAAAGTAACAAAAACTATAACCAAAACAGCACATATGATTATGAATCTCCACCTTAAATAAGCACTCCCCCTCAAGTGCTGGCCCACCAAAAAAAAAATCTCCCCCTTTTTGACCGGAATGGCCAAAGGGTCATTACTCCTGGTTGGTGTGAATGCTGTCAAACTTGGTTGAAAGTACATCCAGCTAATCCTGCATTGCTGTCATCCTTTCAGTATGCTAGTTTTGAACCTCTCTAAGTCCATCAAGCCTTTCCAGGATGATATGAAATGCATCAGGAGGTGCAGCTGATGAAGTAGAAGCCCTGCTCCTCTTGACTCTTCTTCTTGGTGTGGAAGATGGTCCTGCAGCCTCTGCTTCCGTCTCCAGTGGATCACCTTCTCCTTGGTCACCCTCCTTTTCATCACCTGGAAGATGACTTTGTATCCTTGTGATGGTTAATTTGTTGATTGCTGAAAGTGGAGTCATGGGACTGATATCTTGAGGAATTGGAACCCCTTTTGCTCTGAGAATTCTCATGATAAGGCTAGGAAAAACCAACTTTGCCCGTGAAATTGTTCTGGACTCATCCATTATTGTGTCAAATATATGAGAGCTTATGTCAATGAATGTTTTCTCCTTAAGCTCCATAAGGAAGATAGCTCTGGCATTAGTAAGAGTAGTCATTTTTCTGATAGAATACAAGTTGAACATCATTATGGTGGTCAGACACCTCATGTCAACAGGAAAGGCATTGGTGTTGAGACATCTTGCTTCTTTAACTCCACCAATCCAAGCCTGGACAGTGTCTAAGGATAACATCCTATCTCTGTAATTGACAAATTCATACTCCTCTAATCCCTCAAGCCCAAGTACCTCATCAATGTCATGGGCATCCAAGGTGAACTCCTTTCCTCTTACCCAACAGTCTAGCTCATCTTCTCTAATCTTGACATTAGAATAAAACTCCCTTATCAGTTGCTCACACACTCCAAGTAAATCACCTAATAGTTTATCCCAGCCTCTTCCCTCAAAGCACTCTGGAATAAAAGTGTCCTTCAAGTCATGTAAGTCCACAAACCTTTCCTGAATAATAGTTCCTTTCATGAAGGAATCTCTGTATCTCTCAAAGTGTTGAACAGATCTAAACAGGTTATGATCCATTTTTAGCCTTTTGTCTGCCTTCTTACAGGAGTCTTCTTCTTTGAAGGTGTGGGAGGCATCTGTAATCAAGTAGAAAATGCCATAACAAGAGCAAAAACACAATATGTGGAAATGCACACACATTAGTAACAAGTTAGTTACAATGACAATAACAGAGTGATAAGCCAACCCACAAATCAAGTGCAATTGATAACCAGAGATGTGTAGAACAAATCAAATAAGATCATTCAGTATAGATGCAGACTGGAGCAAGCATTAAATAATATATAAGGAAAGTGAAAAACCACAGTTAAACAGACAGAGTGAATGCTACTGAGACAAGTCTGAATAAGTATGAGAAGTGCAAGATATACCCCTAACACAGAAACCCACACAAAATGTGATAACACAACATTGTGAGTCAAACAAATTCACAATCTCAGATAAACTGAAACATTCAAACATATATTCAGAGAAAACCCAAACCCATATACCCAAAGGGTATAACAACTCTTAAACATGAAAGGTTCAGACCAAATACTAGTACAAAGATGCAAAATCATGATACTAAGCACATTCAGCAAGAAGAGAAAACATCCCCAATCAACTAAACCTAGCATTTTTGAGCAAAAACATGTTCGAACCCCCAAAACACAATCCATTATCAAAACACACAGATTCAAGAATATAACACTTAAATCATGAAATCTGAAGGGAAAGATAGAAAGCCCATACCTTTTTCTTGAAGATTTGAGAAGAAAAAATGCAGAAATGGAGGTTTCTCAAGAGTGAACACGAAGTGTTTCAGAGAGAGAAATGGATGAACAGTCACTAAATTTCGAGGGAAAAACTGAAAAGTTTTTGAAAACTGACTTTAAAACGCAAAATACGCATTTTTCGCGACTAGATCAAGTCGCTAGTAAGTCACCAGGGTAAGCTGCGAAACACAGTGAAACCAAGATTCTTGAAAAACCTTTTAAGTGTTTTTCGCGACTGGAAGATCTACTCGCGAGGGAGTCGTGAGATGAGCCGTAAAAATCTCTGTGTACCCCTCGCGACCAAACCTTTCACCCGCGAACAAGTCGCCACACTGAGTCGCGAAAAATATAAAAACTCAAATTTTGAAAAATTTTCTAAGTCTTTTTCGAGACTAGGGCATTAACTCGCCAGTAAGCCGCAAAAAATCTCTGAGTGGGCTCGCAACTGGGACATGCGACTGGGCAAACCTGCGACTTAGTCGCCAAAATAGGGAAAAACAGTTTTTGAAATTTTTGATATTTTTGTAAAAACAAAATACTTTCCAAAAACAACTAAAACACTCAAAAATCTTTTTGTGTTTGATCAAACAAAAATTGAGCATGTGAAAACACATTTAGTCAAGTACAATCACATAAATGAATATGGCATTCATTGAACATAGACTTGTGTGATATGTATGGATATCAAAAATAAGATAGTCCTTAGTCCAATGTGAAACTTCAATGATCAATTCAATCAAGGCATACATAACTAGCACTAGATAATGTGACCTATCTCAATTATAGAAACATGCATATATGACCTCCCACATGAACTTGATTACATTCTTTGAAGCTTTTCATTTAGCTCCTATATACATCATATCATTTGCACTTTTTGAATAAAGAATCTCATTGAGAGATAGATGCTTGAAATTTTTGATATTTCAAATGATGAGTTAGCCTTTGGCTTTTTGGGCATCATACATTTTATTTTGGTCGTTTTCCCTTTTTCCTAGTCAAATACTAGTATGTGCGACATGCTTTTGCAGCTCTATATCTCTTTTCATTTGAAGATTTACATTTAGAGAGCTCTTTTAAGCAAAAGCAAAAAAAAATAAATAAAGAGTGGGAAGATATATAGGCATGAGTCTATGCATGTCTCAAGATTAACAAAACCATTCACTAATCATTCATGACAAGGTTGAAGATCTATTTACAACAGTCACATAGATTTTAAAATTTCTCCCACAATGATATGAGTGCAAAGGGAACAAGCTAAGCTCGTAGATGCACAAGGCCATTAGTACAATGGTACAAGGCAAAATATGTTTTGAGACAAAACTCAACAGAGTCGATCAAACTTTTTGGATTTTCTACTTTTTATGTGTTTTTGAATTTTTGACACAAGAAAAACAAATGTTGATCAAAACAAAGAAAAAAATTTACGCAAAGTTCTAAAAAAAATTTTTTCAACTCAAACATGTAAGAAGCAAAACAACCAAGCATATACACAAGATATGGGAAGTATTAATGCATGGACATGTTGTACTACTTATGCATGAGTACCCTTCATCACCCACACGTCACGTGCGTTTGGGGTGATATCCTTGACGGATTGGGTACGAGAGTTAGGACTTTTAAACCTTCGGGTGAAGCTTTCCAAGCAATTGGTGAAGGCACCGATCATCTTCATTACATCCATCATTCCGGAATCACTGTTCTGACTTCTTGGTTGTTCACCACCCCATGACCTCTTGTCATTTCTTCTTCCTCGTGACTGAGGAGCACTTGTATTGTTCAATACTCTCAACTTCTAGTAGTTGGGTCTAGTATGTCCTTGCAAGCCGCAATAGTGACAAACATAATTCGTTCTAGGGCCCCGCTTGGTCTTGGAAGAGATTTTCCTCTAGCTTCAACTCTACCTTCTGATTGATTACGGGATTTATTAAACACCCGTTGATCAGCCACCTTCTTTTTCTGTTCAGCCTTAAGTTTCTCAGGCACAGGCTCTTTTACAACCATCTCTTTGGCCTTTACAAATTTCATTTCTTTGGTGACTTTGACCGATGAGCTACTTCCTCCGGTATATCCCAACCCGAACTTATCTGAGAAGTGTTTTTGAGATGAAATAACATCTTCCAGCTTCTTGGAGGAGACCTTTTCTATCTTGGCTTGTGCTTGCACCACCTCTTGCTCAAGAAATCTTACTTTGGTATAACCTTCCGATAGCTCACCATTTAGTGTCTCAATTTCACACTTTGCCTCTTTATATCTGACTAGAAGACTTTTGTAGTCCTCTTCAATCCTTTTCATCTTCTTTACAGCCACCTTTGCAACCCTTGCATACTCACCCGATTTCTCAAGGAGTAAGATGTAATTCTCTTGAAGACCCGATGTATCTTCATCCTCTTCAGCCTCCGATTCTTCAGCAACCCCAATAGACTCCAAATCAGAATGCTCACCAAGCTCCTTCATAAGTGTATCCAAATCATCTGAGGATTCCACATGAGCAGTGGTCATGAATGCAGAGAAATTTCCTTCTCTATCACAGCTCTTTTTAGAGTCAGAATTTGATGAGTCCGAATCACTTAAAGTAGTGGCATAGGCTTTTCCCTTCGACTTCAAATAATTGGGACATTCCTTTTTAAAATGCTTATGTCCATTACATTCGAAACATGTAATTCCTTGTGAGGATTGGGAATCTCTACCCTCTTTTCTTCTGAACTCTTTCTTTTCTTTTCCGGCACTCTGAAATTTTCCTTTGTCACCGGATTTCCCACTGTTTTTGAACTTTAAGAATTTTCGAAAGTTCTTTACAAGATACGCCACGTCTTTGTCTACTGTATCCTCTTCTAAAGAATCATGAGATACTGCTCTCTCATCAATTGTTTTAAGAGCTAGAGACTTGCTTTTCTTCTGTGTGGACAGGGACAACTCATATGTTTGTAAAGAACCAACCAGCTCTTGAACCTTAATGTCGTCAAGATCTTTACTCTCTTCAATGGTTGTAACTTTGGCATGGAAACTCTCTAGTAGTGACCGAAGGATCTTCCTTACAATTTTCGAGTCCTCCGTCTTTTCCCCCAAATTGAATTTCCCAAAAACCACTTCATACAGTTTACTGTAAAACGAATCAAAAGACTCATCCTCACTCATCTTTAGCTCCTCAAAGTGAGTGGTTAACATCTGAAGTTTGGTGTCCTTCACTTTCTTAGGCCCTTCATAAGTTGTCTCTAGAATTTCCCATACTTCCTTAGCAATGGTGATATGTGAAACCCTATGAAATTCTTCTGGAGAGACACCACAGAAAATAGCATTCAAGGCTTTGCTATTTGCATTGGCCGCCGCAAGAGTAGCCTTATCCCAAGTGGATTTGGTAACCTCCGGTCTTGTCCAACCTACTTCAACTGCATCCCACACAGCATCATCAATAGAACACAAAAACGCCATCATACGGACTTTCCTAAATGCATAATTATTACCGTCGAAGAATGGTGGTACATTAAGAGATTGTGACCTATCCATCACAAAGGGGGTCGGGGATCACACTTAGGTAATTAAACCATAACAAGTGTACCCGCTCTGATACCAAATGAATGTTCAAAATAGATATAAAACACCCTTGAACGTTTAGACCCCAATTAATAAATTATCAATTCAAGCTTATTATCAAACAATATATGTGCGGAATCTGAACATAAGCCAAACACAGAATTGATAAACAATCTAAGCCAAATATAAACACATCCACAGCAGTAAATATAAGGCAAAGATAAAGGAAGGGAAGATGCAAACACACGGACAGCACACGATGTGTTATCGAAGAGGAAACTGAAACCCTCGGCGTAAAACCTCTCCATCGCCCTCCAAGCGGTAAATAATCCACTAAAGAATGTAGTTAGGATACATGAACAGCAAAAGACCCTCCAAGCCTAATCTACGTAATGTACCTAAGCCCTCCAAGCTTCTTGCTCCAACGAGGTTACGCCGAACCTATTTCTTCTTTAACTTCCCGGATTCGGCTACTAGACCATAGTATCAACCAATGTAAATTGGTTCCTTCCCAACTGCTTCCCAAACAGTACCAAATAAACCTTTTCACTGATATGTGTATGGTGAGAAAATGATTTGGCTAAAGACCTCTCAAGAATATAGCAATGGAGAGGAAGAGAGTAGAGGAATGTGAAGAGTCTCTAAGGTAAAGATTGTGGATGAATCAATCTTATTTTTCTCTAGAGTTTCTCTCAAAAAATTCTCTCTGGAAGCTCTCTACATTTGGTGGGTATAAGGTTCTATATATAGTGGGGTGAGAAAGGAATGCGAAGAGTCAGTTTTTCCCAAACAGAGCTGATTGGCAGCTTGGCCTTGCGACTGGTCTGAGTTGCGAGTTCAAGCCACGAGATAACGGCCTAGCCAGCTTGGGACTTTTGTCCTATAGTGCGATAGTTGGCGCGACCCTTCAGCTCTCCTGTGTGCATCTCACGTGCCCGCAGTTGGCGGCTTGCTAGTCGCGAGTCAGCCGCGAGTCCTAGCCGCGAATCTCTGCCTTCTTGCACATACTTGAGCTTTTCTACACATCTTCTCACATACTACCCTTACAATAAACCCACCTAAATATAGGGTTACTAAGTACTTAAATTACAAGAAAATTGGCACGGAATAAAGCCAACAAGATGGTTGATTAAATTCAACCTTACAATTATAACTTTCATAATCATAAAACTTAACATTTCATAAAGAAAACAGATATCTGATAACTTCTTAATATAAACTTGTACTTTCTTCAGAAACTTTATCTTTACAGGCAACAGAACTTTGGAAACTTTTATCTTTAATGAATAGCTTTCTTTTTATCAAAACTTCTTCTTTCCATGAGAGCTTTTACTTTTCACAATGCATTTATACAAAATAATTCTCTCATGATTAATAACATAACATAGTTGTTCATAAATAACTTGTTGGTTAATCCATATCTGATAAGTCTGTACAAAGACGGCCTCATCACATTTGGGTGCCCTCTTGTGCATGATATTGTCCTATTTGGGAGGCCTGATGGCACATCTCCTCAAGGTTTTGTTCCTCCCCGCCGTCTATATACATTAGGGAGAAGGCCTTATTCAGATTAGAGTTACGGGCATCCCCATTTCCTCTACTTTAAATGGCCTAGAGTTACGGGCAGCCCCATTTTCTCTACTTTAAATGGCCAAACAGATAACATTTTCCACGGAAAGCCAGTAATTAACCCCTACTAGCTGAGTTCAGATCACCAGAGGACATAATTCAAAAACATTTCATACTTATACATCATACTGAAATTTCTTATTTTGCATAACATTTCATAATAATAGCATTTCCATTATGTTCTTTAAACATCATGTTCATGGAATTAGTAATGGCATCAATATGCTTAAATCATATACATAAGGTTTCGAAAGCTCACGAACATATCTTTGTCTAATACATGCTTATATGCCATATCTCTAATAAAAAAACCTTTTAATGCATAATATACTTTAAAATAATCTCATGACTTACCAAATGCCCATATAACTTATCTCTTACCTGAAAGCAGAGGAACTGAGAGTCTAAAGTCGAAGGAGCTTAGACTTGGGAACTGGTAATACCTAAACCAAATATCAAAGTTTATAACTATTCATTACTCCTTATCATAAACTTACACATTCATCTCAAAGCCTATCTCTTAGAATCAATGAAATCTTAATCCCACCTCAATGAGGTTCCCACAAACATATTATGCACACATCAACAAATGATGTACCAAACTAAAGAAATACCATCCTTCTCATATTAATATCATATCTCTAGAAGAGCCAACTTCATTTTAAAATGTGCATTGAGCATAGGGAAATAATGCATGCATAAACCTAAAATCTTTTAAACATGGTCATATAACCATATACATTTACATGGCAACATACAACACATTGAACAGGACAGCTTCATAAAAATAACAGGTGGATGGTTTAGAACCCCTCCTTTGAGTATTAAACCTTGAACCAAGCTACACAAAATTAATCTATGATCTAGATATACCAAATGATGAGCATAATAAATTATAGCTCAAATCATTCACCCTAACTTTAGAATTAAATCCTCAAAGTTAAGCATGTCCCTTACTGTTCACTGTTTGTCCCAGCAGCATATACTTAACTTATAAAATACAAATGGGCTATCAATTCACATCCAAACTTCATGCAACTTTACAGAGCAACTCCCCTGGATGTCTAGTCACTACCATATCAATTTTGGATTCAAAGAATAAAACCATAATTTACTAAAAATCATACAATACAGCATACTCAAATCTGTCCTGACAGAATTTCATGCAACTTAGAAATTAAACCATTATTTTTATATTGATCCAAATGCTGTGAGACCACTTCCATAACAACCATATATGTCTTAGATTTCATAATAACTACTCCTAGCATCATAATTCACTGTATACAATTTAATACATAATTTATCATACATAAACACAGAATCTGTCACAGTGACAGATTTGCAACATTTTCTTGTAAATTCACAAACAATTATCAAATGATGGTATTTTCATATGGGAATTTTTATACACTCATTATACAAGTTATAAAACACTTATATACAGTAATTTAACCATTTTATAGCAAAATTAAATACAATAAAAATCTCAGCAGGAACATCAAAAGTACTCATCCTAACTTTACAAACCACAAATACCATTACTAAAATTTCCTTCAAGAAATCAGGGATTCTAAGATGAGAGTAGTTAAAACCCTTACCGAGTTTATGGTTCTTGAGAGGAAATAGACATAGAATCACTCTTGCATGAAAGGATTTCCCTTTCCTAGTGGCTGGACCCGTAGGTGTGAATGGGAGAAAAGAGTTGAGAGCTTTTCTTTTTTTTGGTGTTGGACCCGTGGGAATGAAAGAGGGAGTGACCTAGTTTACACTGACCTAGTTATTCTAGTAGCACTGACTTGAGCCATCTAACTAAACTTGAGCTGATCGCCACTCGATTCAATGAGCCTGGCAGTCAATAGTAGGTCCCTACCTTTAAAATCTAACATTGACAAGTTAAGTGGAGGGCCTTTTCTTCCAAAATCTTATTTGACCCAATTTGACCATGAAAACCCTTAAATACAGCGAGTTCCACCAAGCTTAGTAGTTAGGTTCTAATGATTTAGGATTAAATGTTTAGAATTTCAACTTGTATGTGTTGGCAAACCGAGAACAAAAACATGTCTAGGATAGGTGTTAGACATTGCTTAAAGAGGTTCAGGTCAAGACTCAAGAATGTACAAGCTGCAGGAAAAAAGGATTAATTTTTTGTGAAGCTCGACTAATCGAATGGTGAAGCTTGATCAATCGAAAATCGTAGAAAAAGAATTTCTGCAGATTTTTTAAACAAGCCTAAGTCCACGAAAATGTTTAGGGTTTTAGTCCAACACTCCTATGTATAAAAGGTAAACTTAGCTACGTTTTGAAGACTCTTGAAAGACTTGTGAGTTACTCCTATGAGATTTGAGAGGTTCTGTACCTTCTAACTCTACAAGCATCTACCGGAACAAGATCTACAATTAAGTGTTGGTGGAATTTAGTTGCTGTAAAGATCAACAAGCTGTGATCTGAAACCTTTGGGTGGGATCTCAAAGTCACAAGCGTGGGTGCTTGTGTGGTGCAAATCCAAGAGGGAAGGAGTCTGTGGATGGGAGCTTGCACGTGGTTGTGTTAGGAAGTTACTATTGGAGGTAGTAATAGATTTAGGATTAAATCTAATTGTAAAAACTTCAATTCTCTATGGTGGATTTGTTTTACCTTGAGGATAGCTAAGTCAAATCCTCCTCAGGTTTTTACCTTGAAACTGTTAATTTCATTGGTTTTCTTGGGTCATCATATTGTTGTGTTCTTTATTTTCTGCTGCTGTGCATGATATGATCTGTCCTTGTTTAACTTAGATCTCATAATTAACCTAAGTAATCACTTGACTAATATATAAGGTTAAACAATCTGTTTTAAGGGCAAACAAGTGGTATCAGAGAAAGTTAGCTCTTGTTTGGGTAGTTTACCTTGAGTTGATCCTTGACACTTGCTGTCATGGATTCTATTGTCTTTCCTTTACATTCAATTAGACTGAAAATTGAATGTGCTTTATCTTAGACTAAGTGGATTTTTAAATGTGCTAACCCTATTCTTAATTTTCTTGGTATAACTACATGTTGCAATAACTATGTTTGTTATACTATTTTGACTGCCTTAAAAGTAAGTGATACTTGTTTGCAGTATTTGGATAATGGTTGTTCCAGGCACATAACAGGTAACAAAGCCTTGCTTAAGACTCTTTTTGAAGGGAAGATTGGAATTGTCACATTTGGAGATGGAAGCAAATCAGTCATCAAAGGAATTGGAATAGTGGACATTCCAAGATTACTAGTGTTTGAAGATGTCTAGTATGTAGACGAATTAAAGGCTAATTTGCTGAGTATCAATCAGATTTGTGATAATTGACTAAATGTATTGTTCACCAAGTATGAATGTGAAATACCTGATGGTGGAGGTGGTTGCATCTGTGTTGGAATAAGGACTGCTGACAATTGTTGTGACATAACTCCAAGCATCAGTCACAAGTACTATAATGTAAAAATAAATCAGGTGGACTTATGGCATCAATGATTGGGACATGCAAGTCACAAGCAAATTGAAAAAATCTCTAAGTGTGAAGCTGTTCTAGGTTTACCAAAATTTGAGAAGATTGAGAAAAGTATATGTGGACCATGTCAAATCGGTAAACAAGTGAAATCCAAACATCCGTCTATAAGGGAAGTTCAGACATCCAGACAGTTAGAGTTGTTGCACATCGATCTAATGGGTCCTACCAGAGTTTAAAGTCTAGGAGGGATGAAGTACATTCTAGTTGTTGTAGATGACTTCACTCGATATACTTGGGTGATTCTTTTGAGAGACAAATCCGAAGCTCTAGACAAGATGATCCATTTATGCAAGAAGTTGCAAATTGAGAAGAATGCTATGATTGCTCGCAGTAGAAGTTATCATGAAAGAGAATTTGAAAACTCCAAGCTTGCATCCTTTTGCAATGATCAAGGAACTAAGTAAGAGTTCTTAGAACCCAAGACACCTCAGCAAATGGAGTTTTGGAAAGAAATGACAAAGTTATTCAAGAAATGGGCAGAGTCGTGCTGAATAACAAAAGCATGGCAAAGTCATTCTGGGGGTGAAGTAGTAAACACTGCATGTCACACACTGAAGAGGGTGTACTTTAGACTGGATACGAAGAAGACTCCATATGAACTTTGGAGAGGGAAAAAGCCAGTTGTCAAGTACTTTAGAATATTTGGTAGTGATTGCTACATTCTTCGAGATCGTGAGAATCTTGAAAAATTTGATGCAAAGAGTGATAAGGGAATCTTTCTTGGATACTCCACATCAAGCAGAGCATACAGGGTGTACAATCTCAAAATCAAAATAGTAATGGAATCCACAAATGTGGTGATCAATGATGAACAATGTAATAAAGATCATTTTGAAATGATTCAAAGTATCTAGGATAAACCCACAGAAGTTGAAGATGTTCTACCCAAGGAGTATGTTGGTAGACCTGATGACCAAGAATTACAAGTTCTGAATGATGTTGTGTCTGAACCAACCACACCAATTCGTGTAAGGATACAAGAACAAGTTGAGACTAGTACCACTCCAGAACCACAAAGCACATCAACTTCACTAGTGAAAGGCCCATTTGCTAGGGTCAAGCTGAATCAACCCGTTACCAACATCTTGGGAAGCCTAAATGACAACATGCGTCTGAGGTCAAAGGCTTTGAATGTTATTACACATTCATGTTATCTATCTCAAGTGGAGCCCAAGAAGGTAGATGAAGCTCTAGAAGATGCTGATTGGATAAATTTTATGCATGAAGAACTCCATCAATTCATTCAGAATGATGTGTGGGAATTGGTTCCCAGACCAAAAGATGTCAATGTGATAGGTACAAAATGGATCTTCAAGAACAAGTTTGATGAACATGGAACAGTGATAAGAAACAAATCTAGACTTGTTGCTCAAGGGTACACTCAAGTAGAATGAGTGGACTTTGATGAGACCTTTGCACCTGTTGCCAGACTTAAGTCTATCAGAATACTCTTGGCCATTGCATGTCACTTGAACTTCAAGCTCTATCAGATGGATGTGAAAAGTGTCTTTTTGAATGAAATGCTGCAAGAAGAAGTATATGTAGAGCAACCCAAGGGTTTTTTGGATCCATATAGACCAAATGATGTCTACAAATTGAAAAGAGCATTGAATGGTCTTAAACAAGCTCTTCGAGCTTGATATGATTGGCAAACTTCTTATGTTATAGAGAATGGCTTTAAAAGAGGAAATGCTAATAGTACTTTTTTCATTCGAAGGGATAAGAAAGATTTCGTTGTGGCACAAGTCTATGTGGATGATATAGTTTTGGCTTTATTAATGATACCTTTGCTAAATCTTTTGCAAATGAAATGAAGAAAATCTTTAAGATGAGCATGGTAGGTGAACTTACATACTTCTTGGGATTTCAAGTGAAGCAAACCGACAAAGGGATTTACATCAACTAAGCCAAGTATGCAAGAAATCTTGTCAAGAGATTTGGACTTGAGAATGCTGCTTATGCTAGAACACCAATGGCCACCAACACAAAACTGGGAATTGATCTATCAGGCCAGCCTGTTGACATCACCTTATATAGAAGTATGATTGGTTGTTTATTATATTTAACTGCCAGTCATTCTAATATATCTTTTAGTGTTGATGTATGTGCTAGATTTCAAGCTAATCCCAAAAAGACACATTTAACTGCTGTTAAAAAAATAATTAAATATGTGAATGGGAGTTGTGATTTTGGTTTGTTTTATAGCAAAGAATCAAATGTTTCTCTTGTTGGATACTCTGATGCTGATTGGGCTAGTAATGCTGATGATAGGAAAATCACTACTGGTGGATGTTATTATGTTGGAACTAACTTGGTTGTGTTAGGACATATGTGATTCACTTGTTAGGAACATATGTCACTATTTTATGTAATTGGCTAATCCTTTGACAAAACGCACTTTACTTGTATTTTGGTAGATATAAGTGTTTTTAATACTTCAAAAAATAAGGTTTCAAGATCAAGTGTTAAAGCCATTCAAGTCTGTCCAAGAAACAAGCTGAATAGTGCAAATTCATTAAAGCTCGACAGCTGCATCTATCAAGCATAAGAAAGTTGTTTAAGCCCGTGTGCTCGACAGCTGCTCGATAGCTCATATCTGTTGAGGTTTAAGAATTTCAGAATTCTGATATGATTTTCTTGGGATTCGTGAATGTGTCTTTGGGCCTTCTTTTCTCATAAGCCTAGACATATAAAAGGATTATTTTAAGGGCTGTCAAAAGAGTTCACAAGTTGCACAACTGTTGAGCAAAGTTTGTTCAAGCAAATTGTGACCGGAGACAGAGTTTCACCTTAGTTCATCATTCTTGTGAAGAAGTTGCTGTGTTTGTACACCGTAGGTTTTGTGACCAAGCATCTTCTTGATCTTCATCGTGGGATGAACTGAAGAACTTTGCAACCAACAACCTTCTTTAGTTGGTGATTGAAGTCAGGTACTAGGATCTGCGCAATTGGTTAGTCACGTACTGGGAGCCGTGCATCAAAAGGAGAAATTGTCACTACAAAATAAGTCCAATTGAGTATTGGGGTAAGGGTTCAAATGTAGGTTGGTATAAGGTACTAGGATTCCTTTACTTGTAACTACTTGTTATGATAATAGTAAAATTTCGGGAGTGGTGACTTTAAAATCACCCGGTGGGGGTTTTTCGCCGTGTAGGTTTTTCCCATTCATAAACAAATCACCGTGTCAGTTTATTTTTTCCGCTGTATAATTAGTTTAATTGGTGATTTGTTTGTTCTATCACGTGTTTGCATGTTAATTTGATTAATTAATTAAACTTGGCTAATTAATCAATTAATTCATCACAAGGGGTCAATACATTTTTGGCCTATCAGGTTGCTTGGATGAGTAAAAAGAAAAATTTTGTCTCTCTGTCAATTGCAAAAGCAAAATATATTGTTGCTGGAAGTTGTTGTTCACATCTTCTTTGGATGAAAAAACTGTTGGGTGATTATGGTTTGACATAGGATACTATGGTTGTGTATTGTGATAACTCTGGTGCGATTGATATCTCTAAAAATCTGGTTCAACATTCTAGGACAGCATATAGAGATTAGATAGCACTTTATTAGGGATCTTGTTGAAAGGAAAATTGTTGCTCTTGAGTATATCCCTACCGATCATCAGAATGCTGACATTTTTCCAAACCTCTTGACAGGAACAAGTTTAAGTCTCATTGTCAAGTGATTGGTGTTATCACATGTCCATAGTCTCTCTTTGGATACCTATGGTCCTTGTGCTTAATCTTTCAATCTTTTGTGACCAAAATGTTTTTCATTAGGATTTTTCTTTTGCATTTCATTCTAGGCTTATTTATGATGTTTTTAAGTTTTTTTTTTTTTTTGGTATTACACATCTTCAAGTGTGTAATTGAGGTTGGCTTATGAAATTTTCATTTCACGACTGTGTACCTTATTTAGCTTAGATAAGCTATTTTTCTGCACTTTGCTACTTTGTGCTATGTAGTGCTTAAATTATGTGAGTTGTTTATGGTTTTTAAACACATGCTCTTGATTTTGAAGTCGCATTCTTTTGAATTTAAAGACTAAAAAATCTTAGGAGAAAGGCACAAATAACCATCTCACCACTGTTACTCGCCAATCATGAACACTTGTGTGCAAATTATAAAAGCCGTGCTCGGTAAGGTGTAGCACTTGCATAGCAAGATTAAACAAGGTGTTGATTGTCAAAAGAATGTGAAAATCAAAAGAAAAATCAAATAGTAAAAGAAAAAAAAAAAGAAAAAAGAAAAGAAAAAGCTTTTACAGGATTTTAAGCGTGTTTTCTAAGAGATGTGTAAGTTATATTATGTAACTCTTTATGTGATAGTCACTTTCAAACTTATGTGATTGATAATGTAGAAATTGTGTTTAATTTCTATCTACATATCACCTTTTATGTATCTCATACAATTACTAGTTGCACACAACACGTAAATCTTTGTTAAACATTGTATATGTGATTTTGTGTTAATTATTGTGGCTGTCCAAAATTGTGCTTCTTGAAATGTTTAATACTTTTTGTGGTTTGGGTAAAAATTTTTGAATCTTGATAAAAATTGATTTTGATTGAAGAGAGTGTTTTTGGAAACATTTGGAATCATTGACATGCATTTCATATCATAAAAACTGGTTTAAAAGTGTTTCTGTAGAAAATTTCCAGGTTTTTAAAACTTTCTGATTTTTCAGGTTTTGATCGATCGAACCTATTTTCGACTGATTGAAAAATCCAGTTTTTAAGGCTAAAACTCTCGACTTGACTTGATTCATTCTTCGATTCCTTTCGATTAGTCAAACCTGTTTTTAAAACATTTTCGATTCCTAGCTCAATTCCTCCCAATAATTCGAAAATTGTTTTTTTTAAAAAAGAAAATAAAAGGAATTTGAACATTGTTCTTCTATCTTTTGTCTTCCTCTTCGATCCCTCTTGATTCCTTTTAGTCAAAATTTTTTTGTCTTTTTCTGAGTCAAAGCTTCAAGGGTTTTCTTCCTCCATACTTGGTAAGAGTCTTTTACCCCTCCTTTTTGTTTAAATCACATGCATTCATGCATTTTCATCAATTTTTCTATAAATTTTGAACTAAAAGAATTTTAGGATTTTTTTTTATAATGATTTTGAGTGTTTTGATCCAAATTTTTGGATGAGTTTTTGTTCATGTATCATTTAAACATGATTCACATGCTTTAATTTCAAAAATTTCAAGATTTCTACAAAATTTTGAAATTAAGGTTTATGTGTTCTTGAAAATTTGGAGATTTTATTCAATTTGGTGAAATTGAGTAAAATTGGCTTATGATATTGTTTAATTGAGTGATTATAACATGTTTTATACTTGTTGTGTTGTTCAATTGATCAATATAAATATTTTTGGAAAATTAGGGTTTCAAATTGGGGATTTTGCTAAATTTCTAATTTTCTTGGTCAATTTTCAAAATTGAGATTAAACTGAACTATTTTTTGTGCAATAGTGTTGGGGTTTATACCCTAAAATCCAATTTATTGGCATGTCATAAATAATTAAATTGTTTAATTATATAAGACTATTTATAAATGAACTAATGGGACATTATCTTAGTCCAGGAGATGCATAGTATGTGATTTATGTGAAAAGTCACAGAAGATATAAATCACAAGTTTTTTGTAAACTCAGAATTTTAGTTCGTAGTCGGTGATGAAATTGGGCATTTCATCTGCGAAGACTATAACATATCAACTAAGATGATTTGTCTTGATCATGGAAGTGGAGACTTCTAGTTGGTATGTTTATATGTTTTAAGAGTTAAGATATATTGAACTAGATCGCTGTGAGATTTATTATTCTCCTAACAATTGTTAAATGAATAATAAATCTCATGACTTCTATTTATATCAACTCTAAATCCTGAGAGAATAATGGACTTGATCATGAGGTGTAGGTTGCTTTGATATATCAGAAGTGAGATCTATTAGTCACGATCAAAACCTCAGTATATTGGGCAGCCGCATTTAGTGTTGCTGGAACATATATTCTCAAGATGGAATTCATAATCTCTTAACGGAGATATAAAATATTCTCTTGAGATAAGTTTAATAGGTTTGGTTATTCAGAGTGTTGGGCCCAACCACTTTAGTAAGGAGTTACTAAAATATATATTTATGGAATTGGATTTCATAATATATGATAAATAACATAAAGGATTAAACCGGGTACTCAAAGATTAAGATGTAGTAATCTTCAAAGCAACAGTCAACATTTATGACTTTGTATTACTACCAATATTTTAATAAAGGGATTGTATGTATAATAAAGTCTTGGGATATAATTCATTAATAAGGCCTAGAGTGCAATTATATTCTTATAGTGGTATTGAATATAATTAATGGTAACTTTGGACTTGTCAAGAGTTAACAGAAAAACCCAAGACCCATTGGAGCTATAGTCTTATTTGTTCCCTTTTGGTTCCACTCTAAGCCACATACTAGAGCCCAATTGGAATGGGCCAAAAGGCTAGCTCAATTAGATAATCAGTTATATATAAGGAGAGAAACATACAGAATTTCAAATGTCTTTTTGTAAGGTTGAATTTAATCAACAATTTTGTTGGCTTTATTCCGTGCCAAATTTGCTTGTAATTCAACATTTAGAAACCCTATATTTAGGCGGGAATCATGTAAGGGTAGTGTGTGAGAGAGTGTGAAGAAATGCTCAAGATTATGCAGTGAAGCAGGGACTCGTGGCTTGATCTTGCGAGTAGCTCGCGGCTTGCAAGCTGCCAGAAGATGCACACGAGTGAAGCGTGTAGAGTAGCTAAAGTGTCGTGCCAACTATAGCACTACAGGACAAAAAGTCCAGACTGGCCATTTAGTTATCTCGCAGCTTGAACTCGCGACTCAGTCAAGTCGCGAGGCCAAGCCGCCAGCCAGCTCTGTTTTAGAAAAATGACTCTTCGCATTCCAAATACACACCACTATATATAGACCCTTATACCCACGAAATGTAGAGAGTTTCCAAAGAAAATTTTGAGAGAGAAACCCTAGAGAAAAACAAGATTGACTCATCCACAATCTAACCTAGAGACTCTTCAAATTCCTCTACTCTCACCCTCTTCATTATTACATCCTTGAGAGGTTCTTAACCAAATCCTTTTCTCACCATACCCATATCTGTGAGAAGGTTGTTTGGTGCTTTGGGAAGTAGTTAGGAAGGGACCAATTGATATTGGTTGATGCTATGGGCTATAGCGGAATCCGGTAAGCTAGAAAATACAAAGGTTCGGCTCAACCTCATTAGAGCAAGAAGCTTTGAGGGCTTAGGTACACTGGGTAGATTAGACTTTGAGGGTCTATTGCTGTTCATGTATCCCAACTATATTTTCTAGTAGATTATTGACTGCTTGGAGGGCGGCGGAGAGGTTTTATGCCGAGGGCTTCGGTTTCCTTTTTGATAACACATCGTTGTGTTGTCCTTGTGTTTGCATCTCTCTTCCCTTAATCTTTGCCATTTAATAACTGTTGTGGATGTGATTTTATTTGGTTTAGATTGTTTATCAATTCTGTTATAAGCTTCTGTTCATTTTCTGCACATATATTGTTTGACATTAAGCTTGAATTGGTAATTTGTAAATTGGGGTCTAAACGTTCATAGTGTTTTACACACTTATTGAGCATACACTTTTCATAAGTGTTTTCATTAAGATTATACAAGGAATGAAATGGTTTGTATATGAGTGTTAGACATTATCTTATTCTCTTCTTGGAAATTGATTGAAAGACCACACTTCTTGGGCATTAAGTGGAATTGGAGTGAAGATTAAAAGTGTTCCCAAGTACTTCTAATCTTTTTTTTTTTTTTTTTTTTTGAATTTCACTGAACCAAGGTACGCTTTCTTGTTCTTAAATTCTGAAACTTACATAGTATATGTTATCTATTGCGAATGAAGTAGATCCGTTAATTTTCCGTTGCATGTGTTTTGTATGCAATACAAACATGTATTGCTCCTACAAATAGATCGTGCAAAAAACCTATTTCACATAAGGAGGCCAAGTGTGAAATAGAAAAGCTGAATAGAGAGCTGTCGGAAGCTCATTTAAAAATTAGATTCCTTGAGCTTGAGGTGGTTCAAGTAAATGCCAAGGTAGAGAGGGTCTCCACCAAGAAGCTAGATGATGTCATTTCCTCTTAAAAACAATTCTCAGGTAAATCCGAATTAGGATATACTGGAGAAAGCAGTGCAGCTGTAAATATCTCCAAGGAAGTGAAGTTTGTGATGGCCAAAGAGCCGGTTGTAGCTGCCCCCACTATGGAGACGGCGAAGGTTGAAAAGAAGAAGATTGTGGTTGACCAAAGGGTGTTGAATAAGCCCCGGAACCAATCTGTGGTCAGGACTGAAGCAAGTGGGAGATCTCTTCCAAGATCACAAAGAGGTTCAAGAACGAACCACTTTTGCCATCATTGTGGTCTTCAAGGACACACCAGACCCAATTGTCATAAGCTGAGGGCATTGAAGAATGCAACTGAACAAAGGTCAAGTGGACCAAGAAATGACAAGAGGACTTGGGCTGTTGAGTCATCAAGAGGTCGAAATGGTGATCCAGGCATGATAGACGTGATGAAGATGATCGGTGCATTCACCACTTGCTTGGAAAGCTTCATTAGAAGGTTTGAAAGTCCTAACTCTTGTACCTAATCCTACAAGGATATCACCCCAAATGCACGTGACGTGTGGGTGAAGAAGGGTACTCATGCATAAGCATTACAACATGTCCATGCATTAATACTTCCTATGTTTTGTGAACATGCTTGGTTGTGTGCTTGGTGCTAGTTTGATTTAAGAATTGTTTGTCTATTTGTTTTTGCTTTAAATGTTTTTACATTGTTGTTTTTTTATCAATATTTTCTTGCTTGTGTGTCAAAAATCCAAAAAAAAAACAAAAAAAAAACACATAAAAAGTAGAAAATCTAAAAAGTTCGATTGACATTGTTGAGTTTTGTCTCAAAGTATGTTTTGCCTTGTACCTTTGTACTAATGGCTTTGTGCATCTACGAGCTTAGCTTATCCCCTATGCACTTATATCATTGTGGGAGAAATCTTGAAATCTATGTGACTGTTGTAAATAGATCTTCAACCTTGTCATGAATGATTAGTGAATGGTTTTGTTGATCTTGAGACATGCATAGACTTATGCCTATATATCTTCCCACTATTTATTTTATTGTTTTGCTTAAAGAGCTCTCCAAATGTAAATCTCCAAATGAAAAGAGATACTGAGCTACAAAAGCCTGTCGCACATACTAGTATTCGACTAGGAAAAAGGGAAAGCGACCAAAAATAAAATTGTATGATGCCCAAAAAGCCAAAGACTAACTCATCAATTTCAAATATCAAAAATTTCAAGCATCGATCTCACATTGAGATGTAAATATTCAAAAAGAACAAATGATATGATGTATATGAAGCCAAATGAAAAGCTTCAAAGTTATGTTATCAAGTTTTGTGGGAAGTCATATATGCATATTTCTATAATTGAGATGGGTCACATTATCTAGTGCTAGTTGTGTATGCCTTGATTGAATTGATCATTGAAGCTTCACATTAGCCTAAGGACTATTTCACTGTTGATACCCACACACATCACACATGTCTATGATCAATGAATGTCATATTCATTTGTGTGATTGTACTTGATTAAATGTGTTTTCACATGCTCAATCTTTTTTGATCAAACACAAAAAGATTTTTGAGTGTTTTAGTTGTTTTTGGAAAGTATTTTGCTTTTACAAAAAGTGTCAAAATTTCAAAAACAGTGTTGCCCTGTTCTGGCGACTCAGTCACGGGTTGGTCCAGTCGCATGCCTTTGTCACGAGCATTACTCAGAAGGTTTTCGTGACTCACTAGCGGGTCAATGTCCCAGTCACGAAAAATACTTAGAATATTTTTCAAAATTTGGGTTTTTATGTTTTTCGCAGCTCAATGTGCCGACTTGTTCACGGGTGGAAGGTCTAGTCGCTAGAGGTACACAGAGATTTTCACGGCTCACCTCGCGACTCTTTCGCGAGTAGACCTTCCAGTCGAGAAAAACACTTAGAAAATTTTTAAAATTTTTTTTTTTGTCTTAAGTGTTTTGGTGGCTAGCCTTGGCAACTTGCACGCGACTACATCCAGTTGCGAAAAACGCGTGTTTTTGTTTCTTTTAAGGGTAGTTTTTAAAACTTTTCAGTTTTCCCTCGAATTTTTGTGACTGTTCATTATCCTCCCATTTCAACTCTCTCAAACTCACCGTGTCACTCTCGAAAAACCACCATTTTTGCATCATTTCATCCTCAAATCTTCAAGAAAAGGTATGGGCTTTCTCTTTCTCACTACATATTTCATGTTTTGAGCTTTATTTTCTTGATTTGTGAGTTGATATTGAGTTTTGCGAAATATAGAGTTCAAACTTGGGTTTGGTCTATTTTGTTGAGCAAATGTTGGTGATATTGTTTGTTAAAGTCTGAAAGTTCAATAAGGGTATGAAACACCCTTGAACGTTTAGACCCCAAATTATAAATAATCAATTCAAACTTATTATCAAACAATTAATGTGCATAATATGAATATAAGCCAAACACAATTGATAACTAATCTAAGCCAAATATAAACACATCCACAGCAGTAAATATAAGGCAAAGATAAAGGGAAAGAAGATGCAAACACACGGACAATACACGATGTGTTATCGAAGAGGAAACCGAAGCCCTCGGCGTAAAACCTCTCTGCCGCCTTCCAAGCGGTCAATAATCCACTAGAGAATGTAGTTGGGATACATGAACAGCAATAGACCCTTCAAGCCTAATCTACCCAAGTACCTAAGCCCTCCAAGCTTCTTGCTTCAACGAGGTTGCGCCGAACCTTTTTCTTCTTTAGCTTACCGGATTCCGCTATAGCCCATAGCATCAACCAATAACCATTGGTTTCTTCCAAACTACTTCCCTTAGCACTAAAAGACCTTCTCACAGACGTGGGTGTGGTAAGAAAATGATTTGGTCAATAACCTCTTAAGGATGTATCAATGGAGAGGAAGAGAGTAGAGGAATTTGAGGAGTCTCTTAGTGAAGATTGGGGATGAGGCGATCTTGTTTTTCTCTAAGGTTTCTCTCTCAATTTTTCTCTTTAGAAGCTCTCTCAATTTAGTGGGTATAAGGGTCTATATATAGTGGTGTGTGTTTGGAATACGAAGAGACAGTTTTTGCCAAACAGGGCTGGTTGGCGGCTTGGCCTCGCGGCTTGTCCAAGTCGCGAGTTCAAGTCGCGACGTAACGGCCTGGCCAGCCTGGGACTTTTGTCCTGTAGTGCGACAGCTGGCGCGACCCTTCAGCTCCCCTGTGTGCTTCTCACGTGCCTGTAGTTGGCGGCTTGCCAATCGCAAGTCAGCTGCGAGTCCTAGCCGCGAAACTCTGCTTCTTTGCACAAACTTGAGCTTTTCTTCACACTCTTCTCACACACTACCCTTACAATAATCCTACCTAAATACAGGGTTACTAAATGCTAAATTACAAGCAAATTGGCACGGAATAAAGCCAACAAGATGGTTGATAAATTTCAACCTTACAAAGTCTTATCTCATAGTTTTTGTTATGGTGTTTATGTTCTGTGTTGTGTTTCATGTCTATATTGCTCTGTGAATATCATGCTCATGGTAGAATGTCACAATAACAGTTATTTGTGACTTTGTAATGTTCATTGTTTACTTGATACTGAGTTGTAACTGAACAATCACCATTTTTGACCACCTGTTTCATTCAATGCATCAGTGTTGCTTATGATTTCTTGGTGTTGACTTGGTTCATGTTTTGTGATTGAGTGAGATCTCTCTGATTCATATTTTTATACCTGAATCTAATCAAGCTAATGTCTATGTCTTATGGTGTTGCATTTAGTTCTTTGCTGTGTGTTTGTTCTCTTGCAAATGTCTCGTCGATCCTCTAAAGGAAAAGACATTGTAACCGATGTTCCATCATCCCCGGTTGCTAAACGGACTCGACTTTCGTCTCAGTCATCTAAAGATTCTAACAGTGAGAGATTTAGGACACCTCTTGATTCACAGACCTACTCAAACATTTTTATAGATGCTCTTGCTATTGTGGAATTTATAGTCAAATTTGATACCTTGGGAACAACATTTATCCCTAGGATTTTTGAAGCAAGAGATTGGGCTGATCTGTTTGGGAATTTCGAGGATTCGGTTGATGAATTGGTTAAGGAATTCTACTCTAATGCCAGATACACCGAAGTAGAGTTGAAATGTTGGGTACGAGGAATAGAATTCTCCATCAATACAAAATACATTGCAAAGGTTCTTCGCATCACCAGACCAGCAAATGTGGATCTCACTCCGTATGATGACAGAGTACTTCAGGTACAAGACATTCTCCAGGTTCTTGGGACTAAACATGAAGTGAGAAGCAAAGGCTCATCTATAGGCACTGCACAGTTTACGCCTGAACTAACAACTCTAAAACTAATCATGTTCTCCAACCTCTACCCATTGTCTAACACCACTTACATCAATCTTGAAAGAGCTCAATTTCTATGTGATCTCATTACTGGAGTTTTGATTGGCATCTGTGCCCACATATTTCAAATCATTGGGAAAGCAACGGCTCGATCAGCAGCACAAACAAGTCTTCCTTTTTGCAGTCTCATCATGAAGATCATGCTTCTTGAAGGTGTTCGTCCACCAACAGATGGAAAAATTGTGTCTCGTCCTCAACCAATATCCATGATAACTCTCCAAGCAAGCAAGAGCCACTCCTCTAAAGCACCTAAGATTGAACCATTCACTCCATCTGGTTAAGGTTCAGCTACACCTGTGCATACTGAGACTGTTTCTCCCATTCCTTCTGAGATACAAACAACTGGCAGCCCACCTGTACCGCCTAGCTCTCAAGCTGACAGGTTAAGCACTTTGATTGAGAACGTGTCTTAGCGGATCTCAGGATTAGAACGGCTTCTCTACTCAACCAACAACCAAGTCCAAATGCGTCTCACAACCATTGAAACACAGTTGGATGCTATTTAGCAAAAGCTGGAAGAAAGCCTTTAGCTATTCGTGACAAAAAGGGGGAGAGCGACACAGGAAGAAGAAGTGTGCATACTGAAAGGGGGAGTTGTGTGCTCTAGAAAAGGAAGCTGATATATATTCATATACACTCACACATATTTTTGGATAGTCTAACAAACTTCGGTTTTGCTTGCCCTGTTTATAGCTATTTGTTGCTTGATGTTTTTATAAACTCTTGTGTGGATATAGTTCTAATACTTTGGTTAAAACTTTTGAAACTTGTGATTCACTGGTTTTTGTTTATATAAGATGTTATTCAGATTATATCATGTGTATGGTACATTTGTAATTGTTTGCTTTATTAAGCTTTTAAGTTTTTGTACCCATGCTTTATAGCTTAAGTACTTGTTGCTAAATGTTAAGCATTTTCTTTAGTACATCACTCTTGTGCCCTTTGTTGGATTTTTATCCTTAATGCAATTACCTTGTGTTGTTGCATTGGTTGAGTGTTGGACATGCAAATAATACTTTGCAAATGATCTTATTAGCTTGCATGTCCGGATGTTCATTCCGTGTGTGACTAAGCATTGTGATCACTATTTATAGTGGTTGTTTATTTTTGGTCAAGCCATGGTTTATTGCTTAAGTCCTTTCTTGCTTGATCGCATTGTGCTTGCTCCATATGCATTACAAGTTTTCTGCATACAATGATCATAGCGTTTGTTGTGTTTCAGGCGATACTTGTTCTTATGGTTCAAGAGCTTCACAAATTCTAGAGTTAGGTGTGAGTGAGTTTTGCTCAACTGTTCCCAACTCACGCGTTAAGTCTAGAGTTTGTTGTAGGGTTTTGTCACGGAATAGCCAAAGGGGGAGATTGTAAAGTTGAATTTAATCAACCATTTTATTGGCTTTATTCCGTGCCAAATTTGCTTGTAATTTAGCATTTAGAAACCCTATATTTAGGTGGGAATCATGTAAGGGTAGTGTGTGAGAGAGTGTGAAGAAATGCTTAAGATTGTGCAGTGAAGCAGGGACTCACGGCTTAATCTCGTGGGTGGCTCACGGCTTACAAGCCGCTAGAAGATGCACACGAGTGAAGCGTGCAGAGTAGCTGAAGCATCGTGCCAGCTGTAGCACTATAGGACAAAAAAGTCCAAACTGGCCATTCAGTTATCTCACGGCTTGAACTTGCGACTCAGTCAAGTCGCGAGGCCAAGCCGCCAGCCAGCTTTGTTTTGGAAAAATGACTCTTCGCATTCCAAATACACACCACTATATATAGACCCTTATACTCACGAAATGTAGAGAGCTTCCAGAGAGAATTTTGAGAGAGAAACCCTAGAGAAAAACAAGATTGACTCATCCACAATCTAACATAGAGACTCTTTAAATTCCTCTACTCTCGCACTTTCCATTGTTACATCCTTGAGAGGTTCTTAGCCAAATCCTTTTCTCACCATACCCACATCTGTGAGAAGGTTGTTTGGTGCTTTGGGAAGCAATTAGGAAGGGATCAATTGATATTGGTTGATGCTATGGGCTATAGCAGAATCGAGTAAGCTAGAAAAGACAAAGGTTTCGGCGCAATCTCGTTAGAGCAAGAAGCTTGGAGGTCTTATGTACACTGGGTAGATTAGGCTTGGAGGGTCTATTGCTTTTCATGTATCCCAACTATATTTTCTAGTAGATTATTGACCACTTGGAGAGCGGCGGAGAGATTTTACGCCGAGGGTTTCGATTTCCTCTTCGATAACACATCGTTGTATTGTTCTTGTGTTTGCATCTCTCTTCCCTTAATTTTTTCCATTTAATTTCTGCTGTGGATGTGAATTTATTTGGTTTAGATTATTTATCAATTCTGTTATAAGCTTATGTTCATTTTCCGCACATATATTGTTTGACATTAAGCTTGAATTGGTAATTTGTAAATTGGGGTCTAAACATTCATAGTGTTTTACACACTTATTGAACATTCACTTTTCATAAGTGTTTTCATTAAGATTATACAAGGAATGAAATGGTTTGTATGTGAGTGTTAGACATTCTCTTATTCTCTCCTTGAAAATTGATTGAGAGACCACACTTCTTGGGCATTAAATGGGATTGGAGTGAAGATTAAAAGTGTTTCCAAGTACTTCTAATCTTTTTTTTTTTTTTTGAATTTCACTGCACCAAGGTACGCTTTTTTGTTCTTAAATTTTGAAACTTACACAGTACATGTTATCTATTGCGAATGAAGTAGATCCATTAATTTTCCGCTGCGTGTGTTTTGTATGCAATACAAACATGTATTTTTCCTACAAATAGATTGTGCATCATATGTGTCTTTGCATCATGCATCATATAGTTTTTAAAATTTCATGTTATTTTGTGCCCTAACTCTATCTAATGCAGTCTGCCCTTGGTATTTGTTTCTATTTTGGTTTTTCCTTTTTCTTTAACTCTTAGACATGGCTCCTAAGGTTGGTAAAAAGTATAAAACCAAAGCCAATAGGAACTCAACATCCTCATCTACTTCTGCTCTAGTTGATAGGGTTCGGTTTCCTATAACCAAAATTGAGCAAATCTTTGAGACCTTGACTAAGTATATGTCTATTTAGGGGGAAAGACAGTTAGTTCTAGATGAGTTAGATCCTTCCATCCTTAGGAATCTAGTGTCTAGGAACTGGGCTTCTTTGTGTGATGTTTCTCATTCCACTCCTACTGCCTTGATCAAAGAATTTTACTCGAATCTCTTTGTACATTTTGAGGATACAAGTGGTCATTATTTGACTACTTGGATTAGGGGTAAAGAGTTTAAGATAACTAAATGTATAGTTTTTGAAGCTCTAGGTGTACCTCTAGTTCATAGACCTACTTTCCTATACACTGAGCCTCATCCTATAGATGATGTGATGTCTTCGCTTTGTGGAAGATCAGTTACTTGGGGATTTGAACCAAGAATAAACTCAAGTGAGTTGACTGAGGTTAACTATCTTTTCTTTAGGATAGCTTGTCATAACATATTTCCTATCTCTCATATTCACACCATCCCTTTGGACAAATGTGCTTTACTGTAAGCCTTTGTCACAGATAAGTGCATGTGTTTTCTTTCCCTTTTTATTGAGACCATTGTTAAGGTGTATAGGAGTAAATCCAAGGCACATAATTTGTTCTTTCCTATTTTTATCCTATTTTTATCTATAGGGTTTTACTCTTTCTAGGGTTAGATAGTTTTCCTTCTCTTGAGTTAGTACATATTACTACCTCTATAGGAGCTAAGGGTGTGCAAAAAACCAAGGAACCGAAAAAACAGCCCGAAACTGATTGAACCATTGCCAAAATTTCGGTTTGGTTTTGGTTTCATTTTTTAAAAACTGAAATTTTTGGTTTCAGTTTCGGTGCTAGATTTTTTTACCTTGAAACCGACCGAACTGACCAATATATTTATGTAACTTTAATACATAAGTGATCAGTGGCTTAGTGGTATGCTCCTTGTGGTTTGACTAGCTTAGCCCAGGTTCGAGCCTTTGTGTGGGATGTAGGTTTTTAGCTATTTAATTTTTTAAAACCCTAGAGCATGATATAAATACAGAAATACCCTTATTTTATTCTTCCCTTTTCTTTTCTTTAGCCATCCCCTCCCCTAACTTTTTCTCTCAATTTTTTCTGTCTCTTTCTTCAAGCTGTGAAAATCTTACACATTTGTACATTACTGAACGCCAAACCAATGAACATTGGTCGGTCTTTCCTTCCATTCCTCACATCCCATTTTCCCACAAACTTTCTCTGTAGTTTCTTGCCTTTAAGTTTTTTTTTTCCCCGGAAAGTTTCAAGCTTAAGAAGAATTTTCATTTTCCCAGATAAGTTTCCTCCCCATATTCTCTGATTCTTTCTGAACAGATAAGAACATCAAGAATTTATGTTTTGGAAAAAAGGGGTATCTGTTAGCTGTATTAAAGTGGTGCTTTTTTTTTTTTTTTTTTTTTTATAATCTTTATTTGAATTGGGGTTTGTTAATTCTTAGATAAGTAGTAGCAAATCTTGATTTGGAGTGGAATGCTGGTTTTGTTTGTGTTTTGAGCTTATGGTGTGGTTTTGAAAATCTCAATAACCCTCTCTTTGGAAAACCGAAACCGACTGAAACCGAAATACATCGAAACCAATTGATTTCCAGCCATTCGGTCAGTTTCGGTTGAGAATTTCACTAACCGAAATATTCAGTTTCGTTTGGCCATACCCATACAAACCGACTGAAACTGAACCGAGCACACCCCTGATAGGAGCTACCTATCTTAGATAGCGACAGGCTCAGATGAAAAGTGCTAAACCAAGCACTGAGACATCAAAGAAACCAAGAGGGGAAGTTTCTACTACTGCTCTTGCCTTTAGTGATCAGCCTGCTGCTGAGGAGATTGATGTGAGGAGATTGATGTGGATCCTACAGTTGCTGTGGATCCTGCTATTGATGATACTGCTGATCCTATAGTTACTCCTCCTCTCTCACTCTGTGCCATAATGGAGACTTTTATGACCACTTAGGCAGCTCATGGATAGTTTATTGATGAGCTACTTACTGAGGTTGTTGCCTTAAGAGCAGATTTTGCTGAGTATAGGAGTGCATTTCCACCTCCTCCACCCTCTGATCCTTGATGGTTGCCTTTGGCAATACGTAACAAAAATGGGGAGTAGGTTTAGGATTTTTCTCTTATACTTAAGGGGAAAGTAGAGAGAGTTTTTGTATTTAGAGGGAGTAGGAGTAGTTTAGTTGTCGGTGAGAGTTTTTGTTGTATATTCTCATTTTTATTTTTGATGTATATTCTCTTTTATTGTTCTTGTTTCCCAAACATTGTTGGTTTTTATTGACTATGATAGTTTATTTGATGTTCATTCATTTGATATTCTGTCTATCTCTTATGTTTTGTGAATTCAAGTTCAGTTTTTAAATATTGGATTCATACTGTAATTTCCACACATGCGTTTATGGTTTGTTTTGAGTGTTTCAGGAATTTACAGGTTAATTCTTTCTCATCTGCTATCTATTCTAGCAACTAATAGTTAGTGGATTGTGATGAAATTGTATTTGGGCAACAATATGTAAGTTGGGCTAATTCTTAAGTTGAGCAATTCATTTATATGTGTGTTTTGTCTTGGATTGCCAAAGGGGGAGATTGTTAGGTTTTAAAATTCTTAAGTTGAGCAATTCATTTGTATTTGTGTTTTGTCTTGGATTGCCAAAGGGGGAGATTGTTAGGTTTTAAAGATTTAGGATTAAATATTTAGAATTTCAACTTGTATGTGTTGGCAATTTGAGAACAAAAATATGTCTAGGATAGGTGTTAGACATTGCTCAAAGAGGTTCAGGTCAAGACTCAAGAATGTACAAGCTGCAGGGAAAATGATTAATTTTCTGTGAAGCTCGACCGATTGAATGGTGAGGCTCGATTGATCAAAAATCGTAGAAAAAGAATTTCTATAATTTTTTAAACGAACCCAAGCCCGCGAAAACGTTTAGGGTTTCAGTCCAACACTCTATGTATAAAAGGAAAACCCTAGCTAACCTTTGAGTGGGATCTCAAAGTCACTAGTGTGGGTGCTTGTGTGGTGCAAATCCAAGAGAGAATGAGTCCATGGATTTGGAGCTTGCACGTGGTTGTGTCAGTAAGTTACTATTGGAGATAGCAATAGACTTAGGGTTAAATCTGATTGTAAAAACTTCAATTCTTTATAGTGTATTTGTTTTACCTTGTGAATAGCTAGGTCAAATCCTCCCCAGGTATTTTACCTTGAAACTGTTGGTTTCATTGGTTTTCCTGAGTCATCATATTGTTGTGTTCTTTATTTTCCGCTACTGTGCATAATATGATTTGTCCTTGTTTAACCTAGATCTCAGAATTAACCTAAGTAATCACTTGGCTAATATATTAGGTAAAACAATTTGTTTCAAGTGGTCTAAACAAACAAACATCAACAACATTTCCAATGAAATCTGGTAGAGATCTACTATATCTAATGAAATCTCCATAAGATTTGGCAAGATCTTATTGAATTCGATGAGATTTCGGTCGTTGCTCCACCTCTCTCCACCATTACTACTTTTGCCTGGACTAACCACTCTCTGAGTAATCCGATTTGTTCAACGACGGGTTTGGTTCTCCACCACTTGACGGGATTGGGTCGAGTATAGGTTGAGCACAAATTTGACTCATATTGACCCATGGGCATCCCTACTTAGGAACAACCAAAAAGAAGAAAAGAAAATTAATCTTCTAATGATTTTCTAATTCAGAAGCTGTGCGATTAAAGATTTATAAAATTCAAGGGGTAGATTCTATTTCAAATCCAAGGATTTCATGTCTCAAAATTCTTAGTGGATTTAGCCCAAATCCCATCCTTTATCCTTTTCAATTATCCAAACAATACATTTAAATTTAAAGACTCAAATTAAAATCCATAAAACCCAAATTCTAAATCTTGTTATCCATGACCAATAGGAGATGGTGATAAATTGTCAAATTCTCCATAAAAGTTGAGAATTTTAATTAAATGATTACATTTACTATTTCAATTACACTTGATCTTACTCACTATTTCAATTAAACTTAAAATATGTAGATAAATAATAGTTTATCATGTTATAAGAGCAAATGACCTTAGTTCGAATTCATTGCTATAGTTATTCTTTTAATGCACAAAATAATACCGTGATGGTAATTGATATTCTCAGCTGTGAGAGTCAAAGTTTGACAATCAGACATGGATTTTTAAGTGACAGCTTAGGCTAAATTCGGCCTATTCAATTTTCATATGGTTAAGGTGAAAATTTTTATTGTTATTTTAATTTTAAGCTAGCATTTCAGCCCTTGGAAGTTTGAGCGAGAGAAGAATTTTATTATACATTTATTATTTTCTTTGTTAAATTTATTGTTGCATAGCTCCCACAAAAATTTAGATCCAAATAGGGCCTTCAATGGGAGATCTCAACCTATGAAAGTAGAGTATTAAGCGCAATGAATTAGTTGATATTGAAAATCACCAAGGTGTCAAGAATTTTATAGTTCAACTAGTATTTTTTTATATTTCTAACAAAAATATCAAAGATTCACATTTTTCCTTCCCAGTGATCAAATTAAAAAAAAAAAAAAAAAGAAAAAAAGAAAAAAGAAGAGAATACCACCAAGACATTTTCCGTGGCAGTGCATGTTATTTCATCCATGAGCCGAATTTTATCTGGTCTACACCATGTGTATAATGTCATACACAAAACAAACCAATCTACATATTCAAATATAATGTCATAGATAAGTTCAGTCGCACCCGCAATTCTATCATTTAATCTAAAATGATTATAGCTAAATAATAGATATATCAATAATTTAGTCTCAATTGATGCAAGTATACTACGGTGGACTAACTAATTATCTCCCGCCATCTAATGGTTTCAATACTTGGTTTATCATGCTATCGTACCCTGCAGTTGTACTGGTGGAACAACTTGTGTCAACATCAATGTTGAATGATTGAGTAGGTGCACTGAGCAAGTACTCAGTCTCTTCTGTATAGACATTAGCATTTCCCCAAGGATGTTTTTCCATGATAACCAAGCCCTCTAGTTCCATTGCCACTTCCTTCATAGAAGGCCTATCCTCGCCTCTCACATTTAAGCACCTTTTTGCAATATTAGCAACTTCCTTTAGTAGCTTAATATTACCCTCATTGACAATGTTATCCTCAAGAATTTGAAGTAGGCAGTCATCTTTTATTGCAGAAACAAAGTACTTTGCTAGATTTCTGTCACTTTCCGGCACATTGAAAGAAAGTGCCATCCTACCAGTCAGAAGCTCTGCCAAAACAACACCAAAGCTGTAAACATCACTTTTTTCTGTTAGTTGACTAGTATGGAAGTATTCTGGGTCCATGTATCCAAAAGTTCCTTGCACCAGTGTGTTTAATTCTGTTTTATCAAGAGGAATCAACCTAGAGGCTCCAAAGTCAGACACTTTTGCTGTGAAGTTATCATCTAATAATATATTTGCAGTTTTAACATCTCTGTGTATGATTGGCACAGAAGTTGCAGAATGCAAGTATGCAAGTGCTCCTGCAGTTTCTGCTGCAATCTTCAAACGCTTTTCCCATGAAAGTAATAATGACCGACCATTATCATGAATGTGCTCAGAAAGAGTCCCGTTTGTGATGAATTCATAAACGAGTAAGGGTACTTCTGTTTCCAGACAACAACCTAATAGCTTAACCACATTCCGATGGATAATTTGAGTAAGCACAGTTATCTCATTTACGAATTGTTCAACCTGGCTTTGACTACCAATTTTAGACTTCTTAATAGCAATCACTTTGTTATCTGGTAATATTCCTCTGTAAACTGTTCCATAGCTTCCTTGGCCAAGGACTCTTTTCTCATCATAGTTGTTGGTGGCCTTTTCAAGCTCTTCTGCACTATAAATTCTGGCTGTCTCCATAGACCCGCTGTGACTAGATAGTTTCTGCTGTAGTAGTGAGCCACCATTTTGTTGGAAGAATTTTTCTTTGAGCTTGATGAGCTTTCTTTTTTTCAGTCCCCAATATATCCATGAACCTCCCACAAGTAATACTGAAAGGCCAACACTGATACCTGCACACATTCATACGTGCATTTTAACGTTGTAGAAGTTTTTAACATTTTTATATATCTCGATACCTTTAAGAACTAAATATTTAACATATGTATCATATGAAAATGACTCAGTTAATATTTGAATTACAATGTAGTTAATGACTACCGCATCAGAATATATTTTCCATCAACTCTCGATTGTGGTTCACCAGTTCATGCCAACTTACATGAATCTTAAAATTATAATAATTAAAATAGAATTGGTGAACCAAAATTTTGAATCGGAGTAATTTTTTAAAATCTTAATATTCTTTCTTATTTGAGAAGCAGCCAAATTAACCTTGAATTTTGGTGTTATCCTTATTGTGACTAGTAGGGAGAAAACAGAGAAATAGAGAATGGAAGCAATGTTTAAGTTGGTTCGGCCTATTTAACAACATTCCTCTACAACGGATTAACTATCTTTACTGTATTGAATTATTTATACAAAAAACCTAATAAAGAGTATCTATATGAAAACGTTAGGCCTAAAGTTGGTACCTTATCCTAAAATCACCATGGTAGTCCGTGAAATTCTACGAAACCACAATTTAATATATTTACAGTATATCTTATTGTATTTTAGTATTTTCCCCTCAAACTCCTGATGATATCTTAAAGATAACTTATGTTTAGAATTTAGACTTGTAAAGAATATCTGACTAGATTGGACCAAGTAAGATGTGTAGATGACCAATATCAATGCGGAATGGAATACACGAAACAAATGTCAACAGCGCATTAGACAACATGATCAACAACGGATAGATATCAAGAAATGACTGCTATGGTTTAAATGATGATGGTTACACCAGTGTCTGTTTAGTAGCTATATTGATTATAATGGATTTTTGGTTATGTTGGAGTGTTCTTGAGAAGTTGCAACGGTTTTTGAGTAGACATTGATTGACATGTAACAATTCTTGGCTGGTTATATTTTTCTAATTAAAATACAATATTTTATTTATTAAACATTCATTTGTATTTCATTATCAATATTTAATTATTTTAGCATTGTTGATTTAAAGAAAAGAACCACAATTTCTTCCTTATTGTGTATATATAGTTAGCTAGTTGGTTATTTATAAAGTTTCTATTTACTTCAAACATGGCTCAAGTATTGCATAAATTTTGTGAAATGAACCAAAGATTTAAATGAGCGAAATGTTTATTTGAATTGTAATTTTATGATATGTTGATATATGAATTTTGGATATTGGATATATTTTGGAAGTTAATAATACAATTTGACCATACTTTGGATCCCATCCATGGGGTATACATTGGTCAATTTTTTCAAGGGCTTACCACCGACTTACGTGTGGTTATGGGTCTTGTCATGGAGATATAGTGTAACTATAGTTATAAAGATTATTAAGTACATAAAATCTTTTTGGGTTTCACATCATTTCAAGTCCAATTAAATTTTTTTATGTTTTGGAGTTCATTGCAAAATATATGTTAATTTTCAAACTAATGAGATACAATTTCTTAGCCTATGAGTTTATCCTAAATTTTTTTATTTATTTACTTGTATATATGCTTAATGTAACTAGATGGGATTGTGGCTACTTGTTGAGCTGTGAAACTCACCACTTTCTTTCTCTATTTTCAAAATTTAAGTAGTAATAGGTTTGCGTTATCGGAGAGGTGGTGCCCATGAGAAGAGTGGTAGGATTTGATACTAATGTTAGTGACTATTGGAAGATTTGAAATTTTCACTTTTCTGCCGGTTGTAATAGTCTAGGAAATTTCATTTAACTATTGAAATATTAGCCAATTGGAATTGTTATATTTGTTTATGAGAGAATAGTCAACAGAAGTTTTGCTTGTTTTTTAATTTCTAAAGAAAAAAAAAAAGGTTTGACTATAAATTAAACCACAACCAACAATATGAAGATGACATATGTTCCTGTCATGTGCAATCTATGTACATTACTTACTAAAAGGGCCATTTGTGATAATTACTTTAATTGTAACATTAAAAAAAAAAAACCATGTTAATTTTAATATATATATATATATATATATATATATATTTAACCTATGTCATAATCAAAGCAATTCTGTAATTTATCAAAAACCCCTTTTAGAGATAGTGTGAATTACAACTTAACTCCAAAAGTCTTTTACGGAAAATTATTAAAAGAAACAAATGTAATACGGGGATTATATCTTATTCCAAAAAGAAAAACTTTGAACTAATTTTTCACTTTTTTGCACTAAAAGTTTTCCTAAATTAAAAAAAATTAAAAATCGGTTATATTTTTTTTCTAGTTTGTCAGGTTCTACAAGGATTAAGGTGATGGTCACTCCAAAAGTATAAGTATTTGTGAGATATGGGGGGTAAGGACCGGGGTTCAAGTCTCTAGGAGGGAGCTTTACACGCATATACATTTAGATTAGGTTAGAGTAGAATTTCTATCTTATATTAAAAAAAAAAAAAGTGTCGAAATTCAAATACCCTCTAAAATTATTTGGGCATTGAAATACTTTTTATATGAACCAAAAGACAGCTTAGTACATTTTCTATAAAAAGAAAAGAAAGAAAAGACAGTTTAGTACCAAAAAAAAAACTCTAGAAAAATGATAGAGATTTTTGTTAAATTGAGTCTATCTATTTAATGTTATTTTTGCATAAATAATCTATTGTATCAAATTTCCTAAATAAATTTGGAAGTTCAAATAGATTTGAAAGTATAATTTAGGCGAACACATTATAATATATGAGTTGATATGCTATTGAAACTTCCGAGTTTATTTTGGGGCTTTAGGGTTTGTTTATTTTACTTATTTAATTAGATACAATTTTATTTTAGATATATTATTAAAAAAATAAATTAATGAAAATAAGTTCATTCAGGCATAACCTACCAAAATTTTCACGATATATGGGCCAGGCGTGATGTGAGTGATGGATTGTCCAAGAAGGAATGGAATCATGTTATGGTTGGGCTTTGGTTTGTGTTTAAGTCTTGACACAACGGGGAGTTTCCTATGGTGCGTCTCTATTTATATTGGACTTAATAGCAGGTTGAGTTTGTGACCTTCGTTTACAAATTTGGGATTTCGCTGTATTTGACAGTTTCGGCTTCTTTAAAATATGGGCCCAAGATTGTTAAATGGTCACCGTTCCGGTTTTTGCAATGATGGGCTCATAATCACTTTAATTTCTCCGCTATCATTGCACAAGCCACTATCATTGCAAAAGGTTTGAAATTTCTCCGCTTTGACTGATTCCACAGTTACATAAGACTATTGACTATACGAGTTTTGTGTTTGTCGTTTGGTTGAAATTAAGCCTATTTTGATTTCACATCTCTGAATGAGACCTCAATAATTAATCTATCAATACTCATTAATATATCTTTTTCTATGGTGAGCTTATTTATAAGTTTCAAAGCATTAGCTTTTTGTTAATGAACTACTATAATTTTTAGAATTATTTTATTGTTTTTTAAAAACAAAATAGAACAATTATTTTGCAGTTTTGTTTTATTGTTGAATAATAAAATAATAACAAAATAAGCTCTATCCAAAATCCAAATACACTCTTAAGTCTTAAACAGAGCAAAAACCAAATTATTAATTAGTATTTTAGTCAATTCTAGTGATTCTTTTTTGGATGAAGAAGAATTTTTTATTCCATAGGAAGAAACCTGCTAGGCAGGAAACGACACAAGCAATCGCACAAGCTACTATCCTAATGAATGTCCTTCTATAAAATATTAAATCAAATATCATTTAATTTTCTAATCCATGCGTATATTCTATTAATAATAATAACAAAACAGAATTAATTTTTATATACTTACATAGTGTAATAATGATTAGGTTGGATTGGCTCACTTCAGCACGGCAACCAGTTCCATTTTTCAACCCATCGCCTTCGTACCCCTTTGGACAATTGCAATAGAAACTCCCAGGAATGTTATGGCATTCTTTATCACAGGGGTTTGAATTTTCGCACTCATTAATATCTGAAACACAATGCAACATAATAAATTCAGTCAATTGAAGGAGATAAAAAAAAAACCATCTAGTAAATTAAATGTATATTACTACCATAGCAACCATGGAGGAGGTATGGGTTTCCTTGAAAGCCAGAAGAGCAATTGCAACGATATCCAGGACTGTTGTTGGATTCATAACATGTACTATTTTCTGCTTTACATGCATAGCTTACTGAATTTCTTCGAGCATCTAGGCATGTCTCATTCCCAACTGCCCAATCAAGCACCACAGGAACTGTATCATTCTTAAAATTTGTAAGATCTAAAGAGGAAAAGTTGTATGCATTTTCTTCCACTACAAAACCGATATCACATGGATTGAATTCGAGTACTTTGGAGTGGTTGTAAACGCTCTCCAAAACCACAATAAAATCTGTTACACCATTAGGGATAGGAGTCTGGCAGCAGCCAATGCCCGAGCAAGACCCGTTATCCACACTTTCAATGTTGTCACAGAATGATACGCATCCAGTTGTATAGTTCTTTCCATCTATATTTCCAATAAGCGCCACTGTGTCACAACCAATGGCTGTGAATATGTTTCTCTCATGTGAAATAGGAAAATTTGGAGACGTAAACTTTGAATAACTGTTGCTGAAATTTAGCCCTGACTTGTTGTAGCAATCACGTGCTACAAATGTTGAGACTCGCAGTTCACCATCCAGCGAGATGTTGAGAACTTGTACATTACCATAGCCCAGAAAAGGTACTGGAGGGTTGAAATGAGTGTCGTTACAAATGATGAGAAAAGACTCTTCAAGGTAACAGCCCTCCTTTGTTCCAAATGGGTAGGGGATGTTAAGTGATCCACAATTCTGTATGCAGTTCGAATTTGGTTGAGATGCTGCTGTTGCTGCTAAAATTATCAACCCAAGTAACTGCAGTTGTGGAAAAAGCATTCCACTAAAAGCCATGGATTCTTTTTTTCTTTGTCTGTAAAAATTGGCGCTTTCTTTTGTGCCAATACCCTTGAATGGCCCCTTAATAGAAGGACCTTTCGCTAGACTCAGTCCCTGATGGAGGTGTATATCGGGTTTCTTGGTGACTTTGTTTCTCAGCAGAGCGATTGATTCTATTGTGTTTGGATGTGCTAAAACTTTAGAGATTCTGCTGATTTTGAAGGCACAGGGAAGGACATACCAAGTCAACGCCCAATTTTTTTTTTTTTTTTGAGAAAAAAAATGTATTATTATTTTTTTGGTGCATGTCTTTTTCTTGAGGTTGTCTCTTTTTATCTTAGTAAGCTAGTGTACAAAAAACGAAGACTGACTTACTGAAGGTGCATGCATCAAAGTGCAAGTCAATGATTTTGAAATTCCAACCATCTAAAATAGTAAAGAGGTTTGAAAATTTCAAAATCGAATCGAAATTTAATCAAGATCAAAGATGTAAAAATTATTTTAATAATTAATAATATAAAGATAAATAAATTAAATGTACAAAACTTAATAATATTGATTAAAATAATATAATCTTTAAAGAGATTTAAAAATATATCTTGATTAAATAATAAAGACTTAGTAGAATTTCCTTATCAATTTTTAACAAATTTGTACAAAATGGGTAATATTTCAAAACGTTTAATAAACTCTTTTTTTTTTTTTTTTTAAGAAACAAACACACAATCTAACACAAAAGCACAAACTAACTTACCAACACAAAGACACAAACAAACACACACACACAAAGGATCTTATAAAAAAAATGTTTATTGAATGGAAAAGGATATTATAAAGTTTAAACTTTAAACTAAAAATAATAAAAAAAATAAAAATCGTTCAAGCCAAAAAAAAAAAAAAAAAATCTACATAGTCCTTTGTCTTTTTGCAGAATAGTCAACATGCCCTTTTAAGTTTTAGAATAAAATTCCTATAAAAAAAAGTTTTTAGAATAAAATAACCAATACTTTTTTTTTTGAAACTTAAACCCATACCCACTAGTACATGTGGCCTCTCTTCCTCAAAAAATGAACCACACTTTACTTCACCTATTCACCCTCCGACCAATCAGATCTGGGAAAACCTCTAATCTGTTTCAAGCCATCTCGTCAGCTAATAGCGTACAGAACTAAAACTTTAGAAATCCTGCTGCAATATCGGTTTTTCGAAGGTATAGCGAAGGAAGTCTTTAGTTTGGATACAAAACGCCTTTACGTTTGTGAATGGGTTTCGTTTTTTTTTTTTTTGAGTTTCGAGTACTGTTTACGGGACTAGTAAATATGAATTTTAGCAAATTTTTTTAAAAAATTAAGTTTTACGGTACTATTTATACATCTAAAAATTATTTTCTACAGTATTTTCAGTCTTCAGTAATAAGCTTACACATCTAAAAATTATTTTGCTACAGTATTTTCAATTTTCAGTAATAAGCGGTATCCAAACAGACCAAGTCAATGCCCTAGTGTATTGGTTAAAACTTAAAAATTTTATAATCCTCTTTTCTATTTATTTTAGTAAGCTAGTGTACAAAACATCCCCGCGTGGTTAATTTTTATTCGAATCGATGAAAGCCAATGTTTGAATTTTAATCAATACTTTTTGATAAAAACACGAGGACTCACTGAAGATGCATGCATCAAGCCTATTTGTTCGTGGTGGTGTCCCTTCTCTAGTCATCTTCAAAGGAAGAATTCAGTTTATAATTCCCAGGCATTTGATATTGTATATTTGTATTGACCGGAAATTATGGACTTTGAGGTGTATATAGAATAGGGGGAAAATGGGCATTTGCAATTAATTTACAAACTATGTAGTAAAATGTTCATATTTTAAAACTATTTAACAAAATGTTCCTTTTTTTTTAACTCGACAAAATCGAGTTACAGATGGAACTCAACATTAGCAATATCGAGTTCTATACATATTTTGCCATTTAATTTTTTTGGAAAATTTAAGTGGAACTCGTTATTGCTAATTTCAAATTCCACTTAAAAATATACATAGAACTCGATTTTTAGGATATCGAGTTTACACATAACTCAATTTTGCTAAAATTGAGTTTCAAAAATATCTAATGTTTTCAGTTTTTAGTTTTCAAGAATAAACGGTATTCAAACAGACCAAGTCAATGGCCTAGAGTATTGGTTAAAATTTAAAAATTTTATAATCTTCTTCTTTTCTATTTATTTTAGTAAGCTAGTGTACAAAACATCCCCGCATGGTTAATTTTTATTCGAATCGATGAAAGCCAATGTTTGAATTTTAATCAATACTTTTTGATTCAAACACGAGGACCCACTGAAGATGCATGCATCAAGCCTATTTGTTCGTGGTGGTGCCCCTTCTATAGTCCTCTTCAAAGGAAGGATTCAGTTTATATTCCCAGGCATTTGATATTGTATATTTGTATTGATTGGAAATTATGGACTTTGAGGTGTATATAGAATAGGGGGAAAATGGGCATTTGCAATTAATTTATAAACTATGCAGTACAATACTTATATTTTGAAACTGTAGGGTCACAAGTTGCTGGCCCAGGCCCAAAAATCCGTTTGGACGATGGTTTGGTGAGCCTTATATAATAAATTTGTAGAGAGTGGATCAAAGAGCTAGATTTTATTGATTTGTACTAACGGTTAGGGAATATTTCAATAATAAACAAGAGTAAATAGCACACAAAGCTTGACTACAGGGTTGTCCGAGGAGACTGAATATAACTAAATGCAATAGTTATGAACATTCATATAGCACTTGGAGCTACAGTAATTCTCTCTTCCTTTTTCTTCCTCTCCTCTCCGATCCCCTTTTCTTGGGAGATCTTTTACATTTATATAGGCATTTTCAAACCATCTTGACCTTACACGTGTTATCATCAAAATTCTTACTTGAGTACAGGTCCTATCAAGCTTCTTTTTTTGTTATCTTTGAGTGGTGGAAGCTGAAAACTGTACTGTTCAAGGGTCTTCTCCCCATAAATGCGGCCAGAAAAGTTGCTACAGTGCATTTAATGTGGTGGTAGCAGCTTTTTCCTAAGATATTTTCATGTTATCATTGCCTTTGCATGTGCTTGAAGCTCGTCCTTTTTGTTGTAGCCTCTTGAACGGTTACCTAAATCATCTGAGCACTTGCCTGAGCGACATTTATCCTATCCGAGGAGCTCAACTTCCTCGGACTATATTCCTCCCCCTTTTCCTCGCGTGGCCCTCTATTCCGGGGCATCTTTTGGCTATTTGTTCCTCCTCGGACAGATTCACATGCAGGGCCCAAGGCCCAGCATACAAGTTTGGGCTCTTATCCCCACAGAAACTATTTAACAAAATGCTCATGTTTTTTAAACTCGACAAAATCGAGTTAGAGGTGGAACTCGACATTAGAGTTCTATACATATTTTGCCACTTAATTTTTTTGAAAAATTCAAGTGGAACTCGATATTGCTAATTTCGAGTTCCACTTAAAAATATACATTAAACTCGATTTTTAGGATATCGAGTTTACACATAACTCGATTTTGTTAAAACTGAATTTCAAAAATGGAGACATTTTGCTAAATAATTTCAAAATAGAGACATTTAGTTGCATAATTTGTAAATTAAAAGTAAATGCCAGTTTTCTCCTATAGAGTAGAACAGTCTTGAAAGCGATAATTGCTCTAACTTCGAAAGATTTTTCTGTTATTGGTGAGTAGTCAATTCACCTCTAAGATATAATAAAATCACCAACTACATACAACAGTTTTAGAAGTTTCCTCTTAAAAGAATTTCTTAGGAGATTATATATTTGACTAAGTAATGTAAGAAAAATGCAAGTTCTAGTTCATAAAAAAATGGAAGTTGTAATAAACTTATTTTTGGCCACAACTAACAGATCATGAGTAGTTTCAATATAAAATTATGGCTTTCTTTTTTTTTAGACTAAATAAACATACATAAAAAAGAGAAAAAAATTTTAACTCAAAGACATATTACAAACTCTACTTAAAAAAAAAAAAGGGTAAAATTGTATTCCCCAGGGGCCGGGGGCAAGTGCCCCTCGTGAACTTTAAAATTTTTCTACTAATAATATTATAATGAACTAAAATACTTTATTTCACCCTGACACAAAAGACAAAAAAAAATTTCTCAATTCACCGTACCTTTTCTAAGTAGAATTCTACACCTACTACAATTCTAATATATAAAAGTAATATCCTATCCGAGGAGCTCAGCTTCCTCGGACTATATTCCTCCCCCTTTTCCTCGCGTGGCCCTATATTTCAGGGCATCTTCTGGCTATTTGTTCCTCCTCGGACAGATCCACATACAGGGCCCAAGCCCCAGCATACAAGTTTGGGCTCTTATCCCCACAGAAACTATTTAACAAAATGCTCATTTTTTTTAAACTCGACTAAATCGAGTTAGAGGTGGAACTTGACGTTAGAGTTCTATACCAAGGTGGTCGATACCGTACCGGTACCGGCCGTACCGGCCGGTACGTACCGCACCGGCTCCATACCAGTATCGAAACATCAATGTTTCGTACCGGTTTAAATACCGGCCGTACCGGCCATACCGGCCAATTTCGGGAAATACCGGCCGGTACCGGGCGTACCGGCCGGAACAGAAAAAAGGTTTTTTTTTTTTTTTTTTTTTTTTTTTTTTAAGTTTTGTAATTTTTGAATTTTTGTTAGGACAGAATGGTAACTTATTTGCATTAACTTATTAGTATTATTTGTTTTCTTCGTATGCAATGGTAACTTTTAAGCTTTCTATTTTTTATATTGTGTTTTTTTTTCTTTTAATTGATACTAAAGTTTAAAACCATGAATAATTACTTCTGAATTGAGAAAATGTTTTATGATAAACTTTTATATTTATTATAACATATATACACACACATACATATATATATATATATATATATATATTTATAAATATAAAAAATAGCGGTAAACCCGAAACGGTACACCGGTATTGACCGGTATCCGAAATATATCGTACCGCTGGGCAAACCGGTACAACCTCCGGTACGGTATTGACTCCCTTGTTCTATACATATTTTGCCACTTAATTTTTTTGAAAAATTCAAGTGGAACTCGATATTGCTAATTTCGAGTTCCACTTAAAAATATACATTAAACTCGATTTTTAGGATATCGAGTTTACACATAACTCGATTTTGTTAAAACTGAATTTCAAAAATGGAGACATTTTGCTAAATAATTTCAAAATAGAGACATTTAGTTGCATAATTTCTAAATTAAAAGTAAATGCCGGCTTTCTCCTATAGAGTAGAACAGTCTTGAAAGCGATAATTGCTCTCACTTCGAAAGATTTTTCTGTTATTGGTGAGTAGTCAATTCACCTCAAAGATATAATAAAATCACCAACTACATACAACAGTTTTAGAAGTTTCCTCTTAAAAGAATTTCTTAGGAGATTATATATTTGACTAAGTAATGTAAGAAAAATGCAAGTTCTAGTTCATAAAAAAATGGAAGTTGTAATAAACTTATTTTGGCCACAACTAACAGATCATGAGTAGTTTCAATATAAAATTATGGCTTTCTTTTTTTTTTAGACTAAATAAACACACATAAAAAAGAGAAAAAAATTTTAACTCAAAGGCATATTACAAACTCTACTTAAAAAAAAAAAGGGTAAAATTGTATTCCCCAGGGGCCGGGGGCAGATGCCCCTCGTGAACTTTAAAATTTTTCTACTAATAATATTATAATGAACTAAAATACTTTATTTCACCCTGACACAAAAGACAAAAAAAAATTTCTCAATTCACCGTACCTTTTCTAAGTAGACTTCTACACCTACTACAATTCTAATATATAAAAGTAATATCCTATCCGAGGAGCTCAGCTTCCTCGGACTATATTCCTCCCCCTTTTCCTCGTGTGGCCCTCTATTTCGGGGCATCTTCTGGCTATTTGTTCCTCCTCGGACAAATCCACATACAGGGCCTAAGGCCCAGCATACAAGTTTGGGCTCTTATCCCCACAGAAACTATTTAACAAAATGATCATGTTTTTTAAACTCGACTAAATCGAGTTAGAGGTGGAACTTGACGTTAGAGTTCTATACATATTATGCCACTTAATTTTTTTGAAAAATTCAAGTGGAACTCGATATTGCTAATTTCGAGTTCCACTTAAAAATATACATTAAACTCAATTTTTAGGATATCGAGTTTACACATAACTCGATTTTGTTAAAACTGAATTTCAAAAATGGAGACATTTTGCTAAATAATTTCAAAATAGAGACATTTAGTTGCATAATTTGTAAATTAAAAGTAAATGCCGGTTTTCTCCTATAGAGTAGAACAGTCTTGAAAGCGATAATTGCTCTCACTTCGAAAGATTTTTCTGTTACTGGTGAGTAGTCAATTCACCTCTAAGATATAATAAAATCACCAACTACATACAACAGTTTTAGAAGTTTCCTCTTAAAAGAATTTCTTAGGAGATTATATATTTGACTAAGTAATGTAAGAAAAATGCAAGTTCTAGTTCATAAAAAAATGGAAGTTGTAATAAACTTATTTTTGGCCACAACTAACAGATCATGAGTAGTTTCAATATAAAATTATGGCTTTCTTTTTTTTTAGACTAAATAAACACACATAAAAAAGAGAAAAAATTTTTAACTCAAAGGCATATTACAAACTCTACTTAAAAAAAAAAAAGGGTAAAATTGTATTCCCCAGGGGCCGGGGGCAGGTGCCCCTCGTGAACTTTAAAATTTTTCTACTAATAATATTATAATGAACTAAAATACTTTATTTCACCCTGACACAAAAGACAAAAAAAAAGTTCTTAATTCACCGTACCTTTTCTAAGTAGACTTCTACACCTACTACAATTCTAATATATAAAAGTAATATCCTATCCGAGGAGCTCAGCTTCCTCGGACTATATTCCTCCCCTTTTTCCTCGCGTGGCCCTCTATTTCGGGGCATCTTCTGGCTATTTGTTCCTCCTCGAACAGATACACACACAGGGCCCAAGGCCCAGCATACAAGTTTGGGCACTTATTCCCACAGAAACTATTTAACAAAATGCTCATGTTTTTTAAACTCGACTAAATCGAGTTAGAGGTGGAACTTGACGTTAGAGTTCTATACATATTTTGCCACTTAATTTTTTTGAAAAATTCAAGTGGAACTCGATATTGCTAATTTTGAGTTCCACTTAAAAATATACATTAAACTCGATTTTTAGGATATCGAGTTTACACATAACTCGATTTTGTTAAAACTGAATTTCAAAAATGGAGACATTTTGCTAAATAATTTCAAAATAGAGACATTTAGTTGCATAATTTGTAAATTAAAAGTAAATGCCGGTTTTCTCCTATAGAGTAGAACAGTCTTGAAAGCGATAATTGCTCTCACTTCGAAAGATTTTTCTGTTATTGGTGAGTAGTCAATCCACCTCTAAGATATAATAAAATCACCAACTACATACAACAGTTTTAGAAGTTTCCTCTTAAAAGAATTTCTTAGGAGATTATATATTTGACTAAGTAATGTAAGAAAAATGCAAGTTCTAGTTCATAAAAAAATGGAAATTGTAATAAACTTATTTTTGGCCACAACTAACAGATCATGAGTAGTTTCAATATAAAATTATGGCTTTCTTTTTTTTTAGACTAAATAAACACACATAAAAAAGAGAAAAAAATTTTCACTCAAAGGCATATTACAAACTCTACTTAAAAAAAAAAAAGGGTAAAATTGTATTCCCCAGGGGCCGGGGGCAGGTGCCCCTCGTGAACTTTAAAATTTTTCTACTAATAATATTATAATGAACTAAAATACTTTATTTCACGCTGACACAAAAGACAAAAAAAAATTTCTCAATTCACCGTACCTTTTCTAAGCAGACTTCTACACCTAGTACAATTCTAATATATAAAAGTAATATCCTATCCGAGGAGCTCAGCTTCCTCGGACTATATTCCTCCCCCTTTTCCTCGCCTGGCCCTATATTTCAGGGCATCTTCTGGCTATTTGTTCCTCCTCGGACAGATCCACAGACATGGCCCAAGGCCCAGCATGCAAGTTTGGGCTCTTATCCCCACAGAAACTATTTAACAAAATGCTCATGTTTTTTAAACTCGACTAAATCGAGTTAGAGTTGGAACTTGACGTTAGAGTTCTATACATATTTTGCCACTTAATTTTTTTGAAAAATTCAAGTGGAACTCGATATTGCTAATTTCGAGTTCCACTTAAAAATATACATTAAACTCGATTTTTAGGATATCGAGTTTACACATAACTCGATTTTGTTAAAACTGAATTTCAAAAATGGAGACATTTTGCTAAATAATTTCAAAATAGAGACATTTAGTTGCATAATTTGTAAATTACAAATAAATGCCGGTTTTCTCCTATAGAGTAGAACAGTCTTGAAAGCGATAATTGCTCTCACTTCGAAAGATTTTTTTGTTATTGGCGAGTAGTCAATTCACCTCTAAGATATAATAAAATCACCAACTACATACAACAGTTTTAGAAGTTTCCTCTTAAAAGAATTTCTTAGGAGATTATATATTTGACTAAGTAATGTAAGAAAAATGCAAGTTCTAGTTCATAAAAAAATGGAAGTTGTAATAAACTTATTTTTGGCCACAACTAACAGATCATGAGTAGTTTCAATATAAAATTATGGCATTCTTTTTTTTTAGACTAAATAAACACACATAAAAAAGAGAAAAAAATTTTAACTCAAAGGCATATTACAAACTCTACTTAAAAAAAAAAAAAAGGGTAAAATTGTATTCCCCAGGGGCCGGGGGCAGGTGCCCCTCGTGAACTTTAAAATTTTTCTACTAATAATATTATAATGAACTAAAATACTTTATTTCACGCTGACACAAAAGACAATAAAAAATTTCTCAATTCACCGTACCTTTTCTAAGTAGACATCTACACCTACCACAATTCTAATATATAAAAGTAATATCCTATCCGAGGAGCTCAGCTTCCTCGGACTATATTCCTCCCCCTTTTCCTCGCCTGGCCCTATATTTCAGGGCATCTTCTGGCTATTTGTTCCTCCTCGGACAGATCCACATACAGGGCCCAAGGCCCAGCATGCAAGTTTGGGCTCTTATCCCCACAGAAACTATTTAACAAAATGCTCATGTTTTTTAAACTCGACTAAATAGAGTTAGAGTTGGAACTTGACGTTAGAGTTCTATACATATTTTGCCACTTAATTTTTTTGAAAAATTCAAGTGGAACTCGATATTGCTAATTTCGAGTTCCACTTAAAAATATACATTAAACTCGATTTTTAGGATATCGAGTTTACACATAACTCGATTTTGTTAAAACTGAATTTCAAAAATGGAGGCATTTTGCTAAATAATTTCAAAATAGAGACATTTAGTTGCATAATTTGTAAATTAAAGGTAAACGCCGGTTTTCTCCTATAGAGTAGAACAGTCTTGAAAGCGATAATTGCTCTCACTTCGAAAGATTTTTCTGTTATTGGTGAGTAGTCAATTCACCTCTAAGATATAATAAAATCACCAACTACATACAACAGTTTTAGAAGTTTCCTCTTAAAAGAATTTCTTAGGAGATTATATATTTGACTAAGTAATGTAAGAAAAATGCAAGTTCTAGTTCATAAAAAAATGGAAGTTGTAATAAACTTATTTTGGGCCACAACTAACAGATCATGAGTAGTATCAATATAAAATTATGGCTTTCTTTTTTTTTTTAGACTAAATAAACACACATAAAAAAGTGAAAAAAATTTTAACTCAAAGGCATATTACAAACTCTATTTAAAAAAAAAAAAAAAAAGGGTAAAATTGTATTGCCCAGGGGCCGAGGGCAAGTGCCCCTCGTGAACTTTAAAATTTTTCTACTAATAATATTATAATGAACTAAAATACTTTATTTCACGCTGACACAAAAGACAAAAAAAAATTTCTCAATTCACCGTACCTTTTCTAAGTAGACTTCTACACCTACTACAATTCTAATATATAAAAGTAATATCCTAGCCGAGGAGCTCAGCTTCCTCGGACTATATTCCTCCCCCTTTTCCTCGCGTGGCCCTCTATTTCGGGGCATCTTCTGGCTATTTGTTCCTCCTCGGACAGATCCACATACAGGGCCCAAGGCCCAGCATACAAGTTTGGGCTCTTATCCCCACAGAAACTATTTAACAAAATGCTCATGTTTTTTAAACTCGACTAAATCGAGTTAGAGGTGGAACTTGACGTTAGAGTTCTATACATATTATGCAACTTAATTTTTTTTAAAAATTCAGGTGGAACTCGATATTGCTAATTTCGAGTTCCACTTAAAAATATACATTAAACTCAATTTTTAGGTTATCGAGTTTACACATAACTCGATTTTGTTAAAACTGAATTTCAAAAATGGAGACATTTTGCTAAATAATTTCAAAATAGAGACATTTAGTTGCATAATTTGTAAATTAAAAGTAAATGCCGGTTTTCTCCTATAGAGTAGAACAGTCTTGAAAGCGATAATTGCTCTCACTTCGAAAGATTTTTCTGTTATTGGTGAGTAGTCAATTCACCTCTAAGATATAATAAAATCACCAACTACATACAACAGTTTTAGAAGTATCCTCTTAAAAGAATTTCTTAGGAGATTATATATTTGACTAAGTAATGTAAGAAAAATGCAAGTTCTAGTTCACAAAAAAATGGAAGTTGTAATGAACTTATTTTTGGCCACAACTAACAGATCATGAGTAGTTTCAATATAAAATTATGGCTTTCTTTTTTTTAGACTAAATAAACACACACAAAAAAGAGAAAATTTTTTTAACTCAAAGGCATGTTACAAACTCTACTTAAAAAAAAAAGGGTAAAATTGTATTCCCCAGGGGCCGGGGGCAGGTGCCCCTCGTGAACTTTAAAATTTTTCTACTAATAATATTATAATGAACTAAAATACTTTATTTCACCCTGACACAAAAGACAAAAAAAAAGTTCTTAATTCACCGTACCTTTTCTAAGTAGACTTCTACACCTACTACAATTCTAATATATAAAAGTAATATCCTATCCGAGGAGCTCAGCTTCCTCGGACTATATTCCTCCCCGTTTTCCTCGCGTGGCCCTCTATTTCGGGGCATCTTCTGGCTATTTGTTCCTCCTCGGACAGATCCACATACAGGGCCCAAGGCCCAGCATACAAGTTTGGGCTCTTATTCCCACAGAAACTATTTAACAAAATGCTCATGTTTTTTAAACTCGACTAAATCGAGTTAGAGGTGGAACTTGACGTTAGAGTTCTATACATATTTTGCCACTTAATTTTTTTGAAAAATTCAAGTGGAACTCGATATTGCTAATTTCGAGTTCCACTTAAAAATATACATTAAACTCGATTTTTAGGATATCGAGTTTATACATAACTCGATTTTGTTAAAACTGATTTTCAAAAATGGAGACATTTTGCTAAATAATTTCAAAATAGAGACATTCAGTTGCATAATTTGTAAATTAAAAGTAAATGCCGGTTTTCCCCTATAGAGTAGAACAGTCTTGAAAGCGATAATTGCTCTCACTTCGAAAGATTTTTCTGTTATTGGTGAGTAGTCAATTCACCTCTAAGATATAATAAAATCACCAACTACATACAACAGTTTTAGAAGTTTCCACTTAAAAGAATTTCTTAGGAGAATATATATTTGACTAAGTAATGTAAGAAAAATGCAAGTTCTAGTTCATAAAAAAATGGAAGTTGTAATAAACTTATTTTTGGCCACAACTAACAGATCATGAGTAGTTTCAATATAAAATTATGGCTTTCTTTTTTTTTTAGACTAAATAAACACACATAAAAAAGAGAAAAAAATTTTAACTCAAAGGCATATTACAAACTCTACTTAAAAAAAAAAAAGGGTAAAATTGTATTCCCCAGGGGCCGGGGGCAGGTGCCCCTCGTGAACTTTTAAATTTTTCTACTAATAAAATTATAATGAACTAAAATACTTTATTTCACCCTGACACAAAAGACAAAAAAAAATTTCCCAATTCACCGTACCTTTTCTAAGTAGACTTCTACACCTACTACAATTCTAATATATAAAAGTAATATCCTAACCGAGGAGGTCAGATTCCGCGGACTATATTCCTCCCCCTTTTCCTCACGTGGCCCTCTATTTCGGGGCATCTTCTGGCTATTTGTTCCTCCTCGGACAGATCCACATACAGGGCCCAAGGCCCAGCATACAAGTTTAGGCTCTTATCCCCACAGAAACTATTTAACAATATGCTCATGTTTTTTAAACTCGACTAAATAGAGTTAGAGGTGGAACTTGACGTTAGAGTTCTATACATATTTTGCCACTTAATTTTTTTGAAAAATTCAAGTGGAACTCGATATTGCTAATTTCGAGTTCCACTTAAAAATATACATTAAACTCCATTTTTAGGATATCGAGTTTACACATAACTCGATTTTGTTAAAACTGAATTTCAAAAATGGAGACATTTTGATAAATAATTTCAAAATAGAGACATTTAGTTGCATAATTTGTAAATTAAAAGTAAATGCCGGTTTTCTCCTATAGAGTAGAACAGTCTTGAAAGCGATAATTGCTCTCACTTCGAAAGATTTTTCTGTTATTGGTGAGTAGTCAATTCACCTCTAAGATATAATAAAATCACCAACTACATACAACAGTTTTAGAAGTTTCCTCTTAGAATAATTTCTTAGGAGATTATATATTTGACTAAGTAATGTATGAAAAATGCAAGTTCTAGTTCATAAAAAAATGGAAGTTGTAATAAACTTATTTTTGGCCACAACTAACAGATCATGAGTAGTTTCAACATAAAATTATGGCTTTCTTTTTTTTTAGACTAAATAAACACACATAAAAAAGAGAAAAAAATTTTAACTCAAAGGCATATTACAAACTCTACTTAAAAAAAAAAAAAACGGGTAAAATTGTATTCCCCAGGGGCCGGGGGCAGGTGCCCCGCGTGAACTGTAAAATTTTTCTACTAATAATATTATAATGAACTAAAATACTTTATTTCTCCCTGACACAAAAGACAAAAAAAAATTTCTCAATTCACCGTACCTTTTCTAAGTAGACTTCTACACCTACTACAATTCTAATATATAAAAGTAATATCCTATCCGAGGAGCTCAGCTTCCTCGGACTATATTCCTCCTCCTTTTCCTCGCGTGGCCCTCTATTTCGGGGCATCTTCTGGCTATTTGTTCCTCCTCGAACAGATCCACATACAGGGCCCAGGGCCCAGCATACAAGTTTGGGCTCCTATTCTCACAGAAACTATTTAACAAAATGCTCATGTTTTTTAAACTCGACTAAATCGAGTTAGAGGTGGAACTTGACGTTAGAGTTCTATACATATTTTTTCACTTAATTTTTTTGAAAAATTCAAGTGGAACTCGATATTGCTAATTTCGTGTTCCACTTAAAAATATACATTAAACTCGATTTTTAGGATATCGAGTTTACACATAACTCGATTTTGTTAAAACTGAATTTCAAAAATGGAGACATTTTGCTAAATAATTTCAAAATAGAGACATTCAGTTGCATAATTTGTAAATTAAAAGTAAATGCCGGTTTATTCCTATAGAGTAGAACAGTCTTGAAAGCGATAATTGCTCTAACTTCGAAAGATTTTTATGTTATTGGTGAGTAGTCAATTCACCTCTAAGATATAATAAAATCACCAACTACATACAACAGTTTTAGAAGTTTCCTCTTAATAGAATTTCTTAGGAGATTATATATTTGACTAAGTAATGTAAGAAAAATGCAAGTTCTAGTTCATAAAAAAATGGAAGTTGTAATAAACTTATTTTTGGCTACAACTAACAGATCATGAGTAGTTTCAATATAAAATTATGGCTTTCCTTTTTTTTAGACTAAATAAAAACACATAAAAAAGAGAAAAAAATTTTAACTCAAAGGCATAGTACAAACTCTACTTAAAAAAAAAAAAAGGGTAAAATTGTATTCCCCAGGGGCCGGGGGCAGGTTCCCCTCGTGAACTTTAAAATTTTTCTACTGATAATATTATAATGAACTAAAATACTTTATTTCACCCTAACACAAAAGACAAAAAAAAATTTCTCAATTCACCGTACCTTTTCTAAGTAGACTTCTACACCTACAACAATTCTAATATATAAAAGTAATATCCTATCCGAGGAGCTCAGCTTCCTCGGACTATATTCCTCCCCCTTTTCCTCGCGTGGCCCTATATTTCAGGGCATCTTCGGCCTATTTGTTCCTCCTCGGACAGATCCACATACAGGGCCCAAGGCCCAGCATACAAGTTTGGGCTCTTATCCCCACAGAAACTATTTAACAAAATGCTCATGTTTTTTAAACTCGACTAAATCGAGTTAGAGGTGGAACTTGACGTTAGAGTTCTATACATATTTTGCCACTTAATTTTTTTGAAAAATTCAAGTGGAACTCGATATTGCTAATTTCGAGTTCCACTTAAAAATATACATTAAACTCGATTTTTAGGATATCGAGTTTACACATAACTCGATTTTGTTAAAACTGAATTTCAAAAATGGAGACATTTTGCTAAATAATTTCAAAATAGAGACATTTAGTTGCATAATTTGTAAATTAAAAGTAAATGCCGGTTTATTCCTATAGAGTAGAACAGTCTTGAAAGCGATAATTGCTCTAACTTCAAAAGATTTTTCTGTTATTGGTGAGTAGTCAATTCACCTCTAAGATATAATAAAATCACCAACTACATACAACAGTTTTAGAAGTTTCCTCTTAAAAGAATTTCTTAGGAGATTATATATTTGACTAAGTAATGTAAGAAAAATGCAAGTTCTAGTTCATAAAAAAATGGAAGTTGTAATAAACTTATTTTTGGCTACAACTAACAGATCATGAGTAGTTTCAATATAAAATTATGGCTTTCTTTTTTTTTTAGACTAAATAAACACACATAAAAAAGAGAAAAAAATTTTAACTCAAAGGCATATTACAAACTCTACTTAAAAAAAAAAAAGGGTAAAATTGTATTCCCCAGGGGCCGGGGGCAGGTTCCCCTCGTGAACTTTAAAATTTTTCTACTAATAATATTATAATGAACTAAAATACTTAATTTCACCCTGACACAAAAGACAAAAAAAAATTTCTCAATTCACCGTACCTTTTCTAAGTAGACTTCTACACCTACTACAATTCTAATATATAAAAGTAATATCCTATCCGAGGAGCTCAGCTTCCTCGGACTATATACCTCCCCCTTTTCCTCGCGTGGCCCTATATTTCAGGGCATCTTCTGGCTATTTGTTCGTCCTCGGACAGATCCACATACAGGGCCCAAGGCCCAGCATACAAGTTTGGGCTCTTATCCCCACAGAAACTATTTAACAAAATGCTCATGTTTTTTAAACTCGACTAAATCGAGTTAGAGGTGGAACTTGACGTTAGAGTTCTATACATATTTTGCCACTTAATTTTTTTGAAAAATTCAAGTGGAACTCGATATTGCTAATTTCGAGTTCCACTTAAAAATATACATTAAACTCCATTTTTAGGATATCGAGTTTACACATAACTCGATTTTGTTAAAACTGAATTTCAAAAATGGAGACATTTTGCTAAATAATTTCAAAATAGAGACATTTAGTTGCATAATTTGTAAATTAAAAGTAAATGCCGGTTTTCTCCTATAGAGTAGAACAGTCTTGAAAGCGATAATTGCTCTCACTTCGAAAGATTTTTCTGTTATTGGTGAGTAGTCAATTCACCTCTAAGATATAATAAAATCACCAACTACATACAACAGTTTTAGAAGTTTCCTCTTAAAAGAATTTCTTAGGAGATTATATATTTGACTAAGTAATGTAAGAAAAATGCAAGTTCTAGTTCATAAAAAAATGGAAGTTGTAATAAACTTATTTTTGGCCACAACTAACAGATCATGAGTAGTTTCAATATAAAATTATGGCTTTCTTTTTTTTTAGACTAAATAAACACACATAAAAAAGAGAAAAAAAATTTAACTCAAAGGCATATTACAAACTCTACTTAAAAAAAAAAAAGGGTAAAATTGTATTCCCCAGGGGCCGGGGGCAGGTGCCCCTCGTGAACTTTAAAATTTTTCTACTAATAATATTATAATGAACTAAAATACTTTATTTCACCCTGACACAAAAGACAAAAAAAAATTTCTCAATTCACCGCACCTTTTCTAAGTAGACTTCTACACCTACTACAATTCTAATATATAAAAGTAATATCCTATTCGAGGAGCTCAGCTTCCTCGGACTATATTCCTCCCCCTTTTCCTCGCGTGGCCCTCTATTTCGGGGCATCTTCTGGCTATTTGTTCCTCCTCGGACAGATCCACATACAGGGCCCAAGGCCCAGCATACAAGTTTGGGCTCTTATCCCCACAGAAACTATTTAACAAAATGCTCATGTTTTTTAAACTCGACTAAATCGAGTTAGAGGTGGAACTTGACGTTAGAGTTCTATACATATTATGCCACTTAATTTTTTTGAAAAATTCAAGTGGAACTCGATATTGCTAATTTCGAGTTCCACTTAAAAATATACATTAAACTCGATTTTTAGGATATCGAGTTTACACATAACTCGATTTTGTTAAAACTGAATTTCAAAAATGGAGACATTTTGCTAAATAATTTCAAAATAGAGACATTTAGTTGCATAATTTGTAAATTAAAAGTAAATGCCGGTTTTCTCCTATAGAGTAGAACTGTCTTGAAAGCGATAATTGCTCTCACTTCGAAAGATTTTTCTGTTATTGGTGAGTAGTCAATTCACCTCTAAGATATAATAAAATCACCAACTACATACAACAGTTTTAGAAGTTTCCTCTTAGAATAATTTCTTAGGAGATTATATATTTGACTAAGTAATGTATGAAAAATGCAAGTTCTAGTTCATAAAAAAATGGAAGTTGTAATAAACTTATTTTTGGCCACAACTAACAGATCATGAGTAGTTTCAACATAAAATTATGGCTTTCTTTTTTTTTAGACTAAATAAACACACATAAAAAAGAGAAAAAAATTTTAACTCAAAGGCATATTACAAACTCTACTTAAAAAAAAAAAAAACGGGTAAAATTGTATTCCCCAGGGGCCGGGGGCAGGTGCCCCTCGTGAACTGTAAAATTTTTCTACTAATAATATTATAATGAACTAAAATACTTTATTTCTCCCTGACACAAAAGACAAAAAAAAATTTCTCAATTCACCGTACCTTTTCTAAGTAGACTTCTACACCTACTACAATTCTAATATATAAAAGTAATATCCTATCCGAGGAGCTCAGCTTCCTCGGACTATATTCCTCCTCCTTTTCCTCGCGTGGCCCTCTATTTCGGGGCATCTTCTGGCTATTTGTTCCTCCTCGAACAGATCCACATACAGGGCCCAGGGCCCAGCATACAAGTTTGGGCTCCTATTCTCACAGAAACTATTTAACAAAATGCTCATGTTTTTTAAACTCGACTAAATCGAGTTAGAGGTGGAACTTGACGTTAGAGTTCTATACATATTTTTTCACTTAATTTTTTTGAAAAATTCAAGTGGAACTCGATATTGCTAATTTCGAGTTCCACTTAAAAATATACATTAAACTCGATTTTTAGGATATCGAGTTTACACATAACTCGATTTTGTTAAAACTGAATTTCAAAAATGGAGACATTTTGCTAAATAATTTCAAAATAGAGACATTCAGTTGCATAATTTGTAAATTAAAAGTAAATGCCGGTTTATTCCTATAGAGTAGAACAGTCTTGAAAGCGATAATTGCTCTAACTTCGAAAGATTTTTATGTTATTGGTGAGTAGTCAATTCACCTCTAAGATATAATAAAATCACCAACTACATACAACAGTTTTAGAAGTTTCCTCTTAATAGAATTTCTTAGGAGATTATATATTTGACTAAGTAATGTAAGAAAAATGCAAGTTCTAGTTCATAAAAAAATGGAAGTTGTAATAAACTTATTTTTGGCTACAACTAACAGATCATGAGTAGTTTCAATATAAAATTATGGCTTTCTTTTTTTTTAGACTAAATAAACACACATAAAAAAGAGAAAAAAATTTTAACTCAAAGGCATATTACAAACTCTACTTAAAAAAAAAAAAGGGTAAAATTGTATTCCCCAGGGGCCGGGGGCAGGTTCCCCTCGTGAACTTTAAAATTTTTCTACTAATAATATTATAATGAACTAAAATACTTAATTTCACCCTGACACAAAAGACAAAAAAAAATTTCTCAATTCACCGTACCTTTTCTAAGTAGACTTCTACACCTACTACAATTCTAATATATAAAAGTAATATCCTATCCGAGGAGCTCAGCTTCCTCGGACTATATACCTCCCCCTTTTCCTCGCGTGGCCCTATATTTCAGGGCATCTTCTGGCTATTTGTTCGTCCTCGGACAGATCCACATACAGGGCCCAAGGCCCAGCATACAAGTTTGGGCTCTTATCCCCACAGAAACTATTTAACAAAATGCTCATGTTTTTTAAACTCGACTAAATCGAGTTAGAGGTGGAACTTGACGTTAGAGTTCTATACATATTTTGCCACTTAATTTTTTTGAAAAATTCAAGTGGAACTCGATATTGCTAATTTCGAGTTCCACTTAAAAATATACATTAAACTCCATTTTTAGGATATCGAGTTTACACATAACTCGATTTTGTTAAAACTGAATTTCAAAAATGGAGACATTTTGCTAAATAATTTCAAAATAGAGACATTTAGTTGCATAATTTGTAAATTAAAAGTAAATGCCGGTTTTCTCCTATAGAGTAGAACAGTCTTGAAAGCGATAATTGCTCTCACTTCGAAAGATTTTTCTGTTATTGGTGAGTAGTCAATTCACCTCTAAGATATAATAAAATCACCAACTACATACAACAGTTTTAGAAGTTTCCTCTTAGAATAATTTCTTAGGAGATTATATATTTGACTAAGTAATGTATGAAAAATGCAAGTTCTAGTTCATAAAAAAATGGAAGTTGTAATAAACTTATTTTTGGCCACAACTAACAGATCATGAGTAGTTTCAACATAAAATTATGGCTTTCTTTTTTTTTAGACTAAATAAACACACATAAAAAAGAGAAAAAAATTTTAACTCAAAGGCATATTACAAACTCTACTTAAAAAAAAAAAAAACGGGTAAAATTGTATTCCCCAGGGGCCGGGGGCAGGTGCCCCTCGTGAACTGTAAAATTTTTCTACTAATAATATTATAATGAACTAAAATACTTTATTTCTCCCTGACACAAAAGACAAAAAAAAATTTCTCAATTCACCGTACCTTTTCTAAGTAGACTTCTACACCTACTACAATTCTAATATATAAAAGTAATATCCTATCCGAGGAGCTCAGCTTCCTCGGACTATATTCCTCCTCCTTTTCCTCGCGTGGCCCTCTATTTCGGGGCATCTTCTGGCTATTTGTTCCTCCTCGAACAGATCCACATACAGGGCCCAGGGCCCAGCATACAAGTTTGGGCTCCTATTCTCACAGAAACTATTTAACAAAATGCTCATGTTTTTTAAACTCGACTAAATCGAGTTAGAGGTGGAACTTGACGTTAGAGTTCTATACATATTTTTTCACTTAATTTTTTTGAAAAATTCAAGTGGAACTCGATATTGCTAATTTCGAGTTCCACTTAAAAATATACATTAAACTCGATTTTTAGGATATCGAGTTTACACATAACTCGATTTTGTTAAAACTGAATTTCAAAAATGGAGACATTTTGCTAAATAATTTCAAAATAGAGACATTCAGTTGCATAATTTGTAAATTAAAAGTAAATGCCGGTTTATTCCTATAGAGTAGAACAGTCTTGAAAGCGATAATTGCTCTAACTTCGAAAGATTTTTATGTTATTGGTGAGTAGTCAATTCACCTCTAAGATATAATAAAATCACCAACTACATACAACAGTTTTAGAAGTTTCCTCTTAATAGAATTTCTTAGGAGATTATATATTTGACTAAGTAATGTAAGAAAAATGCAAGTTCTAGTTCATAAAAAAATGGAAGTTGTAATAAACTTATTTTTGGCTACAACTAACAGATCATGAGTAGTTTCAATATAAAATTATGGCTTTCTTTTTTTTTAGACTAAATAAACACACATAAAAAAGAGAAAAAAATTTTAACTCAAAGGCATATTACAAACTCTACTTAAAAAAAAAAAAGGGTAAAATTGTATTCCCCAGGGGCCGGGGGCAGGTTCCCCTCGTGAACTTTAAAATTTTTCTACTAATAATATTATAATGAACTAAAATACTTAATTTCACCCTGACACAAAAGACAAAAAAAAATTTCTCAATTCACCGTACCTTTTCTAAGTAGACTTCTACACCTACTACAATTCTAATATATAAAAGTAATATCCTATCCGAGGAGCTCAGCTTCCTCGGACTATATACCTCCCCCTTTTCCTCGCGTGGCCCTATATTTCAGGGCATCTTCTGGCTATTTGTTCGTCCTCGGACAGATCCACATACAGGGCCCAAGGCCCAGCATACAAGTTTGGGCTCTTATCCCCACAGAAACTATTTAACAAAATGCTCATGTTTTTTAAACTCGACTAAATCGAGTTAGAGGTGGAACTTGACGTTAGAGTTCTATACATATTTTGCCACTTAATTTTTTTGAAAAATTCAAGTGGAACTCGATATTGCTAATTTCGAGTTCCACTTAAAAATATACATTAAACTCCATTTTTAGGATATCGAGTTTACACATAACTCGATTTTGTTAAAACTGAATTTCAAAAATGGAGACATTTTGCTAAATAATTTCAAAATAGAGACATTTAGTTGCATAATTTGTAAATTAAAAGTAAATGCCGGTTTTCTCCTATAGAGTAGAACAGTCTTGAAAGCGATAATTGCTCTCACTTCGAAAGATTTTTCTGTTATTGGTGAGTAGTCAATTCACCTCTAAGATATAATAAAATCACCAACTACATACAACAGTTTTAGAAGTTTCCTCTTAGAATAATTTCTTAGGAGATTATATATTTGACTAAGTAATGTATGAAAAATGCAAGTTCTAGTTCATAAAAAAATGGAAGTTGTAATAAACTTATTTTTGGCCACAACTAACAGATCATGAGTAGTTTCAACATAAAATTATGGCTTTCTTTTTTTTTAGACTAAATAAACACACATAAAAAAGAGAAAAAAATTTTAACTCAAAGGCATATTACAAACTCTACTTAAAAAAAAAAAAAACGGGTAAAATTGTATTCCCCAGGGGCCGGGGGCAGGTGCCCCTCGTGAACTGTAAAATTTTTCTACTAATAATATTATAATGAACTAAAATACTTTATTTCTCCCTGACACAAAAGACAAAAAAAAATTTCTCAATTCACCGTACCTTTTCTAAGTAGACTTCTACACCTACTACAATTCTAATATATAAAAGTAATATCCTATCCGAGGAGCTCAGCTTCCTCGGACTATATTCCTCCTCCTTTTCCTCGCGTGGCCCTCTATTTCGGGGCATCTTCTGGCTATTTGTTCCTCCTCGAACAGATCCACATACAGGGCCCAGGGCCCAGCATACAAGTTTGGGCTCCTATTCTCACAGAAACTATTTAACAAAATGCTCATGTTTTTTAAACTCGACTAAATCGAGTTAGAGGTGGAACTTGACGTTAGAGTTCTATACATATTTTTTCACTTAATTTTTTTGAAAAATTCAAGTGGAACTCGATATTGCTAATTTCGAGTTCCACTTAAAAATATACATTAAACTCGATTTTTAGGATATCGAGTTTACACATAACTCGATTTTGTTAAAACTGAATTTCAAAAATGGAGACATTTTGCTAAATAATTTCAAAATAGAGACATTCAGTTGCATAATTTGTAAATTAAAAGTAAATGCCGGTTTATTCCTATAGAGTAGAACAGTCTTGAAAGCGATAATTGCTCTAACTTCGAAAGATTTTTATGTTATTGGTGAGTAGTCAATTCACCTCTAAGATATAATAAAATCACCAACTACATACAACAGTTTTAGAAGTTTCCTCTTAATAGAATTTCTTAGGAGATTATATATTTGACTAAGTAATGTAAGAAAAATGCAAGTTCTAGTTCATAAAAAAATGGAAGTTGTAATAAACTTATTTTTGGCTACAACTAACAGATCATGAGTAGTTTCAATATAAAATTATGGCTTTCTTTTTTTTTAGACTAAATAAACACACATAAAAAAGAGAAAAAAATTTTAACTCAAAGGCATATTACAAACTCTACTTAAAAAAAAAAAAGGGTAAAATTGTATTCCCCAGGGGCCGGGGGCAGGTTCCCCTCGTGAACTTTAAAATTTTTCTACTAATAATATTATAATGAACTAAAATACTTAATTTCACCCTGACACAAAAGACAAAAAAAAATTTCTCAATTCACCGTACCTTTTCTAAGTAGACTTCTACACCTACTACAATTCTAATATATAAAAGTAATATCCTATCCGAGGAGCTCAGCTTCCTCGGACTATATACCTCCCCCTTTTCCTCGCGTGGCCCTATATTTCAGGGCATCTTCTGGCTATTTGTTCGTCCTCGGACAGATCCACATACAGGGCCCAAGGCCCAGCATACAAGTTTGGGCTCTTATCCCCACAGAAACTATTTAACAAAATGCTCATGTTTTTTAAACTCGACTAAATCGAGTTAGAGGTGGAACTTGACGTTAGAGTTCTATACATATTTTGCCACTTAATTTTTTTGAAAAATTCAAGTGGAACTCGATATTGCTAATTTCGAGTTCCACTTAAAAATATACATTAAACTCCATTTTTAGGATATCGAGTTTACACATAACTCGATTTTGTTAAAACTGAATTTCAAAAATGGAGACATTTTGCTAAATAATTTCAAAATAGAGACATTTAGTTGCATAATTTGTAAATTAAAAGTAAATGCCGGTTTTCTCCTATAGAGTAGAACAGTCTTGAAAGCGATAATTGCTCTCACTTCGAAAGATTTTTCTGTTATTGGTGAGTAGTCAATTCACCTCTAAGATATAATAAAATCACCAACTACATACAACAGTTTTAGAAGTTTCCTCTTAAAAGAATTTCTTAGGAGATTATATATTTGACTAAGTAATGTAAGAAAAATGCAAGTTCTAGTTCATAAAAAAATGGAAGTTGTAATAAACTTATTTTTGGCCACAACTAACAGATCATGAGTAGTTTCAATATAAAATTATGGCTTTCTTTTTTTTTAGACTAAATAAACACACATAAAAAAGAGAAAAAAAATTTAACTCAAAGGCATATTACAAACTCTACTTAAAAAAAAAAAAGGGTAAAATTGTATTCCCCAGGGGCCGGGGGCAGGTGCCCCTCGTGAACTTTAAAATTTTTCTACTAATAATATTATAATGAACTAAAATACTTTATTTCACCCTGACACAAAAGACAAAAAAAAATTTCTCAATTCACCGCACCTTTTCTAAGTAGACTTCTACACCTACTACAATTCTAATATATAAAAGTAATATCCTATCCGAGGAGCTCAGCTTCCTCGGACTATATTCCTCCCCCTTTTCCTCGCGTGGCCCTCTATTTCGGGGCATCTTCTGGCTATTTGTTCCTCCTCGGACAGATCCACATACAGGGCCCAAGGCCCAGCATACAAGTTTGGGCTCTTATCCCCACAGAAACTATTTAACAAAATGCTCATGTTTTTTAAACTCGACTAAATCGAGTTAGAGGTGGAACTTGACGTTAGAGTTCTATACATATTATGCCACTTAATTTTTTTGAAAAATTCAAGTGGAACTCGATATTGCTAATTTCGAGTTCCACTTAAAAATATACATTAAACTCGATTTTTAGGATATCGAGTTTACACATAACTCGATTTTGTTAAAACTGAATTTCAAAAATGGAGACATTTTGCTAAATAATTTCAAAATAGAGACATTTAGTTGCATAATTTGTAAATTAAAAGTAAATGCCGGTTTTCTCCTATAGAGTAGAACTGTCTTGAAAGCGATAATTGCTCTCACTTCGAAAGATTTTTCTGTTATTGGTGAGTAGTCAATTCACCTCTAAGATATAATAAAATCACCAACTACATACAACAGTTTTAGAAGTTTCCTCTTAAAAGAATTTCTTAGGAGATTATATATTTGACTAAGTAATGTAAGAAAAATGCAAGTTCTAGTTCATAAAAAAATGGAAGTTGTAATAAACTTATTTTTGGCCACAACTAACAGATCATGAGTAGTTTCAATATAAAATTATGGCTTTCTTTTTTTTTAGACTAAATAAACACACATAAAAAAGAGAAAAAAATTTTAACTCAAAGTCATATTACAAACTCTACTTAAAAAAAAAAAAGGGTAAAATTGTATTCCCCAGGGGCCGGGGGCAGGTGCCCCTCGTGAACTTTAAAATTTTTCTACTAATAATATTATAATGAACTAAAATACTTTATTTCACCCTGACACAAAAGACAAAAAAAAATTTCTCAATTCACCGTACCTTTTCTAAGTAGACTTCTACACCTACTACAATTCTAATATATAAAAGTAATAAAACCAATGGATCCCACTTAATAATGAAAAAAAAAAAAAACCGTTTGGATAAGCATTCCTATGGAATTGGAAACCCATAGGTAGCCCAATGTTTCTGAACCTTTCTAAAAGCAGAGGGAAGAAGACCCGGTCAGTTCATTGCATACACAAGGAGTCTTTGTGATTAAGTGAACGTTTAGATAGAGCTGAAATTTTTTTTCAGCTGCTTTCAATGTCTGGCAGTGGATCTGTGTACTGTTTATAGAATTCATAAACTTCTTTTTTCAATAAAACTTTCATTAAAAATAGATTTTATGGCACTGTTCACATATTTAAAAATTATTTTACTACTGTGTTTTTAGTTTTCAGCAATAAACGGTATCCAAGGTAGACTTTGACAGGGTCCTAACGAGTAACAACTATAGGTCTTAGCCTATAGCTGCGGGTGGAAAAACGCAGCTATACGCTCAAAGCTGTAGACGTAGTTAAAAAAATGTAGCTATAGACCCGCAAGTAGACGTGGCAAAACGAGCGGGTCGGGTCGGGTTCGGGTTGGGTCAATTGGGTTGGCGGGTCAAACAGGTCACGGGTTAAAACGGGTCACTTTTAAACGAGTCAATCGGGTTGCGGGTTGGGTCGGGTTGACCCGTATTTTTCAAACAAGTTTTTTTTTTTAAAACAAATCAATGACAACCTGTTTAGGGAGAACGAATAAAATTAATTAAGCAAATGAATTGCACTTAATGCCACTTGTTAATATCCTTTCAATTCTGACAGTTTTGACTTTTGAGCGTGATAAAAATTATTTATAATCATAAATTCATGATGAAAAAAGTCTTCAATGTTAATAGTTCACTGCCAAAATGCATATAATTACAAAGTGTGGAATGCCGAATGTGTGAACTGTGAAGACTGAAGAAGGGCAGAGGCCGGACTTTTGAGTTTGGAGGCGCAAGAGAACTCAACTTAGAGAAGTAGAGGAAGTGAGGAACTTTCACTTTTCAGGTTTGTTTGTATTGTATAGTTGTATTGTGTTTGTGCATTTTGTGCTTTGGCCGAGTGATGGACTACAGGTCTACAGCTAGCAAGCATTGAATGAGTTTTTTTTCTTTTTTTTAATGGTTGTGGCAACCTTGGCCGGTTGGCCCTTGACCCTTGTCACTTGTGTAGTGACTTGTCTTTTCTACTATCAAGTGTCAAGCACAGTAACATTGATGGTTGTGATAAACATTGAATATATTATTACTAGTTTTGATACTTTGTGCTTTATGCACGTAGTATCATGACGTAATTAAAAACAAAAAAAAAAATTTAGCGATTTTTTTTTTAACGGGTCGAATCACGGGTTATTCGGGTTGGGTCGGGTTGACCCACAAAAAAATCGGGTCGAGTCATGGGTCAACTCGTTTTTGTTTTGAGTCATAAAAATCAGGTTCATGTCAAATATTTTTCGGATCGGGTCAGAAAATTTTGACCCGTATTGCCATGTCTACCCGTAGAGGGGTATCGTCACGCAGAATAAGCCGCGTTTGTAAATGTGGCTATAAAAAACGCGACTATACCTTGTAGTTGCGATATATCCCTCATTTTTTGTAGTGTTTGTTAGCAAAAATAGACTTTTTTGTTATATTTTGTGATGTCCTGAGACTTTCCAATCCTGTACCTTTTGTAGGCATAGAGAACGATGACCGGGTCAATGCCCAAGTTTAAAGGTTTGAAGAAATTAGTCTTCCTCCAAAAGTGAGAGTCTATTGCTTTAGGTCGTCTCTATTAATTCTAGGAAGCTACGTTGTAGAATCCCTCCCAGTCCCAGTGGTGTAATTAATACTCACCGGTGATAGACAAATATTGATAGTGATGTTGGACTTTGACGTAAGTGATTTGCATTAATTGTGTATTCTTTTTTTTCTTTTTTTCTTCAAGTTGTTTGTTTGTGTGATTTCTATAGGCTTATTATTTCTGTTAGAGGAAATATAATCTTGTCCAAATCTTGTCCATGTGTTGACAGGACTAGACATGGTAATATGGGTCAGAAAATTCTGACCCGACCCGACCCGAAAAATACCTACCCCGAACTTGATTTTTTTTATCCGAAGTAAAAACGAGTTGACCCGTGACCCGACCCGATTTTTTTACGGGTCAACCCGACCCGTTAAAAAAATTTGCTAAAAAAATATTTTAATTACGTCCTGATACTAGGTGCATAAAGTACAAAGTACCGAAACTAATAATCAATATATTATAGAGAATGACTATTTAATTCATTAAAACCGTTTCTCAAAAAAAAAAAAAAAAAAATCATGAAAACCAATAAGAGCTAGCTAGCCTAGCTTCAGTGCTTGCTAATTGCCTACAACACGTTACACAAGGGCCAAGGCTGTCAAAAGTTATTAGTCAAGACAGCCATTAAAAATAAAAAAATAAAAAATCTCATTCAGCTAAGCTGTGGTCCATTGTCCAAACTCCAAAAGACCAAAGCCAAAGGCACAAACAAATGAACAATGCACAAAGCCACAAACGGCAAACCTGAAAGTTGAGCACATTGCTGAAATGAAGGTGGAGAGCATTGAGACTACATTGTATAAGCATTTTTCAGAATATGAATGCCCCAAGCCTATGGCCACTACAAATGTTTCATCTTGTGTTAGGAGTTCTAGTCATACTAGCAGTGCTGTGGATGATCTTGATGATGATGAAGATAAGGAAGATGATGTAAGTGAATTGCATTTTGTTTGGTATATGTTGTGCTATGTTTTTTTTTTTAATAATAAAGATTGTAATGTTGTGTGGTATTATTTTTCATTGCATTTTTTTTTTTAATGATTAGGAATTTGATCATTATGAAAGTGGTCATGGTGCCAAAACAAAAAAATCTCAGTTGGACTTGTATTTAGAAGAGTCTAGACTTAACGATAAGCAAAATTCAAAGTTAGAAGTTCTCTCTTGGTGGAAAGAGCATTACAATCGGTTTTTAGAGCTCTCTTTAATGGCATGGGATCTCATGAGCATTCCGATATTCATTGTTGCTTCTGAATCAAGTTTTGCACTAGGAAAAAAATTCTTACTCCGTATCGATCACGTCTTTTACCTGAGAATGTGGAAGATACGTTGTGTACTAAAAGTTGGCTATATGGATTGGAAGGTAATTTAATTTTTTTATAGTCATAATTATACAATTTTAATTCTTTATTGATTTGCTTTCATGGTACATTAAGTTATATTAAAATATTGTATTGTAAATGAAGATGTTGACGAAATTGGCCAACTTGAACTACAATTTGTAAGTATGAATATTTGCAGTGCTGAATCTGCTACCAACATTGAGTAGATTGAGATTGAGGTGTAATTCTTATAAAATATTTACTTATTCTTCTTTACTTAATATGTTATGTTTATTTTTAAATCTTTTTTTTTTTAAATTTATCTTTTTAAGTAACCTAACTTTACTATTATTTTAAATGTTACAGGAACATGTGCACTTAAGAAGACCGATAACTTGTTACTTTACTAGCTTACTTGTTTTGTTTGTTTTAAGATTTATCTCTTTTTGAAGATGTAAACTTGTAATTATATGCATTTTGACAGTGAACTATTAACATTGAAGACTTTTTCTATTATGAATTTATGACTATAAATAATTTTTGTCATGCTCAAAACTATAAAAATTGGAAGGATATTAACAAGTGGCATTAAGTGCAATTCATTTGCTAAATTGATTTTATTCATTCTCTCTAAACAAATTGTCATTGATTTGTTTTTGTATTAGAAAAAAAAACAAACAAACAAACAAACAAACTTGTTTGAAAAATACGGGTGAACCCAACCTGACCCGACCCATAACTCGATTGACCCGTTTTGACTCGCGATCCGTTTAATCCGCAAACCCAATTGACCCGACCCGACCCGCCCATTTTGATATTTGCCACGCCTATGTGTTGTTTCCAAGTAATCAGAAAATATGAAAGCAAGTCACAATTATCGAATTCCCAAGGAAATACAACTTCAAGGGAGTTGAGGTAAGAGAGGAAGTCTCCTTGAAGGCACAGTTGCGGCAAATGGTGGACCAACAACTGTGCAAATGACATCATATTCTTCGAGTGCATGAAAATTCTTCATGAATTATTGAACATGCAAGTTAACTATCATTTGGACCATTTGTAAGCAGACGAAAAGATGAGGCCCGTCTATTACGCTAGACATGAAGTGAATGTTTATGGTGGATTTATGGTTTACGTACACTTTACATCTTGATCAAGTGCATGGGACATGGGCAGACTTTGACTTTCACAACGACTAGATTGCAGTATAGGCTGATTAGGGGGAAAAGTATACTAAAATTTAGTTTGACATGGGCAAACTGACTTAATTTAATAGCGTCCCTAGTTTGAACTTTATCACTTTATTCACCTCCTGAGGCTTGCGTGCTTCTATATTAAAAATAAAGCTAAATATGTTTTTTTTTTTTTTTTTCTTTTTTTAATGTTTCGCTTTTCTATTTAACTTTTTTTTTTTAAAAAAAATAAATAAAGAAAGCTAGAGAAAACAACATAAGAAGTGCTATTGGTAAAAAATTTATGCAATGTGTTAGAATTTCAAACATCTACAAATCCTGGGTCTAGTAACTGTATTTATCCTTTTATTTCTGTGTCTCTCTCTCCTTTAGCCACCGCTCTTTACCCTTCTCTAACACTTTTTTTATCCAAACTCAAAAGTCTCACCCATGTGTACCTGGAACATGTTTCTGCTGGCAAGCAGCAAGAACCAAGAAAAAGGTGGTGGTGGGTCCCATACTCATGTATTTTGTGCTCAATTTTCACAAATGAGTTGAAAGGAATTGCGGTGATGATGTTTATATATGGAGAGAATTTGGCTGAGACTAATTGTGCATATGGATTGAGGAGAGGGGAGGAAAGTAAAGTAAAATTAATAAAAAATTAATTTATTTTTGGCAAATTCTATTCTATTCCTTTCTACTTCCTCTCTCTCTCAATTCAAACAAATTCTAAGGATTTGGAAAATTAATGTGACATAGATTTCGAAAGAGATAAGTTTGGTGGAAGTTAAAAGAGAAAATGAGTGTGTACGTGTTCTAACTTCCTCCAAAAGAATGTGTTATTGAGTTTCCAAAACTTGTGTTCTTGACTTTTGAACACTTCTAAGAAACTCTATTTTGGTTTTTTGAAAAATGGGTTTCTTTTGGAGTTTTTGTGTATATCGGTATATCCTCTTTTTTATATATATATATATATATATATATATATATATTATATGGGTACTAATTTTAGCAATTTTATTTTATAAAATTACACTTTTTCCCCTTAACAATATCATTGATTCTTTTAAGAGTATTGTTATAGTCACAAATTTTTCTACAATATTTTTACAAATTGTTAAGGTAGCAAATTCTTATTAATTTGCATTTGTGCCCACCACTTACATTATTTTTTTTACTTATCAATAACTACTCATTACATTAGCAATTTGTAAAAAAAACAAATTGTAGCTCTAACATTTTCCTTATTTTAAAGACCATTAAAAAAAATTTATAAGTCTAAAGTCTAAAACAAAATATACAAGCCCAACAAAATTATTCCAACAACAAAAATTACCAATAATAAAACTTAAAAAAAAAAAAAAAAAAAAAAACCTAGTCAACCAATTTTACCCAAAATAAACAATCTGACCCTTTAAAAATTTTTAAACAACTAGCAGCTAAGTCAAAAGCCGAAATCACTGCACACAATTAGTAACAAAGCTGCCTCCCTAACTCTAACTTCTGACTCTGTCCTGAGAGAGAGAGAGAGAGAGAGAGAGAGAGAGAGAGAGAGAGAGAGAGAGAGAGAGAGAGAGGAAATGAAATGCAAAGTTGAAGTTCTATAAGTCATTGCATGGATTTTTTTACATATATATAGCACCTCTTTATCTTGTTTTCTTTAGTGTTTTTATGTTTTTTTTTTTTTAATTATTTATGATTTTAATGGGAAGAGGGAGAAGAGAGACATTAAAAAATTACAAAAAGACATATTTATCCTAAATTTTAATATAGATGAGTTACGAAAGTCTGACGGAGGCAACCTCAAATAAATATAGTAATAAAGTTCAAATTATGAGTAGATACAACTAAATTAGGCCTAATTACAAGTGGATTTATAGTACTTTTTCCATACATTAAAATTTCAGGGGTTATTTTTGGGGTGAGGTCGAGGGGTGGGTTAAGAATGATCATTTCTTCTAGGATAACCAAATTTGCTACAATTATTTTTACATACCTTAATAATATATGTGATTGTGATTAGTAAATAATCATTTTATATAGGCCAATAACTTTATCTTTATTATTCACAATCATTCATATTATTGTTGTTTTAAAAATTATAAAACAAACAGGCTTTAAAAACAATATAGTCAATTGCCTAGAAGTGAAGGAAATTTGTCCTTTACATCCAAAATTAATAAAACTCAAAATCACGGCTTTAATCTTAAACAAAGCATGCAAATTGCACTCGATAGTTAAATTAATTATTAAAACTAATTAATGGTTACGTATTCCCAATAATAACAACTACAAGTAACTCAAATGAAAACCTAACAACTTGCTCTAGTGTATGTGATACCTCCAAGGACCAAGGTTAGCTTCTTCTTTTAATTTTTTTTAGGTTTTAACTTCAGCAACAGTATTATGAGTTGAACCTTCCCAAAATTATATTCTTAATCACATAATTAACTCAATTTATTACAGATGTGTAAGACCTGGTATAATTCACGATCCACTACAACCAAAATATGTTGTCCACGAGTAGGGATGGCAATGGGGCGGGGCAGGGCCGAATGATGTGATCTTCGCCCCCGCCCCGCATAGATTTTTCTTGCCCCATCCCCGCCCCGCCCCGCATGATGGTGAAAATTTCTTACCCCATCCCCGCCCTTTAAGGCCCCGCGAAGCCCCGCCCTACACTGCAAAACTTTATTTCTTGTTAATTTTCCCTACAACTATTACCATTTTTCCAAATAAAATGACATGTTTCAATAATAAAAATATACTTGAAATTATAAATAAATTTATCCTATCAAATCAAACTATTTTTTAGCAAAAACTAAATAATTAATATTATCTAAATGTTTAACAAAACAATATCACAAGAAAAATCTCATAGTATGACACAATAAAATAATCCAAACTCCTAATACATGATTGATGTCATCATATCGGCAATCAAACCAATAGGGAAACATATTCCTCATCATCTCGTTCTCCATTCACCACCTCATATTTCTAACATGAAAATTCAAAAACAAAAACCCAGCTCGTAAAATATATATGGATTTTGACAAGCATAAAGAATCAGTGTTGTTAAGCAAAGTGAAATCCCAATGGGAATTCCAAGTGTTAAGAGAAAAGGGAGTGTGTGACGGCGTACCTTATATTTTATAACAGCCAATGAGCCAAATGCCCACACAAAATTACAAAAACAATGACACAGGCAAATATTTAGAGCCTCAGACCCGTACCTCATTAAAAAAAAATTATATTATGTTCATGATGAAAAGTAAGTTGAAAAAGATGTATAAATCATGAATGAAATCAGTAATTCAATAGTATATAAATTTGTTTCTAATAAAGAAAAAAAAACATTAAAATTGGTACCTTATTTCCAACTTTGCTAGAGAGAAAAAAGAGGTAGAGTCACGTTAGATAGAATAAAATAAGTTGATGATATTTTTTGTTTAAATAATAGGGTTTTAGGGTATGAAAAAATTACAATTTAACCTTTATAATGCGGGGCGAGGTGGGGATTGGGCGGGGCGGGGCGAGGTGGGGATGGGGCGGGGCGGGGCGGGTCTAAAAAGTGTAAACCCATCCCCACCCCGCCCCATGGTGCGGGTTTAAAATCTCGCCCCATCCCCGCCCCACCACCTTTGCGGGGCAGGAAAAACCCGCACGGGCGAAGCGGGGAGGGGTGGGTCTAGCGGGGCGGGGCAAAATTGCCATCCTTATCCACGAGCAATCTAATTTGAATTTTAGCATTTTATCAAAAAATAAATTTAATTTAAAATTTGACAATCCGCAACATGCTTTGGGTACTATTCCAAAGTGACCGTGCGATATGGTGACTGAACACCTATGAAAGAAATTATACTCCCTTCATCCCAATTTGTTTGTCCTCTATTTCATTTTAGAATGTCCTAAAATATTGTCCTGTTTCTAAAAATAAAAGTTATTAGTTTACTAATGTTCTTATTATACCCCTACTTTATTTTAATAACTATTCGAAAAGAAAACTAACAAATATTTTTAAAAAAAATCAATCTAACTATGGCACCTTTTTAGTTGCCTCATTAAGAATAACTCTTTTTAAAAAAAGCTGATAAATTTATTTAAGAATAATTTTGTAAACTTATACATTTTTATAAGGCAGACAAGACAATAAATAATGTTCCCTTAAAAAATTTGACATTTCAAACAGAATAAACAAATTGGGATGAAGGGAGTAATATTTAGTCCCCACCAAAGTTGATAGGAACACGACATTTTCTACGCATAAAAGTCAAAGTTAATTTTATTTATGAAGGTAATCAAAGTTGTTAATATATCTAAGTCTTTCAAATAAATCTATAAAACATGAGGATTTATAACTTTCAAATTTTCATGGATTAGTGAAATATAGTGATTGATATTTAAGGCTTCAAAAAACAAAACTAATTAAAATACTTAACTCTTTCTCTATCCCAAAATGTTGATTTTGTTTGGAAAATCCAAATTTTTAAGGAAACATCATTTAATGTATTGTTTATCTATCAATTAAAAGGGGGAAATTATTAGATACTCCATGAGTACCATAAATGCATATTTCCCAATCTTACATAATTGTGGGTTCTACTAATTAAATTTATGGTGAGACTTACAATTCATGTGAGAGAAGAAAGTACGCATTTATGGTACTTCGAGAGTCAATAATTTTCCATAAAAAGATACAAATTTCTAGTACCATAATGTATTGAACAAATCTTGCCTACCACCGCGCAACCTTGGTGCGGTCGTCACTCCATAAGTATAAGTGCTTGTGGAGTGTGGGAGGTAACAACCGAGGTTCAAGTCTCCAGAAGGGAGATTCACACATATATACACTTAAATTAGGCTAGAGTAGAAATTCTATCTGTGGGGGCGAGCCCAACGCTGCGAATTGGGCCCAGGGCCCAATTTGTATACCATTGTTTGTCCGAAGAGGTGAAAGGGATCAGGGCTGTGCCCGTTTGGTGGAAATACGCTTGGAGAGGAATACTGGGATACGTCCGAAGACTATCCTGCTTGTCCGAAGAGGTCCCATCGTCGGATCATCATGGTGCTTAATCAATCAAATATGCTGGGGGCAAAAGCGACCTTCCCAATTGATTCCACGGAGGAGAGAAAATCCTGGGCGTGCTTGGGGATGAGGAGAGCATAAAAATATCTTAAAGGAAAAGCTGCTACCACCGCATTTAATGCACTGCAGCAGCTTTCCTGGCCGCATTTATGTGGAGAAGACACCTGAACAGTTCAACCTCAGCTACCACCACTCACGGCATACTAAAGCAGATATCTGATGTGACGGGTACTCAAGTGGACGCTTGGATGAAGAATAAATGTACGGTAAAGATGAAGAAGGAGGGGGATATATAAAGGGAAGAAGCCTCTGAAGAAGGAGGGAGAAAAATTGTATTCACTAAGTTAATAAATACTAAGTCTCTTTGGACCAAAGAGAATTTTTACTAAATATTAATCTGAACGTCTTTTTACCCTGACTCGCATGCATAAACCGTTGCTAAATCCATAACCAGCCCAGCTGTTTAACCCATTCTCTACAAATTTATTGTTGGGGATTTGTTGGGCTCACGATACGCAAAGTTGGTGCCTAGCCCATCAAATTTCAACCCTACACTATCTTATATATATAAAAAAATAAAAATAAATAAAATAAATAAAAAAATCTTGCCTCTTTTTTTCCCTTAGTGTATAGTTGTGTAGATATTTTCCCTTAATGCTACTCTAAATGTATTGTATATATATTATATGGTGCTAAATAAGAGACTTTATATAAAATCTTACATTTAAAACTCAATCTGATATAAAAACATTTTTATGAAAGAAGGTAATGGCACTAATGGCCATTTTGACTGCAATTTTCGGCTAATTTTACTTGTGAGTTTTTAGACCCCTTAAAACACAGTTGGATTAACCTAGTTAATAAACCAAGTTATTACTTAGTCTAAATTAAAGATCTAGGTTAACACAACCATATAATCATATCAATATAAAGTGCGGAATATAAAAAACATAAAGATATGATGACTCAGAAAACCAAATCGGTAAAAAACCTAGGGAGGATTTAACCTATCTATCCTCAAGATAAACCTGAATCCACTATGAAAGAATCGAAGTTTTACAATAGCGATTTAGACCACTAACATCCTATTGTTATATCATGTAGAAAACTTACTGACACGACCACATGCAAGCTCCGAGACCACGGACTCCTTCTTTCTTGGATTCTCCAGCAAGTACAAGCACTCTCGCTTGTATATCTTTAAGCTCTTTAGTGTAACAACTGAATGATCATCAAGCTCTCAATGAAATCTCCTTCTTGATAATCTTAAGCATGTGTGAAGGCAACCACCTCTCAGATCTCACAAGAGATTCACACACACAGCAAATAGAGCAATCTCAAAAACGTGGCTAGGGTTTCCCTTTTATACCGAGGGTAAAACATAAAACCCTACATGTCATATGAGCTTAGGGCTGAATTAGAAATTCTGCAAAAAAAACATTTTGCTCGACTTTTGATCGTTCGAGTCTAATTCTCAATCAATCGAGCCAGACCGAATTGCACAATGAATTCTGCAGCAGCTCGATTCCAACTTTACATAAAACACATACACTTTGAGCAAGTCTAAAACAAGACTAAACAACCTATTTTGATCATGGTTTGCCAACAATACAAATTAGAATTCTAATACATTAGTTCATAAGTATATAAAACCTAACAAACTCCCCCTTTGGCAATCTATGACAAAACACAAACACAGTACTCAAAGTTATAAATAAAAGCCCTTTACAAACATAATGCCCATTACAAAATAATCCAACCTAACTACTATCTATCAGTTGAAAGTGTAGACAGCAGCACGACTGAATCAACCTATATATTTCTTGAAATACTTAACAAACACATAAACGCATGTGTGGAAAATACAAGTAAAACAAAAATAAATTCTTGACTTCACAAAACACAAAACAAAGACATATATCATGAATAACTCATAAATATAAATCAATGAGCAGTGAAACAAGAAACATAGATAACAATGTATCTCCCCCTAACATGAATAGCCCAAAAACAATACATCAAGAGCCAAAAAGAATACATACATAGTTAAGCAACTAGATACAATCTAAATAACTCCACAAGCTCCAAAACATAAAAAAAACTCTCCCCCTAACAAAAAAAAAAAAAAAAAAAAAAAACTCTACAGGATTCAAATGTACTCTCCCTTTTTGTGACAGAATGTCAAAGGGCATCAGAATCCATCATCAAAAGGAGGTGGCGAAGGCGAACATTGAAGATGTGCCAAATCTGCTCGCAAAGCTCGGAGCTCATCAAACATGTCCACCAAAATTTGACCATGCACCGCCTAAACGGTTATGACAATCTCCAAAGTACGACGAATGTCAAAGCCATTTGAAGTAGATGGTGGAGGAACAACAGCAGCACCAGCACCAGCAAGATCAGCAGACGCCTCACCAAAAGTAGTTACTATAGAAGAAGGAGGGGGTGCGGTACCAAAAGGCTCAACACGAGGGCGTTTAGAGCTCTCTCTCATCTGAGCAGCCCTCTGCCTAAGAAATGTGGCACCTATGGGAGCAATAATGTGTACGGGCTCAGAAGCGAGGAAGTCATCTAATCCTAAAAACAATAAAATCCTATGAATGAAAACAGGATGAAAAAGTGATGTCGCGGAAGCCTGAAGAAAGCACACACGATGCTCTCTTGATGGAACAGAAACTAAACTGTTAGTTTCTGGTAGTAAACCTCGAATCCACGAGGGGTTTCCCTGAATCCACAAGGAGAATAAAACTGGAATCCACCAGAAGAAAATTTGACAAAATGTCTGTGTTTATTAATAATCAACTATCTTGCCACTGACGGCTACAAAACATATAAATACTAAGGAAAACGTCTAAAACCCTAATTCGCACTAATTACGCGATTAGGGGACAAATTACTGAATTTTACCAAAAATAGCAAAATTGAGTTAAATGCAGAATCATAACCTACTGACCTTAAGGGTCGTCCCAAAACAGACGGGACCTTATTCTGACTTTTAAACTAAAAGTTATTAAGGAAACACGAATAATACTATAAATAGCAAAAACAATGTTTTCAGGGCCTTAACGAAGGAATTCGCCTAAATTTTGGCGACGTTCATGGCATTTGACATGAATCTGGATCAGAACGCCGTTTCCCTTCAACCTGCCAAATTTCATTCAATTCCGACACTGTCACCCCGATGACCCCCTACTGGCACCCCCCTTTGAGCCTGCGTTGTGACTTCCTGCGCCCCTGCTGCTCTAGGAAGGCATGTGCTGTCTGTTCTACATCAGTCCCCCCCCACTTGAAAAGAACTCGACCCCGAGTTCCCCCTATCTGGTTCATCAGGAGGATGATAATCATACAAGTCAGCAACATTGAAGGTAGAAGAAATGTTCATATCTGGAGGAAGAGCAACCACATAAGCATTGTTGTTGATCTTCTTAGTAATCTGAAATGGCCCATACTTCTTGTCCTTCAATTTGTTGTAGGTACCAACAGGAAATCTTTCCTTTCTAAGATAGACCAGCACTAAATCCCCAACATTGAAGATCTTCTCACGCCTCTTTTTATCAGCAGCTTCCTTGTACTTGGCATTTGTAGCTTCAAGCTTCTGCCTCACCTCCTCTTGTATGGCCTGAATACGGTCAGCCATATTCTCTGCTGCTTGACTCACTCCTGGAAGCTCAGGTAAAGGTACCAAGTCCAAAGCGTGTTTTGGGGGCACGCAGTAGACGATGGCAAATGGAGACTTACCAGTGCTTCTATTAACTGAGCTATTGTATGCAAACTCTGCTTGGGACAATGCAAGATCCCACTGCTTGGGCTTTTCACCTGAGATACACCGGATCAGATTCCCCAAAGTGCGATTAACCACTTCTGTCTGGCCATCAGTCTGTGGATGACTAGTGCTGCTGTAATTCAAGGAGGTATCAAAACGCTTCCACAAAGTCCGCCAGAAGTGACTAATGAACTTAGTATCCCGGTCAGAGGTGATGGACTTTGGCACTCCATGCAAACGCACAACTTCTTTAAAGAACAAATTGGCCACTCGAGTAGCATCTGAAGTCTTCTTGCATGCTATGAAATGGGACATCTTCGAGTACCTGTCAACCACAACAAAAACAGAATCCATACCTCTCTGGGTTCGAGGAAGACCCAATATAAAGTCCATAGACAGATCCTCCCATGGTGCTTGTGGAACTGGCAGAGGCATGTATAAACCAGTATTCTGAGACTGACCCTTAGTAGTTTGGCAGATTGGACACTTCCTCACATGATTGCCAACATCCCTCTTGAGTTGTGGCCAATAATACCTCTCTTCCACCAGTGCTATAGTCTTATCTCTGCCCATATGTCCACCTAGACCTCCACCATGCAGCTCCCTAATAATCTGCTCCCTTAATGAACTTTTAGGGATGCATAATTGGTTACCCCGAAAGAGGAAACCATCCTGGATGTACATACTGTTGATAGCAGTATGAGTTTGATGACACTTACCCCAAATATCACCAAAATCCTCATCATTCTCGTACAGCTCCTTGAGGCAATCAAACCCTACAACTTCAGTACGTAGGGTGGTCAACAAAGATGCTCGCCTGCTGAGTGCGTCAGCCACCCTATTAGTGACACCAGACTTGTGCTTCAATGTGAAATGGAAGCGTTGTATATAAGCCACCCACCGAGCATGCATCCTGTTAATGCTAGCTTGACTGTTGATGTGCTTCAATGCCTGATGATCCGTATATAATACAAACTCTCTCTGAATCAGGTAATGCTCCCAATGTTTAAGAGTCCGTACTACAGCAAAGAACTCCAGTTCATAGGCCGACCATTTACTTCGAGCCTCACAAACTTTCTCACTGAAGAATGCTACTGGTCTGTTGTCTTGTGAAAGAACAGCACCTATCCCGACCACAGATGCATCACACTCCACCTGAAACACCTTGTCGAAGTTGGGCAATGCCAAAACAGGGGCTGTGCTCAACTTTTCCTTGATCAAGGCAAAGCTTTGTTCTGCCTCATTTCCCCATAAGAACCTCCCCTTCTTCAGACACTCAGTGATAGGGGCTACTATACTACTGAAATCTCGAACAAACCTCCGATAGAAGGTTGCTAGCCCATGAAAACTTCGCACATCACTCACTGTTTTCGGGGTTGGCCATTCTCTGATTGCACGGACCTTGTCCTCATCCACATGAATTCCATCTGCACTGACCACATATCCTAAGAACAGCAACTTATCAGTCAAGAAGCTGCACTTCTTCAAGTTGATATACAACTCATTGGCCTGCAGTATCGCCAATACTTCCCGTACATGATTATAGTGGGCTGCTTCTGTCTTACTGTAAATCAGGATATCGTCAAAATAAACAACCACAAACTTTCCAATAAATGGTTTCAATACCTGATTCATAAGTCTCATGAAAGTGCTGGGAGCATTAGACAACCCGAAAGGCATTACCATCCACTCGTACAACCCCTCCTTTGTCTTGAAAGCTGTCTTCCATTCATCTCCAGGTCTAATCCGAATCTGGTGATAACCACTCTTGAGATCCAGCTTGGTGTAACACTTGGACCCGCTCAACATATCAAACATGTCATCTAGTCGGGGAATAGGAAATCGATACCTGACTGTGATCTTGTTGATGGCTCGACTATCCACACACATACGCCAGCTACCATCCTTCTTCGGTGTTAACAATGCCGGTACTGCACATGGACTCATACTCTCTCTAATCTGCCCCTTGCTTAAAAGCTCATCCACCTGCCCCTGTAGAATTTGACCTTCTTGAGGATTCAACCTGTAATGTGGCAGATTTGGCAGACTAGCTCCAGGAACTAAATCAATGCAATGCTGGATGTCACGCATTGGTGGTAACCCTGCAGGCAGCTCTTCTGGGAAAAGCCCTTCAAACTCCTTGATTAATGGTTGAATTTCTTTAGGTACCTCAACAACCTTCTTTGGCTCGCCATCCGTCACCACTACAGCATATACCTGTTTCAATTCCTTACATTCCCTGTCAAACTCATCCTCATTGTTAACGATGAGAAGTGATGGCCTCCCCTCCACTTTAGAAGCTTTGGGTACACTGCCCTCCTTAATAGGACCAAGGACAATTTTTCTGCCATTCTTAAAGAACACATACACATTATCCTTACACCTATGAGTAGCATCTACATCATACTGCCAAGGCCTACCCAATATTAAATGACATGCATCCATCTCAACAACATCACAAACTACTTCATCTACATAACATTTACCCATAGAAAAAGTAACACGACACTGTTGAGTAACAAGAGTTTCCGTACCTTTCTTGATCCAACCTATCTTGTACGGAGAGGGATGTTTTTCTGTTTTTAGTCCCAGCTTGGTAACCAAACTCCTCGATGCAATGTTCTCTACACTGCCACTATCAATGATCAAATCACAGACCCTCCTATTGATGGTACATCGTGCTCGAAAGATCTCATTCCGCTGATCACCGTATTCCACCCTTGGTGCGAGCAACAACCTCTGAATCACCAAAGACCTCCCTAATGGCTCGCCTTCCTCATCTTCTTGGACCTCCTTGGGATCATAGGCATATGGATCAGCATCGTTGTACCCCTCTTCATCCTCCTATTCACCTTCTATCTCGCCCTCTTCTGCCACCACCAGATTCACTGCGGCTCGCTTAGGGCAAGTACTAGATCGATGTCCTGGTTCTCCGCATCTGTAGCACTTGTTCCCAGTTGGCCTAGCATAAGGGTTGGCATTCGCTATCGGCTGGGCTGCAGAACCTGCTACTGCCACCGTAGACTGGTTGACACCATTGTTCTCCCTAACCACGGGTTGTGATTGTGGTGTAAACATGGGTTGTTTACCTTTGTTGGCAGTGGAACTAGAGGACTCCGAATTGCGATTGGAAAACTTCGAACCTGCCCTGAGATGCTGATATTCTATTTTCTTGGATAAGGTTACAGCCTCATTCAAAGTATATAGGGTTTGTAAGGATACCTGATCTCGGATGGAAACTCGTAACCCGTGTACAAATCTGGATATCCGTTGATCTTCAGTTTCCTCCAAATCATTGCGATTCGCCAACCTGTCAAACTCCTCCATGTACTCATTAACTGTCCGAGTACCCTGCCTGCAATCCTGGTACTGCCTGAACAATTCCTGCTGGTAATCCGGTGGTAAGAACCGATCTGCCATTAATCTTTTCATTCTCCTCCATGATCGAATTGGAAGCTTTCGTTCACGGGTACGGTTTAATTGAACACGATCCCACCAGGCAGATGCTCCTCCCTTTAATTTGTAAGCCACCAAACACACCTGTTTGTCATCCGGTGTGCCCATATAATCGAAAAACTTCTCCACCTCACTGACCCAATCCAGATACTCTTCAATTGATACATTACCATTAAAGGATGGTAACTCTATTTTCATCCGATAGTCCCTCTGCTCCTGATAGTCTCGGCCATTATCCCTCACAGGACCACGATGGTTTCCAAGGACTCTCTCTGCATACTCCTCGTCTTCACTGTCTTCTTCATTGTAGTCTGGCTGCCTGTTCCGGTTTGGACCACGATAGGGAGGGCCACGCGCTCGGTTATCACGTCGCTCTCCGTCATCGCGATTAGGGTTTCTGTTAAGTAAGGCGGCAAGTGCTTCTTGAATCTGGTCCAGAGTCTGCTGGGTTGATTCACGAAATTGTTGATTTTCATCACGAAAATCAAGGAACTCAGCCCTAGTGAGGACTGGGTTGTTGACGTCGTCACCGCCGTCATTGTTGTGGTGGTTACCGTCTCGCCGGTTAGCCATCAGACCAGGGTAAATCAAGGCTTTGATACCAACTGATGTCGCGGAAGCCTGAAGAAAGCACACACGATGCTCTCTTGATGGAACAGAAACTAAACTGTTAGTTTCTGGTAGTAAACCTCGAATCCACGAGGGGTTTCCCTGAATCCACAAGGAGAATAAAACTGGAATCCACCAGAAGAAAATTTGACAAAATGTCTGTGTTTATTAATAATCAACTATCTTGCCACTGACGGCTACAAAACATATAAATACTAAGGAAAACGTCTAAAACCCTAATTCGCACTAATTACGCGATTAGGGGACAAATTACTGAATTTTACCAAAAATAGCAAAATTGAGTTAAATGCAGAATCATAACCTATTGACCTTAAGGGTCGTCCCAAAACAAACGGGACCTTATTCTGACTTTTAAACTAAAAGTTATTAAGGAAACACGAATAATACTATAAATAGCAAAAACAATGTTTTTAGGGCCTTAACGAAGGAATTCGCCTAAATTTTGGCGACGTTCATGGCATTTGCATGAATCTGGATCAGAACGCCGTTTCCCTTCAACCTACCAAATTTCATGCAATTCCGACACTGTCACCCCGATGACCCCCTACTGGCACCCCCCTTTGAGCCTGCGTTGTGACTTCCTGCGCCCCTGCTGCTCTAAGAAGGCATGTGCTGTCTGTTCTACATCAAAAAGAGCATGAGATGTAGAGGAACTCCTATGAACTTTATTCAAAGAACTAAGAAACAGATGAGGAAAACTAATAGAAGCATCCGAAACAAGCGTAAACAAAAATGCTCATCGCTCCAAAGGAATGGTGTGCAGATAAAAGATAGGCCACAAAGAATGACACGCTATCCTAAAGAAAAGATAGTGTAACTCGGTGAGCTCAGCAGCAGTGATCCGAGGATCATAACCCCACTAGATAAAAGACCCAGTGATGTAAGACATGATGTCGTCCAAGGGAGGAGACTCATCATAGGGATAGATAGGATACTGGACCACAGGTACCCCAAAAGCATCAGCCACTACATTAGGAGTAATGGTAAACTCTACACCTCATATCCAACTCTTTACTAAAGTGTTGGAATCATAGACGTGGATAGCGAGGTTTGAGTAGAACTCTCTAATCAGGGCAAATGGAGAAGGATAATCAATATCCAAAAGTGGCAACCAGCCTCAACGCTCAAAGTTTGCCCTAATGGCAGGATCAAGCTCATCGAACAACACCTTACGCTCAGCCCAAATTTTTCTCTTAAGGTTAAGTGTCTCAAAGGTCTATTGGTTTTTCTCACTCGGAAACCTCTCACTATCAAAACACGGAGCAGGAGGTGGGGGAGCAGACTTATTAGCTCTAGTCTTTCTAGGCATGGTGCTAAGGTAAGGACAAGACACAAGGACAGAGCCAAAAAATCAAAAAAGAAAAACCAAGGGCAGACTGCAAGTTAGCACAAAAAAATATAGAAATAACAATCTATATGATGCATGAATAGATAAATGTCATAATGCATGCCCTAATGCAGTGATAACAAGTTCAATTTAAATTAAGAATCACAAAATTGGCTTGATCATAGAGTTTATAACAAAAACCCAAAAATTTTGAAAAACCACTTGTTCAATTTGTACTAAATTGACCAATTGATCATCACATAAGTTAGAAAACAGTTTATAATGATCCAATTAATCAATCCAACAAGTCAATTTCATCAATTAAACTCAATTTGAACAAAAACCCCAAATCGGGTAGTTTCAAGCCCTAGAATTTTAAAATTCTCCCAATACATCAAATTGATCAAATTAAACAACATAGATCATGTTTGTAACATCCCCCAACAAAAACCCATTGATCAATTGCAAGAAAACAAGCTTGAATCAACAAAAACCCCAAAAATCCATTGGTTCGAAATTTTCAAAAAATGCATGAAAAATGCATGAAACTTAAAAATAAATGCAAAAAAAAGGGTAAAATAGTCTTACCAGCCTTAGAAGACAAAAACCTTGCAAAAAGTTTGAGGGAAAACGACAAAAAATTGATTTGGAATCTTGACCAATCGAGTAGAGTGAGAAAGAGTTGAAAAACTTTTTGAAAAAATGGTTTAAACGCGTGAAACTCAAAGTTTTTTTAAAAAACTCTCTACACAATTTTCGATCGATTGAAAAACAGATTCGATCAGTCGAAAATGCTTCGATTGATCCATTAGCAATCGAGCACCGATCGAAATAGACAGAGACTCACAAACATTTGTAATCGCAATTTCTATCAGTCGAAAAACAGACTCGATCGATCGAAATTTTGAAAAAAATCACAGTTTTGAAAAACAAAGCATTTTGTGAGAAACTCCTCAAAGCATTGAATTTTATGAATAAAATGCGTGAGTATGAGATGAAATACTTTTCAAAAACACGTGTTTTGAACCCAAATTCCCAAAATTAAGATTTTCAATCAAAACCCTTATATTTTCAAGCATCAAACATGTTTTGCAAAAAAAAAAACTCAAGGAATTTTCAAACTTGGTTGGCCAAACCAAAATCACACACCATAACATGTACAAAGTTTATCAAAGAGTAACTTGTGTGGTGTGTGCAACTAGCAAAAACTTGAGATACATGTGAGGTGATATGTAAATAAAGACCAAGCACAAAGTCTACAAAATTCATCACATAGAATTTGAGAGAGACTATCACCTAAAGAGTTACATCATATAACTCTCACATCTCCTAAAATAAAAGCTTGCAATCATGTAAGTTTCTTGATTTGCCTCATATTGAACACACCAATTTTAATTGAGCAGAAACTTATTAAAATAGCCGGGATAATGTGCACACTAATTTTATTTGATTGATTTAATTATAGTCCAATAATGTACACACCAATTTTAGCATTTAAACTGAGGCTACACCTTATATTCTTTTTGTGCATGTGCTACACTTTCTCGAGCACAAAATTTTATGATATGCACTAAGGTGTTTATGATTGGCTAGTAAACAGTGGTGAGATAGTTATTTATGCCTTTCTCAAAAGGATCAAGTTCGACAATTAATGGCATGTGATTTCAAGATCAAGACAAAGTGATCAAAAACTATAAACATCTTTCTCACACAACATGCACTACAAAGCTCAAACTAGTAAAGTACAAGAAATAAGCTCATCAAAGCTAAACAAAGTACATAAACATGTTATGCAAAAATAAATTGGCCAACCTTGATTTCAAATCCAAGAAAATAATGCAAAACACAATTTGCTTCCCTTTTTCCTTTTTAGTTTTATTTTTATTTTTATTTTATTTTGAAAAGAAGAACAAAAAATAGTCCTAGAATGAAATGCATGAATGTTATGCAATGCAAGTCCTAGAAACAAAAAGAAAACAAAAACCAAAGAACAATGGTCACAAAGAGTAGAGCAATGAAGCACAAGGACCATGTATGAAAGACTCAATTAGATTAAGCCTTTTGCATCCAAAACTTTTTAGATGCACCTTGAGCATTGGAGTTCTTATTTACATTAGAGTGATTTCCAACTCCAGGATTGGAATAAAGGTTAAGAGTCTTTACCAATTTACCAATAAGTGCCATAGGATCTTGTGCTTGAGGCACAGACACTTTTGGTTTGTTTGCTCGCTTAGCAGCATGCAGCTTGTAACATTTTGGACGAATGTGCCCAGATTTTCCACAAAAATGACAAACCCATGCAGACTTAACTTGCAACTTGCCCTTAGGAGGATTAGGAGCCTTAAGTTTAGACTCTTGAAGATCAACCTTAATCTTCCTAGGAGGTGTAACATCTATAGATTTAGCAGCCTCACTCACAAAGGGTTTGATAACCTCACTCACAGGGGGTTCAGTAGAAGAAACAAAATTTGTGGAATGGGGTTCATGCACGGAAACGCTTTGTACAAAACCTAAGCCAGTTTTGTCAGAGGGAGACTTTTGAACACTCAGCATGTGGTCAAGTTTGGAGCTTGCAGACCTATTAGTTTGCTCTCTAGTAATAGATAATTCAAGTTCCAAATTATTAACTTTATCAAGTAAAAACATATTCTCAGTTTTCACATTGTTCAAAAGTTCATTAGCATCAAACAGTTTCACAAGCAAATTTTTCTTATCAAGTTCAAGAGCTGCAATTTTCTTTAAGTCTAATTCAACACTCATAGCATCCTTTGCAGCAACTTTGCAAAGTTTATTGTAGGCTTCCTGAAGATCTGCATCCTCAAAGAGTTTCCTGTCAGAAGGGTTCTCTTCAACATACAAGCTTTCATTGGCTATAGCAGTAGCAGTGAAAGCAATAAAATTTCCATCCTCGTCAGAACCAGACTCATCATCAGAAACTTCATTATCACTAAGGGTTACAGCCATAGCCTTACACTTAGACCTCAAGTATGTAGGACATTCATATTTCATGTGACTATACCCTTGACATCCAAAACATTGAGGACTTATAGAATTATTAGAAGATTGATCTACTTTTTCTCTAGGTTTCTTAGTATTGCTAACCTTAAAAGGATCATTCTTCCTAAAATTTCTAGGTTCAGCGGTCTTCTTACCTCTTGCCCTTCTATTGTTGTTTCTAAGAAAATTCCTAAAATTCTTGGCAAGGTAAACAATCTCTGTAGTAGAGAGCTCATCATCAAATCCACCAACATCAACATCATTAACTAACTAAGAGCCATTGATTTGGATTTGCAAGTTTTGGGTAGGTCCAACTCATAGGACTGAAGAGATCTTACATGTTCATCAACAGGGATGGAGTCCACATCCTTGCTCTCAGTGATGGCAGTCACTTTGGGTCTAAAATCTTCAGTTAAAGATCTAAGAATCTTCCTAACAATTTTAGGTTGATCATAGATTTCACCCAAGTTGTATGCAGAATTAACAATATCATTAAGCTTAGCATAGAATTCATCAAATGATTCATCATCAGACATCCTAATGCTTTCAAATCTAGTAGTTAATTGCTGCAACTTATTAATTTTAACAGCCTTTGTACCTTCATGCACAGTCTGGAGCATATTCCAAGCAGTATGAGCAACCTCAACATTAGAGATTCTCTTAAATTCCTTCATAGAAACAGCATTGAAAATTGCATTAATAGCTTTGCTATTGAAAGCAGTTGCTTCTTTCTGAGAATTTTGCCACTCACTCACAAGAGCAATAGGCTTCTCCCATCCGTACTCAACGGAGTTCCAGATTCTCTCATTAATAGATTTCAGGAATGCTTTCATCCTTACTTTGCAATAAGCATAATTATTCCCATCAAAGTGAGGAGGAATGACCAGAGAGTGTCTGTGTTAGATGACAACAGGGGTCAAGGATTAGTTCAGAGATCAAAAGATCTACAAAAATAGAGCTACCTACTTTGATACCGCTTGTGAGTTTTTAGACCCCTTAAAACACAATTGGATTAACCTAGTTAACAAGCCAAGTTATTACTTAGTCCAAATTAAAGATCTAGTTTAACACAATTATAAAATCATATCAATGTAAAGTGTGGAATATAAAGAACACAAAGATATGATGACACAGGAAAACCAAATCGGTAAAAAACCTAGGGAAGATTTAACATAACTATCCTCAAGGTAAACCTGAATCCACTATGAAAGAATCGAAGTTTTACAATAGCGACTTAGACCACTAACATCATATTGCTACCTCATGTAGAAAACTTATTAACACGACCACGTGCAAGCTCCGAGACCACAGAATCCTTATTTCTTGGATTCTCCAACAAGTACAAGCATTCTTGCTTGTATATATTTAAGCTCTTTAGTGCAGCAACTGAATGATCATCAAGCTCTCAATGAAATCTCCTTCTTGATAATCCTAAGCATGTGTGAAGGCAACCATCTCTCAGATCTCATAAGAGATTCACACACACAGCAAATAGAGCAACCTCAAAAATGTGGCTAAGGTTTCACTTTTATACCTAGGGCAAAACATAAAATCCTACACGTCATATGGGCTTAGGGCTGAGTTGAAAATTCTGCAGAAAAAACATTCTACCCGACTTTAAATTGGTCGAGTCTAATTCTCGATCGATCGAGCCAGACCGAATTGCATAATGAATTTTGTAGCAGCTCGATTCCAACTTTACATAAAACACATACACTTTGAGCAGGTCTAAAACAAGACTAAACAACCTGTTTTGATCATGGTTTGCCAACAATACAAATTAGAGTTCTAATATATTAGTTCCTAAGTACTTAGAACCTAACATTACTCAACTCTCCTTTACTCATCCTTCATCCAAATTGTCCATAAGTTTTGACCATTAATTTTGATCAATGTTTTACCCACCTTGATGATACGACAAAAAGAACCCAAGGATGTCATACAAAAATATATACTAACCAACTACAACATTAACTACTAGTGATGATTTACGAGTGGGGACACATGCCTATCCATCTCAATGGTACCTCTTGACGCAGAAATAACGATAATCTTTGGGTTCATTTACACAAGATTGATTGTTTGTGCAGTTATTTAGCTCTTTAACATCACATTCGTTAATGGCTGCATTTGTCCCAAAAAAAAAAAAAAAAAAAATTTAAGTTAATTGGAAGTTGTACTATAATCTAAAGCAATGACAAGCTAATGGAATGAATTTTCCAATATTTGTTTCACAGTAAAATATTTTCACTTAAAATTTTCAGTGGTAAGACATAAAATTTTTCAACCAAAAACCATTAAAACTAGTGTCTCCCAATAACTAGATTTGCGAAGGGAGAGCTATTTTGTGTTTTTTTTTTTTTTTAAATGTTTTATCATTTTTTTTTTTGGTAAAACGTTTAACAAAATTTTTATGTCCAACAAAAAAATATTTAAAAAAACTGGGGACATTGAGAAACGATTTGGTATTGTTTTCCAGAGGTGTACCCGACTCGCTATAACAGTCAATGGACTTATACATCTCCACCGCTTTTGGGGTAGTTAAGAGGAAAATTATTGTGTACTCCCGAAGTATCATAAATGCGTACTCCCTCCTCTCACATGAATGATGGCTTCCACTAATTAAATTCATGGTGAGACTCACCATTCATGTGAGATGGGAGAGTATGCATTTATGGTACTCTGGAAGTACCTAATAATTTTTCCAGTTAAGGCAGAGCAAAAGGAAATTATGTTTCTGCGGTTGCCATTAATATCATACCAAGCCAGGTGATTGAAGCCCATATTTATTTATGGGTCATGCTAACGAGTGTTCTTAGGGTATTGGTTAATAATCCACTTAAAAAAAAAAATTTATGGGAAAAAAAAAAATTAATGTTTTGACAGTTTTTTTTCATTTTTCATAAAAGTGATATTAAAATTTTCTTTAACTGAATTGTTAACAAATACCTTAAGGGTGCTCGTTAGCATTTTCCTCTATTTATTTATTTAATTTTTTTTTGCATGTCTTACTTTTTTTTTTTTAAATGTTTTATCAAATTTTCTTTCGTAAAACGTTTCACAAAATTTTACAAAAATTTTATGCTCAACAAAAAAATATTTGAAAAAACTGGAGATATTGAGAAATAATTTCATATTGTTTTCCAGAGGCATACCCGAGTCGTTGTAAGTTTGTACCAGTCAATGGAGTTAGACATCAAGATGTCCATATCGCGATCAATGGAAACGTTTTGTAGCAATGAGGTTTACAGTCTTTGGTTGTGGTTGACCAGACGACGAGTCACGATTGATAGAAAAATTTCTAGCTTGATCTTTCAGGTAACAAGTAACAACCTTCATTTATACCAAAGGGAGGGATATGGAATTTTTACATCTCCACAGCTTTCGGGGCAGTTAGGCAGAGCTAAAGGAAATTCTGTCGGTTCCATTAATATCACACCAACCCTGGTGGTTAGCATAAGCATTCCTATGGAATTGGAAACCCATAGGTAGCCCCAATGTTTCCGACCCTTTTTAAAAGCAAACGGGAAGAAGACCCGTTCAATTTAATGCATACACCGTGAGTCTTTGTGATTAATTAAACTTGTACGTTTTAGAAGTGCATGCTGCATTAATATATCAAAGGTAGACTTTGACAAGGTCCTAACGAGTATATTACCAAAATTCAAAAAAAAAAAAGAAAAAAAAAAGGACTAACGAGTAACGACTAATTTGTACTATTTGGACTGATCAATAATAATAGTATTATAACTACAGTGTTATCCTTCATTTTTTTATTTTTTTTATTTTTTATTGGAGTAAGAATATTTCTCTCTATTGTCTATATTTATGTATTAAAAGAGTTGTTGTGAATCGATTCAAATTAAAGAAAAAATTGAATATTTATTAATAAAATTTATCGTGCAAGAATAAAGATAGAGTCTCATTCCACATGTCAATATATGCCGACAAGAATGAAATTTATAGGAAGAGGAAAATCACTTTTTTTTTTTTTTTTTTTTTGTTTCTTTTGCTACATTTAGAAAAAAAAAATTGTTCTTTCTTTTAAAACTTTTATAACTAGAAAGTACTTTTGTTTCAATTTGAATTTTTTTTTTCAAGTTCTTTAAAAATGGGTTCTTACAAGTAACTCAAATTTCTCAAATTAAAAAAAGTAACTCAAAGGAAAGCCAAACAACCAGCTCTAGTGTTTGTGAAACGAGGACCAAGGGATTTTTTTTTTTTTTTTTTTGGGGGGTGGGGGCAGGCGGGGGTGTTTAACTCCAGCAACAGTATTATGTGTTGAACTTTACCAAAATTATAATCTTAATCACGTAATTAACTAAATCAAAAAACAGATGTGCATTTTATATAATTCATAATTGCCAAGGGCAAAAAGCCAAAAGTATATTCTCAAAATTCTATATCAAATAGGCTTCACAACATGATTTGGAGACTAATCGAAAGTGACCAGCATGTGATGGGTGATTGAACAATGGTTTGGTCTCTTATTTGATGTGGGCAAAGATTAGGTCTAGTACACTTGACCTATTTTATCTACATATAGGAAGAGATTATAATAAGAGGGTTCACAAATAAGAAATCTATTAGTGGTCTCTTATTAGCTAAATGCATTGATTTATTGAGAGAACAAGAGATTGAGTGCCCTCCAGACTTATTGGGGTTGATATTTTCACCTTGTGTGAGTGATGCTAAAAACAGGGACGGATCTATAAATTGACAAACTGGGCAATGGCCCCCCTAAATTGTTTTTTTTTTTTTTTTTTTAAATATTAGTATATTAATAGGTACTAATTTTAGTAATTTCGTTTAATAAAATTACATTTTGCCACACCGTAACAGTGCCATCAATTCTTTTAAGAGTAATGTTATAGTCTCACACTTTTTTACAATATTTTTACAAACTATTAAAGTAGCAAATTCTTATTGGTTTGTACACTTGCATCACTTTTTACTTATCAACAACCACTCACCACATTAGCAATTTGTAAAAATTTTGTAGTTTTAGCATTTTCCACCTTTTAAAGGCCAAAAAAATTAATAGTTTAAATCTAAAACAAAATATACAAGTCCAAAAAAATTTGCCCAACAACAAAAATTACTAATAATAAAGCTAAAATAAAATTAAGCTCAATCAATCTATTTTACCCAAAATAAACAACTTGGCGATTTAAAAAGTTTTAAACAAAAATCCTTAGTGATAAAGTAGTAGAGTCAAATGCCGGAGCTGCAGCACATAGCTAGCAGCAGAGCCGTCCCCCTAACTTCAAGCCCTGGCTCCGTCCCTAGTTGAAAATTAGGAAATATGTAGAATTCCAGCCCCACAAGAGATTAAGAAGGCAATCTAGGACATGCATGGCAGAACTAAAATCTCCAAGTCTTGATTGTTTCACAATGTTCGTTTACAAGAAGTATTAGGAGGTGGAGGGCTTTTGGGGGGGTGGGGGGTTGTGGGATTTATTGGTGAGCAATAGTGAGTGTAGTCGCTAGTTTCTTCAACATGGAAGAATGACAAAAGAGGTAAATAATTCACTAATCTTTCTCATCCCAAATATTCCAAAAAACTACCTCTTTAATTTAATTATTTTAGGCCTATTAGCATGTGTAATGTAGTGTATAAAACCATTACCAAGCTTATTGTAACATGACTTAGGAAATTTATTGTCCAATCAGATTGCCCTTATCAATCAGTGTATCCTTAGGAGATGGATTGCAAAGAATGAAGTGTCGGTCCAAGAAATTCTTCATAGCTTCAAGAGGAGAAAACTAAAGGTAGGTATGCTAGCTATATTAAGTTAGATTATCGAAGGTCGTATGAAGATCCAGTACAATACTTAGTATTATACCTGGTGCAATTAACCCCTCCCTCTTACAATATATGGTTTTTTTTTTTCACATTTTTATTTAACTTTTTACTTTTATTAACTCTTTTTAATCAATAGTTGAGATTGAAAGTTGCTTTTTTCAACTATCAATCTCAACCTCTGAGAGAAATTGCATCAGGAACAATACTTTAAATACTACAACTGATCTCAATCCGTCTAAGGTATATAATAGAGTCAATCGGAGATTTCTAAGGCTAGCATTGTGTAGCTCCGGATTCAATGAAAAGTTCATTAATTCATTGTATCATGGAAATGTCTCCACAGTCTCCTTTGAGATCTTGATGCAAGCCTAGATAGTTAGCCTAGTAGGGGGTTTAGGCAAGGAGATCCCTTATTCTGTAATTATTCATTCTATTCCAGGAACTGCTGTGAAGAATGATTGAAAGAGAATTATTGGAAGACAGACTTTCAGGAATTTCATGAATGATTCAACTGCAAGTGAACTATCAATCTAATATAATTTGTAACTTTGACTTTATTAAATTCTTCCAACTTAATTTGCCTCGGTTTATATATGATAATCAACTTGACTCAAGAAAATTTAGTCCCACAAGTTATCTCACAGCTTCTTTGCCACAATTATGACATAAAAGAGTGTAAGTGATGGAGAAAAAATGGTAAGTTTATGTGTAAGTGATAGGCAAACTACTCACAGTCTGCATATCAAAATTATAGTAAAAAGTTGAAAAATAATGTATGGTCTTAGAACTACTCATTTGACTTGATCAATTTATGTAAGATTTTTTATTTCAGTTTATGAAGTGTTAACCATCGAATAAACATAATTTGTAATTTCTTTGACTTTCTTCAAGCTTAATTTGACTTATCCTATAATTTATTAAGGCAATAAATCAATTTGGAGCAAGGAAGTCATCATCCAATCATTTGACATGTCATCAAGATGACGTCAGCATATTTGCAGCCCGATCCGTGACCTGACCCAAAAATCTGGAATCGACTTAAACCATGTAGATCGTTGACTGCCTATTATCTGTGTTGACTATTGTTGACTTTAACGCTTTGCGTTGACCTTTAACCAAAAGTCAAAATTTTCGAAAAGGATTATCTTGCTCAATTTTTCACATAGATTCTAATTTTGGACTTCGTTTCTTCATTTGAAACTTCGAAATCAATCAATTGGCACATTCTTCATTGTGGTTTCTCCAAAGGCATTCTTCATGGCATCTTCTCATACTTTTCCAATCTCAAGCCTTCATCGAGCTTCTGCCTTAAGTTTGAGGGAGGGTATTAGAGATATATTAGTCCAATGTAATAGGCCTAAACCCATTCCTACTTATAATAGCAGTCTAAGGTTTAGTCGCCGATATATACTCATGTTAGGATTCATTGTAATATAGGTTTTGAACTACACTCTTATATAATAAAGATATAGCCCTTTAGGGTTTCCTCCGTGGACATAGGCCAATAAGGTTGAACCATGTAACCTTCACGTTTTCGGTGTTCCTATTCTATGTTTTCCCTTTCATCTACTCTAGCATATACAACATGGTATAACATATCATGTTGCTAAGATATTTAACACAAAGAATTGGAATCCAAAAACAGAAATTGAAATCTCATATTAATAATTGGACAAAGACAAACATTTATAAAAATAAAATAAATTATACCTAGCAAAAGCTTTACCAATCAATCCCACTCACAAACCCTTTTCCAAATCAATTTCATACACTACCTTTGCCAAAATCTCTTAACCAAACCCAAACGCCAACCATTTCTGCACAAAAAAGAATTCCAATGAATAGTAAAAAACTGCTGGGTATTTGTTTATGTAGCTAGACTAAGAGGTAGATAAACTTAAGGACCGCACGATACACAACATGGAGGACGATCTCGATCACTAGATTCACAATCAAAACCTCGCTGCTAACATCCTTTATATCCCCGACAACAAGTGGCAGAAGTTTGGTGACGTTTTCGATAGCCATATGGTACAAACTCTTTATCTTCCTTTTGGATTACCAGGTCTCAGTCTCGGTCTATGTATAGATCTGGCATAGAAGACTTTGAGGGCCTTGCCCAACCTACTTGGGCCGTTGTATGTGGTGTCCTCATCAGGCTAAGGCTCTGTCAATTGGAATGAACATGAGATGTTGTGAAAGTGAGACCTTGTCTAAGAGATAACTTGCAATAGATCTAATTGAAGGAAAGAGAAAAGGTAAATTTGGGAAAAATAATAATAAATAAGGGAATTGAGGAAAAAAAAGATTAATTCAATTAATTTTAGACATTTTTTAAAAAAAATTAAAATTTTCTTTTGTTATTACTTATTAGTTACATAAAATAATTAAATTCAAGTGGCGTGATTTAATGGACAAAATGGGCTTTTGCCATTTTCAGCCAAATTAATTAGCTTTATGCCCCCCTTCTCAAACTAAATAGGGAAATGCCCCTCTTTTGAAACTCGATTTATGATAAATCGAGTTATAAAAAAAAAAAAAAAAAAAATTTCTGCAGCCCTACAGCAGTGTTTTTAAAGACCTATAGTGACATTTTCAGGACCTACAGTAGCGTTTTGTAACTCGACCTATATGAAATCGAGTTATAGGAAAAAAATTTTTATTTTTTATTTTACCTATAACTCGATTTCATATAAGTTGAGTTACAAAACGCCACTGTAGGTCCTGAAAACGTCACTATAGGCTCCTTAAAAACGCCGCTATATGACCTAACTCAATTTATCATAAATCGAGTTTCAAAAGAGGAACATTTTCCTAATTAGTTTGGGAAAGATGGCAAAATGCTGAATTGTTTTTTTAAAAAGGGAAAAAGCCAATTTTTTCCTGATTTAATTGAATCAACTAGTATATGTGATGGTTTTAGGTGTTATTTAATGGCCACATTAACATGGGTATAGGTATAACAGGTAGAAGGGCTCTCAATCAAAACAATAAGTAAAGTTAAGAAAGTGAATCAAAGATTTTAAATTTTATAGGATAAAAAATAAAAATTTTCTTAGAGTTTGATGGTGTAATTTGCAATTTAGTCTAATAATAATACTATGCATATAATATATGCATAATCTTTCTCATAATATATGACTCTCACATAGTCCGAAGACCCATGTGTTGTGATAAAGATAATGCATTTTATTGAATAGACAAGATACGTTCTACATTCATTGATGTATAAACTATTAAAGAGTAATATTTATAAAGGAGGCTATGAAAGAAAATCAATATGATATTCATTTGCAAGTTTATTTTTCTCACCACTCTTAGTATAGGATAAAGTTCTGAAAAGAAAAAAAAAGGGACATCATCGATGAGTGTAAAAACAAGAAACTACAAAATTACCACTACTAAATATATCATCCCCTAAGATTATCTTCCATTATCAAAGTCCAATATTACATGGTCTTTGACACTATCATATACACCGGTACTTTTATTCCTAACATCATAATTGCTAGAATTTGATGTCTCAGCAAGAAAGTGCTCAATCTCATCAGAGTTCGAATCAAAATTGACCCACGAATGCTTCTCCATCTTTTGTAAGCCCTCCAATTCTATTGCTACTTCCTTCATAGTAGGTCTATCCTCCCCTTTCAAAAGAGGGACATTTTCCTAATTAGTTTGGGAAAGAGGGCAAAATGCTGAATTGTTTTTTTAAAAAGGGAAAAAGCCAATTTTTTCCTGATTTAATTGAATCAACTAGTATATGTGATGGTTTTAGGTGTTATTTAATGGCCACATTAACATGGGTATAGGTATAACGGGTAGAAGGGCTCTCAATCAAAACAATAAGTAAAGTTAAGAAAGTGAATCAAAGATTTTAAATTTTATAGGATAAAAAATAAAAATTTTCTTAGAGTTTGATGGTGTAATTTGCAATTTAGTCTAATAATAATACTATGCATATAATATATGCATAATCTTTCTCATAATATATGACTCTCACATAGTCCGAAGACCCATGTGTTGTGATAAAGATAATGCATTTTATTGAATAGACAAGATACGTTCTACATTCATTGATGTATAAACTATTAAAGAGTAATATTTATAAAGGAGGCTATGAAAGAAAATCAATATGATATTCATTTGCAAGTTTATTTTTCTCACCACTCTTAGTATAGGATAAAGTTCTGAAAAGAAAAAAAAAAGGGACATCATCGATGAGTGTAAAAATAAGAAACTACAAAATTACCACTACTAAATATATCATCCCCTAAGATTATCTTCCATTATCAAAGTCCAATATTACATGGTCTTCGACACTATCATATACACCAGTACTTTTATTCCTAACATCATAATTGCTAGAATTTGATGTCTCAGCAAGAAAGTGCTCAATCTCATCAGAGTTTGAATCAAAATTGACCCACGAATGCTTCTCCATCTTTCGTAAGCCCTCCAATTCTGTTGCTACTTCCTTCATAGTAGGTCTATCCTCCCCTTTCAATTTTAAGCACTTCTTTGCAAGAATTGCCACTTCCTTCAATTGCTCGGCATTGCCTTCTTTTGCTATATGTTTCCCAAGAACTTTAAACAATCTATTCTCTTTCAAAGAAAGGAGAAAATACGTAACTAGACTTCTCTCCACCTCGGGCTTATCAAATGAAAGTGCCTTTCTCCCTGTCAATAGCTCTACAAGGACCACTCCAAAGTTATAAACATCACTTTTCTCAGTCAATTGACTTGTGTGCAAGTATTCTGGGTCTAGGTATCTAATAGTTCCCTGCACCATTGTTGCTACTTCTGTTTGGTCTAGTGGGATCAATCTCGAAGCTCCAAAATCTGATACCTTTGCTGTGTAACTACTATCAAGCAAAATGTTTGAAGACTTGACATCTCTATGGATTATAGGTGTTGAAGCTGCAGAGTGCAAATATGATAGTGCTTACGCTGTTTCTGTAGCTATCGTAAGACAAATTTCCCATGATAAAGTGGACACCTTGCTTTCATTATGTATGTACTCAAAAAGGGTGCCATTAGGTACGAATTTGTAGACCAATAAAGGAATTGATGTCTCCTAACAACAACCCAATAGTTTAACCACATTCCTATGATTAATTTGGGAAAGTACAACCACCTCATTGATGAATTGCTCAATTTGGCTTTGATCCATCATTTTGGATTTCTTGATGGCCACAATACGATTATCTGATAAAAGCCCTTTATAAACAGTACCAAACCCTCCCCGACCAATGATTAGAGTTTCGTCATAATTATTGGTTGCCTTCTTAAGCTCTTCTATGGTGAAGATTTTGGCAGTTTCAGTTGAATTTTCTTGTCTAGAAAGTTGATATTGTAACACTAACCCACCATTTTGCTTGAAGAACTTTTCTTTAAGTTTGATAAGATTTCTTTGCTTAATTATCAAGTACAACCAAGAGCAACAGACAAACATGACTATCAAGCCTATGCCAGCACCTACAATTGAAATAAATAGAATATTAATAATTGACTATTGAATTCATACTATTTTAATTTTATAGAGCAAACACGGAAATCAATCAATCTCTCCCCTGTAGGAGCCTTCCCTCTCGGTCTGTGCGAGTGTTCCCTCCCCTCTTTTTTTTTTGGGGTTTTCCCTTTGCAAACCTTCTAACCATTCCATGAATAGTAGACTTTTAACGCACCTGCCATGGAAGAAACAATAGTAAATGATCTTAAACACCTCAAATTAACCAAGGAAGAAGGAGAAGAAATACACATCATGCACATCAACCCGGTTGCCAACTTTGAAGAATGTTCATTAAGTCTTTTCAGGAAACTACTCTCAGAACGTCAACAGAACATCCGTGCTCTTAAGAATACTCTCCGCACGGCCTGGAAACTTGGCTCTGATCTACGAATCGTTGAGGTCGGAAATGATATTCTACAGTTTAAGTTTAGTTCAAGGTATCAAATGGAATGGGTCGAAAAGAGTGGCCCGTGGAACTTCGAAAATAACCTCCTCCTTCTTTGTCGCTGGAAAAAAGGTTTATCCTCTTCAAACATTGCTTTCACTCACGCATCTTTCTGGGTCCAAGTCTGGGGTTTGCCATTCGAGTTTATGTGTGAAGAGGTAGGAAAAGACATTGGTGGTACTATTGGAAATTTTTTGGAGGTTGACAAACGCGCCTGGCAATCTGACCAAGCAAAGTTCATGCGCATAAGAGTTGAAGTACAGCTAAATAAGCCAATGCGATGGGGAGGCTATGTCTCTGACTCTGAGGGAGGTAAACACTGGGTCACTTACAAATATGAGCGACTCCCAACATTCTGCTTTATTTGCGGCAAGCTTGGTCATGACACTAAACATTGTAAAGAAACTACAGACTGGCAAGGGGCGGAGCAACAGTACGGTGACTGGATGAGGGCGGGCTGGTTCGCTAAGGGTGGGCAAAGCAAACCACGGGATAACAGAGGCGATGACCAGGCCAGGGCGGACTGGGGTTCCGACGGCGTTGGAAGCCGTGCTCCACCTGACACTCCAAGCGTGCCTATGTCTGATAGTTTGGGGGGAAACGCTTCTTCTGAGGCAAACCAAACTTTGGGGACTGTACCTGAGGTCAGTGGTGCGACAAGCCAGACTTCTCTGCTACTGCAGGCGGCGGAAAACCCGGTTGGATGGGACAGGGCAGAAATTTTGAATCCAAAACAACAAGAAAAGGTAAACTCACGTGACATGCATAGAAAGGTGACTTTTGGTGGTACCTAGGATCCCAGTAAAGAGTAACAGATTTCTGCTTCTAGAGTGGGCCATTTAGAATCTCTTAACTCAAAACCTCAAAAGGCTTCAAGCCCATTAAGGCCTATTTTAGGTCGTAAGTGTAAGCCTGAGGTTCATCCCATGGAGCACGGCCCATCCAACAGTGGCCAGACAAGAAAGAAGATTAATTTGAAGAAAGTTGCTAGAAAAAAAGCCTAGGATGATGGTAAAGCCCAAGATATTAAGATGCTTGCCTGCGTGGTTGAAGTGGGCTCTAAAAGGCCAGGTAATTCTGAAACTTTAGAGATAGAAGAAAATAGAGTGCAAAAACGTGCCCTTCATGCTCTTTCCCTCCCCTCTGATGGTATATCGGTGGTGGCTGCCATGCAGCACCGCCGGGAGCAATGATCGCCTTAGGATGGAACTGCCAGGGACTTGGGAACCCCCGGACAGTTCGGGTGCTGCGTGATTTCAGGCAGCGTTGGAATCCCACAATAGTCTTCCTTGCGGAGACAAAACTAAATAGAAAAGAAGCAGAAAAAAGGAGAAGATTAATGTCCCACCTAAACTGTTTATTTGTTCCGAGTCAAGGTCAAAGTGGCGGCCTTGCCATGATCTGGAAAAAAGATGTAAAACTAGAAATTACTACATATGGACCTCACCACATTGACGCCATCGTCACCGAGACTGACTCGGGCTTTAGATGGAGAATCACAGGATTTTACGGTCATCCTGACACCCACAAAAGAAATGACTCTTGGAAGCTTCTCTCCTCTCTTCACCACCATTTTCAGCTTCCCTGGCTCTGTCTTGGGGACTTCAATGAGATAACCTCAATGGAGGAGAAGCAAGGGGGGATTCAAAGGACTCAGCATCAAATGGATGGTTTTAGGAGTGCAATTAACTACTGTTGCTTCCGAGACTTGGGATATAATGGGTCCGTTTTTACATGGTGTAATATGAGAGAGGGGTCTAGCAGAATTTATATACGTTTGGATCGTGCCCTTGCCACGGATGACTGGAGAAACCATTTTCAGAATACAAGAGTCCACCACCTTTTCGACTCTACTTCAGACCACTGTGCCTTGCTTATCTCTAATTCTTTGTTTACGCAACCTCCTCAAAAACGTCGGTTTCATTTTAAGGCAATGTGGTTGCAGAAGGAGGACTGTAGAGATATTATTAAAAATGCTTGGAGTGTATGCAGTGACACTTGCACGCCTGGGGGTCTTGCCCTTAGCTTAAAACATTGTGCTGCTGATCTTTCAAGTTGGAGTCATTCAGTATTTGGACATATTCCTAAGCAGATTCAAGTTAAAAGGAAAACCCTCCAATCTCTTTTCTTACAAGATACTGATGGGAGGCATGGTGCTGAAATTAATCGCCTCAAGAAGGATCTTAATGACCTGTTGGACAGTGAGGAAATTTTCTGGAATCAAAGATCAAGAGTTCAATGGCTTAAGGAAGGAGATCGAAACACAAAATTTTTCCACCATCGGGCTTCTGAAAGAAGGAAAAAGAATACCATCCTGGGAATTAGAGATGAAAATGGGACTTGGTGTGACACAAATGAAACTATTGCAGAGGCTGCCATTCATTATTTCAGGGACATTTATACCTCTTCCCAACCTGGCTGTTTTGAGGATGTAATAGGAGCAATCCCTTCTCGGGTAACAAGTGAGATGAATGAAGAGTTGATTAAGGAGTTCACGAAAGTTGAAGTTCTCACTGCTCTCAAGCAAATGCATCCAACCAAGGCACCTGGACCTGACGGTATGTCTACTGTTTTTTTCCAAAAATATTGGGATATTGTGGGTTCTAGTGTTACTAATATGGTTCTCAATGTCCTTAACTCTCATATGCCTATTGCGGACATCAATAATACCAACATCGCTCTTATTCCGAAGAAAAACTCCCCCACTAAAATGGCTGATTTTCGGCTGATTAGCCTAAGCAATGTTAGCTACAAAATCATTGCAAAAGTCCTCTCAAATAGGCTTAAGGCTGTGCTCCCACAGATTATCACAAAGAACCAAAGTGCTTTTCTCTCTGAGCGTCTCATCACCAACAATATTTTGGTTGCATTTGAGATTATGCACTACCTAAACAATAAGAGGGATGGGAAGGAAAGTTTCATGGCTGGAAAACTGGATATGAGTAAAGCCTTTGATCGTGTTGAATGGGGTTTTGTTGAGGCTGTTATGGAAAAACTTGGGTTTCATGAGCGGTGGATTGGTCTCATCATGCATTGCATTACTACAATCACATATTTTGTGCTCATTAATGGTACGGCCTATGGCTGCATCTCTCCCACTCGTGGTCTAAGGCAAGGGGACCCTCTCTCCCCATACCTTTTTATTCTTTGTGCCGAGGGTCTCTCCTCCCTCTTTAATCAAGCTGTACGAACCAGGGAACTGAGCGGCATCTCCATCTGCCGTGGCTGCCCCCCCTGTGAGCCACCTATTCTTTGCTGATGACAGCCTACTATTCTGTAAGGCAAGCAGCCAGGAATGCCAAAAGCTTACGAAGATTCTCACTAGATACGAGGCAGCCTCTGGTTAGAAAATCAACACGGATAAATCATCCGTTTTTTTCAGCCTCAACACAATGCAAGAAACAAAAAATGAGGTTTTAGATATCCTTGGCCCAATGCAAGATTCTAGGCACTCCAAGTACCTCGGCCTCCCTTCCATCATTGGCAAGTCCAAGAATGAAGTCTTTGCGGATATTAAGGAGAAAGTGGGAAGGAAACTCTCTGGCTGGAAGGAGAAAATGCTTTCGATGGGGGGAAAAGAAGTTCTCATAAAAGCCGTTGCTCAAGCCGTGCCTACTTACACAATGAGTTGTTTTCTCCTCCCAAAAGGCTTATGTGATGATCTTGAAGGTATGATGCGTAACTTCTGGTGGGGGCAGCGTCAGTAAGAGCAGAAAATAGCTTGGGTTGCTTGGAAAAAAATGTGTAAGTCAAAACTCCATGGGGGAATGGGGTTTAGAAACCTTCAAGTTTTTAACTTGGCCATGCTAGCCAAACAAGCTTGGAGGCTTCTCACCAGGCCAGACTTTTTGATCTCAAGAATATACAAGGCAAGATACTTCCTACACTCTGATGTACTTAATGCTTAATTGGGGTGCAATCCTTCATACGCCTGGCGTAGTATTCATAGTAGCCTTAAAGTGATTCATAGGGGGACAAGGTGGCAGGTTGGGAATGGCAAGACCATCCATATTTGGGAGGGCAAATGGCTCCCGACAGCCACGACATATAAAACAATCAGCCCACCATGCAATTTTGATGACTTTCCTATGGTCTCCGCCCTCATAGACCATGACACTAAGCGTTGGAAAGCTGATCTTGTTAGAAGAATTTTCCTCCCCTTTGAAGCGGAAACCATCCTAAGCATTCCATTAAGTTACACACTACCAGATGACAAGATTATTTGGACCAGAAACACGAAGGGGGAGTTCACTGTCAGAAGTGCATATTATGTGGCCCTCCCAATTGTTGAGACATCCCAGGATGGCGAATGCTCTAGTGGCGACCCTCGGACCCAACTTTGGAAAAAAATGTGGCAGCTCAACCTTCCTGCAAAGATTCGCATTTTTGCATGGCGGGCATGTATGAATGCTTTGCCCACAATGCTATATCTTAGGATTAGGGGGGTTTGCACTGATGCCAATTGTCCCATATGTGATCAATGCATTGAAAACACTTCACATGCCCTTCTTGACTGTGTCACACCCCGTGCTGTCTGGTGCTTGTGGCCGAGTTGTCTTGCCTTCCTTGAGAACAAACAAGCTGACATTGTGGATGTGGCGCTCGAAATTATTTGTAAAGGCTCCTCCCGGGATCTTGAGGTTTTTTTTGTCACTTCCTGGTACCTATGGTTCAACCGTAACCAGACAGTCTTTAACTCCACAGCTCTCATTCCTGGCCAGATTTGGGATTCTGCACAGAGGCTTGCAAAGGATTACAAAGGTGCCTTATCTACCACTGTCCTTCATCATGACTGCCAAGCCACGAACTGGTCTCTCCCTCCTCCTGGCTTCCATAAAGTGCAAGTGGATGGAGCTTCCAACCTTGATGGCTTATCCTTCAGTATCGGGGTAATTATTTGGGACTCCGGAGGATTCATTGTTGCTGCTCTCAGTAAGCCCCTCCCTGCACACTATCCCCCTGATGCAGCGGAAGCCATTGCCCTGGAAAATGGCATCCTTTTGGCCCATGAGTTGAACATTCACCATGTCTTACTGGAGTCAGACTCACTCTCCACTGTGCAATCGGTTCATGCAAAGAAAACTGATGGACCTCTTGGCCACATATACAGTGGAATCCATAGCTCTCTTCTCCATTTTTGCAGCTGGAGTCTTAATCATCTGAAACGGGACCGCAACAGAGCTGCCCACGACCTTGCTCAGCTTGCAAAATCTTTGGGCACAACCCAGGTCTGGAAAGGTTTAACTTCGCCTCTGTTCAATTCTTTGTTTACCCCAGACCCTCCTTAATGCTTTGTAATTGGTAGAGCTTTTCAGCTCTCCTCTGTTGTACTCCCATTTTGGGTTGATCTTCTTAAATGAATGACAGTTTCATTTCAAAAAAAAAAAAAAAAAAAAAAAAAAACACGAAAATCAAGTTGGATTACAAGAAAGGTTGATTTTCTACTTTTCAATGTTTTCATACCCTACAAAGACAATCAAGTTGTGGAATTTTTTTTATTTCAAAAAATTTGGACTAGACTTTTTGTGACACTGAGTTGGTAAAGTCTCAAATATCCATGTACTTGGAGAATGGAGACTAAAGATAAAGTTTAAAAAAGGTAATTAAGGGCTTATTTAGTTGTGTTGTTTAAACATCAGTTTTTGTTATTTAAATAATATAATACGTATTTCTACAATACTTAAATAACGTTACTAAAATAACATTATCTAATGGGCCCAAACTGTGGAAGATATAAAATTGTCTTTGAATGTTCCGGTCATCCAGCACTTTGAAAAATATTTAGGGTTGCCTTCCTTTGTTGGTCGAAGGAAAAAAGCTTGCTTTACTCAGATTAAAGAAAGGATTTGGACAAAAATGCAAGGGTGGAAAGAAAAACTTCTTTCTCAGGCGGGTAAGGAAGTCATGATAAAAGCGGTGGTACAATCTATTCCCACCTATTCGATGAGTGTGTTCAAGTTACCAACTGGTCTGTGTAAAGACATCGAAGCAATGATCCGAAAGTTTTGGTGGGGACAAGGGGAGTAAAAAAAAATACATTGGGTAAAATGGAGTACTCTTTGTTCCTCGAAGTCAGTGGGCGGGATGGGGTTTCGAGACATTCAGAACTTCAATGATGCTCTTCTTGCTAAACAGGTTTGGCGTCTCTTGCATCACAAAGATACTTTATTTTATAAGGTCTTTAGTGCCAAATATTTTTCCAATGGAAATATAATGGAGGCCCCGGTTCATCCTAGAAGTTCCTTTGCTTGGCGGAGTATTCTACAGTCAAGGAAGGTTATACAGCATGGAGCTATTTGGAGAGTAGGGGATGGAGAATCTATTAAAATATGGGAGTACAGTTGGTTGCCAAATCTGTCCAACAGTCGTGTTATTTCTCCGAGGAATTCCACTGATGTGGAGTTCGTGAAGGATTTGTTTTTTGAGGGTAGAAGGGTTTGGGATCCAGGTTTGGTGGAGCGTATTTTTTTGCCATGGGAAGCAGAAACAATTTTAAGGATTCCGGTTTGTGAAGGGTCTGTGCCGGATAAGCTAATTTGGCCTCTTACACCGGATGGGGATTTGAGTGTTCGGAGTGCTTACCGAATGTTGGAGAACACAGCAAGGTCACCCAATCCATGCTCGTCATCAATGGAGGAAGTGAGAAAGGTGTGGAAGGGGATTTGGAAAATTAAGACACCGAACAAAATTCGCCATTTTATTTGGCGAGCTGCTCATAATTCACTGCCTACCAACCAGAATCTTCGGCTTCGACATGTTCCTGTTGATGCTTCTTGTCCCTTGTGTGCTGATCAGACCGAATCATTGATGCATTGTCTGTGGCTGTGTGATCATGCTCAAGATGTATGGAAGTCTGACATTTGTTTTGCCAGGTATTACAGGAAGCAGCACCGAGATTTTTCTGAGTTATTGGGCGAGGTGATGCGAACGGGGTCGGCGTTTCATATTGCTCTGTTTTCTACCATTTCCTGGTGTCTGTGGTAGAGGCGTAATCGCCTGAGAGTTAATCAACCAACCTGGTTGTTGAAAGACATTGGGGATCGAGCTCGTGATTTGGTGCAGGAGTATTTTGATGCCTGCCAATCTACTTCAGGTCCGAGTATTCCTGTAGCCCCTGTGCGTTGGACTCGTCCTCCGGATGGCTTGTGCAAGGTGAACTTTGATGCTGCTTTGTTTGATGTTTTGGGCTGTGCAGGTATTGGGGTGGCAATACGAGATTCCAATGGAGCGATTATTGGCGCTTTATCTCAGAAAATCCCTCTCCCTCATTCGGTGGAGTTGGCTGAGGCTTTAGCGGCCCGACGAGCTGTTGTTTTTGCGCAGGAATTGAGTATAGCTAACGTTGTGGTTGAGGGAGATTGTCTGAAGGTGGTCTCAGCTTTGAGGGATCCTGCTGGTTGTCATACTTTGTATGGGCATATTGTTGAGGATACTCATCGTTTGGTTAGTCAGTTTCAGTTTTATAGATTTAGTCATGTGCGAAGGCGTGGGAATTTGTTAGCTCACGCCCTTGCACGAAGAGCAGTTTCATCTGCAGATCTCGATGTTTGGGTAGAAGAACTACCTAAAGAGTTGGAAAGTGTATTCCAAACTGATTTATTTTAATACTATGATCTTACCTTTTTCTCAAAAAAAAAAAAAAAAAATCTAATGGGCCCTAAGTTGTAAGACCACATTAATGAGTTATTTTCTACATTTTATACCAATCAAAGACAGTCAAGTTTTGGAATTTTTTTCATTCACTAAATTTAGTCAACGGACTTTCTGTGATGTTGAATTGATAAAGTCTCTATTAAAGATATATTAATTCCAAAAACATAAGTCCCACGTAAAATAGAGTAATACACGTACCCATGAGGATTTTTTTTTTTTTTTTTTTTTTTTTTTTTTTTTTTGAGAAACGTAACTCTCATGGGTATAGGTATTACTCTATTTTATGCTTTTATGTCTATAATATTTTTTTATATCTCTTTCAACTAATTTAACAATTTCAATTAATTACAGATGAACCTGGAGAAGCGGACCTTAAAAAAAGTTTTAACAAGTTCTAATTCTTTTCCCCATACCAACCATGGCATTTTTTTCAGGACCCAAAAAAAAAAAAAAAAAAAAAAAAAAAAAAAAAAAAACCGGTAGAAAGTCATTCTGTATATGATCCTACAATTAAACTCAATCTCCCTCTTTTTAGTGAGATATATGGCAATGACAATAAATTATTTCAAACATAAATTTTAGTTTTTATGAGCAAAAACATTAATTGATTAATATCTATCATTTTATTCAAAAAAATCATAATCAATATTTGACCCAACTTGATCATATATAATACTAGAAAGGACCCGGGGGTGCAATACGTACGGTAATTAAATATACTTACCAACTGTGAGGTTAATTGCTAGTGATGATTTAGGAGCAGGTTTATCAGCTACACATGCCTCCCCGTCCGGATGGTATCCTCCGATGCACGAGCAATGATAACTTCCGGGTTCATTAATACAATCTTGATTGCTTTTGCAGTTATTGAGGTCTTTAAAAACACATTCGTTAATGTCTGAAGTTATCATTGCTCAGACAACCAGGGTTTGGTACTGTGCGCGGCAAAGATGAGACTTTCCGAAAAATAAGACTTCTATGGGCTAAGTTTCATCTAGGCTGACAATCTATTTGTGTGGTGGGATGGTAATTCCTACAATGGGTTATTCGCAGCTGTGAGACTCAATGAGGTCTTTTTTCTCTCTTGTTCCTTTCTAATATTGGCTTTCTCTCTCCCCTCTTTTTCCAACCCCAATTTCTTCTTTCCATTTCCTATTTATAGCAGATTGTTGGTGGGTTAATCTCGATTGTCTCAATGTTAATGGATCAAGAGGTCCAATCCCATAAAGGTTTAGTGGGTGTTTAGGTGGGAGTGGCTTTGGAAATGATCCCCACTACAGCCGTTATGGCCGGCAGCGATATTCCCAAGATAACACCGGACAGTCCCATCACCGGGGCCCGGGCGAGTATGGTAGTGTTCGGAAGATTACTCAGGACAGTCATATTGGCAGCCAGACTTATGCTCGGCAGAAGGATTGGGTCTATTCGTAGTTGGACTTTAGGTCGTGTCCCGAGGACGCTGGACGTTGAGTCCAAGGCCCTTTCTGTTGACCCATGGCCCAAGCCCATGGCCCAATTCATGAGGGCAGGCCTTCACCACATTTGCCCGTACAAGTACTATTTATGAAGGGAAAGTACAACTACCTCATTGATGAATTGCTCAATTTGGCTTTGATCCATCATTTTGGATTTCTTGATGGCCACAATACGATTATCTGATAAAAGCCCTTTATAAATAGTACCAAACCCTCCCCGACTGGACAAAATGGGCTTCTACCCTTTTCAGTGAAATTAATTAGCTTTATGCCCCCCTTCCCAAACTAAATAGGGAAATGCCTCTCTTTTAAAACTTGATTTATGATAAATCGAGTTAGGCCCTATGGTGGCGTTTTTAAGGAGCCTATAGTGACGTTTTCAGGACCTACAGTGACGTTTTTTAACTTGACTTCAGTGAAATCGAGTTATAGGCAATGAAATCGACCTATGGCAGCGTTTTTTTACCCATAACTCGATTTCATTGAAGTCGAGTTAAAAAACGTCACTATAGGTCCTAAAAACGTCACTATAGGCTTTTTAAAAACGCCACTATAGGGCTTCAGAATTTTTTTTTTTTTTAACTCGATTTATCATAAATCGAGTTTTAAAAGATGAGCATTTCCCTATTTAGTTTGGGAAGAGGGGCATAATGCTAATTAATTTGGCTGAAAAGGGCAGAAGCCCATTTTGTCCCTCCCCGACCAATGATTAGAGTTTCGTCATAATTATTGGTTGCCTTCTTAAGCTCTTCTATGGTGAAGATTTTGACAGTTTCAGTTGAATTTTCTTGTCTAGAAAGTTGGTATTGTAACACTAACCCACCATTTTGCTTGAAGAACTTTTCTTTAAGTTTTTTTTTGAGAAACAACTTTTCTTTAAGTTTGATAAGATTTCTTTGCTTAATTATCAAGTACAGCCAAGAGCAGCAGACAAACATGACTATCAAGCCTATGCCAGCACCTACAATTGAAATAAATAGGATATTAATAATTGACTATTGAATTCATACTATTTTAATTTTATAGAGCAAACACGAAAATCAAGTTGGATTACAAGAAAGGTTGATTTTCTACTTTTCAATGTTTTCATACCCCACAAAGACAATCAAGTTGTGGAATTTTTTTTATTTCAAAAAATTTGGACTAGACTTTTTGTGACACTGAGTTGGTAAAGTCTCAAATATCCATGTACTTGGAGAATGGAGACTAAAGATAAAGTTTAAAAAAGGGTAATTAAGGGCTTATTTAGTTGTGTTGTTTAAACATCAGTTTTCGTTGTTTAAACAATATAACACGTATTTTTACAATACTTAAACAACGTTACTAAAATAACATTACTTAATAGGTCCTAAGTTGTAGGACCACGTTAATGAGTTATTTCTACATTTTATACCAATCAAAGACAATCAAGTTCTGGAATTTTTTCATTCATTAAATTTAGTCGAGGGACTTTTTGTGATGTTGAATTGATAAAGTCTCTACTAAAGATATATTAATTCCAAAAACATAGGTCCCACGTAAAATAGAGTAATACACATACCCATTAGGATTTTTAATGAAAAATAATTTTTAAATGTGTGAATAGTACCGTGGGACCTATTTTTAATGAAAAAGTTGCTAAAAAGTAAAAATTATGGGTCCGTAAACAGTGAAATTTGGGTTGAAAAGTCAATTATTGCGGCTACTGTTTATTGAACAGTAGCCGCTACAGTGCTGCACAGTAAAAAAGTGGCTGGGAAAAGCTTGAAACGCGTGTGAAAAAAAAAAAAAAAAAAAAGGATCTGAAAACGTAAACGCCAAACGCAAACGCACTGGCCAAACGTTCTCTAAGTCTATAATATTTTTTGATTCTCAAAAAAAAAAAATGTCTATAATATTTTTTTTATATCTCTTTCAACTAATTTAACAATTTCAATTACAGATGAACCTGGAGAAGCGGACCTTAGAAAAAGTTTTAACAAGTTCTAATTTTTTTTCCCCGTACCAACCATGGCATTTTTTTCAAGACCGCACCCCCCCAAAAAAAAAAAAAAAAAACTGTAGAAAGTCAATCTGTGTATGATCCTACAACTAAACTCAATCTCCCTTTTTTTAGTGAGATATATGGCAATGGCAATAAATTATTTCAAACATAAATTTTATTTTTTATGAGCAAACATTAATTGATTAATATCTATCATTTTATTCAAAAAAATCATAATCAACATTTGACCCAACTTGATCATATATAATACTAGAAAGGTGTAATACGTACGGTAATTAAATATACTTACCAACTGTGAGGTTAATTGCTAGTGATGATTTAGGAGCAGGTTGATCCTACACATGCCTCCCCGTCCGGATGGTATCCCCCGATGCACGAGCAATGATAACTTCCGGGTTCATTAATACAATCTTGATTGCTTTTGCAGTTATTGAGGTCTTTAAAAACACATTCGTTAATGTCTGTAATTGTTAAAAAAAAAAATTAAAAATTAAAAAAAAATCAATTAAAAGTAACTGAGATGTACAATAACCAAAAGCAATGACAGACTATTGAAACCAAAGTGAAACGTGGAACGTATTGTAACATAATCTATATGTTAAAAATTTGTTAAAAATGTGTTTGATTGTTTTTCTTTCCTTAATTGTTCCTGAAAAATTGTTCTATACCTAGACATGTAAGTAAATTGAATATATTCCTTGGCAACCGTCTTTGAGGTATGGATTCCCTTCGTAACCTTGCTTGCAGTTGCAACGGTACCCAGAACCGTTGTTGTGATCAGAACAATTGCTATTTGCTCCACATATGTAATTCCCTTTGTTCCGAGCAAATTCACACGTCTCGTTACCAATTGCCCAGTCAAGAACCATTGGAAGGGTGCTATTGTTTTGTAGACTGGTTAGATAAGCTGAGGAGAAATCGAACTTGTCTCTTTGGATAATAAAGGCAAAGCTGCACGGATTGAAATACCAGACCTCTTTGTGGCTATTAAAGCTATATGCTGCAAAATCAATATTTTTCAAACCTTCAGGAATATCTATCTGGCAACACCCAATCCCAGAGCAAATCCCATTTACTATATTGTGTGTGTTATTACATTTGGAGAGGCAGCCGATGGAAAACGGTTCATCGTTGAGAATACCATTAAGGTATGCGTAAGTGTCACAGCCAACGGCCACGAAGTTGTTTTTGGTGATGGAAACTGTGAAACTAGGAACCGTGAGACTTGGATTCGTATTATTTTCCAGAGGCGTACCCGACTGGGTGTAACAGTCAATGGCGTTATACATCAAGACGTCCATCTCTCCTTCGATGGAAATGTTTGTAACGTTGAGGTCTCCGGTCATTGGTTGAGGTTGGCCGTACGAGTTGCTACAGTTGATAAAAAAGTCTCTACTTTCTTCTTTCCGGTAACAACCTTCAGTTGTGCCAAAGGGATATGGAATTTTTACATCCCCACAGCTATCGGAGCAGTCAGGCAAGGCTAACGGATATGCAATTACTGCGGCTGCCATTATTGTTGTTAACATCACACCAACCCAGCTGACTTGCACAAGCATCGAATGGAAACCCATAGCCCCACTATTTTACCAGAAAAGAGCGTATAAGATTGAAGTCTTGAAAGTTGGCACGTATCAGTTTTTAAGATGCTGGACTTTTTAAAAGCGCTCACCGCGTAGAAAATTCGTAGAACTAAAAAATTTCATTACAATTTTTTGTCATAATTGTAATATATAGCAGAGTATGATTGGTGGCACAAAATTCCTCACTGCGTAAAGAGGAGACCTATTAACTACGCAAGTCTTGAGTCTCGACGTGCATTTTTATGGACCAGGTACTCCACATCATTGGTAGACCATAAGGTAAACCTTTGACTTTGACAAGGTCTAAATTAAAATTATACTTACTTAAGTATAAGATTCGAGTCTTGGAAGTTGGTACGTATCAGCTTTTAAGATGGACTTTTTAAAAGCGCTCACCTTGGGAAAATAATATATTATCCTTAGTCATTGCATTAAGAAAGTTCTTCATCTCAATCATTTTCGGTCAAAAAAAAAAGAAAGTTCTTCATCACTAAATAAAAATAAATAATAAATAAAAAAACCAAGAAGGTTCTTTATATTAAATAATGGACAAAGACCTGTGAGTTGAAAGTCATGAGATAATCAATATTCAACAGGTTCACATTGGCAAACTTGGTTCCCTCTCTGGTCCTTCCAGTTTTCCCAGTATGCACCTTTTAAAATGATGTTAATCACAGATGAACCCGTGTTCAACTGTCACTTTACTATGAACTTTCCATGCCAACATGGCAACACCAATGGTCTGAGTTTTTATAAGTCGATTTTAGTTTTAATATTAGCACATTTATCAAATCTTTCATACATATAAAATTTGCATATTTCCTGCGAATTTGTAAAACTATAAAACAAATTTCACAATTTTCTGCCACAGTTGTAATATGGCAAAGTATGATTGGTGGTACAAAATTCCTCACCGCGTAAAGAGAAGACCTATTAACTACGCAAGCCTTGAATTTTGATGTGTATTTTTATGGACCGGATCCTTCACCTCATTGGTATTTGGTAGACCATAAAGTAAACCTTTGACTTTCATTCACGAAGTTGCCTGTTAGGGTTAATTGCACAGGGGAATCTATACGTGCACACCCAAATTATTAATACTTATAATCATTACTCCAATTTTAACAAAGACAACATCAGATCTAAAAAGAAAAAAGATTAAGAGTGTGTTTCAAATCATATTAAAATGTAGCTTAAATCTCCATAAATTTTTTTTTTTTTTTTTAAATGTAGCTTGATGATGCGTTAAATCAGTTGGTTGAACACTTCGGCTTCGGTGGGTTGCGGCGGTAGCGAAGGCCTGAAAAGGAAACAGTTAAGGGGTGACCGGGGTGGACCGGCCAAATACCCTCCAATGATAAAGTTAGTTTTCTAACAAAGAAAAATGTAGTTCCAACTTTTCGGGAGTAATTTCTCAGAATTTTCTCATACCTTTGCATGGTTCAGACCAGTCCTTATATAGGGTACCTCGAGGCGGTTATGGGTTTGGATAACTTCCCCCAGATTCTTGGGATTAAGACCTCAACTGCTGTTGAAACCATAACTGTCGCTGGAAGTTACATACTTGGAGGAGGGATTGGTGGCGATGAACACGGGTTAGTTACCTGCTCCAGATTTTGCTAAGTATCGTGGGGTCGTCCATGTGCAATGCCTATGGACGACCCTTTGTCATGTCGTTGTTTGGTCGTCCATGTGCTTCGCATGTGGGCGACCCCTTCGACTTGATTAAGGGGTTTATTAAATTAGTCAATTTCCCAAGGACGAAAGCTCTGGACGAATAAGAGATTGTCTTGGATGTTTGGCTAACCATTGGTGATGGACAACCCTTCTGGACGAGCCATAGATGTAATTTTTTGGTTATCCCATCAGTTGCCCCCTGGTCTAGGGTGTCGTCCGGGGACATTATAGGGATTTTATCCCCTTCATACAACCACGTGTCGTGGTTTAATACGTTGAGCAGTTAAATCGATTGCATTTCCCCATGCGATTGCCACGTGTCATTTTCTTAGTGGATAATGTCGCTTCGCTGACCCTACTCCTGGGCCCTATAAATATGCACATTCTCTTTCTTGCCCTTCACCTCATCATAAACTTCCTTCTGCTATCTCGTCCGAGACTCTCGTCTAGCATTTGTCCTAGTTCTCAGGTACTTCTTCTTCTCTTTAGGTTTTCGTTTTCGTCTTTCCTTTAGTTATGTCTTCGTCTAGTAGTATAGAGAGAGAAATAGACGAGTATCAGGACGTCTCATCTGGGAGTTATGAGAGTGATGAGGGTAGTACTAGTTTTAGTAGTAGTTCCTCGGACGAGCAGTACTCGTCCGAAGTGCCTGGCATTCCCTTGGAAGAATTTCAAGAAATGCAACGTAGGATGGCCTCCGGAACTGGGGCTAGCTCGTCTAGAGCGCCACCCAGCCCTTCTCTGGACGAGGAGGAGGAAGAAGAAAACATCATATATAGCTGTGCGCCTGAGGTTGCATCCACCTTAGACGCTCCTAAGTTAAAAACCTTAGTAGATAGATACCAAATTCCTGCTGAGCTTGAACCTCGTCTACCCAGGGAAGGAGAGTGGTGTTGTTCGCCTTCCTCTAGTTTAGGAGTATATTCATCTTATCTCTTAGCTGGTCTTAGGTTTCCCTTAAATTCATTTTGTAGAGGTCTTCTTCATAGGTTAGGTATTGGTCCTAACCAACTTAATCCCAATGGTTGGAGGACGATAGTTGCCATGCAAGTGTTATGGCGTGAGGCATTAGAAGGGAACTGTCCTTTAACGGTGGACGAGTTCCTTTACTGTTATAAGCCCTCAGAGATTAAAAAATCTGCTGGTTTTTACCAGTTCTCGTCCAAAGGCTCTCATTACAGTTTAATAACGGGCCGTAGCTCGTCTGATAGGCTCTGGAGCCAAGAGTTTTTTATTATTTCTGGAAACTGGGCTGGGGACCCAACTGAAGTTAGTAATGCCCCCTTCCCTCCTTTTACCAACCCCATAGGTCGCCTTCGTCCTGAGGGTATGTTTTCTTTCTATGTCATTTCTTTTATTCCTTGCACTTTTTCTATCTTTCAGTCGTCTAACCACCTTTCTTTTATTGGTGCAGCTGTTACTCGTCCACGCTTGGACAGGTTTTACTTGGATCAAATAGATAAAGTTCGTGCCTTCCCTAGAAGGTCTTTTCACGAACTAGTGACCTTCATCAGTTTGGCTACCTGGGGACTTGGTCCAGAACCTTCTGCTGAAAATTTAAGTCACGAGGAAACAACTCGCAAGAGTAAGTGTCGTCCAGCATCATATCATTTCCTTTTTTGTTTTCTTTTCTCCTCTTTTTTCTAACTGATTTCTTTCGTCATAGGAATACTTACAATGAGAGAAAACAGGGAAAAGACAGTGACTAGTGGGGACGAGGATGCTAATGTGCCTCCAGTCGTCCAGAAGGCTGCCGTCCAGACGGGGAAGAGGAAGTCTAAGCAAATTTCAAGTGCTGTGAACCTGGACGACCTTCCCAGTCGTCGAGGTCCTAAAAAACCAAAAACCACTCAGACTCCTCTTCCCAAGGTCCCTAAATTCACTCCTCAGACGGTGAATCTGGATGAGCCTTCTGTCAATGTAGAGCCCGTCCAAATAATACACCTTGTTTCAGCCGATCCTGTTCCCCTTCCAACTAAGACTGCTCGAAAACCTCACTCCGCAGAGCCTTCTGATCGTCCTTCCAACTTGGTGCTGGACGAGAACTATGCATGGAGGACGTTCAAAGGACTCATCACTGACAACGAAATTAATGAATGCTATAACATGTCAGTGAAGGAGTTTGAACGCTCTGGCATCCATGATCTCTTCAAGGTATGAATTTAATTCGTCTTTGAGTGTTTTTAAAGATTTTTCAAAAAGATAGAAAATTCTAACTTTCATTCGTCCATGTACAGGCTATGTCAAAGTTCTACACAGCCACATGCCAAGCGAAGGAGCTCGCCGAGGAGGCTAAGTCAGCGAAGGAGAAGACTGAAGAGCTGAACAAGGAAGTCTTATTGAAGAAGGGGGAAGTGATCAGGCTGAAGGACGACTTCAACCGCTTGCTGGCAAGTGAGACGAAGCTGAAGAACGAGGTGGAAGAGCTCAAGGCAAATGCTGTTGAAAAGGATACACGCATTGCTTATCTAGAAGGACAAGCTTCAGAATTTGCCTCGTCCTTGGAGAAAGCTCGTGAAGAGGCCATAGCAGCTTTCAAGAAGTCTGACGAATATAAGAATCGTCTAGACAGCCACTATGCTGCTGGCTATGAAGACTTCCGTGCTGACGCTAAGGAGGCCTTCCCTGAGTTAAACTTTGATTCCTTCAAGCTTCCTCTTGCTACAGAAAGTTCTGTGCTAGCAACGAGTTCTGAGGACGTCAATGTGGTGGACGACTCTAATGAAGTGACTCAAGACGATCCGAAGGCGAATCCAACAAAATGACTTCTATTTTTTTTTTCAAAAAGTTTGTTTTTGCTTAAGTGCCCGAATGTTTTGGGCTTTTACTTTTTCTCTTCTTTCTTTTTTTTTTATTTAAATTTATTTGAGTACAATTTCCTCGTCCAAGTTTATGGACGAGTTTTATGAACAAGCAATATACTCAAGGGTTTTTGGACGGTGGTCGTCTACCCTTTAAATTTTATGAATGTATGAACGCTTTTCTTTTCGTTAATCATTGTGTTTGAATATTCTTTAAGCTTTTGCGATCAAGCTTCATCCATGTCGTCCATACCATTTTTATGGTTGTGGGATTTTCCCTTTTACTAAGGCTTTACCTCGTCTTTAACATATGGATGAGCTCCTTCGTGTTATATAATAACATCTTTTGTAATGTTCGTCCATGAATGACGTCTTTCATCAGATTCAATTGTTGCTCATTGGACGACTGTTTATTCGTCCTTAATAAAAATTTCCCAACTAATGCTCATCCACGGGCTGGATTGCTATGTTGGTTAGATTCGTCTATGGGGTTGTGGTGTTTTTACACGCACATTGTTCGTCCAAGGCGTAGACGATTATAATTCAAGATTGTCTCGTCTTGAGCTTAGACGGACATACCTTGTTTATTTTTCTTGCTTTGTCCTTATTTAAAGGAAAGCTTTTGGATGATACTCCCTTGCGTCCAAGGATTTTATTCGTCCTTGGCTTTTATTTTTCTTGCTTTATCCTTATTTAAAGGAAAGCTTTTGGACGATACTCCCTTGCGTCCAAGGATTTTATTCGTCCTTGGCTTTTATTTTTCTTGCTTTATCCTTATTTAAAGGAAAGCTTTTGGACGATACTCCCTTGCGTCCAAGGATTTTATTCGTTCTTGGCTTTTATTTTTCTTGCTTTATCCTTATTTAAAGGAAAGCTTTTGGACGATACTTCCTTGCGTCCAAGGATTTTACTCGTCCTTGGCTTTTTCGCCTTCCGTGGATCATTTTGAATCATAGAAAATGAAGGATTCCCATACAATCATACATATTTAAAACACACCATATGTATATTTAGAAATCCATACTATGTAATCATTCGTCAACAATCATGGCACATGCTTAAGAGCTTGTGCTTTTAAGGAATTACAAATACATAAAACATAACTTCATCCATGAGTAGCATAACATACACACTTAAAACACAATAGTAATAAGCAAATACTGGAAGATAATATTAAGCATTACTTTAAACGTCCAAGGTTCTCGTCCATGTCAGGGCTCGTCCATGACCACCCTTCATTGATAGTATCTCCTTAGATGTTCAACATTCCACGGGTGCTCTAACTTTCGTCCATCCAGGGCTTCCAAATAGTAGGATCCTTGTCTCTTGGAGTTGATAACTCGGTAAGGTCCTTCCCAGTTTGGTCCTAGCTTCCCATGGGCTGGGTTTTTGGTTGCCAAAGAGACCCTTTTAAGGACAAGATCTCCAATGCTAAAGCGCCTGGGTTTCACCATGGCATCGTGTTGTCTTGCCATGAGATTTTTGTACCTTGCAGTTCTTTGCTCCGCGTCCATCCTTACCTCGTCTATAAGATCAAGGTTAAGACGAAGCTGCTCGTTGTTTTCCTCATCTTGGTACTTCATCACCCTATGGCTAGCCATATGTATCTCTGCTGGTATGACCGCTTCACTCCCATAAGCTAGTTTGAAAGGAGTCTCTCCTGTGGGAGTCCTTGCTGTTGTTCTATAAGCCCACAAAACACCTGGTAATTCATCTGGCCATACTCCCTTTGCCCCTTCAAGCCAAGTCTTGATGATTTTCAACAAGGATCGGTTTGCTACTTCTGTTTGTCCGTTAGCTTGTGGGTGGGAAGGTGAGGAATAGTGATTCTTGATTCCAAGCTGATCACAAAATTCTCGGAAGGGGGTGTTGCCAAACTGCCGTCCATTGTCAGATACTAGTACTCTTGGTACCCCAAATCTGCATATAACGTCCTTCCAGACGAAGTTTTTGACATTTTGTTGTGTAATTTTCACTAAGGGTTCAGCTTCCACCCATTTAGTGAAATAGTCTATGCCAACTACCAAGAACTTCATCTGTCTGGTTCCAGTTGGAAAGAGGCCTAAAATATCCAAACCCCACTGTGCAAAAGGCCAAGGGGCCATCATTGGGGTGAGGTATTCTGAAGGCTGTCTAGGAATGTTACTGAAACGTTGACATTGATCACATACCTTAACATATGTCTTAGCATCAGCTTGGACGGTTGGCCAGTAGTACCCTGCATGAATGACCTTGTGGACGAGTGATCTAGCTCCTGAGTGGTTTCCACACGCTCCTTCATGAACTTCTCTCAGCATGTAATTCGCCTCGTCTGGAGCTAAACATCTCAGGTATGGCTGTGAAAAACCCCTTTTGTACAACACTTCACCCACAAGGACGTACCTGGCTGATTTAACTCTAAGCTTCTTGGCTTCGTCCTTCCTCTCTAGAAGCCTTCTGTCCTTCAAGTATGATATTATTGGGGTCATCCAATTTTCCTCGCCTTCTATCTGCAATATTTCTGGGAGGTCTATGCTTGGCATATACTGTATTTCATCAAACTTCGTTGCTTCATTAGAGGAGGCTTCCTTCGCTAGAGTGTCTGCTTCTATGTTCTCTTCCCTCGGGATTTGAACAAAATTAGCTTCCCTGAATTTCTTCACAAGGTGTAACACCTTCCTCAAATATTTCTTCATTCTATCTTCCTTGGCTTCACATGTTCCATTTACTTGGCCTATGACCAATTGTGAGTCTCCCAGGACGAGTACTGAGTTTGCTTCTACAGATTTAGCCAACTCCAACCCTTTAAGAAGGGCTTCATACTCCACCTCATTGTTGGTTGTCTGATACTGCAGGCGAGCTTTGTACTTCAATTTATCTCCTTCTGGTGACTGCAAAACAACTCCTACACCACCTGTATGCAGTGTAGATGATCTGTCTACATGGATAACCCATTTCTTACTGTCTTCTTTCTCAACCAAGTCCTCATAACTTGGAGTGAATTCTGCAATGAAATCCGCCAAGGCTTGTGCTTTTATTGCATTCCTCGGTTGATACCGAATATCAAATTCACTGAGCTTAACTGCCCATTGGATCAATCGTCCTGCAGCTTCAAGTTTGTTCATTGCCTTCTTGAGCGGATGATCAGTCATGACTATGACGACATGACCTTGGAAGTAGTGTCTTAACTTCCTGGAAGCTGTTATTAGCGCAAAGGCTAACTTCTCTATCAGTGGGTACCTTCCTTCCGCCCCTCTCAATGCCCGGCTAGTATAATACACAGGCTTTTGCACCTTTTCTTCTTCCCTGATCAACGCTGAGCTTACGGCATGTGGGGACACTGCTAAGTACAGATATAGTTCTTCTCCTAGCACGGACGGACTTAGCAATGAAGCTGTAGTGAGATAGTGCTTTAGGTCCTGGAAGGCCCTTTGGCAGTCGTCCGTCCACTCAAATGCCTTCCTGAGAATCTTAAAAAAGGGTAAACACTTATCAGTGGCTTTTGAGACAAACCTGTTCAAAACAGCAACTCGTCCAGTTAAGGATTGGACTTCCTTGATGTTCTTCGGTGGTTCCATGTTTAGTATGGCTTGGATCTTGTCTGGATTTGCCTCAATTCCTCTCTCTGAAACCATGAATCCTAGAAACTTTCCTGACGATACTCCAAATGCACATTTACTTGGATTCAGCTTCATCTTGTACCGCCTAAGTGTTTCAAAAGTTTCCTGAAGATCATCTAAATGGCTTCCCTCGTCTAAGCTCTTCACTAGCATGTCATCCACATATACCTCTACATTCCGTCCTATCTGTGGACGAAACATATGATTCACCAATCTTTGGTAAGTTGCCCCTGCATTTTTTAGACCGAAGGACATTACCTTGTAACAGAACAAACCTTGACTTGTAATAAAAGATGTCTTTTCCTGATCTGCCTCATCCATCTTTATCTGATTATATCCAGAGAAGGCGTCCATGAAGCTCAACAGTTAATGGCCAGCCGTAGAATCAACCAGTTGGTCAATACGAGGCAAGGGATAACGATCCTGAGGGCAAGTTTTGTTCAAGTCAGTGAAGTCAACGCACATTCTCCACTTGCCGTTTGCTTTTTTTACCATCACTACATTTGCCAACCAATCCGGGTAATAGACTTCTCGGATGAACTGTGCTGTGGTTAGTTTTTGAACCTCTTCCTTGATAGCCTTCTCTCATTCTGGTGCGAACACCCTCTTCTTTTGACGAATAGGCTTAGAAGAGGGGGATACATTCAGTCGATGAGTGATTACACCTGGATCAATGCCAGGCATATCGTCATGACTCCATGCAAAAACATCGACATTATTTTTTAGAAACTGGATGAGGTCTTCTTTCGCCTTCTCCTTTATACTTGTTCCAATTCTGGTGAACTTCTCTGTATCATTTTCTTGTAACAAAACATCTTCCAATACTTCAGTCGGTTCTGCAACAATTTTTCTTTCTTCTATACTCATGGTCTGCATCTGCTCGTCCATAGCCAACATGGCTAAATAACACTCTCTGGCCGCCAACTGGTCTCCTTGTGCTTGTCTAATTCCGTACTCCGTAGGGAATTTGACTGATAGATGGTAGGTAGATGTTACAGCCTTCCAACTGTTCAAGGTTGGTCTTCCAATGATAGCATTATATGAGGAAGAACAATCCACCACAAGGAAATTTACTTCCTTAGTTATCTGCTGCGGGTATGACCCTACCACTACAGGCAAGGTAATGGTACCTACGGGCTGCACCTTCATTCCTCCAAATCCTATCAATGGCGAGCATGCTGGACGAAGCTGATCTCGTCTAATCCTCATCTGCTGGAAGGTAGGATAATACAATATATCTGCTGAACTTCCATTATCCACCAACACCCTCCTGGTCGTATAATCTGCTATGAGTAGGGTAATGACAATTGCATCGTCATGCGGATGATGGATCCTCTCAGCTTCTTCGTCTGTGAAGGAGATGGTTGGCTCGTCCGTCCCCCTCGTCCCTGGGGGTCGTCCAGAGAGTTGGACATTTTGCACTGCTTTGAGGTATGTCTTCTTTGCCTTGGAAGATTGTCCTGTCAATGTCCCACCGATGATAACTCTTATTTCTCCAAGTGGGGGCCATGATGACTCTTCCATTTTTGCTTTCAATTTTTCATCTTTATGATCCCTTCCAACGAAATGCCTCAACTTTCCTTGTCTGATGAGGTTCTCGATCTGTTGCTTCAAGTCGTAACATTCGTCCGTGTCATGGCCATGATCCCTATGGAAGCGACAATATTTATTCTTATTGCACTTGTTAGGATCTCCCTTCATCTTTTCTGGCCACTTCAAGGAAGGATCATCTTTGATCTGTATGAGCACTTGGTTGAGTGGAGCATTTAATGGTGTGTAATTCTGACTCCTTGCTGATGGGCCTGCCTTCCTGCTGTCCCTGTCTCGATCCTTCTTATCTTCCGTTCGTCCCTTCTTTGGACGAGGCCCTTGATCAGAATGACGCTGGGGGTTGACTTCCATTCTCTCAGCTCTTTTCCTCTTCTTGGCTATAATAGCGTCTTCTGCATTCATAAAATTTTGAGCTGAATGGACGAGTTCAGCTATGGATTGTGGCTCTTTTTCGTACAACTTGTGAATGAATAAGTCTGAGTTAACCCCATTGTGGAAGGCAGTTAATAGTAGTTTGTCGTCCACCTCGTCTACTGTTAGGGCTTCCCTGTTGAAGCGTGTGATGAAGGAACGCAGGCTTTCATTCTCTCCTTGCTCTATGGTCAGCAAACTGGACGAAGAGCGTTTGTGTCTCTGTCCTCCAATGAAATTATTGACAAATAATTTGCTTAACTCCTCGAAAGAACTTACAGAATTCGGGGGTATTTTGTTGAACCATACTCGCGCTGGTCCCTTGAGGGTGGTAGGGAAGGCTCTGCACATAATCTCGTCTAGAACTCCTTGGAGATGCATTGTAGTCTTGAAAGTAGCAATATGATCAAAAGGATCACGTGCTCCATCATATGAATCCAGGAAAGGCATTTTGAACTTCGTAGGCAAGGGATGCCCATTGATGGAAGCCGTGAAAGGGAATTTGTTCGGTGAACCAAATCCTCGACGGGATTTGCCCTTCTCATATTCTCCTTCATCTCGTCCATAACCTTCCTCATCTGATCCATTTCCTTCTCTAAATGTGGCACCCTTCGCGAAGTGGTGCCTCTTGACTGAGCCTCGGGTTCAGCATTTCCTCCTCTGTCTTCTTAACTTTGGGACTGTCTCTCAGCATGTCCTTCACGGCGCTGCCTCTTCATCTCCCTAGTTAATTCTTGATTCTGGCGAGTCAATTCCGCCATTGTGGCCGCCATGGATTGTATGTGTTGGATGGAAGGCGACGGCATGACAGGCGTTGATTGGCAATCGCAAAGGGGGTTGCTTGAAGCGTCTCTGCTTCCCTGATGGCCTGGGCTTGTAGCCCTCGACCTAGTCCGAACCATTCAACCTTTTGTCGCAGAAAGTCAAATCGTAAAACAACTTACGCTTCCCACAGACGGCGCCAACTGATGATGCGTTAAATCAGTTGGTTGAACACTTCGGCTTCGGTGGGTTGCGGCGGTAGCGAAGGCCTGAAAAGGAAACAGTTAAGGGGTGACCGGGGTGGACCGGCCAAATACCCTCCGATGATAAAGTTAGTTTTCTAACAAAGAAAAATGTAGTTCCAACTTTTCGGGAGTAATTTCTCAGAATTTTCTCATACCTTTGCATAGTTCAGACCAGTCCTTATATAGGGTACCTCGAGGCGGTTATGGGTTTGGATAACTTCCCCCAGATTCTTGGGATTCAGACCTCAACTGCTGTTGAAACCATAACCGTCGCTGGAAGTTACATACTTGGAGGAGGGATTGGTGGCGATGAACACGGGTTAGTTACCTGCTCCAGATTTTGCTAAGTATCGTGGGGTCGTCCATGTGCAATGCCTATGGACGACCCTTTGTCATGTCGTTGTTTGGTCGTCCATGCGCTTCGCATGTGGGCGACCCCTTCGACTTGATTAAGGGGTTTATTAAATTAGTCAATTTCCCAAGGACGAGAGATCTGGACGAATAAGAGATTGTCTTGGATGTTTGGCTAACCATTGGTGATGGACGACCCATCTGGACGAGCCATAGATGTAATTTTTTGGTTATCCCATCATAGCTTATATCAGGTTTTAGCTTCTCTTTTTTTTTTTTTTTTTTTTTTGTGTGGGTATTATCATGGGTCCATTGTACTGTCTGTAGTCTATTTTATTGAAAAAATAAAAAATAAAAATAAAAAACTTATTTTTTGTATATGAATTTGAGGGCCTAGCCCAACCTGCACAGGCAGCCGTACGTGGTGACATCATCAAGCTAAGACTCGGACAATCGAAATGAACATAAGATGTGGAGAGGGTGAGATCTAGGTCCATTTTGATACAATTTATTATTGTTGAAAATTGATTGTTGCTGAAAACATTGTAGCAAAATAATTTTTAAATGTATGAATAGTATTGTGAGACCCATTTTTAATATTTTTTTTCTGAACAAAGTGATTATGGGTCCCATGAATAGTGCGTGAACAGTATTTGTGTTTTGCTCTCAGTGTGGGTTAGGATATGCGTTTTGCTCTCAATATTTGCGTTTTCAGCCTTTTTTTTTTTTTTTTTGGTTAAGCCGCAAAGGTTGACTTTTCAATCATGAACAGTGCATTTGTGCACTGTTTATGGATCACAAATATCACTTTTCAACAATTTTTTCATTAAAAATGGGTCTCACAATACTATTTACACATTTAAAAATTATTTTGCTACAGTATTTTCAATTTTCAGTTTTCAGTTTTAGCAAAATAAGTTATATTCAAACGGACCTCTAGTTTGAGAAAACAGGTAAATTTGAAATAATAATAATAATAATAAGTGTATTAAAAATATATTTAATTTAATTTAATAGATTTTGGACATTCATTTAAAATTTTTTAAAAATTCCTTATGTTATTTATTACATAAAAATAATTAAATTCGTGTTTATGCTTGAAAATATTCGATTATAGTGATATTATTAATGTTAAGCATAGATTATTGAACATATAAAATATTAGTTTGCATAAAAATTGTGTTATGTGGTCATTATGTTTTCAATGAATAACAAAAAAATGTTGTTTGTGAAAACACAATGATCATTGGATTTTCTTACACCAATAATAATAATAATAATAAGGATTGCTATAATCAGGCCAGTATAATACAAAAGGAAAAATACTTATCATATTTCTTCAATCTTTTAATCCATTTAGCCATGGTTGACTGGCACGATGGCTCAGACAATATGTAAATGAACATTGTTTATCTTTCTTTCTTTTTTCTTTTTTTTTCTTTTTTTTTTTTTTTTTCTGTTTTTGGCACCAAAAAATATCTTGGGGTTAAAGAAGAAGAAAAAAAGAAGGCATTCAGAAGTATTAAAATGGATATTTCTAACAATTTTGATGATGCTGTTTCCATGAAGTTTCATCTTTTAAGTTCACCCGCAGAACCAAAATGTTAACAAAATGAAAATATAATTTGTCTTTGTACAATAGTTGTCAACAGCTACATCCTCCGAGCTTGTAAGTTGTAAGCAACTATAAATATCTTAAGCACTGATAGGATAGTTTGCAATACTTTTATCGCTGTGGACTAGTGTTTATAAATGTTGAATATGAATGCTATCAAGAGCAACATCTTCTGAGCATTTGTTAGGACCAAATTTAAAGACACTTGTACTGCGTAAACTTCCCATCCTTCTTCGACATTGTAATCTTCAACTTTTATTTGGAATGTTTTAAGTCCAAGCAAGTTTTGAATTTTTTGAGGCACTTTATTTCTCTTGATTCTGCATAATACCAATAAGATGAAAAAAATTAAAGTTAGTCAGTTTAATAAAAATGATAGACATAAGTATCAAATTAAAAGTGGCTAAGAATTTAGACACTTTTGAAGAAAGCTCTACAGCATTCATTTGAATTAATTTTTCTGCATCTTTGTCAATAAGAACAAAAGATTTTGTCTATGAATGCTATCAAAAGCAACATCTTCTGAGCATTTGTTGGGACCAAATTTAAAGACACTTGTACTGCGTAAACTTCCCATCCTTCTTTGACATTGTAATCTTCAACTTTTATTTGGAATGTTTTAAGTCCAAGCAAGTTTTGAATTTTTTGAGGTACTTTATTTCTCTTGATTCTGCATAATATCACTAAGATGAAAAAAAATTAAAGTTAGCCAGTTTAATAAAAATGATAGACATAAGTATCAAATTAAAAGTGGCGAAGAATTTAGATACTTTTGAAGAAAGCTCTGCAGCATTCATTTGAATTAATTTTTCTGCATCTTTATCAATAAGCACAAAAGATTTTGTCGCAGTGTGATCTTCTTCACAATCCATCAATTTCCATGAATCATCCACTTCTTTATGATCCACCAATCCTTTTGCTCAAAAGAAATAGTAATTTTAATAACACTTAACACATAATCAACGAAAAAGAATCCTAATTGCACATTTTAAAGTTCAAAATAGAAATAAAAAGTAACAGATTCCAAACCTTTGATCCTGAACCAAATTCCAAAGCACATAATTTTACCTCAAATCTTCAAGCTTTCATTACAATCAACACCTACTTGACGACTTAACAGCCAAATGGGATTCAAATCAGAAGCTCCCCAAAAATCCCATAACTAATGAAAAACTCAAAACTTTAGACATAAATTTTCCCTTCACCAAGGAAAAAAAATTGGTCAAAGACAACAACGTTAACCTTTGAAAACCCGATTTTGCTTCAAAACCTAAAAGGAGGGGGGGAAATTCCACATTAACTCCCTACAACCACAATCAAAATTAACAACCAAATGTGTCTTACAATTTAGAACTCAATACATGTAAACCACAGAATCAAAAGGCTACAAACCACAAATAGAGAGGTATGCGAGAATAATTAAAATTAGCAAGAAAAATGAACTCTAAATTGTTACGAAAAATTGTTGGAAACTTGGAATTGGAAGCTCCCCCACTGTTGACAGTCAATCTCAACATCAATGCTTCTGTCTACTCATTTGACATCAAAATCTATGTGAGGTGCACTTGGAGTTCCCAAGTCCGCTAAAACTTGCATAATATCATGAGTTGGAGAAACCTAAAATCATAAACCAAAATTTCGTAATTAGAATTAAAGATGTGAATAAAATCGAGGATTCAATTTAGAAAGGGTATATCTGAGTAGCTTCCTCCTAATTATTGAAATATCTTCTTTGACATAATGTAGAATCAAGTAGCAATGCAGCACCGTTAATGAGGTAGAAATAAGTGATACATGAATGCAATAAACCAGAAACTTGTTCCAAGACCAAAAATTGAACTGCATCTTTGTGTTTATTTATTATTCTCGCAATACAATTAAGCTAAAATTCACATTTTGACAATAGTGAGAACTTACCAAAAGAGAAAAGATAAGGTGAGTTGTACTGCTTTAATCAATAGAATAGACGCCACCGGTCCACTGCAAATTATTCAATGCTCTAGTATAACAATATCAAAACACAAAATGATGACATCAAAGTATTTAACCCAATAAACTCTACTTTTATTACTTTAACTAATGAATATTCAATGCTCTATTTCAATTTCATTTAAATATTATATTTTCTCTCTCAAAAATCACATAAACAAACACCATATAATAACCCAGAGATGTTGGCCAAAGAGAACTCAAACCCAGATTAACCAAAATTCCCATAAACAATCACCAACCCAGAACAAACACAACACCAATCGTACAAAAATTAATCCAAACCAGACAAATCAACCTACACTGCCACCAACCTGCGAAGCATGTCGATCTGGATGGACGATTCTTGAGGGAGAAGAAAGACAGAGTCAAACCGGGAGAAAAGCTCCACCATTTTGCACCAGATCACCAACACCCCAGAACAAATCAACACCACCGATCTATGTGGATTGTTTTGTGAGAGAGAGAGAGACAGAGAGAGAATGAATTGAATAAAAGTTGATTTTTTTAATAGCAATGAACAGTACCCTCGTCAATGGTAACGAGGTACTCTTCATTTGCTACTTTTCTGTTCTAGTTTGAGGAGGCTGATGCATAGCACAATTGCGTGGGTTTAACTATTTTTTTAGCCAAAGACTAGTTTATCTAGTCTGATGGAAATGCTCTTAGTTGGAGTGTATATGTTGTTATTAGTTTCGGTGTATTGTGCTAAGATCCTGTACGACACCTGCCTTGTGGTGTTATGGTTAGGATCTGTATAGGTTGAGTAATATTGTTTGTTTGCTTTTTGCGCTAGTGGCGTTATTGTAAAATACTCAATTTAAGCAAGATATATATATATATATATATATATATATATAGGCGTGTATATATATCACTTTTTGCCTACACACATTTGAGGGCCTTTCTTTAATAGGAAGCCCTATGGTCGACCTTGGAACCAAATTAGTTTCTTTTTCAATGGATCACATGTGCTTGCGTGCCACTCCTTTGATGCCTTTTGCCTTCTGATGAATTGGGCTTGGCAAGATGGTTGTCTTTGAGACCAAATGGAGGATTTTCCCAACTAAGTACTGGGTCAATGGGTCTTCAAAATATATGTATGAGATTTGGCATTTTAATAATCGAGGTGATTATATTAACCTTTAATTGAGCAAGTCTATTTCAGGGTTCATTTTGCATAAATTTGAGCTCTTAGAGCATTGAAAAATATGAAGCAAGAATTTCGTCTACATTTCTTGAGGAGAGAAATACATTGATCTTAATTATATGCAGATAGATATGGGCCATAAGTCACCATTTGATGTTGGTAATGTCGTGGGTTTTGAGCCCTCTTATTGAGGAGACAAACATTAGCTTCTTTATCCCCTAATTTCCATCTAGATTTTTCAAGCATCTTTCTATTTCTACCCATGGTTTGAGAATTTTTTTATTATAATAAAATCCAACTAACCCAACTTAATCATAGGTGGTGTGGGGTTTATTTGGGTCAAGTGGAAAGAACACATATCACCATTTAAAAGTAATTCGAAAGATTTCTCTTCAAATTAGTTTGAAGAAAAAATGTCATTTAAATAATAAAAGGGTGTAACCCTAAAAACAATGCCATAAAAAAGTTCAATAGCAACTCCACTTCTATCAAAGTCTAATTGATTCTTGCTTACCAAAAAAATATATATCAATAATTCTTATGTGGGTGAACAAGGAATAAACAAAAAATTGAAAATTTCAGTAGCACAACAAGAGAAATAAATGGATAAATGAGAGCTACACCCAACCAAATGATAACTTAAAAATCAATACAAAAGAATTGGTTAGGTCTTCAACATCTCCACCATTAATACATGTATAAAAATCCTTTAACATACAACTCCCACGATTGCTACACTTCCAATAGACAAAACACAACTCACAAAACAAACACAATTACTACAATTCCAAACAACATTAAAACATCCAACTTTGTGAGTTCAATATTTGCTTCAAAATTACATAGCCCATTATAATACCATATCAAATTCAGTTATCAAGTGATACAAATATATTACCAAGGATTAAGTAATTATCTCCCATCTTCCACGGGTTTCAATACTTGATCTTTGATGCTATCATACTCAACAGTTGTACTAGTAGAACAACTAGTGCCAACATCAATGTTGAAAGAGTGACTACTTGCACTAAGTAAGTATTCAGTCTTTTTTGCACAGGCATCAATGTTTCCCAATGGATGTTTTCCCATACTTCTCAATCTCTCCAGCTCCATTGCCACCTCTTTCATTGAAGGCCTATCCTCCCCTCTCAATCTTAGGCACCTTTTTGCAAGATTAGCAAATTCTTTTAGTTGCTCGATATTATCCTCATTGACAATGTGATTTTCAAGAATTTGAAGTAAGCGATCCTCTTTTATGGCAGTCACAAATGATATTGCCAGATTTCTATCAATTTCTGGTCTATCAAAAGAAAGTGCCTTCTTACCTGTCAACAACTCTGCCATAACAACACCAAAGCTATAGACATCACTTTTTTCTGTTAGTTGGCTAGTTTGCATGTATTCTGGGTCCAAGTACCCCAAAGTTCCTTGCACCAAAGTGTTCAATTCTGTTTGATCAAGAGGAACTAGCCTTGAAGCTCCAAAGTCAGCCACTTTTGCCGTGTAGTTATCATCCAATAGTATATTCATAGTTTTCACATCTCTATGTATAATTGGCATTGAAGTTGATGAATGCAAATATGCAAGTGCCCCTGCAGTTTCTGTTGCAATCTTTAGACGTTTTTCCCATGAAAGTAAGGGTGATAGGCCTTTATCATGAACATGGGTAGAAAGAGTTCCATTTGTGATGAATTCATAAACTAGTAAGGGAACTTCTGTTTCTAGACAACAACCAAATAGCTTAACCACATTCCTATGGTTAATTTGGGTAAGAACAATCATTTCATTTATGAATTGCTCGATTTGGCTTTGATCACCAATCTTGGATTTCTTAATGGCAACCACTGTTTTATCTGACAATACTCCTCTATACACAGTTCCATAACCTCCATGGCCAAGAACACTACTCTCGTCGTAGTTGTTGGTAGCCTTTTTGAGCTCTTCTGAAGTAAAGATTTTGGTTGTCTCCACAGACTTTTGGTGATTAGAGAGTTGTTGTTTTAACAGTAAGCCACCATTTTGTTGAAAGAATTTTTCTTTGAGTTTGATGAGCTTTCTTTTTTTCAATCCCCAATATATCCAAGAACATCCCAGAAGCAGTAGTAAGAGGCCTATTATGCTGATACCTGCGCACATTCAAACATGCACTTTCACTAAGTAAGTAAAACGTTTTAACTTTATACTCTTCTTAATACCACTTTCATTGTGATGGCAAACATTTTGAGAAGTAGAAGTCTTCATATTTAACTCACATATCATATGAAGATGACTCGATCAAGATTTCATTTATAGCGTAGATGGTAACTGCCACAGTGGCACATAAATATAAATTTCCTATGAGTGGCTCTAAAATCTGGTTCATGTTATATTATATCAAAAATAAAAATATGAACCAATTGTTTTGAATTGACATCCTTTTTAAAAACCACAACGTTCCTTTCTTAGTTGAGAAGAAGACAATTAGCCATGAAGATATATTTTCTTTAAAAATATGGCGGTACATATATCAAAGAATTGAACTTCCCATTAGTAGTACTAAGAGGCAATCCATATTGTTCTTGCACTCTGGGGTAGCAAACCTAGTTGAGAATCAATAGCCTCGTTTATATAAGCAACGCAGAAAAGTCTAAAATTTATTTTTCTCTTTTTCTTGGTTGAATATGTCTAAATTTCTTATTGTAGTTTAAATTAAATAGATAATAAACAAGAACAAAACATCGGGTTAATAACATTTCTTCCACTGAAGAGCTCAACTCGTCACCTGCTAATATAAAATAAATAAAAACTCTCATGTTTAATATTGAGGGCGTCTGTTACGCATACCTTTTGCGATAAAAGTTATTAACTAAAAAGAGTTTTAACGTTTAAAATTATTGACAATAATATATGTTAAAGTGCTTTGAAATTGTTATTCTATTCAATAACCAAATCAAGAAATTGAGAAAATGCTTTTCAATATGGAAAATGATAAAAGAATATTACTAATAAGCGTGTTTTGTATTTTCTTACTTAAGACTTAAAAAAAAAAAAAAAAAAAAAAAAAAAAAAAAAAAAAAAAAAAAACCTACTTAGTTCAATTAATGTCTAACATTTACTATTACTTTTTATCATCATGGTCATCAGTAGTTCTGTCTCCAAATTGATAGACATTGTGTATTATTTTGAAAAATAAGGAGTATTAGACTAAATAAATTTGCCCTTCGATAAATATTTTAAAATTAAGCTAAGAGCATTGAAACTCAGTTAATTGACAGTTTCTTATATTTTCATGACATCTTAAATTTAGATCTCCCTCTTCTGTTGTTACTATCAAATTATAAAAAATTAAAAAATATTTCAACATTACCTAGTTCTTATTCGGTTGTAAGGGGTACAAGCATTTTAATCCTATGTTTTTGGATAGGGAAGAGGAGGGTGTTTATCCAAAGATAGCATAAAGGTAAGGGTGGTAGCTGGGCACTACCAAACAGTGTAATTTGCTTCCGTCTTTTTCTTTGAATTTTCAAATCGTTGATGACATCCTTTTAACCTAACAATGGTTTTTATTTTTTATTTTTTATTGTAATCAGGTCAACAGAGAAAAAGATAATAAAGATTATAAAATCTTTTTTTAGAAAAAAGAAAAAAAAGAAAAAAAGATAACAATAGGTCTGTTTGGATTGAATTTATTGTTGCTGAAACTGAAAACTGAAAATACTGTAACAAAATAATTTTTAAATATGTAAATAGTACTGTGAGACCCGTCAACAGTGCATGAACAATATATAAACAATACATGAACAGTATTTTTTTTCTTGTACAGTAGAATCAAGTGATTTTACTGTTCACGTGCAAAAAAAAAATAAAAGAGAAGGAGGCAAAACGTGACGTGAACGCCACTTTCAGCTAAAACCAAACGGGTACAATAAGTGATCAAACATGGCAATGGAATTCCAAAAAGGCCAACGTGAGTTAACAAAGTCTAAAAAAGAGTCGAGATATTTCTCCGTTTTGAAAACTAGACGTTTGTCATTTAGTTGAAAAAGTGGTGTAAATTCAGCAAACAAAAGAAAATTAAGACGATAAGTCCATTTGGTAGGGCAGTCTATGTTTCTCTTTTGATTGAAAGAAATTGATTTATAATCGTGAGTGCGTTTTGATAGGCAAGAAAATGTTAAAAAGAGCGCGCCCCCCCCCACAACCCCCCCCCCCAAAAAAAAGAGAAAAATGAAGAGCGAGGAAGAGAGCAAATTCAGAGAAAATAAAAGTAGATCAATAATTTGTTTGCCAAATTGTACTTTAGGCCTGTTTCAATTTTTTTTCCTCATATATTTAATTCTGTCCTTTAATAATTAACTATGTTAATTTTGTATTTCACTTTTCAAACTTAAATCAAATTTATCTTTAAGTATGTCACCTTTAACTTACAAGCATAAAATTGACTTTAATTTGAAAGTTTAGGGATAAAATTAAGTAAATTTTGAAAATTAAAGGATAAAATTGACACAATTAATATTTAAGAAGTTTTAATTTGAAATTTCAAGAAAGAAAATTATACAATTGAATGAATAAGAACTGAATTGAAAGTGTTACCATTTTTTTTTTTTTTTTGTTAAAGTAAACAATGTAAGAATGAAAATATAATGAGTTATGGTTTATATTCTATCCAGATTTGTTAATTTTGATCTTCTGCATAGAGAAAAAATATATTTTTTATCACAAAATTTATTAAAAATAATTTAATATAAGAATATAATAGAAATTTAATGTAAGGTTTATTTTCTTCTGCCAAACCTATAATTCTTACCAAACAATGCTAAGTTATTTTTTTTTAACAATAAATTATGAGACTTCTACAAAAATAATAATAATAATAAATAACAAAGTCAATTAATAATTTTTTTTTTTTTTTTGGGATGGTTAAGTTTTCAATGTATTTTTTTTTAAATGAAATATATTTTTTAGAATTTATTTATTGTTTTATTTAATTAATAAGATTAAGTGGTCATTTTGTAGATGGGTGGATATTATATGTCATTTTGAAAAATAAGTATAGATTGTCTATGTCAATCAATTATTTCTATTAATTAAAAGTTGAAACATCCAAGTAAAGATTATTAACGTTATATCCAAAATTATAAGTTTACCTTAATATTCTTTTTCATCTTTTAGGTGGTATGCTCTGCACTAGCTGAATAGTCTCTGAGTTATTGCTGCCTTCTAATTGAATTATTAATCATTGCCGTCTCTTTTTAGGACAAAGAATATTACGTTCACAATATTTTTAAAATAAATTATAAGTGGTAAGTTATTTTTGATCTTTATTTTACTATTTTATTGACTTGTATCAACCACTAACAACCTATCATTTAAAATTTATTGTGAAAGTATTGTAAAATTATGGTAAACATAGCTTTTCTCTTTAGTATATTGCTTAACTGAGAAAAAATCATAATAAATGTTTTACTAGTAATGTTAGGATCTACATATCCAAAAAGTCATTTCAGGAAAATGTTTTTATGAATATGAAGTATGGTACTCGTTCTAATTTTCAACCTTCCCAACACGATATACTATGTACATGACAAAATCCTCTACATGTGAGCAGAAACCGAGGGTGCAATATACAGATATATAGTAAAGACACTCACCAACCGCAAGGTGAATAGCTAGTGATGATTGATTGGAGACACATACCGCGCTCTCCAGATGGTATCCTTTGATGCACAAACATTCATAATTTCCGGGTTTATTAGCACAAGTTTGTTTTTCCGTGCAATTGTTGATCCCTTTACATTCGTCAATATCTGCAATCGTATAGTACAAATTTTAAAGTAAATAAAAAGAACGATTTTGTTAATTAATGCTTTAAGAGTAGTGGTTAAGATACATTTAATACTTTATATTAAACAATATTTATACATTTTTCCAAAAAAATAAAAGTTAAATTGTATACATATATTCAAAAGGTGTAAACAAACACAATAAATATATGTGTTTAAGCCAATAAATCCTAAACACTTATATTAAATTTTTTGAAAAATATGCATTATAACTTATAATTAAGTATTTATTAATATTTAATTTGTGTCATTAGCGCCCTTGTTAACAATTATTGCCTTGCAACAATAACATTAGAAAACAAAAAATATCACAGATTATTAAGATAATAAGATACGGTGAGAATTATATTACTTTTACTTGGATACACTACTATTATACACAAATCACACATATCAAGTTAAACAATTGTGAAAAAAATTAAAAATTTTCTTTTGTGTTTCTAAAATAAAGCCACGTAACATTTTAGAAATTTCTTTAAAATTTTTAATTATTTCTGGAAAAATTGTTGTAGATAATAAGTAAATTGAATACCTTGGCAACCATCTTTGAGGTACGGGTTCCCAAGGTAACCCTCCTTGCACTTGCAACGGTACCCAGGGCCGTTGATGGGATTGAGATCAATACATGTGGTATTCGCTCCACATATGTAATTCGCTTTGTTCTGAGCAACTTTACACGTCTCGTTTCCAATTGCCCAATCAAGAACCATGGGAAGGGTTTTATTGCTTCGTAGACTGGTAAGATAATCTGAGGAGAAATGGAACTTGTCTTTTCGGATAACAAAGGCAAAGCTGCATGGATTGAAATCCCAGACTTGTGTGTGGTTTTTAAAGCTATATGTTATCAAAGAAACATTCTTCAATCCTTTAGGAATTTCTAACTGGCAACACCCAATCCCAGAGCAAGAATCATTGACTACGTTGCTTATGTTTTGACATTGGGATAGACAGCCGATGGAGAACTGTTGACTGTTTAGATTACCTCTAAGGAATGCGTAAGTGTCACAGCCAACGGCCACGAACTTGTTTTCGATGACAGAAATTGTGAAACTGGGTATCGTGAGATCTGCTGTGGTTTTTTGCCAACGCGTACCATTTGTGTAATTGTAACAGTCATAAGCCTTAAACATCAAGATTTCAATCTGGCCTTGGATGGATATGTTTGTAACCTTCATGTTTCCAGTCAGTGGTTGAGGTCGACCGGACGAGTTGCTACAATTGATAAAAAAATCTCGAGTTCCATTGAGGAAACAACCTTTAGTTATACCAAAGGGATACGGAATTTTTACATCTCCACATCTATCAGTGCAGTTAGGCAGGGCTAATGGAAATGCTGCTGCTGCTGCTGCTGCTGCCATAAATGATAATATCACACCAACCCAGGTGAGCTGCACAATCATACTACGGAAACCCATAGCACTACTATTTCTGAGAGGAGTGTTAAGTGTAGTGTGTGGAGAACTTCACAAAGATGCTGGACTTTTTAAAGCAGACTGAGAGACCCAAAAATGCGTGAGAATTTTGTCTTTACTACTTTACAGCTGTAAGTGCATGCACTGCAACTTGCACAAGAGCATTTTTATCAAGCATTGTATATGCTAAAAGATGTTTTTTTTAGCATTTATATCCCAAAAGCTTGCTCCATCAAAAATGGTATATCTTAAAAATTTTGCCATACTGCTACAGTGCGCTCTCATTTTTGAGAGCGCACTGTAGCTGTATTGTAAAATAAATAATATTATTTTAAAACTTTCTCTCCCTTCTTCTCTTTAAAAAAGTATTTTATTTCTATCTCTTTTTATTCTTTACTTCTTCTCTGTTCAGACCTGCTGTTCCTCTCTTCCTTCTTCTTTTTTTTCCTTCTTCTTTCTTCTCTCGCTCTCTGAAATCGATCTCCCTATGGCTCCCCGCTTGAAGCTATCTCACGACTTGGATTAGAACCAATGAAGCTACTTCCCTTCCAATTTTTTTCAGTGGGTTTCGATGGTGGGTCACGGTGGCGGTGATTTGTGGGTTTGATTTGGAGGCATGGTGGTGAGATCGGTGAGTGCATGGGTTGAATCTTTGGGTTACAATTTTGTTTTTATGGCTGGTTGTTTTTGCTAGATGGTTGTGGTTTTGCTTTTTTTTTTTTTTTTTTTTTTTTTTTTCCTTCCTGCAATGAGTTAGATCAGCCACCGATGAGTGCTTGTCTGAGATTTTGTTTTTGCAGTGGCTGGTTGTTTTGTGGTGGTTGGGTGGTGGTTGGTTGTGATTTTGGTGGATGGTTGTGGTTACACTTTGGATTTTTTCTTTTTCTTTTCTTCCTGCAGGTGGCTGTGGTTGCCACGGTAGTGCTGTGACTTGTGGTGGTGGTGGCTATGGTGGGTTGTGGTTGCTACAATGGTGGTGATGGCAAGTGGAGCGGTGGTAGGGGTGGTGGAGGAGGTGGTTGCTCTAGTTATCTGTGTAGTTGTTTTATTATTATTTTAATGAGTAGTTTATATTATTTAAATGAAATTGTAAAAAATATAAAAGCTTTGATGTATGGTGTATCTTAAAATGGAGTGGTATAATTGATAAAGTAGGTTTTTGAAGTGTTAAATGATAAAATTTTTAGAATCCTTGATGAGAATGCTCTAAGGTTGGTAGACTTTGTGACACTAGAGTATTTGGTTTTAGAGAGTAGACACTTGGTAAGTTTAAGCCAATGAATTGCTGCATCTGTTGCTTCCATCATCTTGTAAGGAGTTTATAAATTAAAAAAAAAAAAAAAAAAAAAACAGTTCTCCAATAATTAAAAATAAAATAATATATATATATATATATATATATATAATAGTGATTTTCTTTTTGTCACATCAAAATATTTATGTTCTTTATCTTACAGTAGAAAAAATTATTTATCTATTACCCTCTAACTTTGGTATTAGTCGTACGCCTGAATGTATGCAAATCTTAGGCTTCTTAGAACATTCATATCAATTTTCTCAAATTTTTAGCTAAATTAACTCAAAAAAAATTATTTTTTTCTAGTGTAGCTATCTATATTTTTTATAGTCATGCATTAGCCTCAACACTATATCACTATTTCAATTAAATATTATTTTTTTTATTCACATTTTTAACCTCAAAATCCACTGCCACCTATCACAACCGCACATACCCAGCTTAGTGTTAGTGCTGCTTGTATACTATTGCACTAGATTAAAATATAATAGTAAAATAATTTACTTCAGTTCTTGTGACCATTTTTTGAAGTTTGAAAGGTAAAGATAGACAACCGCACATACCCAGCTTAGTGTTAGTGCTGTTTGTATACTATTGCACTAGATTAAAATATAATAGTAAAATAATTTACTTCAGTTCTTGTGACCATTTTTTGAAGTTTGAAGGGTAAAGATAGAGACAAGTCTTTTCACTTGTCATCTTAATTTGAATTAAGGCACCAAACATTCGGATTCAAATCCTCAAGATTTTCTAAGATACTCTACTAAATAGATATCCTTAAATTTTAACTATTTTTTAATAATTTAATGGTCTAAATTTTGCCATGTAAATATTCCACTAATAATAATCATAATTGTTTTATTTGCAATATTAGTTTATTATTTCAAGAGTATTATTAATAGAATGTTAAAATGGCAGAATTCATACGACTCTTAAATCATAAAAAAGTTGTTAGAATTTAAACATATCTATTGGTATAATACCCTAGAAAATTTAAAGAATCTGAATCCCAAACATTTACATGGGGCAAATAAAGCAATGGAGCAAAAAGTGCAAAGGTAAAAATAAGAGGAAACAAAGAGAAGAATGGGAAGAAGGAGAGGAGGCGAACTGAGAAGAATAAGAAGCAACATCAAGTAAAACTTTAGCAATCTGCAACAACAATTGGTGATGTTGTGGTGATTGGTGAGAGAATAATCACTAGATCTGATTTTTACAAAACTCTTTTCTTCTTGTTCTTCTCTTTCTCATCCATCCCTTCCTTAAAAATTCAAAGAACGTTCTCCTTTCTCAAAAATTTATTAAGGATTTGAGATTGATGTTGATCAGTTCATGAGAGAGAGAGAGAGAGAAATAAGGGCTTGTTTGGTTAGTTTTTTTTTCATCACTCAATTTTCATCACTCATCACTCATCACTTAAAATACTCAACTCCCTACACTCAACTTGTCATCATTGTACTCATAGTAATATTATGATACCCCAAATTGTAAGAATTTGAATCAAGGTAGTCAATGTCGTACTGGTACTGGCCGTATTGGCCGGTATGTACCGTACCAGTACGTATACTGATATCGAAACACCAACATTTTGTATCAGTTTAAATACCGGTCATGTACTGGTTGTATCGGCTAATTTTGGGCAATACCAATCAATACGGAAAAAAGCCTTCTTTTTTTTTTTTTTTTTTTTTTTTTTTTTTTTTTTTTAAGTTTTGTAATTTTTGAATTTTTGTAAGGATAGAATGGTAACTTATTTGCATTAACTTATTAGTATTATTTGTTTTCTTAGTATGCAATGAAGAGTTAAGCTTTTTATTTTTTATATTGTGTTTCTTTTTCTTTTAATTGATGCTAAAGTCAAACCATGAATAATTTGTTTCGAATTGAAGTAATGTTTTATGGTAAACTTTTATATTTATTATAATATAGATACACACACACACACACACACACACACACACACACACACACATATATTTATAAATATAAAAAATAACGGTAAATCGGAAACGGTACACCGGTATTGACTAGTACCGAAATATATCGTTCCGCTGGTCAAACCGATGCAGCCTTCGGTACGAAATTGACTCCCTTGATTTGAATTAGATTGTTTGAATGCGTGTTAAGTGGGCGTAGGTTGAGACTCACATTGAGTATTTACTAAGTAAATCTTGGAATTATAAGTTACTATGAAATGTCCTAATTACAACTTGACTAGCTTTTTTTGGGGTGTAAGACTATAAGTGGATATGTGAATTACACTCTCCTCTCTATTGGTCATTACAAATGGTATCAAAGTAAACTTGTTTCACAACATGGGATTGAATGGCCAAAGACATAAGAGAGGCCTTGGCCAAGAAAAATAAAACGAACTCAAGAGATTTTAAGAAAAATCAATCTAGAATCACTTTTCTAGAGATTGTTATTCGTATGTCTAGTCATATTTGCTTGCTTTTTTAAGAAGAATTCCCATGGGGATTTTTATAGGGAAAAATTGGAGTGCAAAACCATCTCCTACTGATGTGGTATCAACTTTGTATCCAATTTCCGAGAGAAATTTTCCACAAACTCGTTGGATACCTTACACATACAGTCGAGGCAAATTACGTAGGTACCAATCCTTGCATGCACAAAGTTAAGGTTTTAAAAATTTAGCACACCCAATGCTAATGCTCTTAACCAGTATCACCTAACAATATAGGACAACACCATTGATATTTGATTTATAATGCTAGTATCATACATTTTCACACTTTGTCACGATTGTCTTACGCAATAGACTATGAATGATGAAAAAAAATTGTGAGTCCATGTGATAGTGATAATTGATGATGCCAAAAATTGTCAGTTGAGTTACTCGTCCAAATCAGAGCATTAGACAGTCTTGTAGGATTTGTAAGATAAAGAAAGTTGATTGAAGAGACTACCAGGTTGTGCCTAGTGAGGGAGCCTCCAATGCTTAAGTCATAATCGGCCCATATCTTTCATATATAGATAGTAGTTTTGTACTACTTTTTGACGTACCTTAGCAAGTGAGGTAAATTATCATTTTTATAGGTGATTTAGGTAGCTGTTGAACATAATTTTGGGTGATTATTACTCTAAGTGTAACGTTATTTATCTTGATAAAAGTTTAAGATCTTTGATGGTCCTTATTAAATGTGTTTGAGCAATTACTCATCTTTATTTGATGCCCTACTAATGATGCAATAATCTTTATGATTTTTAAGTTTTTTATAATTTTTATGAACTCATCAATTGTCAGAAAATTATTGTGTACTCTCAAAATACCATAAATGTGTACCCCCTCTTCTCACATAAATGGTAGGTCTCACTAATTAAATTCATGGTAGGACCCACCATTCATGTGAGATGAGATAATACGCATATATAGTACTTCGGAAGTACCTAATAATTTTTCTTAATAGTCAATAATAATGCTAAATAAGATATTAAGTTGGGAATCATGGTTCATGAAGCCCAATAACTTTATGGTTCCTTACCCCAAACAAAATATAGGTATTTCAACTGTGCAATGATATTGATCATTTGCCCCAAGTACAACATGGGTCGTCTAGCCTGAATAAAAATTGGATTGTTTAGCATGAATAGGATATGGGTCTTTTCAAATGGTAAGGTTCGGCTGTTGTGGGTAGTGTAACCCTATTTAGAGATTTGTGATTATTTATTGGGCCAAACAACCAGTAATATGATGTTGAAGATGCGTGGGCTGCTACCAGGTGTAGTTAATGACTTAATGGTCTTCAGCTACAGCATCATATATGCTTTGAACTTGTTATTCTGTTCAACAACCAAATCGAGAAATTGAGAAAGTGCTTTTCAATATGGAAAATGATAAAAGAGTACATACTAATAAAAATGCTTTGTATTTCCATACTTAAACCTTAAAAAAAAGAAAGTACAAAACCTACTTAGGTCAATTAATGGCTAACATTTTACTATTATTTTCTACCATCATGGTCATCAGTATTCAGTAGTTCTATCTCTAAATTGATATACATTGTGGATTATTTTGAAAAATAAGGAGTATTAGACTAAAAAACTTTACCCTTGGTTAAATATTTTAAAATTAGGCTAAGAGCATTGTAACTCAATTGATTGGTAATTTTACATGTTCTCATGGCATCTAGAATTTAAATCTCTCTCCTCCTCCGTTGTTACTATCAAATTATTAAAAATTAAAAAAATATTTCAACATTACCAAGTTCTTATTCGGTTGTAACTTGTAAGGGGTACAGACATTTTAATCCTATGTTTGGATAGGGAAGAGGAGGGAGATTATCCAAAAATAGTAGGGTGCTAGGCACTACCAAACAGTGTAATTTGCTTCCGTCTTTATCTTTGAATTTTCAAATCATTGATGACATCCTTATAGCCTAAAATTGGTTTGTTTTTATTGTAGCTTGTTAATCATGTCAACAGAGAAAAAGATAATAATGATCATAGAATCTTTTCTTTTTTTGAAAAAAAGGAATAACGATAAGTGATCAAACATGGCAATGGAATTCCAAAAAGGCCAACGTGAGTTGACAAAGACTAAAAAAGTGTCGTGATATTTCTCTGTTTTGGAAACTAGACGTTTGCCATTTAGTTGAAAGAAGTGGTGTAAATTCAGCAAAGAAAAGAAAATTAAGAGGATAAGTCTATAATTGTGTAATTGTGTTTCTCTTTTGGTTGAAAGAAATTGACTTATAATTGTGAGTGTTTTTGATATGGAAGAAAAAGTTAAAGAGCGTGCCCCCACCACACCCTCCCAAAAATAAAAAAAATAAAAGGAAAGAAAGAAAGAAATAGCAAGGAAGAGAGCAAGTTAAGAGAATAAAAGTAGATCAATATTTTGTTTGCCAAATTGTAATTTAGGCCTGTTTCAATTTCTTTCTCATATATTTAATTCTGTCCTTTAATTGTTAACTCTGTTAATTTTGTATTTCAGTTTTCAAAATTAAATCAAATTTATCTTTAATTATGTCTCCTTTAATAAAATTGACACAATTAATATTTAAGAAGTTTATATTTTGAAATTTCAATAAAAAAGAAAATTATACAATTAAATTTATAAGAACTAAATTGAAATTGTAACAAATTTTGTTTTTTAAAGTAAGCAGTATAAGAATGAAAATATAATGAGTTACGGTTATTTTCTATCCCGATTTACTATTTTTTATCTTCTGCAAAGAGAGAAAAATATTTTATCGCAAAATTTATTAAAAATAATTTAATATAAGAATATAATAGAAATTTAATGCATGTTTTTTTTTTATTCAGTTTTCTACACCTGCCTCCAGTCCCCATTCTCATGTTTTCTTCTGCCTAACCTATAATTCTTACCAAACCATGCTCAGTCATTTTTTTTTTTAACAATAAATTATCGGACTTCAACAAAAAAAGAAAATTTAATTAATATTTTTTTTTGAGATGATTAAATTTTCAATGTATTTGTTTTTTGTAAGTGAAATATATTTTTTAGAATTTATTTATTGTTTTATTTAATTAATAAGATTAAGTGGTCATTTTGAAGATGGGTGCATAAATGTTATATGTCATTTTGAAAAATAAGTATAAGTTATCTGTATCAGTTAATTATTTCTATTAATTAAAAGTTGAAACATCCAAGTAAAGATTATTAACGTTATAGCCAAATTCTAAGTTTACCTTAAAATTCTTTTTCATCTTTTAGGTAGTATGCTCAGCGCTTGCTGAATAGTCTCTAAGTTATTGCTGCCTTATAAGTTATAATTGAATTATTAATCATTGCCGACCTCCTTTTAGTATATGGCTTAACTGAGAAAAAAAATCATAATGAATATTTTACGAATAATGTTAGGATCTACATATCCAAAAATCAATCTTAGAAAAATGTTTGTATGAATATGAAATATGGTACCGGCTCTAATTTTCAACCTGCCCAACTCGATATACTATATGACGGAATCCTTCATATGTGAGTAGAAAACTGAGGGGGCAATATATATATATATATATACACACACACACACACTAGCCTTTGAGCACGTGCTCGTGCGTACTCAGAGGCTCTTCTATTTTTTGAATAAAGATTAATAATTTGAATCTATGTTAATTTGAGATTACTACATTTTCCAATCACAAAATACCTAGAGGCATGATGAAAATAATACTTAGGAGTTTGATGAGTGTTATGCATTAGTGGATGAAATATTTTTTTCATAACACCCTTAGGTATTTTGTGATTAGAAAATATAGTAATCTCAAATTAACATGGATTCAAATTAATAACTTTTACTCAAAAAAATAAAAGAGTTTCAGTGCACGCATGTGAGCACGTGCTCAGAGGCTAGTATAAATGATAAATATAGTTTCTGTTACAAAAGAAATTTTTTTTATAACAATTTCTTAGATAACAACCACTTCATGTGAGGTTTGAATCACACAATAATTCTTGTAAAAGATCTCTCCTGAAATCATTTAATAATATTTCATTCCAATGCCTCCTCAATGCAATCTAATAAATTTGTGCATAGGTTTTAGCCATGTACTACATATCCATAACAAAAAGTTAAAAAGAGCTTATATTTAAAATGTATTTAGCAACTAACATTTTTTTTTTTCTTTTACGGTAAAAGAATCTTTTTTTTTTTTTTTTTTTTTTTTTTTTGTGGGGGGTGGGGTTGGGGGGGAAGGCTCTAGATGTGCAACAGCATTTTTTTTTTTTTTTTCCTTTCTTTTTATTGGTGTTGTTGTTGTTCTTTTATTTATGACAGTTATCAAGTTGTATTTAATCCCAAAATCTTATACTTGACCCTAAAATTTAGCCATGTACCACATATCTATTACAAAAAGCTAAAAAAAGCAAAAAATTTAAAATTTAACAACTACCTTTTTATTACATTAAAAGGCTGACATTTTATTTTTGGTGCTGTTGTTGTTGTTAATGTTTTGTTTTGTTTTTTAATTTTATTATGATAGTTATCAAGTTGTATTTAATCCTAAAATGTAGTGTTTTAATCCTAAAATTTAGCCATACACTACACATCCATAACAAAAAGTTAAAAAAGAGCTTATAATTAAAATTTATTTAGAAACTAACATTTTTTTTTCTTTTACAGCAAAAGACCTTTTCTTTTTCTTTTTCTTTTTTTTTTCTTTTTAGTGGTGTTGTTTTTGTTCTTTTAATTATGACAGTTATTAAGTTGCATTTAATGCTAAAATTTAACCATGTACTACACATCCATAACAAAAAGTTAAAAAAAGGATCCTCAAAAAAAAAAAAAAAAGTTAAAAAAAGCTTATATTTACAATTTAGCAACTACCAATTTTTTCTTTTAAGGTAAAAGACTCAAATTTTTGTTGTTTTATTTTTTATTTTTATTTTTTTTGGTTAAGGAAAGGCCCTAGACGTGCATCCACGTTTTTTTCTTTTTAGTGGTGTTGTTCTTCTTCTTTTATTTATGACAATTATCAAGTCATACATTTTATCCCAAAGAAAAACTACCCCTATTTTGGAAAAATAAAATAAAATAAAATAAACATAAACATAAAGCTATCCCACGTTCTATCCAAAAAAAAAACCTACATGGCCACCCTTTTTTTTTCAAATTCAAAGTATAAAAACAGTACAAATTTGTGGATAACTACACATTTAAAAGTTGATAAAAAAAAAAAAAAAAAAAACTACATATTTAAAAATTTCAGATTAAACTATTTTTTTTTAATCCTACATTCTACCCAAAAAACACTACCCGGCCACCCTTTTTTTTTTTTTCAAATTCAAAGTTTAAAAATAGTACACATTTGTGAATAAGTACACGTTCGTTTAGAAATTTCGGATAAAACTACCAGTCTCCCACGTCTATTTAATGTATGATTTATACATGTGGGTTGAAATAACTCTCCCCATGTTAAAAATTTCTCATTTAATCCTAAAATGTTGTGTTTTAATCATAAAATTTAGCCATGTACTACACATCCAAAACAAAAAGCTAAAACAACTTATATTTAAAATTTAGCAACTACCATTTTTTTTCTTCTACAACAAAAGGTTCAATTTTAATCCTAAAAGTTAGCCACTTACTACACATTTATAACAAAAGTTAAAAAAGAGTTTAAATTTCAAATATATCAACTACCTTTAAAATTGAGAAAAGGTACATAACTTTTTATAGAGTAGTAAATTAATAATTATAAAAATATGTAAATTGAATTTCACATATAATTATATAAATGATAAATATAGCTTCTATTACAAAAGAAATTTTTTTATAACAATTTCTTAGATAACAACCATTTCATGTGAGGTTTGAATTATACAATAATTCTTGTAAAGGATCTCACCCGAACTTATCTAATAATTTTCCATTCCAATGCCTCCTGAATGTAATTCAATAAATTTGTGCATATGTCAACCTGAGAGAGATAAAAGAGTTAGGGTTAAATATAAGATTGTCACTATTTTGAATAAACCAAGTAATATAAATTAAATTTTAATTAATCAACATTGATGGGAAAGTAGATGAGAGATGGGGTTATTGGGTTAAATAGGAAAACCAATTACCAATACAATTTGAATGAGAAGTTAATTTATATATATATATATATATATATATATATATTGGGAAACAAAGTAGCATGTAATACCCTCTAAAAAAAGTAGTGCAAATTACATTTAAAAAATAAAAAACCGAAAAGAGAGTTTGTGTTTGTTTTAAATTGGATAACCATTAACATGATATATCAAATATATAATTTTTTTTTTTATAATAATAGTAACAAAAGCTGAAAGAAACATAGAATCTCATACATATTACCCTTCTTTTTTCTTTTTTCATATTTTGGTAAAGTTCACCCCTAATTTCATCTGCCTTATCGATGCTAGTAATCGTTTGTCAACCCTGTGATAAAACTTAGACTCCAAGAACATAAATGTCGAAGTTTATAGTGGAATAAAAAGAACTGTTATAAGAAATGAGAGTAGTGTAAAAACACCAAACCAAGTAGCAGGCGTGTTCATTCTCAAAACAAAAAAGTAGCAGGTGTGTTGTAAATCTAATAGTTTGTTATCTCAGAAGCGTAATTCCTAAAAAAAAAAAAAAAAAATGTAAACTCCTATAAATAAATAAATAAACCAAACCCGAGTAGCGTAATTCCCTTAAAAAAAATACCGTAAATTCCCCTGCCCACCCCCCCCCCCCCCCCCCCAAAAAAAAAAAAACTCAAAAAATAGTTTTTGTTTAATTCTAGGCCAAAACACAAAAGAATGAGCTCTTACCAATATCCTTTTTCAAGTAGCCAATTCAAGTACAAACTCTCCTATTTGAAATTTCAAAGTCAACAACGGGTAATAAGCCACCGTCAAACACCCTTGAATCCCTAATCACATTCACCCACAGGTAAATACTCCTCAAACTATGAATGCTTGGCAGCCATGGCAGGTAAGAACTCAAATAAAGTCAATGATAAACAAAAGAAAAGAAAAGAAAATAAAGAGGAACTTGCAAAAGATAGAACCTGAAAAGTTATTGGAGCCTCTAACAGTGTCTGTTTAAATGTTTAGAAACCAAATCTGAAAGTAGAAGAAAAAGAAAGGAGGATGTAGAGCTATACTAAATGTCTTTAATCTAAAGAAGAATGAGAGATAACTGGCAAAACTTACATGAGTCTGTGGGTCATAAGGTGTAAGAGTTTTAATTTACATATTTATCTATGTTAGTTAAAAACTTGTAAGTGGTTATGATAAGGGTATTTTAGGTATCAAAATTGAAGAATCTAAAAAGTAAAGATACTTACCAACCGCAAGGTGAATAGCTATTGATGATTGGTCAGAGACACATACCACGCTCTCCAAATGGTATCCATTGATGCACAACCATTCATAACTTCCGGGTTTATTAACACAAATTTGTGTTTGTCCATGCAATTATTGGTCTCCTTACATTCGTCAATTTCTGCAGTTGTTAAGCACAAATTTTAGAGTAAATAAAAAGAAAGATTTTTTTAACTAATGCTTTGAGAGTAGCAGTTTAGATGCATTTATTAAACAATTTCTTTAAACATCTTTTGAAAAAATAAAATTAAACAGTACACATTATATCCAAAAAAATATATCCACAAATCATTAAATTTGTGTATCTAAACCAATAAATCATTAACATTTATATTACATTTTTTTTTAACAGCATGCATTGTAATTTATAATTAAGTATTCATTAATATTTGATTTATGCCATTAGGGCTCTTGTTAACAATTATTGCCTTGCAACAATAACACTAGAAACAAAAAAAATATCACAGATTATTAAAATAATAAATTGCGATGGGAATAATATTACTTTTAGACATATTCATTGCTATTATAATTGATGGGGTTCAAATTAAGTTTAATTCGTCCATGGTGGTCGTCCATGACCAAACCACATCCAGAAGGTTTTACGAGGAAAGAAACCCAACAGAAGCATCATGAGCATGAATAGGATTCGTCCATGGGTAACGAGATCATCCAGTTTCAGGATAGTCATCCATGACCTAAGGGCATGGATGACTAAACAACACTTAGTGAATTTTAAAAGAACCTTTCAAAGGTTCAATATAATCAGACCACGATTCACCATTCCTAAAACGTGGAGAGGATTCCCCATAATCTGCTCCACGTTCTCTATTTTCTCCATTAACTCCACACATTCCCCATGATAATAGTAGATCCAAACAAGTAGACTCACTCTTAACTCTCTATAAAAGGATCAAGTCACATTCAACCAAAGTAAGTTCTACTATTCACAGTTTTCCATCCTAGTGTTTTTAGAGAGAAAACTCACTTAACCTTCAGAGGGTCCTTGGTTGGGTTACACCTATCACCCTTGATAGTCCTCTCTTTCCTTTTAGGTCATTGAGCCATCATCATAGCCCGGAGCATTTCAACCTCATGATTTTCGAGCATCATAAGTTGGAGCTGTCTATGGGAAAGTTTGGCCTATTTCTAAGTGATAACTGCCTGGCTTTCCAAGACAAAAAGGTTGCATGGTTCGAACAAGATCAATGCCCACTAGTCCAAAACACCAGGAGAGCGGAAACGCCTCCAGTCACCTAAATCGTGCACTTGCACCACCACTGACCATCCAACAACAGTTGCAATCCATGGCAGTTATGATGGCGAACTTGACACAACAAAACCAGAAGTTAACTAGAGAAGTTAATAGACATCGTTGACAGCGACACAGTGAGGAACATAGGCAAAATTCAGAGAATGGAGGAGTAGAGAATGGTGCTGAGGAAGGAGATCAGTCTAGAGGTACCATCACTCGTAGGGTACCACACTTGGAGAGAAAGATGGATTAGATGAAAAGAGCCATGGAGGAGATGAAGGACTCCAAGGGGAAGGAAAATTACGTGGTTGACCTTGTCCACAAGACTGATTCTCCCTTCATCGCATCCATCACAAGTCACCCCCTACCCTCTAAATTCAAAATGCCTACCTTGGACTCATATGATGGAACGCGAGATCCTTGTGATCACATTGCCACATTCAAGATGACCATGCATCTCCAAAGTGTTCCAGATGAAAACATCTGCAGAGCTTTTCCTACTATGTTGAAAGGCCCAGCCAGAATATGGTTTGGTAAACTACCACTAAGCACCATAATTCGTTCCAGGAGTTAAGTAAGTTGTTTATCAACAACTTTGTTGGGGGCCAAAAGCATAAATGCTCCTCCTCCATTTTGCTAAACATAGAACAAGGAGAAAACAAGAGTCTGCATACTTTCATTAGTCGCTTTAACATGGAAGCCCTGTTCGTAGACGAGGTGGACGATAAAATTCTCTTGGCAGCCTTCTACAATGGGGTTACTTCAAACTTGTTCATCCACAAGTTGTATGACCAAGAGCCACAAACGATGGCTGAGTTAATACATTCAGCTCAAAGTTTCATGAACATTGAGGATGCCATTATTGCTAAGAAGAAAAAGAAGGCTGAACGAGTGGAAACTAGTTATGTACATCATCCAGAACAAGGCCCTCATCCAAAGAAGGCCAAAATAAGGAAGAAAAGGGATTGAGATGGCAGGAAGGTAGGGTCGTCCTCAGGACAACACTCTAACTACACTCCCCTAAATGCCCTACTTGACCAAGTGCTAATGCAGATTAAAGATAACCCTTCCTTAAGATGGCCAGAGAAGATGAAATGAGATCCTAGCAAACGGAACAAAAGCAAGTACTATCATTTCCACCGAGAGTACGAACATGATACGGACGAGTGTTACGATTTGAATCAACATATTGAAGTCCTTATTAAGCAGGGAAAGTTAAAAATTTTCCTTGGACGAGACCATAAAGATAAAAGACAACCACTAAAAGGCAAAGTAGAAGAGCTAGTGCATCAGCCACTTGGAGAGAGAAGGGTTATTGTAGGAGGAATGTCAACCGGAAGCTCGTCCAAATCCAAGAAGACTTACTTGCAGGTAGTTCAGAATGTTCAACTCACTGGCCACCCACCAAGGACGTCTGGAGAGGACGAGCCTGCCATTATTTTCACGAACGAAGATGCAAGGCGATTACATCATCCTCATGATGACGTAATTGTTATTACTTTGACGATTGCAAATTATACAACTAGAAGGGTGTTAATAGAAAATGGGAGTTCAGTAGACATCCTTTACTATCTAGCCTTCTAGCAAATGAGAATCAACAAGGAGTTACTTCATCTAGTGAATGTGCCTTTAATTGGATTCATAGGATTGAAGGTTCTGCCAATAGGCACTATCTCCTTGCCAGTTATGGTTAGCTCTTACCCACAGCAAATCAATAAAGAAGTAAACTTCCTTGTTGTGGATGTTCGTCCTCGTACAATGCCATCATAGGATGGCCAACCTTAAATAGTTGGAAGGCCGTAACATCCACCTATCACTTGTCTGTCAAATTCCAAATGGAGTATGGCATTGGAGAAGTACAAAGAGACCAACTAGCTACTAGAAAGTGTTAGTTAGCAATGTTGGCAATGGACAAGCAAATGCAGATGATGAATGTTAAAGAAAGAAGGACAATGGCTGAATCAATTGAAGTATTGGAAGATGTTCCATTGGACGAGTCAAACCCAAAGAAGTTTATTAGGATTGGGACAAGCATGGAAAAGAAGACGAAGCAAGACCTCGTCCAATTTCTCAAGAAGAGCACGAATTTTTTTGCTTGGAGCTGCGAAGACATGCTTAGGATTGACCCAAATGTGATTACTCATCATCTAAATATGTCCTTAGCTTATAAGCCGTTTTTCAAAAAAGGAGAGTGTTCTCCCTAAAACAAGACAACGCCATCAAAGAAGAAGTCCAGAAGTTGGTAACAACAGAGTTCATCCACAAAGTCTACTACCCTAATTGGCTAGCTAATGTAGTGATGGTCAAAAAAGCTAATGAAAAATGGAGGATGTGCATAGACTTTACAGATTTGAACAAGGCATGCCCCAAGGAAAGTTATCCTCTTCCACGCATTAACCAATTAGTGGATGCATTCTCAAGGTACAACCAAATTAAGATGGACGAAGTAGACCAGGAGAAAACATCCTTCATCACAAGCTAAGGTTTGTTTTGTTACAAAGTGATGTCGTTTGGACTGAAAAATGCAAAAACTACCTATCAAAGACTAGTCAACCACATGTTTCGTCCACAAATTGGGTGAAATGTTGAAGTATACATGGACGACATGCTGGTCAAAAGTGTGAAGGAGACACAACATCTAGACGACCTCCAAGAGACTTTCGACACACTTAGACGATACAAGATAAAGCTGAATCCAAGCAAATGTGCCTTTGGAGTTGCATCAAGGAAGTTCCTTGGTTTTATGGTTTCATAAAGAGGAATTGAATCAAATTTTGATAAAATCCAAGCGATTTTGAACATAGAGCCCCCAAAAAATGTCAAAGATGTCCAGAGCCTTACTGGACAAGTAGCAGCCCTTAACAGGTTCATCTCAAAGGCTACTGACAAGTGTTTACTATTTTTTAAAGTGTTAAGGAGAGCATTTGAATAGATGAACGAGTGCCAACAACAATTTGAAGACCTTAAGGCTTATCTTACTTCAACTCTATTGTTGAGCCCGTCCAAACCCAGTGGGAAGTTATATCTCTACTTAGTGGTGTCCCCTCATACAGTGAGTTTAGCCTTAATTAGGGAAGAAGAAAAGGTATAGAAGCCCATCTACTACACCAAATAAGCTTTAAGAGGAGCTGAAGGAAAGTACCCACCAATGGAAAAGTTAGCCTTCTCCTTGGTAACAACAGCAGGAAAGCTCGGGCCTTATTTTCAAGCTCATGTTATAACCATCCTAATAGATCACCTGCTGAAGAAGGTTATGAATAAGCTGGAAACCGCTGGATGATTGATCCAATAGGTAGTGGAACTTAGTGAATTTGACATGAGATATCGACCAAGGAAAGCAATAAAAGCCCAAACCCTTGCGGACTTTATTGCCGAATTTACTCTTGCCCATGATCAGCAGAGTGGAAACCAGGGGGCACAATTATGGGTTGTCCGTGTGGATGGTTCGTGCATACAACATGCATGAGGAATTGGAATGGTATTGCAATCACCAGAGGGGAATCATTTGGAGTATGCCGTCTGTCTACAGTTTCAAATGACCAACAATGAAGTTGAATATGAAGCCCTACTTTAGGGCTTGGAGTTAGCTAAATCACTTAGAGCAGATTCAATTCTCATCCATGGAGACTCACAGCTGGTGATAAGCCAAGTGAATGGAACATGTGAAGCCAAAGAAGAACAAATGAAGAAGTATTTAGGAAAAGTAAAGCAGTGCGTCAAAGTCTTCACAATGGCCTAATTTCAGCAAATCCCAAGGGACGAAAACACGGAAGCTGACGTCTTAGCAAAAGCAGCATCTACGGACGAGTTGGTCGGTGATCAAATTAAAGTCTAGTACATCCCATGTATAGCCGTTCCATAAATACATTAGATAGATGGATTAGCTAATTGGACCACTCCTATCATGTTTTATTTTAAAGATAGACTCCTCGCCAAAGATAGAGAAGAAGCAAGGAAGCCAAGAGTAAAAATGGAAAAATTTGTCCTCATGGATGAAGTACTGTATAAAATGGGTTTCTCTTAACCATACCTGAGATGTTTGACTCTAGATGAGTCCTATTACATCTTGAGGGACGTCCACGAAGGAGCCTGTGGAAACCATTCAGGAGCCAAATCCCTCATCTACAAGATAGTTTACACAGGATATTACTAGCCGTCCATGCAAGTAGATGCCAAAGCTTATGTTAAAGTGTGTGACAAGTGTCAACACTACAACAATATACCTAGATGACCATTAGAATACCTTACTCCAATGGTGGCCCCTTGGCCATTTACCTAGTAGGGACTTGACATTCTCAGTTCATTTCCCATAGGAACGAGGTAAATGAAGTTCTTGGTGGTAGAGATTGATTATTTTACTAAATATGTAGAAGTAAAGCCATTGGCAAAGATCACTAAGCAGAACATCAGAAGCTTCATCTGGAAGAACATTATCTGCCGTTTTGGAATCCCTAAGGTGCACGTCTCAAACAACGGGTGCCAGTTTGATAACACACCCTTCAGAGAGTTTTGCGAGTACTTAGGAATCAGGAATCACTACTCCTCATCCTCCCACCCACAGGGTAATGGACAGGTAGAAGTTGCAAACTGATCCTTGTTGAAGATCATCAAGACTTGGCTTGAAGGGGCCAAAAGGATATGGCCAGATGAATTACCCAGCATCCTTTGGGCATACAGGATGACAGTAAGAACTCCTACTAGAGAGACCTTTTAAGCTAGCATATGGAAGTGATGTAGTGATACTCACGAAGGTTGGTTTGACAAGTTACAGTCTGGCCCACTATAAGGATAAGGAAAATGAGAAACAACTCCGTCTAAGCCTTGATCTCATTGACGAGGTAAGGATGGACGCGAAACAGAGGTGGCACGTTACAAGAACCTGATGACTAAGCACCATGATGCATTGGTCAAACCAAGGCAGTTCAAAATTGGGGACCTTATCTTGAAAATGGTGTCCTTGGCTACAAAGGACCCCGTTCATGGAAAGTTGGGACCTAATTATGAAGGACCATGCAGAGTCATCAATTACAAGAGACGAGGGTCGCACTATCTAGAAGTCTTGGATAGACAAAGGCTAGAGCATCCATGGAATGTGGAGCACTTGAGGAAGTACTACTAGTAAAGATCCGTCGGGAAGTTTAGGATGGACAAGTCTAGAGACTACTTGTTCTTTCTAGCAGTCTACTTATGTTATCTTTTAGCACTTTATGTTTTCTAGTAGTATTCTAAGCTTTTAGCATTTGAATTCCCTAAAAAGCATTAGCTACTAGCATTTGCTATGTTTATGGATGTCATGAGCAAAGTCCTTTTGTATATAAAGCAATTTGAATTCCCTAAAAAATAACTAGGTACTAACATGAATGATGTCTATGGATGATGTTATGCACATAGTTCTCTATTGCACAAAAAGCAGTTTGAATTTTCTAACTTAAGTGTTGATGATTCTCTATGAAACTAAAGTCCATAAATAGTTAAAGATGTCTAAAATCTCTGGATGTAGAGATGTATCGTCATGAGCCATCCTTAGACAAGAAAAAGGAAAATTATCATATATAAAACCTTAAGGTAAAAACATAAGTGCAAAGAGAAGGAAAAGACACCTCCCAGTACACTCGTCCAATAATGAAAGACAAGAAAAAGAGTGCATGCAATAAATAGGCAATTTCTAAGGATGACAAATGTCCAAGCAATTAAGTAGTCCAAACTATGGATGAGAAAATACTTAGCCAAGTAAGAATTCCTGAAATAAGTCCAAGTTAAGGATGAGGAAATATTTAGCCACTCTAAAGTAAAGACCTAACTATGGACGAGAAAATACTTGGATATTAAAATTGGCAATGGAAACAAAAAAAAAGCTTTCAAACATGGACGACAATATATTTATAGATGAACTAAAGGTAGACGACCATCGTCCAAAAACCCTTTAAAGTAACAAGCCTAAAAAAGGTAATTGTATGAGACCCCATCCTTAAACATAGACGAGGTAATGTACTTGAAAAAAAAAATTTAATGGCCTAAAAATTTATACTGCATTGACTCCAAACTTTGAGCTGTCCTTTGCTGGATGAGGGGTAGAAGCATAATCCTCAATATTCATGTCCTCTAAGCTTGTCTGGAGTAAGGAACTCTCAACTAAAGTACAGAACTTGATAGAATCAAAGTCCACCCAAGAAATGATTCAATGGAATCCATACGAAAATTCTCAAAGCCTGCAGCATAATTTTCATCCAGGAGGTCAATGAACTCCTTAGACGTCTTGAATTCCTTAATCACTTCATCTCTGAATTTGCTCAAAGAGGACCTGAGCTCATCATTCTGCTTCTACAAGTGGTCTAGACGAGTGTCCTTCTCCATAATATCAGTCCTCAACTCCTTAGCCAGATTTTTCAACTCCTTCACCTCGTCCACCAGCTTCATCCTTTCCCCCGTCTTGCGGCTAGATTCTTGCTCTGTGTCACAAACCTTCGCCTCTAGGTTGATCCTATCCTTGTCCAATTTATAGGCTTGCCTAGGCGCCACCATAAACTTGGACATGGCTTGTATTAGGAAATATGGACGTGAGATAAAGAGAATAAAGTTCAATTTTAGTATGGCTAAGAAGAGTCAAAATACCTTGAAGAGATCGTGAACAGTAGATTGTTCAAACTCCTTCACAGATATGTCATAATAGATGGCAATGTCTTTGTCAATCATTGCTTGCTTGAACCTGTCCCAAGCTAGACCTTCACTCTTTAGGAGGGTCATACCCCACTATCAGGGGGCCCTGTAGGTGAAGGTTTGGATGGATTTGCACCAGGATGAGGAGGGGAATCTTCAAGCTTAGAGACTGTAGGATTGGCCACAAGATCAGCAAGGTTAAGAAGCACAACATGAATAATGGACAGTATTGAGGAGTCAACCATCTATTTCTTGTTGCCTCGACGGCTAGGAAGATTACCCGTGTCCAATTTCTTAGACAGTCTTCTTTTTCTCTAACAAAACTGAAGGGACGAGCTTCAATGTAGACAAGGAAGGGGGACGAGTTTGAGTAGGAGCCTTAGTCCCAGGCTGAACACTTTTATCACTAGCAATGCCTTTTCCCTTGTTTTCCTTCATAGTTGCCATTCCTATATGGGAAAGAGGAGCATTTGAGTCTAGATGAGCTAACCAACCAAGATGCAACAAAATAAATAACTTACCTCAACGGGTGGTATGCTCATAGGCTAATGCATTTCTTCTATAGACTCAGGTCCAAGCCTCCAAGCCACTAGACAGCGAAGTGTCACCAAAAAGTGAAAGCTCCTGTCTGCAAAAGAGCATGCTTTTTGGATGTGGTCTAAGAAGAATTTACTCAAAGAGGGTTGTCTTATAGCTAAAAAAAAATGGAGTTAGGTAAATATAATGGAACAAGTAAGATGAGCAATAGAAAACAACGTACTCTCAAGACGTAGACGACCCATCTCACCAGTGCAGGGAGTGAATGGATCCCTACTACCTTAACAAGGTTCCTTACCTAAAACCCTAAGACGAAGAATAATTCCATCTTCCTCCTCCTATCAGAAGAGGGAAGAGACCTTATCAACCTACAATTAGAACCCTTGGCTGAAAGCTAATAGAAACCTAAGGATTGTCTTATTTCAAAGGGTTTATAGCAATATAGGAACTCGTCCACAATAAGAGGACGGTTCTTGTCAAAGTCCTTTTTCCATAATACTTGCATAGATACAATGACCCTCCATGCATTAGTGTTAAGTTGGTTTAGACCTACACCCAGCCTATGGAGGATCTTTCTATCAAAAGCATTCAAAGGTAACCTAAAACCCCCTAACAGGTAAGCCTCATATGGTAAAGCACTATTCACTAGGAACAATTAGATGAGGGTTAAGTTCATCTAGAATTTGATATTTTCCCCTAAGAAAGTAAAGTCTTTTCTCATCTATCTTTGAAAGAATACCTACAACACAACAATACAAAATTTCCTCTTTCTTACTTAAGGAGGGGATGGACACCGGGGTACTAGTGGACGGACTGGCAGACGACCCTGATGTCGCCCACCTCCTTAATTCCTCCTAGAGAACCTCTAAAGGAACCCTAGGGACCCCAATTGAGTACTGCTCGTCTGTAGAACCACTATCACTTCTACTACTACCACTACTACTACTATCACTACTACTACCACCACCATTACTCTCATCCTGGTACTCGTCTATCTCCTTCTCGTCACTATCGCCAGACGAAGATACTATTATCTCAGACATTTTGGAAAAAATTCTAAAGAAAAACCTCTAGACAAAGAAAAGAGGATACTTGATTCTAAACGAGGATGACGAAAGACGGAAGGAAACTTCTAGACGAGGTGCAGGACAATTGATGTCAGAGAAGAAAATATGAGAAATGTGAGAGGGTAGGAGAGGTATTTCCCTATTTATAGTTAGGAGGGTGGGACACTGAAATGACATGAACCAGTTAGAATGCACCACATGGTAATTTTTTGAAGAACGAAATGACGTGACCGGTAAGCCATCAGGATTATGCCACGTGTCAACATCCTAAATGTTTGATTTCAGATCACCCTGACATGCCACCTGGAGAATCCTTCAACCAATGAAAAATCACCACATGTCAAGCCAACAGTAACATGGACGACACAAGGACAAGGGAGCAGTTGATGGGGTCCAAATTAAGTTTAGTTTATCGGTAGTGGTCGTCCATGACCAGACCACGTCCAGAAGGTTTTACGAGGAAAGAAACCCAACAAAAACATCATGAGCATGAATAGGATCCGTCCATGGGTAACAAGATTATCCAATTTCAGGATAGTCGTCCATGACCCAAGGGCAAGGACGACTGGGCAACACTTAGTGAATTTTAAAAGAACTTTTCAAAGGTTCAATATAATCAGACCACAATTCGCCATTCCTAAAACGTGGAGAGGATTCCTCGTAATCCGCTCCACGTTCTCCATTTTCTCCATTAACTCCACACATTCCCCATGATGATAGTGGATCCAAATAAGTAGACTCACTCTTAACTCTCTATAAAAGGATCAAGTCACATTCAACCAAAGTAAGTTCTACTATTTACAGTTTCCCATCCTGGTGTTTTAGAGAGAAAACTGACTTAACCATCGAAAGGTGCCGGGTTACAGCGGTCACACTAGACAGTCATTTCTTTTCTTTCAGGTCATTAAGCCATCACCATAACCCGGAGCATTTCAGCATACTAATTTTCGAGCATCATCAATTATTATTATTATTATTATTATTATTATACACAAATCACACATATCAAGTCAAATATTGTGAAAAAAAAATTTTAAAAATTTCTTTTGTGTCACTAAAATAAAGCCACATGATATATTAGAAATTTCATTAAAATTTTTTATTATTTTTGGAAAAATTGTTGTATAATAAGTAAATTGAATACCCTGGCAACCACCTTTGAGGTACGGGTTCCCAAAGTAACCCTTCTTGCACTGGCAATGGTACCCAGAGTTGTTGATGGGATTGAGATCAATACGTGTCCATTTGACAAATATTATTTTTGCTAACTTATTTTACTCTTTAGTTTATTTTTGCTACTATTTATAAGTTCAATTGCATTATTTTAGCTAACTTTTACTCTTATCTATAGTAACAATGGGAAGGGTTTCATTGTTTCGCAGACTAATAAGGTAATCTGAGGAGAAATTGAACTTGTCTTCTCGGATTATAAAGGCAAAGCCGCATGGATTGAAATCCCAGTCTTTAGTGTGGTTTTTAAAGTTATATGTTTCCAAATAAACATTCTTCAATCCTTGAGGAATATCTAACTGGCAACACCCAATCCCAGAGTAAGAACCATTGGCTACGTTGCTCATGTTTTGACATTGGGACAGACAGCCAATGGAGAACTGTTGACCATTTAGATTACCATTAAGGAATGCATAAGTGTCACAGCCAACGGCCACGAACTTGTTTTGATTGACAGAAACTGTGAAACTGGAGACGCTGAGAGTTGCTTTGATGTTTGGCTCACGTGTACCCCACTTATCGACGTTACAGTCATAAGCCTTATACATCAAGATTTCAATCTGGCCTTGGATGGAAAGGTTTGTAACCTTCACGTTTCCAGTCAGTGGTTGAGGTTGACTGGACGAGTAGCTACAATTTATAAAAGAAACCTCGAGTTTCATTGAGAAAACAACCTTAGTTATGCCAAACGGATATGGAATTTTTACATCTCCACATCTGTCAGTGCAGTTAGGCAGGGCTTGGTAGGTTTTCTTTCTGGGTGTCATTTATCAATTTAATTGTTAGATTCGCATGGTAATTATTTTGTGCTCTATTGGGATTCTCTAAAGAATCAAGCTTGATGTGTGAAATGTTTAATTTTTGTTAGAATGCTGGTCTGTTCGTATAGATCTGTGTTGTGGGCTGATGACAGATGTTCTTGGGTTTAATTTGATTCAATGGGTTTAATTTTGAATTTGTGTTCTTGGGGTTGATTTTCTGACGTATTTTTTTGTTTTAAATTTTGTTTTTATGTTTTTTAATTTTGTTAAAATTAATAAATTAATTTTTTAAATTTATATGCTGATGTGTCATGGGTGATGTGGCATTTTTATAATATTTTAATTGCTTCGGCTGCCACCTCAGCTATTTCTGTCGGTTGACTGACGGAAATGACTAAAATGGAATGTGTTAATTGGTTTAGAGACTAAAAGTGGAAAAAATAAAATGTAGGGACTAAAATGAAAAAACGTCAAAATGTAGGAACTAAAAGTGTATTTATGCCAAATTTATAATATCTCTAATATCATTCATTCAAATATTTGTTTATAATCTTCTTAAAGTGTTACTAATCACATTCATTGTTATATCGTTTGTAATTTTCTTTTTTTAGTAAAATTTTTTTTGTAACTTTAGCATTTTTCCAAAAAAAGAAAGCATATTGCAAAATAAAAAGAATTAATTTTCGTTATAAAAAAATTATGATATTAAATATTAGTTAAATATTATTTAAATGATAATGAAAATGTCTTATTTAAATATATCACCTTGCCCTTAAATTTGTTGGGCGCCCCTGCTGCCATGAATGATAATATAGTATATCACACCAACCTAGGTGAGCTGCACAAGCATACTATGGAAACCCATAGGACTACTATTTCTGAGAAGTGCGTTTAGTGAAGTGTGCGGAGAACTTCTTAGATGTTGGACTTTTTAAAAGCAGACAGAGAGACCCAAAAATGAGTGAGTATATGTCTTTACAACTTTTTTTTGAGTAGGATGTCTTTACAACTTTACAGCTATAAGTGCATGTGTTACAAATTTGCATAAGGTAGACTTTGGTAAGGTTCTAACAACCAACATCTACTATTAACTAATTAAATATTATTTAAATGATAACAAAAATGTCTTATTTAAATATATTTAAGCCTTTAAATTTGTTGGGCGCCCCTGCTGCCATGAATGATAATATCAGTATATCACACCAACTAGGTGAGCTGCACAAGCATACTATGGAAACCCATAGGACCATGGTTGTCAAAATCGGGATCCTACGTAAGATCGTTAGAGGTAGGTGGGATCGTGGATTGTAGGATCGGATCGTGAATCGTAAAATTCTACATTATTTGAGAAAAAAAAAATTTTGGTATGTTAAATAATCACATAAATTATACATTCACAAAAAAATCAAAAATTTGCATCCATTTGATGTAATTACCATGCATCATTACATCAATTTGTAAGCATCATTTAAGATGTCAAAAATCTCAAAACGTAACACTCTATTGGGATGTTATTTTTTGTTTTTTTTTTTCAACTAACACTCTATCTCGCTACATTAGAATAGCAAAACTTGATCTATTGGAATATTATTTTTCATTTGGGTCTAACTGAACCTTCTGTTAAGTTAAAAAAGATTACAAGAAACCAAAATCGTTTGGAATCGTCAGAATCGTACGATCTTGAACAGTCGCTAAAATCCTTGAAAGATTTAGATCGTTTTGGGGAGGTGAGATCGTAAAATCGTAGGATCGTAAGATCCAGATCAGGATTTTAACAACCATGCATAGGACTACTATTTCTGAGAAGAGTGTTTAGTGTAGTGTGCGGAGAACTTCATAGATGTTGGACTTTTTAAAAGCAGACAGAGAGACCCAACAATGAGTATGTCTTTACAACTTTACAGCTATAAGTGCATGTGTTGCAATTTCATAAGGTAGACTTTGGTCCGGTCCTAACAACCAACTTCTACTATTAACTAATTAATAATAGTATATTACACCAAAGTCTTTCTTTTTAGAGAGTAACACACTTGGTAAGTTTAAGCCAAAGAATTGTTTAGTCTTTGCTTCCGTCATCTTGTAAGGAATTTTTAAAAGAAGAAAAAAAAAAAGAAAAAAAAAGAAACAGTTCCCCAACAATTAAAAATAATATATATATATATATATGTGTGTGTGTGTGTGTGTGTGTTTATGTTAGGGACATATTTCTATGTAATTAGCTAATCCTTTGAAAAAATACATTTTACTTGTAATTGGATAAATCTAAATTTAGTTTAGTGTATGAAGAAGTATGTTGTTCTAACTTATCAAGTGGTACCATTAAAGACATGAAGTTCGATTCAAGAAACAAGTAAAGAAAAACTGTTTAATTAAAGCTCGACACTAGCTTAATACTAGCTGCTATCGAGGATTAATGAAGAAGCTTCACACAAGCTTGACACAAACTCGATCTATTGAGAATTACATTCAAATTTTTCAGATTTGAATTTCGACCCATGATGACATAAATGATTAGGGTTTCTCTCTCTACAACCTTAGAGATATATAAGACTTATTTTAAAAGTCATCAAGTATGGAAATAGAGACTTAGAACTCATATACTCTGTGAGAAGCTACTGCGTTTGTGTGTCTTAGGATTTTGTAACCAAATGCTTCCTAATCTACATTGTTTATGAAGTGAAGAATTTTGCAACTAACAACAATCAATCAAGTTGCTGAAATTAGTCACATACTGGGATCTGTGCAAAAGAGTTAGTCACAGATTGGAGATTTGTGCAACAAAGGAAAGAAGTCTGCTACAAAATCAAGTAAAATTGGGTATTGGAGCAAAGGTTCAACTGTAGGTTTGTATTTTGGGATAAGTCAGGGTTGTGGTTTGATTCCTCATACTTGTAACTGTTTGATTATTGATTAGTGGATTCTTAGGAGTGATGACCTTAAATTCACTATGTGGAGTTTTTGTCTTACGAGAGGTTTTCCCCATTTGTTCACAAATCACCGTATTAATTTATTTTCAGCTGTATTTTGGTTTATCTGGTGATTTGTTAGTGCATCCACAATTTGCATGTAATTTAACCTAATTAATCAACTTAAATAATTGAATTAATTAACCGTGGTCAATCTTTTTTAACCCAACAATATATATATATATATATATATATATATAGTGATTTTCTTTTTCTTTTTCTATTACCCTCTTACTTTGGTACTAGTCTCACGACTAAATGAATACAAATCTTAGGCTTCTTAGCCACTTGATTTGGCTCAACGAAGATCACACAACAAACCAGCCCTTCAGGCTATTACATATGCATAGATTTTGCACTTTCATTCAGCGGTATTTTGCTCGTATTATAACAAAGTGGTGGAGGATTTGGACTTAAATTTGGAAAAAGTAAAAGAAAAAGAAAAATTGAAAAAATAAATCGATAATAATTTTATTATTGGGACACATTAAATCCCTTAATTTTTTTTTTAAACTATCCCATTTAAACCTCATACTTTTAAATGACACGTTTTAAACCCAACAAGTCAATTGATGCACATATCATGTGTGAGGGTCTGATTTGTTTGGATTTTTTTGGGGTACATTTATGAAAGTATGGAGTTTAAGGTGCTCCATATAAGTGTATAGGGTTTAATATGTCCCTATAATAAAACTATGAGGTTTTTTTTTTTTTTTAGTTAGTAAGAGTTAGATAACCTGAGCCTGCAATATCATTCATGTAAAAAGAGATTATCGTTTGGTTTATTTTGCAAATAAAGCTCTTTTATCTTGGAAATATATACACTTGATATAACTTCATTTAATGTTTTATCATTAAATATTTTTTATTAACATTAGATTACACATTCCAGTTCTTTAAACACGCACACCAAATTTTATATTAATAGAGTTTATTTACTCATCGATTTCATAATTGTCAAAACATGAATCGTATCGTGAATTGATTTTTAATTTTTTCATATCGTGTATCATATCATATCGTATACGTAAGATACACAAACACTTAATAAAATTTATAAAAAAATTATAAATATACATATATATATAAAGGGTATATTTATTATAAATTTTGAATATATTCAACTATAATGACTAATTTATTCATCACTTATGTAATAATATTTAACAAGCTAACTAAATAAATCAAACTAGCATGTGTTCATAACATACAAATTCAAATTACCTAAATTCGAAAGTGATAATATATTACAAATGATCCAAAAATAATAATTTATTTTCATCATATTCATCAAATTGCCTAATCAATCCCATCTAAGTCAACACTATCATCATGTTTAAAATTTTGCAAATTTATTTCTTCATTAAAATTTTTTTCATCGTTATTCGTCATTAACATTTACTATCTCTTCTTGTTTTTTTTTATTTTAATGATTTTTCTATAAAATTTTTTTTGGCATTTTAGTTTTTTGGACTTATAACAATAACGATAAAAATAAAATAATTTCGTCTTGGGGTCTTGAGTTATTTATGACGACAATTGTCACTATAAGCGATGACTTTGTAGTCGTTAATAGTATTGTATTTGCGACGACATTAATATCGTCACTAAAAAACTTTTTTGTTACCACTTTCGTTTAACGAAAGTTAGCGACGACATTTTTCATCGCCAATATAATTAGCGACGATATTTAAAGCATTAGTGACGACTATATGCCGTCGCTAAAGACCAACTCATAGCTAAAACCCAAGTCTCGCCTAAACTGCTTTGCTTCATAATACGATTTTGGCAATGACTCCCCATTTGGGAGCGCCTGTTTTATCAAGTCAATCATCAAATCAAACGACTTATCACTCCAATTGCAAAGTGTCTTTATATGAAGCAACTTCATACAAAAAGAGAGTTTAGAAAACTTCTTGCAACCTGGATAAAGCTCACGTTGGGCATCTTCCCACAACTGATCAAAAGGTCTTGATTTGTAATCATTGTTTGATGGACCTGGAGAAGTGGAGGATTCACCTATATTTGCATCAGGAAATGTCCCCCTATAAATGTCATCTAACATTTCTCCAACGTCATCAATGTCCTCTGCTTGTGAATTGTCATCATTATGCTCAACTTGCACATGTTTAAAAAATGGATCTTCTTCCCCATGAAATATCCATTCGGTGTAATTCAAATCAAATCTATTCACAATCAAATGAGTCTCCACCGCGTTTATATGGTGATAATACCGATTTGTGCATTTACACTTTAAAACTCTTACACTTTAAGACCCACAAACTCACGTGCGCTTTGCAGTTTCTATCTCACTTTCTATTTCTCATTCTTCTTCAGATTGAAGACATTTAGTTTAGCTTTATATCTTCCTTTCTTTTTTTTAGATTAAAGACATTTACTGTCAAGGCTCCAACAAAATTTCAAGTTTTATATTTTACAAGTTCTTCTTTGTTTTCTTTTGTTTTGTTTATGATTGACTTTCTTTAAGTTCTACTTTTTTCTTTTTTTCTTTTTTATGTGTATCAATCACGTTAACTCTTTTTTTTTATTTTATATATATATATATAATTTTAAAATGAATGGTTCTTTCATATACTCTACCACTGTACTTCTTAATAAATTGTAATTTCATGTTGTAGGTATCGTGATTCAAAGACTGGGCTGTTTTATGCTACAAAAGAAGCATTCAAAATCGTTCGTGAGCAGTTAAACAGTATGGCTTCCTTTACCTCCTTTAGTAGCCTTTATTTACATTTTATTTAAAAATTTTGAACTGAAATAAAAATAGTTACCATAATCTCAGCAGTTGGTGTCAAGTTTCAACATTCAAACTTCAAAAGTACCCAACTTTGAAAACAAGGAAAAAGAAAATAAAAGGCAACCATATATTCTGATAGGTTTTTCGTTTTCTTTAGTTTCCATCCTGCAGTTTTACTATTTGATTGATATATTGCTTATATGTATATTGATTCTTATTATCAAAATATTAACGATCAAAATATAAATGATCACTTACTATTTCCTTCTCCGTCCTCACTTTTTTTTTTTTTCCTTCCTTCTTCAAATTTTTTTTCTTTTTAAGAAAGTTTTTTTTTTTTTACCATCATTGTATATGTTTTTGACGTAAAATTTTTTTATTTTTTCATTTAGGTATGTATTTCATTTAGGTATGTAGCAAGCTTGAGTTCTACTTCTTTTTTTCTTTTTCTTATTTATTTATGTATCACGTTAAGTCCTTTTTTTTCTTTTTTAAATGTAATTTTGAAATGTTAACACCCTTTTTTTTTCTTTTTTTTAAAAATGTAATTTTCACATGTTAACTCCCTTTTTTATTCTGAAAAAAAAAAAATAGAGATTAAGAGCAGTTTAGGTATTAAGTGTTAATAGGGTTATACATGTAAAATTACTAATTTAAAACTACTAAATTTGCTCAAAGTACCCTCAAATTCAACTGTTTAGGAAGTGTAAACAGCTTAAACATGTAAAATTAATAATTTAGAACTCCTAAATTTGAGATAAATTTGAAAAAACTGTTTCTTCTATCCATGTTTAAATTTTAAACCTTTTTAAAAAAATTCATAATTTTTAAATAGATAATTTTTAAAAAATTTATTCTCTCTATCACGTCTTCTATCTCTTAGACCCTCACGTTCTATTAACTCCTTAAAATTAGGCTACAAATTTTTAGCACTCATCCGGACATCTCCAAAATGCTCTCCATGCCTAACCACTAATTAAGCAACGTTCTATCGACTCCTTAAAATTAGGCTATAATTTTTAGCACTCATCCAGACATCTCAATAACTCTCCATGTCTAACCACTAAGCAGTAACCACCTCAAAGTGTAATTTCAAGTGTTTAAACTTTAACCAGTTTCTATTGCTTTATCCTTTCCCAAAGAAATCACTAATTTCTATATCATCCATATATACTTACTCACTCTTCTCCTCCTATATGAAATTGAAAATAAAAAACACAATCCTGTTAGATTCTCTTCATTCTTATCCTTTTTACTCTTTCTTATTGGAATTGAAAAAAAAAAAAAACACAAATTATTGACTCTTTTCTTCTTTTTTTTGAAAATGGATTATTACGTCATTAATTGAGAAGCATGAAGCCGAATATTTGATTCCTTCATATTTCTTTTCATAAATTATAATTTCAAATTAATATATTTTCCAATCACCAAAAAAAAAAAAAAAAAAACTGATGAGTGTTAAGCGTTTGTGGGGTGAAATATTTTTTTCATTTTATTTAGGTATGTAGTAACCTTGAGTTCTACTTTTTTTATTTTTTATTTTATATGTATCACGTTAACTCCCTTTTTTTTTTTAGATCTCCATTAGTTATTTATTTAAATAGTTGATGATGTGGAGATAAGATTTTAAAGAGTCCATGATAGAGTTAAATTCTAAAAAATCTTTATCTTTATTCTGAACAATTTTAAATACTTGATTTAACCCTAATTCTTTTATCTCTCTTAGGTTCACGTACGCACAAGTTTTTTGGATTGCATTGAGGAGTCATTGGAATGGAATATTAGATAAGTTCGGGTGAGAGACTTTACAAGGATTATTATATGATTTAAACCTCACATAAAGTGGTTGATATCTAAGAAATTGTTGTAAAAAAATTCTTTTGTAACAGAAACTATATTTATCATTTGTATAATTTTAAGTCAAATTCAATTTAAATTTTTTTCCATAAGTATTAATTTACTACTCCATAAAAAATGTTACGTACTTTTTTCTTAGTTTTAAAGGTTGTTGATGTTGTTGATATATTTGATTTGAAATTTAAACTCTTTTTAATTTTTGTTATGGATGGGTAGTAAGTGGCTAACTTTTGGATTAAACAAAAATTGATAAATGCTATTAATTTTTTTTTTAAAAATCAACAACACCAAAAATATAACGTATATCTCCTGCAATAAAATTTTAATCAGCTGAGTTTGAATTCCTACCCACTTTATTAACCCATCCGGCCTAAACTTTTCTATATAAAGATTTACTATCACTCCTAAATTTTTAAGTTTTTGCCACTTTACACTAAGGCATTTCAAACTGTTGATTCTTGGGACGTGATTTATATGATTGGTGTGGAATGGCATACGGTGTTGGACCAGAATCTCAGTTTGTTTTATATATACTAGCCTCTTCTATTTTTTGGGTAAGGGTTAATTTATAGCATTTATTATAATTTGAGATTACTACTTTCTCCAATCATAAAAAAAAAACCTAGGGGTGTGATGAGTATTATGTGCGGTGAAATAATTTTTTCATCACACCCCTAGGTTTGTTTTTATGATTGGAGAATGTAGTAATCTCAAATTATAATAAATGCTATAAATTAACCCTTACCCAAAAAATTAATCTCAAATTATATATAACTAGCTTGAAGATTTTAATGGGTCCGGCTCCCCTCCCATTCAACTATCTCCCATTCTCTCCCATTTTAAAATAGATGAATGACACGTGGCACATAAATGATCTAAAGATAGGAAAAAGGACACGTCAAACCCCATTTATTTCTCAAGCTATCTTCTTTCTTCTCTTCTCTGCCCCTCTCTCTTCCCTCTGCAACATCACCTTCATTCAAACTACCTTCTCTCACACTGAGCACATTGCAAACTGCCAATATAATTAGCGACGATATTTAAAGCATTAGTGACGACTATATGCCGTCGCTAAAGACCAACTCATAGCTAAAACCCAAGTCTCGCCTAAACTGCTTTGCTTCATAATACGATTTTGGCAATGACTCCCCATTTGGGAGCGCCTGTTTTATCAAGTCAATCATCAAATCAAACGACTTATCACTCCAATTGCAAAGTGTCTTTATATGAAGCAACTTCATACAAAAAGAGAGTTTAGAAAACTTCTTGCAACCTGGATAAAGCTCACGTTGGGCATCTTCCCACAACTGATCAAAAGGTCTTGATTTGTAATCATTGTTTGATGGACCTGGAGAAGTGGAGGATTCACCTATATTTGCATCAGGAAATGTCCCCCTATAAATGTCATCTAACATTTCTCCAACGTCATCAATGTCCTCTGCTTGTGAATTGTCATCATTATGCTCAACTTGCACATGTTTAAAAAATGGATCTTCTTCCCCATGAAATATCCATTCGGTGTAATTCAAATCAAATCTATTCACAATCAAATGAGTCTCCACCGCGTTTATATGGTGATAATACCGATTTGTGCATTTACGACATGGACACTTAATCCTACCAACTCGATCCGCATGACCACGTGCCATGTTAATGAACTGCTTAACACCTTCACTATATCGTGTACTAGTTCTATCAGTTTCATGCATCCAACTTTTATCCATCTTGATGTCCCTATCATAATTTCAACAAACACATTCTTACTTGAGATGAAGTAGGTTGATGAGTTAAACAAGTTCTCTATTATGATGTCTCTATCATCATTCATAGATGTAAAAGAAGTGAACTACTTACCAAGTATAAACCAATTTTCTTCAGAAATAAAACCAATTAAAAAATATAAACAAAATTGCTTGTTATTGAAACAACAACAATCATAATAGACTATTTTCAGCAATACTCTTGCTTTATAAGTAAAAAGTGTTCATAAAAGAACAATAGTTACCAAATTAAGAATTTTTGTAAGAGTTCGGTCATTAAAAGTTACAGAATTTTCTTTCATTTTAAGACCGATACTTTTCTCAACCTATCCCAATTTCAGTTGAAAGATCTCAGCAAGATAATTGATGAAAAATACTCATTATTCAAATTCTCATCATTCTTGTTGTGTCAAGAAAATATTGAGAAATTGAATTGGAGAAGACAAAAACTTTGCAATCTCCATCACTTAATGCCCAGTTAATATATCCTTACCATAAATTCTACAACTCATGAAATTAAATGGTGAGACAGTCAGTCACTGTTAAACACTGCATGTACTGGTAGAAATTTAACCTTGGAAGTATTGTTGCTATATGACCATGCATCATTTGAATGCAAATGACAGTGATGCATATATATTCTTTGATAAATATCTTAAGTACAATAAACTAATGCTTTTTGTTTAAGCGGCTCATTTCACAAGGAAAATACCCTAAAACACCATTTTCCTTCATTTCAAAAAGACTTTTTTTTTAAGCTGCAAACAATATAGTGGAGTTAATTTTTCAAAACACACTAAAAGCAGTAATACCCATAAAATGCTAAGAAGTTCCATTAGTAATTTACTACACACCCCAAATTCCACTTGAGCAAAAGTATGCAATACTATTGGATCTGATATTATCTTAAAGCTGGAAAAAAGTTGGACAAACCTTAGCTATGCCCTCAATTTGATCTAACAGGGAAATTATGTGATGCAGCGCTACTGACCGATACCACAACTGATGCAATTGTTTATTGCGGGCACTAAGACGCTTCTTTGCATCAGCCAAATCAACCTTTAAGACAGCTATACTTTCAGTGGATTCGCTGAATAACCGCAAGATCTGAATGAAAGTAAATAAATAAATAAACAAACAATTAACAACTTAGACAGACATTAATAGCAAAATTTCTCAGTTTCAATGTAATCACCTAGTTTTAGTTACAATCCACACCACATATGGAAAACCATTAATGATAATGGGACTTTTCTTGTTGTGATAGCTCTTCCTATCTTAGCTATCTTTTATATTTGTTTTATTTACTTATTTTGTGTCCTCTGGTCTCTAATGACTATTGTGTCTGAAATATTGCACCCAAAAAAAAAAAAAGCCATCCCCTAAAAACAAGTAGACAGAAGTATCAAGGTGAGAAGAATAGTTAAAAAGTTTTTTTAATTTATAAGACTAGAAAAAAGAGCCCAAAGAATTCCTTGAAAAGACCCTCCACCAGTATAGGGGAACCAAAACCCAAATAGCCAATGACAGCCCATCTTTAGACTTTATATAATATATGTGCAATATACCCAACCCCACAAACAAGCATTAAACCCAACCCAATCAATCTGATCGTGAATCAATAATCTCCATGCAGGTACCTATTAAAAAAAGACATTTCAATTTCACTTTATTATACTAGTATTATATAATATATAATATTCTCTGCAAAATATATGTATATATATATATATAATAGATTTGATATTGATGTTTATAAATAAATAATTGATATTGATAGTATTAAATAATAATAATAATAAAATAGGCCTTAAATAAATGGCCCTAATCATTGTACTTGTAGTGGTGTTATGATGTCTGGGCAGAGCACACAAATCAAGTAAGTATTAAATAGTTATAATTAATAAATAAATAAATAAATAAAGCAAAGTTTGAATTTTTGAATGAAGTTCACGTGGGTTGTCAGTGACTTTCACTGCTTATCAATTGTCAAGCACACAAAACAACAAAAGTTAAAGATTAAAATAAAAAGAAACATAAGAAGTAGAATAAGAAGAAGAAACATGTCTGAGCAGACAAAGGAGGAGAAGAAGAAACAGCAAGAGAAGGTGAAGAGAAGATCACCAAATGGGTTGCTACAGGCAACATGGTGGCGACAACGGCACCGTGTTAATGGCGGCAGTGACCCAAGAGCAAGAGCAAGTTAGTAAGTTATTGAGAAAGGAGAGAGATTATTAGATCTAAAAATTTTTGTTTGTATTTCAGTCCGGTATGAAAAAAGTAGCAAAAATAAACACTATTTCAAATATTCATCTCTACTTGTCATTAATAGTCAGACATTCAAAAAACGTAGAAATTGAACGAATGTGAATATGGCAATTGAACTCCCTTCGACCACAAAATAACTAGGGAGATTAAAAAAAAAATTAAATATCTAACCTTTACACACTTTGTAGCGGCAACCCAATTACGTTTCCCAAATCAGTAACCTGCAAAGTACGATAGAAAAAAAACACTTTCAATGCTCAATTATGTTTCCCAATTACGAATTCAAGGTCCTCTATTTTTTTTTTTTTTTTTTTTTTTTTTTGTGCATTCACTAACCGATGGGATTAGCGGAACCCTAGAAATTGAGATTAAAATGGGAATTGAATCTGAGGGGTGGGATTGGAAATTTGTGTAAATTGAGAGGGGTAGAATTGAGATTTGAGAAGATCTGAAAGAGGGTGTAGTCGTGTAGATAATTTGAGAAGAGTCGACGATGACGTAGTGGGTGGTATTTGAGAAGTGCAGACGATGACCCAGAGGGTGTATATTAGTGCACTGTTGTCTTTATTCCCTGCCTAAGCATCCACATCAGTCTTTGGAAATTTTTTCTATTTTACAAGTCTAAAACTTACTTTTTCTATTTTACACATTTATTTTTATAAAACACCCACATCAGTTTGTCTATTATACACATTGATTCAAATAAAATATTCATTTCTTTAACCCAATGCTACAGTGCTACAGTCTTACAGTACCAGAAAAAGTCATGCTACAATACCGGGGAGAAAGAAAAAAACTATTAAAAATTCATATACACATGCTACAGTACCTGTGTAAATTTACATGGGTACTGTAGCATGTGGATAATTTTAGAAGCTTTTGCATGATTTTAAAAAGACTGATGTGGGCTGTTTTTGAACAAAAATGTGTAAATTTGAGCATTTTTTTTATTATACACACTTATACACGGACTGATGTGAATGCTCTAAGGAATTAAGACAAACTTACAAAGTTCCAATTTCTTTACCTCCTTTTCTCTTAATAATTTATATGGTAATTTTATTTTATTTTTACTTTTCCTTTTCCTTTTCCTTAATGATTTCTTCATGCATTTATTTTTGATAAACTTCTTTTATATTATAACTAATGAAATATTAATTAAAAAAAGAAATTAAATAAAAACATTATTGTTTTATTACCAGAATTGATAATAAAAAATTGAAAATAGACTCCTAAATCCTTTACGTAATAATTTATTCTTTTTCAAAAAAAAAATTGTCTAAAGAAATTATGAGGATAATTACATAATAGACTTAGTATTTTTTTTATTATTTTTATATTAAATTTGAATTTTTAGGCACAAAGATGCAGTCCATGATGTAGTTTTAAAGTTATAAAAATTACACAATTTATTGAGATGACAAATTGTAAGTGATGAACAATCACTTTTACATAGATTCATCATTAATAAAACTTTTATTTTTTGCCACTTACAATTTATCACTTCAACAAATTGTAAAAAGAGTTTTTGCAGAAGTTGTGTTGTTATAGTTATGTATGTGGGTCCATTCTTAATTTTGTCACCAAAAATCAAATCCTAATTTGGCCACTAGCTGAGCTCCCCTATCATACAGTTTTTTGTAATCTATTGGTTCTTTTTTATGAGAGCCTTTTTTTTTTTTTTTTCCTTCATTTTTTTGCTTTTTTTTTTTATATAATTAAATTTTACTTGGTATTCAAGTGAGTAGCTTTTTATTTTTCAAATTATACCATGTAATATCAAATGTGTGTATATGCGCTAATTATAAATTTTATCTCCTAAAGTTATATCATAACCTTGTCATTGGTTAGGCTCCCCTATCATATATTATTCCACTGTAATTTAGTAGTATCTTTTCTACAAGGCAATTTTTTTTTTTTTTTTGGGTATAAATTACACAACACCCTGAATGTTTTTTTTTTTTTTTTTCTTGAACCTATTATTATTGGTTTCTCTAATTTAATGCAACTTTTCTCATTAAAAAAGAAAGAGAAAGAAAGAAATATTGGTAAATTACAATTTAAATCTTATAGTTTAGGGGTAGTTTAAAAAGTTTCAATAAAACTATGAAGCATAAGATTGTTACAAATTAAACTTTACAATTTTATTAGATTAACATAAAATTAAAATTTCTTTTTAGATCATATTAGTTTTGAATTCTACAATCTTATCCTATATTATTCGTTTTATGATAATTGTTCCTTATTATTAAGTTAAGATACCAATTAATTTTTAGTGTAAGCAAGGTTTGAACTCGAGATTTATTATTTAATGACAAGCTAATTGAAACTCACTATTGTATCGTTTATTTTATTTTAAAGTGATCACTGCCCCAAGCGTGGGCAGTGGAAGAAAAGTGATTTGTGAAGTGGAAGGAAGAAGTGCCTGATATGTTGCCTAGACTTACTGATCCAAATTTAAGTCAACAACATGAACTTGGGAAAGGGCAAGTGCTCCATTGATCGTTAACTTAACGTATGATGGTAAAACATATTCGGATGTCTCATCACTTGGAATTGGAATCATTGAAAATCATGCCCAGCGGAAATGGGGAATTAGTGGGGAATAACCTGTCCATGAAGTTATTTTCTTTAATATATATATATATATATATATATGTATACATTTTGTCAGTCATTACATGCAGTAACTACAACTTATGAAAAACAATATCACAGTTCTATATCATATACATAATTTAAATTTCAATCTATTGTCTCAAATACCAATAAAGTAATAACAAAGTCTTCATAAAGCAATAACAAAGTCTTCATAAACTAATAACATAGTCTCAAATACCAATAAAGTAATAACAAAGTCTTCATAAAGTAATAACACAGTCTCAAATACTAATAAACTGATCACTTTCTAGACTAGTTACCAAACCTTGCCATCAGTACAGCTAGTTGCTGACGTTGTTCCTCTACCTGACTCTGTAACTGTGCCATTTGGTTCTGTGTTTCAGCAAGTTTTTGATCCGACTCACCCTGTTTTTGCTCTGCATCAGACAGTTTCAGCATCGTATTAGACAAATCTTGCTTGCAGGTTTCCAACTCCATATTCATGCTTGTCTCATATCGCAAATGAGAAGAAGGGGTTGGGGTCGGAATCACAAATTTCCCCATCCCTCTTACAAAGCCTCGCCTTGTCCCTAGCACTTCTGTAAAAATTTCCTCCTCAGTGCTTTGGTTCTCTTCATCAGCTACTTTTTCTTTCATTAGATTCTGCACAGGTGACATAAAATTTTACTAAATAATTTATGCAATTAATTCAAGATTTACTCCATAAATTATCGAAGAGAAATCAAACTTTCATATATATGAATACAAATTGGAATATTAATTACGTAATTTTCTTCAGTGGCAGTAGTCACAAAAGAACCATCTTTCTTTGTGCGGGTCATCTTATAAAAATCCACTTTTCCAATCTCTTTACCACCTTGTTTTTGCTGCACATAATAAAGATAAAATTAACATGTATACAATAGCATTATTATAAATAACAAAGAATTAAATTGTTGCAACCTCTTCATAGTAAGCAATAAATGATTTGGATCCACAAGTGTGACCAGTTTTGTTCTTTCCTCTGTTCTCCTTATTCTTGTCGGACTTTTTCTAACAAGTATTACATAAAAAAGAAAAAAAGATAATTAAAATGAAGAGAATTAACAATAATAACAAAAAATATATCAAAATACACTTATGTTGAAAATTATTAACATTTTAGTATGAACAAGATTTACCTTCCATGTGGTTGTTTCATATAGATCACATAAAGCATCCCATTTGTCCTGTGTCAAATCTGGTGGAACATTCATCCTCACTTCCTCCTTACTAAATGTCAAGTACTCCTTGTAAAAGTTACTCCGAACATTATTATAGCTACTTGACAATGAAATCTCCATACACTTCTTATCCTCAACGCGATTTGGGTCCAACGTGAAATCAGCCTAAATCATAATAATTAAAAAAACAATCATCATTCATTTTTTTTACACAAATTTTAAATACCATAGCCTTTGTAGTAACAACTTACCACCAAACGATTCTTCAACATTTGTCGGTGTTCTTGTGGGGCCTTAGACCAAGATTCATAGCTAAGGTTCGCATGTTCACGAACGATGAAGCCCACCCTTCTTGTAAACACACTAGCATTTTCGCCCACAGGTCCTTGGGCCCCTTGAGGGATGGTTATCGGAACAAGTCCATTTTCCCTCAGTTTTTTAAACTTGGTGCATAGATTTCTACCTCTTTTCCGTTTGTTGGGCATATTAACTATTAGGAAAAATAAGATAGCATAGTCAATAACATTTTGGCAACGTAACTTATTCAAATTCTATAATAACAAAGACAACTGCATGAAAGACTAAACTTTCACTCACCAGCAGTAGGGACAACCATCTCATGTGGTGGTCCATCAGGTGGAGACATTCTTCTTAGGGGGGCCAGAAACTAATACATATTGACAGAGAGAGAGAGGAAGACAACAAATAATATAATTGACAGAGAAAAATAATCATTGTAAAGAAAATAAAGTAAAAGAATTTAAAGCAAATGAAAAACCATTAACACAAACGAAATATCACTTATGTAAAAAACAAATCATTCATAGTGAACTTAAAGCAAAAGAATTTAAATGGATACATAAACAGATTGTTAATTAAATAATAAAAAAAAAGAAATAGAAAAAATGGGGGAAAAAAAAACCAGAGACTTTTAATATTTTTGGACTTCGCTGCTTGCACATCTAAACAATTTGCACATCTAAACAATATTAAGAATAAAACGAATGTTTCAGAAATAACATGCTTGTTAAGGTTCCAAAGCAAAGACACTGCTGAATCCAGAGTGCAAATTCTATGTAAATAAAAAATAGGCTTTAAATAAATATATGTGTGTGTGTGTAATGGTGTTCACAACATGGACATCCAAACAACAGTCTCTGGTTCTTTCTTTGAGTACAGTTGCTATATACATCTCCAACATGTAACATGGCCAAATAACAATGATAAGAGACATGAATATTAGTATTACAGGCTGATTAGCAAAACAAAACTACAGTCAATTAATGTCAATTAAGAGACATGAATATAACAGGGTGTTAATGAATGTGATGAGAACTTTATGAACGTAAATTTAAAAATATAAATAAAATCTTTTAGAAAGAAAAATATTCCTCAAAAATTTAAAACTTGCAACAGTCACTCGGTCAAAAAGACAATATTCTTTTCTTTTTTCTTTTTTTTGAGTATCTTATTATTATTATTATTTTAATTAAGGATGAATCCCTAACTTTTCAATTAAATTAATTGGTAGGGAAAATTGAAGTTGAATTTGAAGAGGCTTGCTTAAATTTTTGAAGCAGTATCATCAGTCAATGAAGCCAGAACTTATGAAATATATTAACAAACACTAAGAACAAAGAAGTAAATAAAAAAGAAAATACCTGAACAGCGGCAGTGAATCTACAGGTTTAGCGGGTATGTGAGAAAGAATGAGAGAGATGATGAGTGATATATAATTGGCGGTAATGACTGAGAAAGACATGGGATCATGCTCATCATGGGACTTCAAAAACCGTTATATTAGGTGTTTTTTTTTTATTCCCATTTTCCCTGACCCATTTTCCCTCCAAATACAAGCAATCCTGACCCATTTTCCCTCCAAATACAAATAATCCTTTCTCTCAAACATCTCTAAACTGCAGTCAAAATAAAAAATAAAAAATAAAAAATAAAAGAAAAAGAAAAAGAAAGACAGAAGCACATACAAAAAAAAGAATTTTGAAACCCATTTTCCCATTTTCCCTCCAAATATAATTTTTGGCCCATCCCTAACCCATTTTTCCTCCAAATACAAACAATCCTTTCTCTCAAATATTTCTAAACTACAGTCAAAAGCAAAAAATAAATAAATAAATAAAAATAAAAAAAAACAGAACCCATCTGGGATGCATTGAGGAGGAAAATGAGATAGATTATGTGCAAATTTGCCTCTTGCCCTTGCTGTTTGCATGGCTCTAAGTGGTAAAAATAAAAAGAAGATAAAAAGAGGAGCTTTACAGACTTGAGCAGCAAAAATGAAGAAGAAGATAGGCAGAGTATTAAACTATAATGCTTGAATCTTGAGATTTGTAGACTTGGGGAGCAAAGATGACACGTGAGAACTTAACAAATTCCTTAAGAATATTAACTACAATGCTTCCCAGCTGTATAACTAGCCTATAGCCACTATTTATTTATTTTTTATTTTTTTGGTTAAAGCCTATAGCTAGTTAGCTACCATTACTAGCCCATATAGTTACTTTTTTTTTTTGTCTTGTTCATAACAAGTCAGACCTGAAAATTGGATGCAATGACCAAGGTGGGCTATATATAATATTTATAGCCTATAGCTACCATAAACCAGGACGTCTCAAACCCATTGAATGCAATGACCAAGGTGGACTCTTGATGGCAAGAAACTCAGATTTTTTTCTTTTATTTAAACAGTGGAAGAAGGATTGGGTAAGTAAAAACTGGAAGCTTAACGTGTCTGAGTGGAGAAATTAAAAAGCCAGGTTGGGAGTTGTGAAAAAACAGTAAAAGTAGACTGTCAATTTTTTGGGTTTTATCACTTTTTTTTACTAATTAGTTTTTTTAAAATATATTTAACACCGTTTTGTTAACCAAGGCAAAATAATATAAAGAATAAAAAATTATTATTAAAAATTATTATCACAATATTTGTACAATAAATTTTAATTAATAGATCATTTTTAACAAATATTGATGAGTAAAAATTTCATTTTTTGTGGTGAATTTAAATTAAAATTTAGTAATAATTTTTTACATAATTTATTGATTCATTTACCATTTCTTTTCAATGTACTATTGTCTTATTACTGTTTACTGGTAAACTTTCTCATCCAACCTGACATTAGTTTTGTGTTTTTTTACGTACTTTACCTTACTTTACTTTTTTAAGTTCCAACTTCAGCCTCTTTATTAATTTATTGTGAATAAAATAATTTTATATTTTACTTTATTGTTTTGTGTGTATACATTTAAGATAAATACAAACTTCACGTCTCAAACCCATTGAATGCAATGACCAAGGTGGACTCTTGATGGCAAGAAACTCAGATTTTTTTTTTTTTTATTTAAACAGTGGAAGAAGGATTGGGTAAGTAAAAACTGGAAGCTAATTAACGTGTCTGAGTGGAGAAATTAAAAAGCTAGGTTGGGATTGTGAAAAAACAGTAAAAATAGACTGTCATTTTTTTGGGTTTTATCACTTTTTTTGACTAATTAGTTTTTTTAAAATATATTTAACACTGTTTTGTTAACCAAGGCAAAATAATATAAAGAATAAAAAATTATTATTAAAAATTATTATCACAATATTTGTACAATAAATTTTAATTAATAGATCATTTTTAACAAATATTGGTGAGTAAAAATTTCATTTTTTGTGGTGAATTTAAATTAAAACTAGCAATAATTTTTTACATAATTTATTGATTCATTTACCATTTATTTTCAATGTTATATTGTCTTATTACTGTTTACTGGTAGACTTTCTCATCCAACCTGACATTGGTTTTGTGCTTTTTTACGTATTTTACCTTACTTTACTTTTTTAAGTTCCAACTTCAGCCTTCTAATTAATTTATTTTGAATAAAATAATTTTATATTTTACTTTATTGTTTTGTGTGTATACATCTAAGATAAATACAAACTTCACATCTTTTCTTTTTTATTACTTTTTTTTTAGAATTTTTATTTCTTTTTTTAAAAAAGAAAAAACCCCAATAATAACAACCAGTAATAATTTATCACTTAGAATTTGCTGTAAAAATGTTTGTGAAATTTGAGAACAATTGGATGGTCAGATTGAAAGAGCATAGCCATAAAGGTACACTACACACGTCCATCACGCACCATCCCTGGATTTGAAATCTAACCGTTGGATTCAAAGAGTGAAACGAAATGTTAATTCTAGTAAATTATGGTCACAATCAAACGGCTGGATTTAGAGAAAGGCACGATCAAAATTTAGTTAAAGTTGGTAATACTCGGTCAAACTTAATAGATGGTCTCGTGACTACTAGACTTTGTGAAATTCTTATTTGAATCTTGATCATTGGGATTGAAAAGTATGGTGCCATATTGGTATTGGTGAAATTTGAGAACAATTGGATGATCAGACTGAGATAACATAGCCATAAAGGTACATAACATATGTCCATCATGCGCCATCCTTAGATTTGAAATCTAACCATTGGATTCAAATAGTGAAATGAAAGGATAATTCTAGTAAATGATGGTCACAATCAAACGGCAAGATTTAGAGAAAAGCGCGGTTAAAGTTTAGTTAAAGTTGGTCAAACCCGGTCAAACTTAAGCAATGGTCCCGAGACCACTAGACTTTGTGAAATTCATATTCGAACCTTGATCATTGGGATTGAAGAGTATGGTGACATATTGGTGTTGGTGAAATTTTAGAACAATTAGATGATCAGATTGAGAGAACATAGCCATAAAGGTACATAACATATATCCATCACGTGCCATCCTTAGATTTGAAATTTAACCGTTGGATTCAAAGAGTGAAATGAAAGGATAATTCTATTAAATTATGGTCACAATCAAACGGCTAGATTTAGAGAATGTTGCGGTCAGAGTTTAGTTAAAGTTGGTCAACTCTTGTCAAACTTAATAGATGGTCCCGAGACCACTAGACTTTGTGAAATTCATATTCAAACCTTGATCATTGGGATTGAAGAGTATGGTGACATATTAGTGTTGGTGAAATTTGAGAACAATTGGATGATTAGATTGAGAGAATATAGCCATAAAGGTACATAATATATGTCGATCACGCGTCATCCTTGGATTTGAAATCTAACCGTTGGATTCGAAGAGTGTAATAAAAGGATAATTCTAGTAAATTATGGTCACAATCGCATGACTGGATTTAGAAAAAGGCGCGGTCAAAGTTTAGTTAAAGTTGGTCAAACCCAGTCAAACTTAATAGATGGTCCCGATTCTACTAGACTTTGTGAAATTCATATTCGAACCTTGATCATTGGGATTGAAAAGTATGGTGACATATTGGTATTGGTGAAATTTGAGAACAATTGGATGATTAGATTGAGAGAACATAGTCATAAATGTATATAACATATATCCATCATGCGCCATCCTTAGATTTGAAATCTAACCGTCGGATTTGAAGAGCATAATGAAAGGATAATTATAGTAAATTATGGTCACAATCAAACGACTGGATTTTGAGAAAAGCGCGATCAAAGTTTAGTTAAAGTTGGTCAAATCCGATTAAACTTAATAGATGGTCCTGTGACCACTGGAATTGGTGAAATTCATATTCAAATCTTGATCATTGGGATTGAAAAATATGGTGACATATTGGTGTTGGTGAAATTTTAGAATAATTGGATGATCAGATTGAGAGAACATAGCCATAAAGGTACATAACATATATCCATCATGCGCCATCCTTAGATTTGAAATCTAACCGTTGGATTTGAAGAGCGTAATGAAAGGATAATTATAGTAAATTATGGTCATAATCAAACGACTGGATTTTGAGAAAAGCGCGATCAAAGTTTAGTTAAAGTTGGTCAAATCCGATTAAACTTAATAGATGGTCCTGCGACCACTGGAATTGGTGAAATTCATATTCAAATCTTGATCATTGGGATTGAAAAATATGGTGACATATTGGTGTTAGTGAAATTTTAGAACAACTGGATGATCAGATTGAGAGAACATAGCCATAAAGGTACATAACATATATCCATCACGTGCCATCCTCAGATTTGAAATTTAACCGTTGGATTCAAAGAGTGAAATGAAAGGATAATTCTAGTAAATTATGGTCACAATCAAACGGCTGGATTTAGAGAATGGTGCGGTCAAAGTTTAGTTAAAGTTGGTCAACCTTTGTCAAACTTAATAGATGGTCCCGAGACTAGTAGACTTTGTGAAATTCATATTCAAACCTTGATCATTGGGATTGAAGAGTATGGTGACATATTGGTGTTGGTGAAATTTGAGAACAATTGAATGATTAGATTGAGAGAACATAGCCATAAAGGTACATAATATATGTCGATCACGCGTCATCCTTGGATTTGAAATCTAACCGTTGGATTCGAAGAGTGTAATAAAAGGATAATTCTAGTAAATTATGGTCACAATCGCACGACTGGATTTAGAAAAAGGCGCAGTCAAAATTTAGTTAAAGTTGGTCAAACCTGGTCAAACTTAATAGATGGTCCCGATTCCGCTAGACTTTGTGAAATTCATATTCGAACCTTGATCATTGGGATAGAAAAGTATGGTGACATATTGGTATTGGTGAAATTTGAGAACAATTAGATGATTAGATTGAGAGAATATAGCCATAAAGGTACATAACATATATCCATCACGCGCCGTCCTTAGATTTGAAATCTAACCATTGGATTCAAAAAGTGTAATGAAAAGATAATTCTAGTAAATTATGATTACAATCAAACGACTGGATTTAGAGAAAGACGCGGTCAAAGTATAGTTAAAGTTGGTCAAACCCGGTCAAACTTAATAGATGGTCCCGAGACCACTAGAGTTTGGGAAATTCATATTCTAATCTTGATCATTGGGATTGAAAAGTATGGTGACATATTGGTGTTGGTGAAATTTGAGAACAATTGGATGATTAGATTGTGAAAACATAGTCATAAATGTACATAACATATATCCATCATGCGCCATCCTTAGATTTGAAATTTAACCATTGGATTTGAAGAGCGTAATGAAAGAATAATTATAGTAAATTATGATCACAATCAAACGACTGGATTTTGAGAAAGGCGCGATCAAAGTTTAGTTAAAGTTGGTCAAATCCGATTAAACTTAATAGATGGTCCTGTGACCACTGGAATTGGTGAAATTTATATTCAAATCTTGATCATTGGGATTGAAAAATATGGTGACATATTGGTGTTGGTGAAATTTGAGACCAATTAGATGGTCAGATTGAGAGAACATAGCCATACAAATACACAACACTTGTCCATCTCATGCCATACTTAGATTTAAAATGTAACCGTTGGATTTGCAGAGTGTAATGAAATGTTAATTCTAGTAAATTATGATCACAATCAAACTGTTAGATTTAGAGAAAGGCACAGTGAAAGTTTAGTTAAAGTTGGTCAAACCCGGTCAAACTTAATAGATAGTCTCGAGACCACTAGAATTTGTGAAATTAGGTTCAGTGGGAAGGTTTTCAGTGGATTATTGGGTATTGGAGTAGTTGTTAGAAAATGTTAATAAATAAATAATTTTGAAAGATGATGAATATCATGTTAACATTAACTTAGATAAAGTTGATTAGGCAAAATGATGAAATTTTTTATTATTTTTGCTCATATATCATGTATTATCACTTTTGATTTTAATTAATTTGAATATGTATGTTATAAATATATTTTAATTTGATTTATTTACTTACTTTTGGTAAATATTATTACATAATTGATGATTGAATTGTTTATTAGTTGAATATATTATGAATTTATAATGAATGTACCTTTCATATATTTATAATGAATTTATTAGTTTGGTAAATATTGACTAATACCTTTCTTATAACACATGATATAGAAAAATCAAAAATTGATTCACGATATGATTCACATTTTGATAACTATGAGAATTAGTCAGTATTTTGAGTGAAATCAGAACTTTCTCAATTTTTATTATTTTATTGATTTCAAGTTTCAAATGGGTAACATTATGATTTGAGAGTATTTTGAAGCAACTAGCCCTTCATTTTCTTTAAAAAAAAAAAAAATTTAATTGATTTGAAAGTTTTAAGTTTCTTTGGAGGTTTCAAGTTTATTTTGGTCATTATATAAGTTTAGGGGTATTCTGGTCATTTTGACGAGGTTAATGGTATTTTAATCATTTCAAATATTTTAAAGGAATTTATGTCATTTAAAATATTTTAAGAGGCATTTGGAGGATTTGAAAAAAAAAAAAAAAATCATATTATATCAAAATTGTTTTAGCCACATATTAGTGACGACAATCTTTGTCTTCATTAAAAGATCCCTTATAGCGACGACCTAATTCGTTGCTAATATATAATCTGCTTCCCTCCAATAATTCCCACCACTTTTTGAGAGTGAAAATTTTACCCTCCATTATATTTAGGTAGATATATTTGTGACGACATGTTGTGTCATCGCTAATAGCCTTCTAATAGCGATCACTAATGTGTCATCACTGATAAATAAAGCATATATATAATATTTTTACTATATATTTTTGGCCACATATCTGTGACGAAACATAAGGTCATCACTAAAGATGATTATTAGCGACAATAAATGTCGTCGTTAAAATAAACCTTATTTTAGTGACGTAAATGTTGTCGCAACAAAATTTATTGTTGTTGCTAAAAGTTTCCCTCCATTTTCCAAAAGTAAATAAAATTCCCTCCATGGCGTTAGTGACGACTTATTAGCGACTACCTTTGTGTTGTCGCTACAATACACTTATTAGCGATGACCATTTATTATCGTCGCTAATGTATGCCTAATAGTGACGACTTTTTGGTTGTCGCTAAAATATTGGTCGCAAAAGACCAAAATTCTTGTAGTGAATTGTAGGAGAAAGGGAAAAAAAAAAACTTATAAATATGTTAATTTAGTAGACTAAATTAAGTAAACTAATAATTTTTTGCTAAAAACAAGTCTAACAACTTGTTAAATTCAAATAAAAGTACAAATTTTAACAAAAAAAATCTCATTTTAAAGCATTTATTTATGTATCGTACGATACGTACGATCTTACGATACGATACGATTCATACTATACGTACACTGTATCGTATAATTTACGAGTACTTATGATACGCCAATATAATACGGAACTTTTTCCACATAATACGTATCGCGTATTATACAATACTGACAACTATGATTTATTCTATAAAATCATGTATTAAATATAATTTTAAATAAAAATAAGAATAAATCAAACTTAAACTTTTAATAAATGGGATAGTCATTGATTTTTAATAATTTTGTAAATTTGAACCGAGGATATATGGAGTAACAAAGAAAATGTGATCTAGCATAAATTATATTTACAATTATTATTTTCACAAAAATTTCCTATTAATTTTGTTGTTTTGGTGAAATTGAGCATGCCAAAAAGTATATTCCTCCTTTTCTTGTATTTAAGCACAAATACACTCTCAAAATGTGTAATGTTTCACTTAAATTATTTCGTAATCTCATGCATATGCATTGATACAATTAAAAATAAACAAAATCAAATATATATTAAAATTCCAACATAAGTTAAATTCTTGAAGTATATTATATTTAGGTTCTGATAAAAGTTTGAAAAATTCTTCTATTTGGTTTTTGATTATTGTGATTGCCTTAATTTATAAGTTCCAAATAGTCTACTGGTCTAATGATAAAGAGCAATCATCATAAATCAGATGCTATAAATTGAAATGTTATCATATCTATAAAAAATTAATAAAATTTTAATGTTTTATTTTTAAGTTATTATTTCTCATTGTTATTTTATCATATGCACTATGCCTTGTAGCATTAGAGTACTAGTTTTCAGTTTTATGTCATTTGTTCTTTCTCTAGCATCTCTTGAGTATCCATTAGTAACCATTTTGCTCAATCATATAGTTTACATTCTCTGGCTTCGTATCAAGTTAACATATTCACATAATTTTTTTTTTATTTCTTGTAAATTATGTATTTATGTTAAAATTAAAGTTCCTTGACCCAAACCAAGTACAAAATTTTTTATAAATTACTGATGTGATGAATGATTATTAGTAAGTGAAAAGTGTTATTAGTAGTGGAAGGATCTTATTTGAATTATTAGTAGTGTTATCAGTAGTGAAAAGTGTTATTAGTATGTGAATTAACTTCTAGATTCCTTATTTGACATGTCTCTTACATCCAAACGAAAATAAGAAAGAATGGTAGGATCTTAAATAATAGAGAAACCCCAAAAATAATGCCATACAAAAGTGCAATCACACCTCCGCTTCTATCAAATAGTCAAATTGATTCTTGCTTATCAAGAGAGAGAGAGAGAGATATATATATATATATATATATATATATATATATATATAAAACTCTAATGTGGGGGAAAGAGGAAGGAACAAAATATTGGGAAATTTCATAGGCACAACAAAGAAAAAGAAGTGGATTAATGGGAGCTATGCTCAACCAAATGATAACAACCATTTAAAAATCAACACAAAAGACTTAATTAGGACCCCTACATTTCCACCATTAATTAATACATACATTTCCACCATTAATACATATATAACAAGCCTTAACATACAACCTCTCCCATAATTACTACATTTCCAATAGTTAAGACTCAAAACACAACTCACAAAACAAACGCAAATTACTACACTTCCAAATAACTTAACAACTTCAAACTTTATGAGATGAATACTTACTTCTAAATTACATAGACCATTATACTACCATATCAAATGCAATTATCAATTGATACCAATATATTACCGAGGACTAAGTAATTATGTCCCATCTTCCACAGATTTCAATACTTGATCTCCAATGCTATCATACTCAATAGTTGTACTAGTAGAACAACCAATGTCAACATCAACGTTGAAAGAGTGACTAGTTGCACTAAGCAAGTGCTCAGTCTTTTTTGCATAGACATCAATGTTTCCCAATATATGTTTTTCCATAATTCTCAATCTCTCTAGCTCCACTGCCACCTCTTTCATAGAAGGCCTATCCTCCCCTCTCAAACCTAGGCACCTTTTTGCAAGATTAGCAACTTCCTTCAGTTGCTCAATGTTAACCTCATTAACAATGTGATCTTCAAGAATTTGAAGTAGACGATCCTCTTTTATGGCAAAAACAAAGGATATTGCTAGATTTCTATCAATTTCTGGCCTATCAAAAGAAAGTGCCTTTTTACCTGTCAACAACTCTGCCATAACAACACCAAAGCTATATACATCACTTTTTTCTGTTAGTTGGCTAGTTTGCATGTATTCTGGATCCAAGTACCCCAAAGTTCCTTGCACCAAAGTGTTCAATTGTGTTTGATCAAGAGGAACTAGCCTTGAAGCTCCGAAGTCGGCCACTTTTGTTGTGTAGTTATCATCCAATAGAATATTCGTAGTTTTCACATCTCTGTGTATAATTGGCATAGATGCTGATGAATGCAAGTACGCAAGTGCTCCTGCAGTTTCTGTTGCAATTTTCAAACGTTTTTCCCACGAAAGTAAGGATGATAGGCTTTTATCAAGAATGTGGTTAGAAAGAGTCCCATTTGTGATGAATTCATAAACTAGTAAGGGAACTTCTGTTTCCAAACAACAACCAAATAGCTTAACCACGTTCCTATGATTAATTTGGGTAAGCACAATCGTTTCATTTATGAATTGCTCGATTTGGCTCCGATCACCAATTTTGGACTTCTTAATGGCAACCATTGTATTATCTGATAATACTCCTTTATACACAGTTCCATAACCTCCTTGACCAAGGACTCTACTTTCATCGTAGTTGTTGGTGGCCTTTTTGAGCTCTTCTGTGGTGAAGATTTTGGTTGTCTCGACAGATACTTGACGATTAGAGAGTTGTTTTAATAGTAAGCCACCATTTTGTTCGAAGAATTTTTCCTTGAGTTTGATGAGCTTTCTTCTTTTCAATCCCCAATATATCCAAGAATATCCCAGAAGCAGTACTAAGAGGATAAAAAGGCCTGCACACATTCAAACATGCATTTCCACCAAGTACAACGTTTTAAATTTATGCTTTTGATAATACTATTGCCTTTTTTTTTTATTTTATTGCAAACATAGTAAAAGTCTAAATATTTATCATACATATCGTATGAAGATGATTCGACCAAGTTCATTTATAGCGTAGGTGGTGGCTACCACATAAATATAAATCTCCCACGAGTGGCTCTAAAATCCGGCTCATGTCAAATTATATCAAAACTAAAAATATGGACAATTAAAAGAGACTGGTGAACCAAGTTTTGAATTGACATCCTTTTTTTAAAACCACAATGTTCCTTTGTAAGGTTGGTGTTTTTTTTTTTTTTTTTTTTTTTTTTTTTTTTGAGGGAAAGCAAACCTAGTTGAGGATAGTAAGAAGTAGACTCTTGAGTTTTAGGTGTAGACGCTTTAGGTTTAGATCTTTTGTGATAAAAGTCCTAACCAAAAAGAGTTTTAGGGTCCATTTGGTTAGGAGGATAGAAAAAATTATATTTTCTCTTATTTGTGTTTGGTAGGGAGGGTGAAAAAGTTGAGAAATTGAAATTTTTTTTATTTGATTGAGAAGAAAAGTGAGATAATAGAAAATATAATTTATATAAATTGACTCATATGCCTTTATAAAAAATTATCTAGTTAAAAAAAAAAAACCAATAAAAAAAAATAGTCACACCAAGTTTATTAAAACAAAGATCACGCCAAAAAAAAAAAAAAAAAAAAAAAAAACACTCAACCAAAAAAACCAATCATGCCCAATTAAAAAACAAAAATGCATAACAACCACACCAAAAAAAAAAAAAAAAACCTAATTGATGCAATTAATGACTAACATTTAGTATCATTTTTTTTTTTTTTATCATCATGCCATCATGGTCAACATCCAAATAGAAAGACATTGAAAATAAGGAGTATTACGCTAAATTACTTTACCCTATCGCTCGAAATTTTAACATTAGCAAGTTCTTTTTCAAACACTGTCATTTGCTTCCATCTTTACTAACAGAGAAAAAGATAATAAAGATTATAAAAAGAAAAAGAAATAGATAAAGGATAAAGATGATATTTCACCTGCAGACAACGTGATTTACGTGACCAAACATATATGGCAAGGAAATTTCAAGATTAATACTACATCATCAATAAATTATTTAAATTATAAATTTTTGTAGTTTAAAATTATTTATAAAATATAAGTGTAAAGATTATATAATAAATAATATATCCGATTAATACAAAAATTGACATATTTATTTAGAAAGTAAAAAAACTTGTAATTCAATAATTATATTTTTTAAATATATAATAATGTTTATTTTATTAAATAAAATGGTAACCTATAAACATTACAATTAATTTTATAACTAAATTTTGTAACTACTTTCCGAGTAATGTCCTTTAATAGAAAATATTCTATGCAATGGGTGTATCGGTGTATGTATCTAGTACCTGCCCTCTCACACTAACAAATTATTGCACAGGATCTTGACCTGTGAGAAGAATCTGATGGCGCAAACACAGACATACAATAAATATACTCACCAACTGCGATGTAAATTGTGAGTGATTGGCCAGCTGATCGATGGGGGACACAGACCCGTTCAGGTTCGGCCATATGGTATCCTTCAATGCAAAAACAATCATAACTCCCGGGGTTATTAACACATTTTTGATTGCTCGTGCAATTGTTGTTGTCTTTGACTTTACACTCATCAATATCTGTAGTGGAAAAGTTCATTTCAAAGCAAATAAGCAAATTAATCCAAAAAATTAAAAACTGAAATCGAAAAAATATAATAAAAAGGCATTGACTGAAACGAAAATAAAAATATTGCCTCTCAATAGTTATATTAGAGGCTAAAATTGGTATACAACTTCTACATGGGTCCACTATTATTATTATTATTATTATTAAATCATAATCTATCAGTTTAAACAATTGTTAGAAAAAATTGTGACAATTTTTATGTTACTAAAATAAGGCTACATATTATATTAGAAATTTCAAATTTGTCAAAAAAAACGTTTTATTATTCTTGAAAAAATTGTTGTAAATAAGTAGTAAGTAAATTGAATACCTTGGCAACCAGGGTCGAGGTATGGGTTCCCACGGTAACCTTTCTCGCACTCGCAACGGTACCCAGACCCGTAGTCGGGATTAACACGTGCTATTCCCTCCACATATGTAATTCGATTTGTTCCGAGCAAGATCACACTTCTCACTACCAATTGTCCAATCAAAAACCACCGGAAGGGTTTTATTGTTTCGCAGAGTGGTAAGATAAGCTGAGGAGAAATTGAACTTGTCTTCTCGAATAATAAAGGCATAGCCGCATGGATTGAAATCCCAGACATCTATGTGGTTATCTAAGCTATTTGCTTCTCCGGTAATATTTTTCAATCCTCCAGGAATATCCAGCTTGCAACACCCAATCCCAGAGCAAGACCCGTTGACTACATCACTTTTGCTTTCACATAGTGAGAGACAAACAGAACGGAACGGTTTATCGTTGCTGAAACCCCTAAGGTACGCATAAGTGTCACATCCAACGGACACGAACTTGTTTTTAGTGTGAGAAATGGTGAAAATCGGGTTAGTGAGACTTCGTTTCCGCATGGGGTTACTCTCATGTTTGCCCGTCTTGCTGTAACAGTCAATGTCGTTATCCATCATGATCTCAATCTGGCCTTCTTGGACGGAAATGTTTGTAACGAGGAAATCTCCAGTCCTTGTAACGAGGAAATCTCCAGTCATTGGTTGAGGTTTCTCCAACGAGTTGTCACAAAATATTGAAAATTTTGTAGATCCCTTGGTTTCCTTCAGGTAACAACCTTCAGTTAAGCCAAACGGATATGGAATTTGTAGGTCTCCACATCTGTCGGGGCAATTAGGCAGGGCTGATGGAAATTGTGTATCTGTGGCTGCCACCATGACTGATGATATCACACCAACCCAGGTGAGTTGCACAAGAATCTTATGGAAACCCATAGCACCACTATTTCTGAGGAGAGTGTTTAGTGTGTGGAGAACTTCATAGATGCTGGACTTTTCAAAAGCAGACTGAAAGACCCAACTGTTATTGCATGTGTATTTGTGTCTACAACTTTACAGCTATAATTGTCTGTCCATGTGTTGCATAAGGTACACTCATTTTAAATGGCGTGGCTGATTTTAGGCCATATAGATTGATTTTAAATCAATCTTAGCCATGAACTGGACCCTCTCCATTTCCGATCCGGATCCCACTTTGATATGGTCCCACACAAGTTAGAGTCTAACTCAGTCAGGATATGTGTGCGGCTGAGAGTAAGCAAGAAAAAAAAAAAAAAAAATCTTACGCAATAATTTAAACACTATCCAGATACGACAACTTTTTTTTTTTTCTCAAAAAAAATTCAAGACAGTCTCAGGCAAATTAGGGTCTAACTCAGTCAGGACACGTGTGCAGCTGAGAGTAAATAAGAAAAAAAAATCTTACACAGTAATTTAAACACTAACCAGATACGGCCAAAATGGCCAAATGCCACTTATTTTTTAAATTTTTAGAAAAAAATACTGTTTCAGAAATAAATAGGAAACTACCACTTTTTCAAGAACTCGAGTTTCAGAAATTCGAGTTCCTCTCAATTTTGCCACCGTGGCGCTGCTGAGCTGGAATTTATGCGATTAAAAAAAATTATGTGGTACTCGAACTTGGTAAACTCGAGTTCCATGCAACACAATACTCGAATATACTAGACTCGAGTACGTTTTATAAATAAAATGGAAAAAAAAAAATTTACACAGTACTTGAGTTTACCAAACTCGAGTACTATGTAAATTTTTTTGTTTTTTTTTTTTTTTTTTTTTGTTTTCTGTTTGGGGATAATTGGCAAATAAACATAAAGATAAAAGTAAGTGGCTTTTTTCATGTTTTTATTTATTTAAACAAAAGCATTGTAAAATATAGAGATTTTAATTTCAAAATATGAATTTAATTTCTACATTAATTAAAATTGTTCATTGTTTTCTCATAAAAATTATTCATTATTTTCTGTATAAACTATTTATACGATTTTGCATAAAATTATTTTTTGTTTAACATTATTTAAGAAATTGTTCACTCTCTTTTCTGCATAAATTATTTTCTGTTTACTGTTTAAAAAATTGTTCACTGTTTTCTCATAAAACACCTAGTGAAATCGTGTTTTCTAAATTTAAACACCAAATCTAAATGCTTTTTCATGTTTGAATTTCACAATAATCGAATATATTTTTCTGCATTCATAAAATCTGTTTTTTGCATTAATTAAAACTGAATCTCTTGAGCTTGAAAAGAAGAATTTGCTTGTTAAATTGTTTGATGCTAATGATCTTTTGAACAATGTGAAATTTGAGAATATGCTCTTGCTTGATAAAGTTAAAACTTTGGAACATGTTGCTGTTGGTTTGAATGAAAATTTGCCTGTTGAACTTAAGTCATATTTTGGAATGAGGTAGGTTGGAACTTAAGTCATACTATTTGTATTATGTGTTTGGCATTATTTGTGAAGACTTGGACACAACAAAAGAACAAAGACTTGGAATCATCTGTGCTTTCCCAACTTGTGTTTAGAGTTTAGTGCCTTGTTGGAAAGGGTTTCATAGTGAACACTAGTTCATGATATTATGAGTTTTCCATTATTTGTGAAGATCCACTCTCAAGAAGAGGCTAGAAACTTTGGTTTCAATTGTGCTTTCGTAGAAAATGTTTCGTAGTAATGACTAGGTCATAGCATTGTTGTTATGAGCTTTGCATTATTTGAGAATAAATAAACTCAAGAAGGTGCCAAAGACTTTCTTGTTAATGGTTTGGAGTTTTGCATTATTTGAGAAGACGCACCCTTAAGAAGAGACTGAAAACTTTGGTTTCATGAATAGTGCTTTCAAAGAAAATGTTTCATAGTGACGACTAGCCCATAGCATTGGTGTTTTCCTATTTCATATGTAATACGTTCCTATAAAATGTTTCGTAGTGATGACTAGTGATCGTTTCTTTTGTATTATTTGAGGAGACCTAGACTCAACAAAAGGCCAAAGACCTATCCAGTACTTTCTTTGAAACTATTTCATAGTAAATACTAATCTAGCTATATCACTAATATTATAAACTTTGTATTATTTGAGATAACCTAGACCATGACAGTTGCAGACTTCATGTGATCATGTCCACCATATCTTTTTACACTTTAAACAGTTTTCCCATGAAGAACACTTAATATATATAAATTTCAAAATTTTTGTGGGGCCCCCCCACCCTTCAACATAGCTCTACCCCTGTGAATGATACACTTTCTCCTATGTAGGATGGTCTTCTGCAATCTAAATGGTGTATTTCTTACGCTATATAATATCTAACACATCATGATTTTTACGTTGGGATTTTGGGATTTCTCTTTTCTTTGGAAAATATTAAAAATATTATGCATTTTACTACATAAACATTACAAATTAATGTGATAATAAGTGTAATTAGTGGATTTGAAAAACACAAATAATGACTATTTAGATATATATTTCTTTCTGGTGACTGGAGATACGTTAGTTTGTAAAGACAATATAGTAAAGTCTAGGGTTTTCCCAAGACAATTTGAGGTCTAAGGCAACAATTTTATTTGAGTTTTTTTTTTATTTTTTATTTTAATTCAAACATCATTTAATATCATATTTAAATTTTATATTGTAACTTTATTTTTTTGATTTTATTTTTCTTGCTTTTTTATATACAAAATTACTAACTATGTTTCTAAATTTAAGTTTTTCTAACGTCTACTTTTAAAATTTGAGCAGATTTTGTAGTATCATGTGGAAGCATTTCAATGTTTGATATATAAAACAGTATTTATTTTCCTCTAAAATTAGGTCAATTTATTTCCTTTTCTTATGTAAAACAACATGCTTTTAATGTGATATTATCCTTTTTCATATGCCTTTTAAGGGTTTTCTTTTAAAATGATGTGTGCCAGAATAGCCCATGGCTGGATGGTGTTTTAACACAGTTTCCCCCATTGCAAACGAAGCAGGACAAAATGCTTCAAAATTTTATTTTTTGCTAGTTGTTTCATTTTTCTAAGTTTGATAGGATTTTTTTCAGGTATATACACCTTCAAATTTCACTGTTCACTCTTTGATATACTAATCAAACCGTTCTTCCTTTCTACAATCATTCTCCAAAACAATCCCAATAGAAACAGAACAAGTTAGATTTACTATCAAATCATCAATATTTTTACCAAAGGTTAATATGTTCTCTGTTCCATCTAGAGAATACCTATATATGCATTGGCTTTTGGCTTAGGCTGCATGAATTCCTTACATGCTAAGATTGTATATGACAAAGCTCCAATAGATGATATAGTATTGATCTATGATGGAGTATGTTTTGTGTTGCTGTTTTATATGTGCATTATTATGGGATAATAACTGAGAAGGGTGAGGGTTTCGGTTAAAACTCAAGAAATAACTTGCATCATGAAAATGGAAATTCTCACACCATACTTCCCTCATCATTAGTGATAACTACTAATTAGGCATTAAATTATTTAAATTGCTTCTTCAGGATTGTATTTTACTTGCTACCGTAACTTAAATATTTGATCTCATAAAGTTTACAAAAGGAAAAACCTATATAGATCAGGAAGCATGTGACGGAATTTGCTATGAGCATTGTGACTTTCACTATTTCAGTACAAATGAACATATGAGAGTTACAAACACAACTAAGAAAAATAAATTATGTGTCATGGTGTGTTCCTCTTACAACTTGTGAGTCTTATAGGTGGGGACTATCAAATATGAGAGGGAATATCATGGTGCGTTCCATTTTTTTCCCTAAATGAAATTGAATTATTATTATTATTTTTTATTTTAGGAAAAAAATAATAAAAAGAAGGGTAAAATGCAAAATTGACCCTCTAAGTTTCTTCAGATTTCATTTTAGTCCTCTAACTTTGCTTTTCTTCATTTCAATCCTCCAACTTTCAAATTTATTCAATTAAGGTTTTTTCATCAACTTTTGTTATATGTTTTGGTTAATTTTACAATTTTATAAATTTTTCTTCAAATTTTTTAAATTAAAAAAATTCAATTAATGATTGAAAAATATTTTGTAGATTTTTTTTTTTTCAAAAAAAATTAATAAAAGTTAATGGAAAGGCCCTAATTGAATAAATTTGAAACTTAGAGGATTGAAATAAATGAAAGCAAAGTTAGAGGAATGAAATGAAATTTGAAGAAAGTTAGAGGGTCAGTTTTCAATTTTAGCCTAAAAAGAACTTTCATAGTAGTGGGTAAAAAGATATGGTGGACATGATCACATGAAGTCTGCAATTGTCATGGTCTAGGTTATCTCAAATAATACAAAGTTTATAATATTAGTGATATAGCTAGATTAGTATTTACTATGAAATAGTTTCAAAGAAAGTACTGGATAGGTCTTTGGCCTTTTGTTGAGTCTAGGTCTCCTCAAATAATACAAAAGAAACGATCACTAGTCATCACTACGAAACATTTTATAGGAACGTATTACATATGAAATAGGAAAACACCAATGCTACGGGCTAGTCGTCACTATGAAACATTTTCTTTGAAAGCACTATTCATGAAACCAAAGTTTTCAGTCTCTTCTTAAGGGTGCGTCTTCTCAAATAATGCAAAACTCCAAACCATTAACAAGAAAGTCTTTGGCACCTTCTTGAGTTTATTTATTCTCAAATAATGCAAAGCTCATAACAACAATGCTATGACCTAGTCATTACTACGAAACATTTTCCATGAAAGCACAATTGAAACCAAAGTTTCTAGCCTCTTCTTGAGAGTGGATCTTCACAAATAATGCAAAACTCATAATATCATGAACTAGTGTTCACTATGAAACCCTTTCCAACAAGGCACTAAACTCTAAACACAAGTTGGGAAAGCACAGATGATTCCAAGTCTTTGTTCTTTTGTTGTGTCCAAGTCTTCACAAATAATGCCAAACACATAATACAAATAGTATGACTTAAGTTCCAACCTACCTCATTCCAAAATATGACTTAAGTTCAACAGGCAAATTTTCATTCAAACCATAGCAACATGTTCCAAAGTTTTAACTTTATCAAGCAAGAGCATATTCTCAGATTTCACATTGTTCAAAAGATCATTAGCATCAAACAATTGAACAAGCAAATTCTTCTTTTCAAGCTCAAGAGATTCAGTTTTAATTAATGCAAAAAACAGATTTTATGAATGTAGAAAAATATATTCGATTATTGAGAAATTCAAACATGAAAAAGCATTCAGATTTGGTGTTTAAATTTAGAAAACACGATTTCACTAGGTGTTTTATGAGAAAACAGTGAACAATTTTTTAAACAGTAAACAGAAAATAATTTATGCAGAAAAGAGAGTGAACAATTTCTTAAATAATGCTAAACAAAAAATAATTTTATGCAAAATCGTATAAATAGTTTATACGGAAAATAGTGAATAATTTTTATGAGAAAACAATGAACAATTTTAATTAATGTAGAAATTAAATTCATATTTTGAAATTAAAATCTCAATATTTTACAATGCTTCTGTTTAAATAAATAAAAACATAAAAAAAAAACCACTTACTTTTATCTTTATGTTTATTTGTCGATTATCCCCAAACAAAAAAAAAAAAAAAAAAAAAATTACACAGTACTCGAGTTTGGTAAACTCGAGTACTGTGTAAATTTTTTTTTTTTTTCCATTTTATTTATAAAACGTACTGGAGCCTGATATACTCGAGTATTGTGTTGCATGGAACTCGAGTTTACCAAACTCGAGTACCACATAATTTTTTTTAATCGCACAAATTCCAGCTCAGCAGTGCCACAGTGGCAAAATTGAGAGGAACTCAAGTTTCTAAAACTCGAGTTCTTGAAAAAGTGCTAGTTTCTTATTTATTTCCGAAACAGTGTTTTTTTCCTAAAAATTTCAAAAATAAGTGGTATTTGGCCATTTTGGCCAACCAGATACGGCATCTTTTTTTTCTTTTTTCTTTTTTCTTTTTTTAATTCAAGACAGCTTAGACAAGACCTGAGTCAGACTATTCAAACCTACCGTTATTTTTTGTTGACTTCGCATGCGCGTGAGATTGTGAGAAACTGTGCCTACTGAGAGTCACACGGCGTGCTCAACAAGCCATATATTTTTAAGGAAAAAATATAAAATTGACACTCTTAATTTTATTTTAGAATAATTACACTTTACTCCTTTATGGTTTATTTTTAATTTGATGTGCTTATTTGTGGTTTCAATTTTGATACTTTGTCAATTTGTGATTCTCAACATTACTATGCTGTAACTCACCTCTCTACTTTCCATTACTCTAACACAATAAATGTAAAAAACAAAACTCCAAACGGATCAAAACACTCCTCGCATGAAAAACATACACAAACATGAATTAATCCGATCCGGACTGACTGGCTGTATCAATGCTTTGCCAAAGCAGAAGGGTCCCAAGAAATAAGAGTTGCACTTTACATGAAGAAATAAAACCAAAAAAAGGAAAGAAAATAAAAGAAGAAACTAATTACAGCCCAACAGAACCCAAACCACAACATCCAAAAATCAAACACCTTACCCACACAAATCCATAGTCAAACTCCAAAAATCTACCAAAAACAAACCACAACCTCAACAAAAACCCAAACACCTTAACTACACAATTGACATCTGAACAAAAAGTGTACTTACAGAGATATGAGATACGTACCCATTCACAGATAGGAAGACATGAAGAAGGAAGCAGATTGGATAAGTAACAGAAATTTAAATAAATAACAATAATAAAAAGAAGCTATATGAACCAACATTCTTTGCTGATACTCACTTGGCATGTTATCAACATCAAGCCTCATAATCTTGCCAAGCAATGATTTCTTGTTTTGGGAAAAATTGTAAGGATCACCTGTACCACCACCATCTCCCATCATGAAGTATAAATACCCATCTGCAGGTCCAAAGAGTATCTGCCCTCCGTGATGAGATGTATATGGAAGGCCCATAGTAAATATCCTCCTCACTTCTGTTGGCTTGGCACTTGTTGCTTGGGAAAAAGATGAAGTCATTTCTAGTCGTTTGAGTTATATAAAAATTGAAAAAATTCAGTGTTTAGAGATTTGTACCAAAGAAGGCTGGGATGCGGTACCATTAGAAGTATACTCTGCAACAACACTTTGATACTTGTATGGCTGGGCACCATTATCAGTTCCTAGCTTTGAAGGATCACAATTGACATCTGAGTTACATGAACTTCTTCATGTTTGTGTACATTCTTCATGTGAGGAATGTTTTGATCTGTTTAGGATTTTGTTTTTTATATTTTCTGTGTTAAGGTAATGGAAAGTGGAGAGATGGGTTACGGCACAGCAACGGTGAGAATCACAGGTGGGCAAAGTGTTAAAATTGAAACCACGAGTAGGCACTTCGAATTAGAGGCAAACAACAGGTGAGTAAAGTGTAATTATCCCTTTTATTTTTTATTATATCAGTTCTTTAAGTTTCAGTTTATCGTTTCAGTCTTATAAATTTTAACTTTTGTCACTGCAATTATTTATTAGTCTTCTGTTAAGTCCTCCATTAGCAGCTATTAGTCTCCATACAAGGAAAAAAAAATTTGGATAGTAAAAACAGAAAAATTATCTATAAGTATAAAAACTTTTTGGCATGTTAGAGAAGAAAAAAGAAAAATGAATTAAGATAATGGAACTTACTTGTTGAAAGACACACTTAGATGATCTCCTCTAGAGATTGTTTTCTTTAATTGGCTTAAATGAAAACACTATCTTCTCAACAGAGAAGAAAAAAAGAAAAGAAAAGAAAAAAAGAAATCGTTGAGCTATTTTCGTTGGTTTTAATGAGATACAAAAATTGTCTGTTTCAACAAGAAGATTTTGACTTGCCAATATGCCAGCTGCTCCACGAGATGCTACTGATTGAATAGTTGACACCATTGATTTTTTCTGTTCCAACTTGCAAGAAGATTTTTTTTTTTTTTTTTTTTTTGTTTTTCTAGCAAGGAGACTTATAGCTACTAACAAAGGACATAACAGGAGACTAAAGGAGGACTAAATTGACAAAAGTTAAAATTTAGAGGACTGAAATGACAAAATTAAAACTTAAAAGACTAAAATAACAAAATGTGAAACTTTGAATGTCAGTTTTGCATTTTAGCATATTTTTAAATAGAGAAATTGAGAGCAGTAGAGCACGGCGTGCTCAGCATGCCATATATTAAAAAAAAAAAAACAAAATTATATATATTAAACATACTCGGTGTGGTTTGGTTCTCGGCGATGTGGCCATCGCTCGGCGGTGTGCATATCTCGGCGCCGATGGCCACAGCGGTCTGACGTCAGTACTAAAGAGATGCCACCAACCACCGTGCCAAAAACCTTCAGTGGAGCCCTAAGGGAGGCGGATCGGTGCGGTCAGACCGGTTTCAGTGGGTGCCGATGGATCAACGAGTAGGTCTAGTCCTAACAACCAACTTGTACTATAGATTGATTGCTGATTATTACATTACACTCGTCATTGTTTTTAAAGAAGGAATAATAATAATAATAATGAGTAAGTATTGAATTAGAAATATTTATAATAATATTTTTGAGAAAAGAAGAAATAATTGATATAGTTTTTTTATGCTTTCCATGAAAGTGATAAAAAAGTTTAACACTTAACAAGTTGATTCATGGTTGATCGATGGTAAGTAAGGCACACTATTTTCACAACCTAAAAAATTCTCTATGTAAACAATAACATGAGAGAGAGAGATTACATAGAGTATTTAAGGTAGTCATTTCACCCTCATTTAAGTTGTGCATTCATATTCATTAATGGTGTGTTTGGATATCACTTATTTGCTAAAAACTAAAAACTTATTGCTGAAAAAACTATAGTAAAATAATTTTTAAAGATATAAATAATGCCGTGAGACCCAAAAATGCATTAGTATATATGTTTTTGTATTTTTGGCTGGGTCGTGAATAGTGCCGTGGGACCCAGCCAAAAACGCAAATGCTGGAAACCCTCCTTTGCCGCTATCTAAACTCACGCTAAGTTGTCTATAAGACATGAATTAATTGAGGGAAGCAGAGAAAAATTAAGATATTACCTCCTTGCTATTAATGCGTAACCAAGCCTACCTTAATCTCCCAGATTTACCATTTGCATATATATAGTGGGTTTGGCTTAGCCATATTTCTCTTTTGCTACTTTTTACTAGGGACGGTTTGATGCATTTGGAGACCTAAAGCGAAAATTGATTATTTTGTTTTAGATGAAAAATTACTGCTAATTAATATGAACTACGTAGAATTTTTTATTGTTTTAGAAATTTTATAGACAAAAAAAAATTGACAAAATTTTTCATACTTGTTGATGTAACAGATTGATAGTGGTAAGTAAAAGAGTGGTGTTAGTAGTAGACTTAGATGAAAACTAGTAAAAGTTTTCTAACTAAACTCTTATTATAATTTTTTTTTAGAAGTGCAACATTTACAATATTTTTTATAACAAATCCTAGGTTTTAAGTTGCTTTTTGTTTTCTATTTGAAAATATTACTATAATTTTTTTTTTTTTTTTGCCATTAATAACAAGCTGTAACAATCTGTTACTTAGCATTAGTTGTAAAAGTGTTGTGAAAAATATTATTGACGTTGCATTTTTCTCTATTTGTTATTTGTTTTTCATCAGGTAAAAAAAAATATCATTTTATTTATTAATTATAAATAACCCTATTGGTTAAAATCTGGGGGCCTTTTTTTTACTTGGGGTCTTAGGCGACTGCATCTTTTACTTTACGATTCAGCCGACCCTACTTTTTACTATGTTTATACTCATAAATAGTGTGTGCAATGGTCAAGCACACCTGCACAAAAACGTTTCGGAGTACTATACCAAATCTTGTGAAGATCAACATAACAAAATTCAAAAAATTGATTTTTCATACCCAAATCATTTTGTCACATTAGATTAAGAATCTCTAATCTCTCTTCAATCTTGTTGGTGACCACAATTTGACTCACTACAACCGCTCTACAAACAGGCTCATGAAACACAATGCCAAATGCCATTAAAGATTAAAGTATATATTCCTAATCATCAATTGATTTTGAGCTACAGTGGCACAATTTACGGTCCAAAAAATGGTATTAGAGTTATTAAGGTCATGGATTTGAGTCATGAGAGTGTCATTATGAGAGGGGATTGTTTGGGGACCACAATTTGACTCCTTTCAAAAGCTTGAAAAATAGGCTTGTAGGGCATAGTATTGAATGCTATAAAAAATTTGAGTATGTTTTTCTCATCACCAATTAGTTTTGAAATTGAGTGACAACTCATAATTTGACAAGTCCAATATCTCATAATTATGCCTAACCATTAAAAAATATGATGTACCCACAATTATATTGGGAAACGTCAAATAATGCAATTTTATTAAATTGGATTATTTAAGTGTGTGTTGTGTGGATGTGTACTAAGTTCCACATCAATATTTAACTATTTATTAGGTGAATTTTAAGTTTATAAATAATTATGAGAAGTCTCTATTACAATTTACAGAAAGGCCAAAGACCTAAGGCTAAGAGAGGCCTTTACAAAACAAGAATAAAATGAAATGCCACTATAGGTCCGAAAAATGCCACTATAGGCCCATTTGGCCTATAGTGGCGTTTGCTATAGTGGCGTTTGTAAACGCCACTAATGTACCGCTATTATAGGCCTATAGTGGCGTTTCTATACCCTATAGTGGCGTTTCTAAAAAACGCCACTATAGGTATACCCTAAAATGCCACTATAGGCTGAAATTGTTTTTTTTTTAAAAATGCTATAGCAACGTTTCAGAAACGCCACTATAGGATATAGACCTATAGTGGCGTTTGAGAAACGCCACTATAGCCAAATTTCAAAAAAAATTAATTAACCTATAGAAGCGTTTGTGAACGCCACTATAGGTCTGTAACCTATAATGGCGTTTTGAAAACGCTACTATAGGTAAATTAAAACACTACTATAGGAGGGACTATAGTGGCATTTCTCAAACACCACTGTAGGTACAAACCTATAGTAGCGTTTGAAACCGCCACTATAGGTCAAGAATGGATTCCTTACATTAGCATTTTACAAACGCCACTATAGGTCCAAAAACGCCACTATATATATATATATATATATATATATTTTTTTTTTTTAATAATATAAAAATATCTAGCTGGGTCTACAAACGCGACTATATATATATATGCACACATATTTCACTTGTCCCGGGCAAATCACAAGCATTAGGGTACACAAAACATATCATACCTGTTAGGACATATGTGTTTACGTGTTAGGAACATATGTCATAGTTTATGTAAATTGGCTAATCTTTTGACAAAACGCACTCTACTTGTAATTGGGTAGTTCTAGGTGTTTTTAATACTTCAAGAAACTATGTTTCAAAGTCAAGTGTTGAAGTCATCAAGTCTGTCCAAGAAAAAGCAAGTTGAAGTGCAGAATTTTTAAAGCTCGACACCTGCTCGACACCTACCTCGACACCTGCTAGCTGTCGAGACTTAAAAAGTCAGAGTTCTAATCTGATTTTCTTGGGATCCGTGAATGTGTTTTTGGGCCTTCTTTTCTTCTAACCCTAAACATATTTAAGGAGTGTTTTAAGAGCCGTCAACCTAGACACAAGTTGCATAAGCATTGAGCAATCCTTGTTCAAGCAAATTGTGCTCTGAGACGAAGTTCTTAACCTAGATCATCTTCTTCAAGAAGTTGCTGTGTATTGTGCACCTTAGGGTTTTGTGACCAAGCATCTTCCTGATCTTCATGCATAGGATGATCTGAAGAACTCTGCAGCCAACCTCTCATTCTAAAGTTGGTGATTGAAGTCGCGTACTGGGATCCGCGCATCTGGTTAGTCACGTACTTGGGAGCCGTGCATCAAAGGAGGGAACTGTCGCTACAGATCAAGTCCAATTGGGTATTGGGGTAAGGGTTCAACTGTAGGTTGGTAAGGTACTTGGGATTCCTTATTTGTAACCGCTTGATTTGATAATAGTGGAGTTTCGGGAGTGGTGACCTGAAAATCACCCGGTGGGGTTTTTGCCGTTAGGGTTTTTCCCCATTCGTGAACAAATCACCGTGTCTTTTATTTTCCGCTGCATATTTTGTTATTCGGTGATTTGTTTGTGCTGCCACGTATTTGCATGTTAAATTGATTAATTAATAACTTGACTTAATTAATTAATTAGTTTAAAATCACAAGGGGTCATTCAGTTTGTGGCCTATCAAGTGGTATCAGAGCAGGCACACTCTGATTATTTATTAATCTTTGCTGTGATTGATCCATTGACCCCTGTTTGTCATGGATAGAGGACAATCTCTTATTATACCTCCTTTATTTGATGGGACTAACTATGCCTACTGGAAAGTACGCATGAGAGCTTTTTTGCAGTCCTTAGATGAGAAGGTGTGGCAAGCTGTGGAGATTGGCTGGACAAAGCCAAAAGAAGCGCCGGCTGATTGGGATGAAGCCAAGATCAAGGCGGCGAACTTCAACAGCAGAGCGCTGAATGCTCTATTTAGCGTTGTCACCAATGAGGAGTTCAAGAAGATATCCTCAACAGAAACTGCCAAGGAGGCGTGGACCATCCTCCAGACAACCTATGAAGGAACAAAGGCTGTCAAGGATTCAAAGCTACAGAGGCTCACTACTAGCTTTGAAGAAATTAAGATGGAGGAGGATGAGTCGTTCGATGAGTTCTATGCCAAGCTGAAAGACATAGTGAACTTAGCCTTCAATCTTGGGGAAACCATCCCTGAACCCAAGGTTGTAAGGAAGGTGCTCAGATCTCTACCTGAGAGATTTCATGCCAAGATTACGGCAATTGAAGAATCAAAGGATATTGATAAAATTCCTTTGACTGAGCTGGTTGGGAACTTGCAAACCTACGAGCTAGGATTATCAAGGATAGGCAAGTCAAGCAAGGGCAAGAGCATGGCCCTGAAGGCGAAGAGCAGTGATACTGATGAGTCTTCCGATGATGAAGATTCCAAGATGAAGTCCTACATTACAAGGCAGTTCAAGAAGTTTATGAAGAATGCCAATGGGAGGAGCTTCGACAAAGACCGAAGGCAATCCGGTTCTTCACAGTTCAAGAGCCAAGACAAAGGAAGGAAGGATGCCAAGGATGGCGGTCAGTACACTGTTCCTGCAGGACCAAAGTGTTTTGGGTGTCACGGGTTTGGACACATGAAGAATGAGTGTCCTACTTATCTGAAGAGCATTGGGAAGAGTAAGGCTCTAGCTGCAACCCTTAGTGACACTGATCCTGAAGATGATTCCGACAATGAGGATGACGGAATCCTAAATGCCTTCACTGCTTCAGTCAATTCTACTGATGGGATTGTTGAAGAAGAAGAAGAAGAATTGGTGGACACAGAATGTGAAAAGATGGATGACAAAGATGATATCCATTCAGCCTATGAGAAGCTTTACAAGCTCTCTGAAAAGCATGAGAAGCTATACAGGCTGGCCACCAAGAAGCTCAGTGATGTGGAACTCGACAGAGAAGAATTGTCCACAAAGTTTGATGAGGCTAATCAAACTATTGGTGCACTGAGGTTTGAGAATAACTTCCTGGCTGAGAAGACCAAGAAGCTTGAAGCAGAGCTATCTCAAGTCAGAGCTCAACTGGAGAGGACTTCAAGTGCAAAACTTGATGAGATGCTCAGCAACCAGAAATCTGCTTCAGATCGAACAGGTTTAGGGTATGGTCTTTCTATCTCTAACTCTGCTTCTACTAGTTCTACTGTTTTTGTTCCTCCTGCTAATAATGTTAAAGTTGAGAATATTGATGTTAAAAATGAATTAGCTAGTGAGAACATAGACAAAGAAAAATCCATCTTAGGAGCACCCCCTAAGTTAGAAAAGAAAGATGCTAAACTCCCTAAAGACAAGAAGGCTAACTCTCAAAAGCCTAAACAAAAGAAGCAGCATCTCTGTTATCATTGTGGAGCTGCCGGTCATACTCGACCTAATTGCTACAAGTGGCTAGCCACCCAACAGAGCAACAGTATGACAGCATCTGGAAGCCAAAGTCAGCTTCAATCCTCTCTTGCGCCTCTTGGAGATCTTCTGAAAGCCATCATGTTCCTTTCGAACTTGAACGGTTTCAATTCTTCCCCCTCACCGCCGGTTCAAGGTTTCAAACAAAGGAAAGGCTCTTCCAAGGAGTGGAAGAAAAATGACTCTAAGTGATTTCATCACTTTCTTTTCCCTTCTTATTCTTCTTATTTGTTGCATTGCATGTGTGTTTTGCATTTTTAATTGAGTCAGTCTAGTTTTATGCACTGTTTTGCTTGTTAACATGTTCTTGTGTGTTTACTTTCAGTTTTGTTTATTTTGTTTTTGATATAAAAATAAAATAAAAAAATTGAAAAATACAAAAACGGTGTGTGTTTTGTGTACTTTGGTACTTGTGTACCTTAGATGGCCAATGAAACAAAGTTTTCTAAACTTTGTATCTTTTGTAGCCTAGATGAGCATCTTTATGCACAACTAAGCAAGTGAGCTTTGTGGCTCGTGTTTGTGATGAGTAAGATTAGGTTATTTCTTAGACTTAACACACATATCACTCTTTTTGACGGGTAGGACTAGAAAATCCTAAGAGAAAGGCATAAATAACCATCTCACCACTGTTGCCCGCCAATCATTAATGACATCTGTATGCTTCGGCATAGCAAAAGTGTGATGTCAATGACATTTGTGTGCTTAGGCATAGCAAAATTGAAATGTCAAAATATCAATGGATATTTCTTTTCTTTCTCATAAGCCCATGTATGATATGCTTAAAAAGAAAATATGCAAAGAAATAAAAAGCAAAAAAAGATTAAAAATGCTTTAAAAATGGTTGCAAGCGTGTATTCTAGGAGATGTGGGAGTTATAGGATGTACCTCAAAGGTGATAGTCCCCATCAAACAGTTATGATTGTGTGTGAGTTAAAGTTATTTTCTCATATCTCAGATCGTCATAACATGTATACACATATGCAATCTTGCGATGTTTTTCACACACAACACGCAATATTCTTTGCTACTTTTGATACATGTGCAGGTACAATGTGATTTGGCCATCACAAAGGTTTTACATGTGCTTTTGTATGCTCACTAAACTGTCATGACTTATTTTTGAAATATAAAATTTGTTAGACTTGTTTAGTGTGTGTGTGTGTTCTTGGGAGATTCATGTGCTTATATTTTCATTGAGAGATGATTTTTGAGAGATTTATATGTTGGTTGGATCATGGTTGAGGTGCATGTCTTGATTGCATTCTTGTCTGTGTTTTTCAATTCTCGAAAAACTGCATTTCAAAGCTGGCTCGACACCTTCTCGATACCTCCTTGATACCTGGTCAGCTGTCGAGCCTCCAAAGCTTTTTCTTATCGCAATCTCGACACTTCCTCGATACCTGGTCGATCGATCGATATTCTCTCTGTCTGGTCGATACCTTCTCGACACCTCTTCGATCGATCGAGCTTCTGATGTTGGTTGAGCTGTTTGGTACCTCGATACCTCCTCGATACCTCAGCTGTCGAAGGCATTTTCTCTCGATACCTTCCTCGACAGCATCTCGATACCTCTCGACACCTCTGCTGTCGAGATTTACTGGAGATCCTATATATACTTCTGTCGCGATTTTCTTCGCATTTTTCTCGATCTCTCCGAGGCGGTTCGTGTTCCTGAGCGGTTTTTCTTCTCTCCAACCTTCATCCAACTTGATTTTCGAACTTTCTAGCTTCAAATCACTTGGTATGATCTTGTTTTCCTTTCCTTTTCATGCATTTCATGATTTAAATCTTAGGTTTTGGGATTTTTTTTGAAAACTTTGGGTTTTTCAAAATCTTTGAGTTTTTGTTGAAATTTTGGGTTGGGATTTCAATAAAAAGTGTTTCAAATGTCATACATTGCATTCCATGTGCATTAGAATGATATTTTCATGCATTTAGTTGTGTGATTCTTGAATGTGTGCTGCTAGGATTGGATTGGGCTGAGCCCATGATGTTTTTATTGTTTAGCATGTCACATGATCATGCATTCCCATGCATACGTCCATTTTGTTCAATATATTGTCATATTTGAACTGTTTGGAACTTTTTTGATTGTCTCCCTCTCTATCTCTTTTCTCATTCTTTTACGTTAGTTGCATCTATGGCACCTAAACGTAAATCTACTCCGGCTCGGAACCCTCTGCGTTCTGGAGCTTCTTCATCTTCTGATCATGCTCCTCATAATCTTCGGTTCCGTGATGGAGATGCCTACAAGGCATTTACTGAGAACTTCTCTAAACGAGGTGTTCATTCGGAACGCCACGTTGTTCTGGCGGACTTCGCCGATACTGACCTTCCCTCTGTCATTCACAGTAGGGGATGGGAGTCACTGTGTGACGTCCCGGTCACTTGTCCTCTCGTGCTGATTCAGGAGTTTTACTCCAACATGCACGGGATTGATCGTTCAGTACCTCTCTTTTTCACTCGCGTTCGAGGTACGCGCATTGCTGTCACACCGCAGCTGGTTGCGGATGTGCTTCATGTTCCTAGGATAGAGTTTCCTGACTATCCTACCTGTGAGCGACTGAGGACTGTGTCCAGGGATGAGCTCATTTCTGCTTTCTGTGAGCGCCCTTCTGAGTGGGGTGAGCATATGTACACATCATGTAGACCTTTTGCTAAAGGTCCTAGATTCCTTAACACGGTGATGACTTTTGTACTTCATCCTCTCTCTCATTATAACTCTATCACAGAGCCTCGTGCTCGTTTCTTGCTTTCTCTACTTGAGCATCTCACGATAGATTTTCCCTCTCACTTCATTTTCTCTATCATAGATGTTCATTTAGATGCGGCGTCCCGTGATAAGCTTGTCTTTCCTTCCGCTATCACGAGGATATTACACCATTTTTCCATCCCTTTCCCTGTCTCCGACCACTTCACACACATCTCTGCCATAGATGCCGCTACCGTAAAACGTAGCCAGGCACAGTTCAGGGCGAGACAGCCGGATTCCACTCCGCCCTCCCGTTCGGCTCCATCCAGATCTGCTCCATCTACATCGACTTCTCTTCCTTCCTCCAGCGATGTATCCCTTGGAGATATTATGGCGCAGCTGCAGCGCATGGATGCTCGCCTTGATACACTCACCACTGAGCTGTATCAGGTGAACGTTCGTGTTGGTCGTATTGCACGACGGCAGGCGACCATGGGAGGTTTTGCTTCTGAGGCTTCTCCTCCACCACCTCCAGTTGATTCAGATTCTGATGCTGAGGATGATGATGATGATAGTGATGACGATGATGCTTCAGATGATGATGGAGATGCTAGCTCTACTGATGAGATGTCTACATGACACTCTACCCTTTGTCACTCGTGACAAAAAGGGGGAGTAGTTTTGGGTTTATGAGAGTAGTCATCTTAGGGGGAGAGTTAGTATAGGACATTTTGATAGGGGGAGTGTTCATACTTTTTGAGGGATGTAGTGAGACTTATGATGTATCTTTTCTTTTCATTCTTTAGATACATTGGTCTTGTATATCAGTTTTACATACATTATACTTATCTTTCTATATATGTGGATGTATGTTTTTCTTAATCACCTATCTCTTCATGTGTTGTTTCTTTTCTTTCTTTATACACATGTTCTTTATATTTGTATGCAATCTAGTTAATTCTGTTTCACACAAGATGCCTTGATGAGTTTTTGTTTATAAGTGTTTCAGAAATACAGGTTGTCAAAGTCTACTTGCCATAAACTCTCTTTTTGCAAAGTTCTTCAAGAGTTTGTGTTAGGATAGATTTTATTGTATGTAACAAGTGAATATGAGTGAGTGATTTATGACTTCTCTCATATGTTCATTTGTTTGTTGTGGTTTTGTCACGGATTGCCAAAGGGGGAGATTGTTAGGACATATGTGTTTACGTGTTAGGAACATATGTCATAGTTTATGTAAATTGGCTAATCTTTTGACAAAACGCACTCTACTTGTAATTGGGTAGTTCTAGGTGTTTTTAATACTTCAAGAAACTATGTTTCAAAGTCAAGTGTTGAAGTCATCAAGTCTGTCCAAGAAAAAGCAAGTTGAAGTGCAGAATTTTTAAAGCTCGACACCTGCTCGACACCTACCTCGACACCTGCTAGCTGTCGAGACTTAAAAAGTCAGAGTTCTAATCTGATTTTCTTGGGATCCGTGAATGTGTTTTTGGGCCTTCTTTTCTTCTAACCCTAAACATATTTAAGGAGTGTTTTAAGAGCCGTCAACCTAGACACAAGTTGCATAAGCATTGAGCAATCCTTGTTCAAGCAAATTGTGCTCTGAGACGAAGTTCTTAACCTAGATCATCTTCTTCAAGAAGTTGCTGTGTATTGTGCACCTTAGGGTTTTGTGACCAAGCATCTTCCTGATCTTCATGCATAGGATGATCTGAAGAACTCTGCAGCCAACCTCTCATTCTAAAGTTGGTGATTGAAGTCGCGTACTGGGATCCGCGCATCTGGTTAGTCACGTACTTGGGAGCCGTGCATCAAAGGAGGGAACTGTCGCTACAGATCAAGTCCAATTGGGTATTGGGGTAAGGGTTCAACTGTAGGTTGGTAAGGTACTTGGGATTCCTTATTTGTAACCGCTTGATTTGATAATAGTGGAGTTTCGGGAGTGGTGACCTGAAAATCACCCGGTGGGGTTTTTGCCGTTAGGGTTTTTCCCCATTCGTGAACAAATCACCGTGTCTTTTATTTTCCGCTGCATATTTTGTTATTCGGTGATTTTTTTGTGCTGCCACGTATTTGCATGTTAAATTGATTAATTAATAACTTGACTTAATTAATTAATTAGTTTAAAATCACAAGGGGTCATTCAGTTTGTGGCCTATCAATACCCTTTCTAAGGGTACACAAAATAGGCCCTAATATATGGTGCATTCAATTTAACTACATATGGAGCATATGGAGTAGTGGGACAATAATCATAACTCCATCAAAAAGAAATCTATCACCACCATCATCAAAAGCATCCTCATCATCACATGTATCCCCAAGTGCATCCCCATCATCAACACTAGCATGAGCATCATCTTCACCCTGAATAAGATGGAGACAATATTATAACAAAGGAACAAACAAAGCCAAAATTGTATCAACTAAACTTGATACATACATACATACTCAATTAAACTACATAATCAATATAAATACATGGAGCAGAAGGATAATACTCATAAGTCCATCAAAAAAATCTGTCATCACCATCATCAAGTGCATCCCCATCATCAAGTTCATCCCCATCATCAACATCAGCATGAGCATCTTCTTCACTCTGAATAAGATGGAGGCAACATTATAACAAATGAACAAACAAAGCCAAATATTAGAAGCACATCACAAAGCAATCGAATATAAAAGTAATTTTTGGTAAAATGAGCCAAATAAGCCTGCAATATATTTTTCCCTATTTCACTTCTAAAATATGACACGAGTATAAACAAAATCTACATACCCAAATCTACCCTTGAACAACTCTCACTTATCAATCTCTAACTGCTCACAACCTTCCCACTAACACATACATAATACAATGACCTATCTTTAAGCCGTTTTTCAACATAAAAGCCCAAGTCAAGTGCTGAAATGACCTATCTTGTCTTTGTATGCATTTGTATTAAAGACTTACCAATGACTAATACATGAAACGACATTAATAAATTATAAAGCTATACCTGACACCGCAATTCACGCATATCCTGGCTAAATGTATCCATCATTTTCTGGAATTGGGCGTCTCGTGCTGTCCTCTGAGTTCTCTCAAGTGTTATTAATTGGACCAGTGCCTTTATTTTATTTGCATCCTCCACTCGAGCTTGGGTCAGTGTCGCTATTTGATCCTCCAACTCCACAACCCTCTGGTCACTGGCATAAGATTGTCGTGAAGTAGTACTGTCCGGCAGAACATCTTTCGCCTTTCTACCGGATGGGGTTGGTCCAAACCCTACTCCACGTACGCATCCATGATGCTCTTGCCCCATCACTTGAGCAAAGACATCATCTAGTGCCCAAAGAACGCCTCCAACATGACTACTCTCTCCAATTAATTGGGTTCCAGTATTCAGCAGTTCCTACATCTTTCTCTATTTTCATAATTTTACCAAATGACTTATTAGATTCTACATATAGTGCAAAAAAATGTGTATTTATAAACATCAATTTCCTTGTCAGTTTAAAAAATAAGCAAGTCACAAATGATTAATAGAGAAAATACTTACAATGTTTTCAGCAGCTTTATCTGTTACAGGTGTCCCATCTTTACGTCTATAAGCTTTGTCATATACTATAGCACGCTCCACTGGCCTGCCTATTTCGTTTTCCTAAAACATGTTCATTATATTCATTAATTATTGTGCCAAGTAAAACTCTTAACAAGTAAGACAACAATAAAAAAAAAAAAATATATATATATATATATATATATTAAAAATAAAAAAAACACACACACACACACCCAAAACAAGACAAGCCACCTTATTTCTATATGCCACAAATCTGAAATTTTTAGGAAACAAATACGTGATGCAAATTTGCAATGCTTATATATTGGTTCTAAGCTCATGCATGGTTGAATAATTGTATGGTGTCAAGGTTACCATGCAATTATGCAACATGGTAGAATAATAACTTAATGACTTTGGCTTGGCATTGCAGAAAACATTAAAATATACTACTTGCCATACTTGGAGAAATTTTGAAAGAGAGCAAAAAGTTATTATATCAATACTTTTAGAACCTTCATTAAGATCCCTTGATACAAATATCCCCTCCTAGCACCCGTTTAGCACTTCAAATGAAATTTAAGCCCTTGTAGGGGTAGATAATAATTAGAAACATGTATTGATAAGTTATTTGTTAGTAAACATAGTTTATAAAAATCAACAACCAATGTAATATTAACTTCAATGATAAATTCTAAACAATCTCCCCAAAAGAATTGCTGACAATTTCTCAATTTGATCCCAAAAGTGTGACTATATGTCATGTATGGACTGATTCCCAAAATTTTTCCAAGGGAATAAGTAAAAATTATTTTCTTTAAAAGAAAAATATTTGCTAAGTAATTACAGAGGAGTCAAGTAGATCAAGACCTTATGATCTAGAGCTTATATTGTCTATAATTTCCTAATGTAGTAAGTCATCCAAGATTAATAAATCAAATTTGCAACTATGGTTGCTAAGAACTTTTCTTTTTCGAAATTAAATTCAGAATTTCACAAACCACTCTCTAATAGATGAACTTGTATCAACTAATGCTACACAAACTATAGTAGCTCCATTCATAATATGCTTAGCCCAAGATAAGGCTTATGAGAGATGAACCATGATACAGCTTTAGAGCAAGGCCACAAATAATGAAGCACATGACTTTTTCAATAAAAGTAACCTCTTTAACAATGATAAGTCTTTTTGATATGCTTATTATGGTAGACAACTAAATTGTGAGAATAACGTAAGAAAGATCATTTGTAGCACTAAATCTCATATTTAAAACAATAGCCTATTTAGCATATTTGGTTTTTGTTTTTTTTGTTTTTTATAGAAGTAATGTAAAGGGAATAATGTAGATAATCTAATTTGACTCAAGCTATGTTCATCAATAAAATATGACCCAACCTATTTTATAATATATATATATATATATATATATATATATACACTCCAATACATGATACATAAAGCCAGTTATATTATTGGAGTGATTGAAGTGCATGGTGGACTAATCAAAAAATAACATTCATTCTCCTCTTATATGCTTTTTTGCAACCTTTTGGTTTCCAAATTTATTGTAAAAAATATTGCCAATGAAATTACACCATGATTATTGTTCACAGTAGCTTGCCAATAATTCCCTTCTATATGAAATATGGAATTTTGGTTAAACTTGGAGGATTATTGGTAGTATGTGTTTGCTTTACCCTAGAGAGAGTTTATGTCAAAAGTTATTGTAATAGACTCATACTGGTAGCGTACATTTATGGCTGCTCCAGTATATTAATTCAATGGATAATTCATTAATTCTAGTGGGTCACTAGCTTTTAACCTAATTTAATATTACAATAGATTATATATATATATATATATATATATACTATATATTATATTGTCAAGGATGTCTTTAGCATCAAGGAGAAGACTCTGTTGGGTACTCCTTGTGATAGCTATCCTTTAGGATCAATCCCAAAAGGAATTATAAAATTAAAAAAAGCATGCACGTCTTAGAAGGTATGAATTTTTTTATAAAAATATGTGTTGTTTTAAATAATATATAGCATGCATTGTACAATGCATGCTATATGGTATTTAAAACAACACATATTTTTATACAATCAATGACCTAAAGGGTTATACCCAATTACAAGCCCTTGATGTTATAAAAATGTCCTTTCGTGTTGCTAATATGCTATAATCATAATAATTTAGTCTAATTTGATAGTCAATTGGAAACTATTAACATTAACACCCACCACCCCCCCCCCCCCTCCCGCGGTACCACTCAAAAAATATAGCAACTATCAATAAAAAAAAAAATACAATAGTTGTATTTATATATAGGGAGTACAATGAATTTACATCTAAAGGCCAAAGTGAGATTATCCTATATCCTAACTCCTAAACATGATCCAATTTTTTTATTATTTGATTCAAACAACTTAATTATTGGATTGGCTCTAGGCCTCATGATGTGGCTATACGTGAAAGATGTAAATTATCAATCAATTTGGTGACTAAATCACATAATAATCATGGGATTTTAGTTAGTCTAATCAAAGGTATCTCTAGCTAGCTACAATCAATCCATCAACACCATAACGTGATGCTCTGACACTGATACTTAGGAGAGGAGAACCATGTGGAATGGGAGCTAGCTTATGATGTCTTTTTGTCCATTATTCAATTGCAAGAAACAACATATGGAAAGTGTTTGATTAGTTTCAAAGTTTTCTCAACTAGCCATGGTGCCTTTTCCAAATAAATAAATAAATAAATAAATATATATATATATATATATATATATATATATAATCAATGAATGAGTACTAGAAAAGCTCAGTGCAAACTGTAACCCATTTACCGATTTTAATAATAATAATAACAAACATTTGTATTTGTAGAATTACTTTTAATTTTTTATCTGATTTTGACTATTAATTTCTTATTTAATGCAATGAGATGCTGCCTAAGTTATAAGGAACCATGTGTATGCACATTTTTATATGTTATCAAAGTTACTACTTAGCCAACGTCCACAAAAAATCAGATTTGTTATTTCATAGTGGGTACCAAGAGAGAACCTTATCCTTTCAAGATTAAAAAAAAACAAAAACAAAAAAAGGTGAGTCATGTGTTGTACCCACCTAAAGAAGATAAACGTTTCAGGTCAAAAAAGCAAAGGACAGAATGAAGAAGATAAAGTGATCCTTCTCAAAAAAGAAGATAAAGTGATCCTTCTCAAAAAAGAAGATAAAGTTATAAACACTAGGCGTAAATGCACTTTTAGTCCCTACATTTTGGCTTTTTTTCGTTTTAGTCCCTACATTTTAATTTTACCACTTTTAGTCCCTAAATCAATTATCGCTTTCCATTTTGGTCCTTTCCGGTAGTAGGCTACCGGAATTTGCTTAGGTGGCAGATGAAACTATTAAAATAATAATAAAAAATTTTATTTTACTATTAAAAATGCCACGTCAGCTTATAAATTAAAAAAAATTATTTATTAATTTTAACTAAATAAAAAAAATTAAAAACAGATAGTTTAAAAAAGAAATTATATTAATTAAATTTAAAAAAAAAATTCTTTACATTATCATGAAGAACATGTTCATGTTCTTCCTCAAATTTTGGTTGCCAAGGAAATTTAAAAAAATCAAGAACATGCCAACATGGAACACATAAAATCAAAGGGCACAGATCTACAAAATACAAAGACCTTCAAAGATTCAAAACACAAATAACACAAACCCAAACCCAACCCTCAATCTCTAGCAAACCCAGAACATCACGAAAAATCAAACCCTCCATACAAACATCAAACCCAGAAACAAACCCATAAATTTCAAACCCAAATTCAAGAAATTTGTAAACAAACCCAGAAATTTTAAACCCATTGATCTATGAGAGATTGGAGGTAAATACACTTTAAACCCAAATCCAAACCACTGCCGACTTCAGCCCCTCCATTGTCACCGATCAATCCATCAAGCCATTGCAACCCACACCAACGTCAAACCCATCTAACGATCCACCCCCACTGACCACCGGACCAACCACCACTTCACAACTGAAAGCTCGAAAATGTGTTGAAAACACACGAGCGGTTTAGACCCCCAAATTAAAATAACGGCTTGGTTGATTTTACACTAACTTAATGATAAGTGCGGAATAGTGTAAACACAAGCGTATGAGCACAACAACTACTCTAATCCATATTTAAAGCAACACAGCAGTAAAAATGAAATAAACAAGAGTAGGGAAGAAGGATGCAAACACAGATAACACCGAGACGTGTTATCGAAGAGGAAACCGAAGAACTCGGCGAAAAACCTCTCCGCCGCCCTCCAAGCGGAAATCGATCCACTAGACAATCAGTTGGGATACATGGGTTAGCAAGAGACCCTCCAAGCCTAATCTACCCGATGTACCTAAGCCCTCCAAGCTCCTACTCCAACAAGGCTTCTCGGAACCGTGTCTTGTCTTAGTTATCCGGATCCCGCAACAAGCTCCATGTTGCATTTGCCATCCTTGGCTTCTTCCAATGCTTCCCAATAGCTCCAAAACACTCTCTACACTCTGAATATGTGTGGGTTGTGTTTGGGTACAAATCTCCTCTCAAGGTATGATAATGGGAGAGGGATGGAGAAGAGGCTACAATGATTTCTCACTAAGGAGGAGTAGCTCTCTCTCAAAAGATGGGTGGGTGAGTTGTAGAAAACCTATCTAGGGTTTTTCTCTCTGAATAGCCACACCTCACATTTGTGGGTAATGAGGGTTTATATAGTATGGGTGAAGGGTAAGAGAGTCATTCTTAAAAATCCTCCAGGCAGAAAGTTTCGCGACTGTCTCGCGGGAAGGCCTTACCAGCGAGACACTCGCGAAAACAACAGCCTGGCATGACTCTTCAGCTTCCAGCACGTGCTTCTCACATGGCTCACTTTGCGGGAAGCTAGGTCGCGACATACCCGCGAGAATTCTTCAGCCTTCAAATGCTTGAGTCTTCACACCCTCTCTCTATCACACAACCCTTACAACCAATCCCACAATAAATACAGGGTACAAAAGATTGAATAAAATTACAATCAAATTTGGCACGGAATAAAAGCCAACAAAAAATATAGTTGTAAATAACAACTTTACAATCTCCCCCTTTGGCTATTCCGTGACAAAACCCTAAAACAGACTCTAGACTTAAACGTGAGTTTGGGAACAAAGGCAAAACTCACTCACACCTAATTCTAGATTCTGATAAGCTCTTGAAACATATGAACAAGTATCTCCTGAAACACAACAACATAATAACATTATTGTATGCAGAAAAACTTGAAGTGCATATAGAGCAAATATAATGTGATCATGCAAGATGGAATAAAACAATAAACCATGGCAAGATCAAACAAGCAATCACTATACAAAAGTGATCACTATGCTCATTCACACATGGAATGAACATCCGTACATGCAAGGCGATAAGCTCATTTGAAGAGTATCACTTACACATCCAACACTCAACCAATGCGAAATACACGAAGTATTTGCATCTAGGAACAATCCTACTAGGGCACAAGAGTGTTCATCACTCAACCAATGCATAGAATGTATATGCACCTAGGAACAATCCTACAAGGGCACAAGAGTGATGTACTTGAAGTAAAATGCATGACATTGAACAACAAGCAAACATGCATAAAGGCTGCATAAGCATGGTATAGCAAATGTATGGCACAAACCACAAAGACCTACAAATTATGCATGAAACAAACCCTTAAAGCTTACATAAGCAACATGGGTACAAAATATAAAGTACTTCCCTATCATATCACTCCCCCTATCATGAATCATAGGAGCTGTGATGAACTTGAAACATATATACTTGTAACCTGAAACACTTGCACAAAACACATTAGACCCTCAAGGTAAAGCAAGTAATGAACGGACTAGTATAATGTAACAAGTAAAATGCGATCAAGTAAACATGTTGTGAAACATATGAGCAACTTGATCATACACAAAGCAGTCTTATGGAAATGACTACAAAGATCATATAGCAAAGCAAATGATCATCCGAACATGCAACCAATAACGCACAATAGCATAAGGATAAAAGCATGTCCAACACATAAACACTATGCAATGAGAGCAACAAAGCATATCAAAGCATTGTAAAGCACCGAGAAAACAAGCATAAAGTAAATCAAGGTTTTCTCAAAAAGAATGCCTTCTTCCCCTTGGTATATGCATCTTTCCTATGGCTTTCTCCCCCTACGAATGTGCACAAGGTAGAATTTCTCCCCCTAAGAGTGTGCACATGAGTCATATAAACATGACAATACTCTCCCCCTTTTTGTCACGAATAGACAAATTAATCAAGAGGAAGGAGGGAAAGAAAAGAAGATATGAAGATGATGCATGAAGAACATGACATGCTAAGGATGATGGAACATGATATGGACCTAGGCATGACATGGACACAAGAACATGTTATATGTGCTAAAAGGTCTAAAAAGACTTAACTAGTATAAGTGAATGCAAAAACATGTCAAGTGTTAGAGTGTGTGCAGCAAAATGCAACTAGTGTGCATGTGTGATGCATGACTAATGCATGAGCAAGGCACTCAAGGGGCAAAGTGTACAAAACACACCACCAATGATCAAAACATGATAAACATGAATAATTATGGTGATCCCCAAAGTTTGGAACTCATCGGAGTCCAAAACAACGAGAAAATGTCATTTGGGCATTTTATCAAACACTTAGAGTGCACACACTACACATGTATGATGAACAATGCAAGAACATATGAAAATCTTGCCTAAATACATGTTATTTTTGCCACAAGGGGCCAACAACCAAACCAAATCATCATTTAAAACAAAGCCCAATCAAAAAGATTGACAAGAATTAAGTTTTCCAACTCCCATTTGAGAAACACCCAACGATGAACATAAAACCCCCAAAAACGTAATCTAAGGTACAAAATCAATGAAAAGAGTTAAAGATTACCTTAGAGATGTTTATGGAATGTAAAACACTTGAATTTAGTTGGGTTTAGATGTTGAAACCTTAAAACAGGGGTTTGGGAGAAGATGGGAGGAGTTTAAAACAAAAGACCCACGAAAAGCCCTTTAAAAAGCTGATCTGGAAATTTTCGCGGGTAGCTGACTCGCGAAAGTACTCGCGAAATTTTCGCGGGTAAGCCTTACTCGCGAGCTACTCGCGAGACACTCGCGAAACTCTCTGTCCAAAGCTGAAAAAGCTTTAAAATTGGACCATTTAACTCCCAGTTGAGCCTATACATGAAATAGGACACAAAAACACCAAGAAAACATGTTTTTCACACAAAAACACTTTAAAAACTTTGAAAAACATAGGTGATACAAATCACTTCCAAAAACAATCAAAAAGAACAAAAATCTTTTTGGTTTGAACCACATAAGGTTGAGCACACACACATCACATTTGAGCATGTACAAACACACAAATGAAATAGGCATTCATTGAACATTAAGCTTGTGTGTTGTGTGTGGGAATCAAGTGTGGAAAAGTCCTTAGACCAGAGCGAAGCTTCAATGATCAATTCAGACGAGTCATACACAACTGATATGAAATCAAGTGGACTATCTCCATTATAGACATGAGTATATATGACCTCCCACACATTGAATACATAACTTAGAAGTTTTTCATTTGGCTTCTACATAAAGCATAACAATTGGTCCATTTTATTTTGTATGGACAAAATATCTCATTTTGAGATAGGTGCTTGAAATTTATGATATTTCAACATTGATGATTAGCCTTTGGCTTTTTGAGCACCATTAAATTTACATTAAAAGAGTCGCTTTCCCTTTTTCCTAGTCAAATACTAGTATGTGCGACAGGCTTTTGCAGCTCAATATCTCTTTTCATTTTGAGATTTACATTTAGTGAGCTCTTTTGCAAAAACATAAAAATAAAGTGGGAAGAGATATAGACACAAGTCTATGCAAGTATCAAGACCAACAAGACTATTGACCAATCATTCATGACAAGCTTGAAGATCTATTTACAACAGTCACACATAGTTTTGAAGATTTCTTCCACATAGAAATAGGTGCATACATAACAAGTTAAGCTTGTAAATGTACTACGCCATTAGTACGAAGGTACTAGGCCAAACTCACATGAGATATGTGCTCAAACATATACGATCAAACTTTTTGAATTTTTCACTTTTTATGTGGTTTTGGATTTTTACACACACAAAACAAAGACATAAAAGTAAGATCAAAACAAAAGCAATGCATACAAATAAATGCAAGATGCACAAATGCATGAAGATATGGCACCTAATGCATGAAGGGTCCTACAAAGATCGAAAGAATTAGATCAAGAACCAAAAGAACAAAAAACTCAACCATAGGAACCCTTCCTCATCCAAACGGAATGATTGTTTGGAATGAGTGTCTCAAGAGAGGTGAGACTAGGGTTGGGAGAATGAGAACCGGAGATGCACATAGTCAAGGAGTTAAGAGCATTAAACAATTTCTTTAACAACATGCTATTTTCACTCAAATCCGGTTTATCATGCAAAGCACAACTTCCAAGAAGTTCAAGTTTCTCTTTTCTTTTAATTCTTTTAAGAGCATGAAACTTAGAGCAATGAGGTCTTAGATGACCAAGGGCACCACAATGGTGACAAACAATGTGTTTAGGTCCATTAGGCTTTTTGGGAATGGATCTAGCAACTTGGGTTTGTTCTCTCTTCAACTTAGAACATTGAGGCCTTATATGACCAATCACACCACAATGGTGGCAAGTTGGAACAAACTTAGATTCACTCAATTCCTTAGGATTGGACCTAAACAGAGGCTTTGACTTAATAGCATTTCTCTCCACTTTTTGATTTCTTTTATGCGGAGGAATGTACACCGATTTGTCCTTTGGGTTAGAACACACACTAGGCACAATATCGGGTACCACAACATGATTGCAACATATATTTTCATCATTTTCAACAATAGGTTCAGCAATCAAACACTTGGCATGCATCTTAAGAGATTCATTTTCAGATTTAAGATCATCAACAAGTTTGTTAGACAAAACAAGTTTAGCATCCAAGTCCATATTCAAGTATTCAAACTCTTTCAGCTTTTCAAGAGAAATTTCAGCAAGTTTTTTATATTTCTCAACCAATTTGTTGGATTCATTGAGCTTAGCAATCAAATCATCCTTTTCACAAAATAACTTGCTCAAATCCTTATGAAACTTCTTAGCATTTTTCTTCAAGAGTTTAATGTTAGGAATATCAACAACACCCAAGGATTCAATTAACATGTCATCACAATTATGAGGATTAACACTCATAGAGGCATTTTCACAAACACATGGCATGTTACATTTTTCACCAACCAAATCATACAAAGAGGCATACATAGCACAATCCATGGCAAATAAACACAAGGGGTCAAGGATCACACTTAGGTATTTAAACCAAAACAAGTGTACCCGTTCTGATACCAATTGAAAGCTCGAAAATGTGTTGAAAACACACGAGCGGTTTAGACCCCCAAATTAAAATAACGGCTTGGTTGATTTTACACTAACTTAATGATAAGTGCGGAATAGTGTAAACACAAGCGTATGAGCACAACAACTACTCTAATCCATATTTAAAGCAACACAGCAGTAAAAATGAAATAAACAAGAGTAGGGAAGAATGATGCAAACACAGATAACACCGAGACGTGTTATCGAAGAGGAAACCGAAGAACTCGGCGAAAAACCTCTCCGCCGCCCTCCAAGCGGAAATCGATCCACTAGACAATCAGTTGGGATACATGGGTTAGCAAGAGACCCTCCAAGCCTAATCTACCCGATGTACCTAAGCCCTCCAAGCTCCTACTCCAACAAGGCTTCTCGGAACCGTGTCTTGTCTTAGTTATCCGGATCCCGCAACAAGCTCCATGTTGCATTTGCCATCCTTGGCTTCTTCCAATGCTTCCCAATAGCTCCAAAACACTCTCTACACTCTGAATATGTGTGGGTTGTGTTTGGGTACAAATCTCCTCTCAAGGTATGATAATGGGAGAGGGATGGAGAAGAGGCTACAATGATTTCTCACTAAGGAGGAGTAGCTCTCTCTCAAAAGATGGGTGGGTGAGTTGTAGAAAACCTATCTAGGGTTTTTCTCTCTGAATAGCCACACCTCACATTTGTGGGTAATGAGGGTTTATATAGTATGGGTGAAGGGTAAGAGAGTCATTCTTAAAAATCCTCCAGGCAGAAAGTTTCGCGACTGTCTCGCGGGAAGGCCTTACCAGCGAGACACTCGCGAAAACAACAGCCTGGCATGACTCTTCAGCTTCCAGCACGTGCTTCTCATATGGCTCACTTCGCGGGAAGCTAGGTCGCGACATACCCGCGAGAATTCTTCAGCCTTCAAATGCTTGAGTCTTCACACCCTCTCTCTATCACACAACCCTTACAACCAATCCCACAATAAATACAGGGTACAAAAGATTGAATAAAATTACAATCAAATTTGGCACGGAATAAAAGCCAACAAAAAATATAGTTGTAAATAACAACTTTACAACAACCATTGATCCGAGAGAGAGCTTTAGAAATTTATCCAAATCCACGATCTGAGAGAGAGAGAGACTTTAGAGCTTTAGAAAGATGAAAGAGAGAAGGAGATTTTGGCCTGAGAAAGAGATCTTTAGAGATTTTCGTTTGGGTAAGCAAACTCAGATCTGCAATCTCTCTTTCTTCACCCAACCTCCAACCCAATCACGCTCCTCCTCACTCGAATTCGACCACAGATACTTCCCCATCGTGAGTCCAGCGTAGAACGGAATGTAAAATGCCGTAGCCGATTCCGGCTCCATAACCCAGCTCCGATTTTGAAACGAACTGGTCCGTCCAGCACCACGCGGAGGCAGGAGAGGAGGACGGCGTTGTTTTGAGATGGGAGAGGGTGGGATTGGGAGAGGTAGAGCCGGTGGAGGTGGTGGATTGGGATGTGAGTGTGGTGATCAAGAGAGAGTTTGAGGGAGTGGAGAGTGGTGGTATTTGGGTCTAGGGTTAGGGATACGGTTTTGTGGTTTGGAATTGTGATGAACACCAAAATTGGATATGGTGTGATTGTTTGAATTTTGAGATTTAATTAATATAATTTCTTTTTTAAACTATCTGTTTTTAATTTTTTTTATTTAGTTAAAATTAATAAATAATTTTTTTAAAATTTATAAGCTGACGTGGCATTTTTAATAGTAAAATAAAATTTTTTATTATTATTTTAATAGTTTCATCTGCCACCTAAGCAAATTCCAGTAGCCTACTACCGGAAATGACCAAAATGGAACGCGATAATTGATTTAGGGACTCAAAGTGGTAAAATTAAAATGTAGGGACTAAAACAGAAAAAAGTCAAAATGTAGGGACTAAAAGTGCATTTACGCCTAAACACTATCCAAAATATCTAGTCAGCAAGACTTGGAAAGCCCCAAAGACCTTATCCTTCCAATCATAGCCAGAATCCCACCGCAACACCCTTTAACTACCATTTATTTTGTTCCTCTTCACAAACACACCCCAACCACTCTCTCTCTCTCTCTCACACACACACACACACACACACACACACACACACAAAGTTACATGTTTCCTTCCATGGCTTCTTTAATTCAGTTTCTTCTTCTCATTGTGTACCTTACCCACAAATCTTAACTCTCAAGCTCTGACTTTTCACTTACCAAATGCTCTAGTTCTTTTCCCATCACCAAAGATATTCTTTCAAACCAAACCAAAAACCCAAAAACAAATACAATAAAAATGCAATCAAATCAAATCGATCATACCTTGTAGGAGTGTGTTTGTGGGTGGAGGACGAGGTGGAGGTTGGCAGTGGCGGGAGGCCTTGACGGCAGCGGCTGTGAAAGAGTGAGAGAGCGAGAGAGAGAATGAGAAAGAGAGGAGTTTTTTTGGTTTAATTTTTTGAGTAAAGAGAGTTCAGATGACAGTGGCTAGGGTTTTTCATTTGTTGGGGCTGCTATAGGGTTTTTTTTTTTTTTTTTATTTAATAGATCATTATTAATATAAAAACAAAAACCACCCCCCCCCCCCCCCCCAAAAAAAAAAAAACCAAATAAAAAGGACCCTCAAATTCTTATTCTTTTTGGGTTAGGCCATAGATCCTACTTTTAATTTTTTTTTTATTTTTTATAGATCCTTTATATATATATATATATATATATATATATATTAGAGATGGGTTCAAATTACACTTAGTGTAACTTCATAAGAGTTACACCTTTTTTAGACCATTGATTTGTATTAGATCTAAGGGTGAAAAAACACTCATAGTCATGTATTTATTATTCCCTAAAAATTAGTAACTAAGTCATTAACTATTCTTATTAAAAATAGAAAAATAAAAAACAGCATTAACTCTGCTCTTCATCATCATTTTCATCTTCTCTCCCTCTCTCACATGGTCTTGTGTTCTATGTACTTTCACCCTCAACAATAGAAATTAAGGGCGAGTTTAAGAAACAAGTGAAATTTTTATTATTATTTTATGTCTGAAGTGTTTGATTGTTTTGTTCATTTTTAGTAACTAAGTCATTAACTCTATACTTTATGTGGAGAAAAGCCAAGAAAAGGAAGACCACAGTAGAATCTGTCATAAAACATGTAATTCACAAGAAACACTTTTTGCTGCTCTCACCAATAATGATTAAATGAACAAAATCATTATATCACATGGGATTGTTCATGTGACTTGAACCATTCGGTTCATGAATCTAAGGTAAAAATTAAAACAAGTTTGAATATATGCATTAATGGCAAAGTCACATCACAAAGCCATTTATAGCGAATGAAACTGCAATAAATACATGATTATGAGTGTATTTTTCACCCTTAGATCTAATACAAATCAATGGTCCAAAAAAGGTGTAACTCTTATGAAGTTACACCAGGTGTAACTTGAACCAATTTCTATATATTATATAATAAAAGTTGAGTTTAGAAGCACTGGTTACGCGCCAGTGACTTCACTAAATGGTATAAATTTTTTAGTGGAGTTGTGATATATTTTTGTGTTAGAACCTCTTTCTCTCTCTCTTGTGTGTGTTTATTTCTTTAAAAAAATTGTATTAATTTTTTTAAAAAAAATTTCTTAAAAATAAATATAATCTTTATTCTCCTATAATTTTTAAGGTGATGAAATTATAATTTTTTCAAAAAACCAGCAACATAATACATGAATATATGATTTTAATTTCTACTATAATTTATGGAATTTGTTTTTGGCTATATATGCAAGAAATTTATATATGATTAGGGGAAGATTTTTAAGTGACACACACACAAAATCAAATTACAATTTTACTACTAAGATCTTATAGAAATTTTAAACTTGACATAATTTTTTAAAAATATTTTATAATATCTTTTTTTGCCAAAAAAAAAATACTTACATAATATACTTTTTCTATCTACTTAATTTTTAAAAATATATTTACCATTTATTTGTTATTAAATTTGATTATATTATCAAAATATATATATAAATTAAATTTATATATAATTTTTTTACTAAGCCGTGCATTGCACAGGCATAATACTAGTTATATAATAAAAGTATAGAATACATTCAACATTTGATTAAGCTGTACATCGCATTGGCATAATGCTAGTGCTTAAGAAAAATAAATACCTATAGCTTGGTAATTTCTAGACCGAACCATTCTCATATTTTTAAGGGCTCTTAGTTCTAAGGATATATATATAAAGAAGAAGTAGTGTATTAAAAAACAAAACCAAAAATGTCATACTTTAATTACCACAAAGATGCACTTTCTTGGACCAATTTTCACAATTCATAATTGAATTACCTTTCTTCATGAGACTCCTCTTTCTTACATGCCAATTGCTTCACCATGAATTATAGTTCTAAGAATAAAGGTTGTTGCTTTCCTCTCAACTCTCTATACATTGCCTCCATCCCAAGCCAATCCCTTCATGAATTAGAGTCCCAATTGGTATGTTGCTTCATCCTAGGGTGACTACGTAGTATACTTCAATATGAGCTATATTTTCATGCTATAGGTTTAGGGATATTAAACTTTTTTTAATGTATTAAATGCATATTTTGTAGATTTTATTTTTAAGTTGGATAAAAAAAAGCTACATATACTGTAAGGGTGTCAAATGGGTGGTTTAGGGTGGGAATTGGGTTGGGTACATAAAACCCATTTACCTATTTATTGCCCATCTTTAGGTTTTGGGGGTGTATTTTGGTAATTTTTAGATTCAATGGGTGTTTTGGTCATTTTTTAGGTTTAGGGGGGGTTTTTTGGTCAATTTTTAAGTTTCAGGGTTAGTTTGCTCATTTTAGGTTTCGAGAGTATTTCATTCATTTTTCAGTTTAGGTGGTATTTCAGTTTCAAGGATATTTCGGTCATTTTGTAGGTTCAAGGGGTATTTTGGTAATTGTTTAAGTTTTAGCAGGGTATTTTGGTGAATTTTTATATTTTAGGGGTAATTTTGTAACTTTCAGTTGTTTTGGGGCATTTCAGAGGTGGTTGATTTGTAATTATTATAATTGGATCATAATTAGATCTAATTGGGTACCTAGTTAAAACTCAAAAAACATTAATGTTAATTAGTTTTAATTGAGTTAATATCCATTTAATCCAATTAATTGGGTGGACAAATGGATGCAGGTTGATTTTACCTCCAATTGAATTTGTTAATTTATAACTTTTTTTCTTCAAAAATTTATGTGTTTCATAAGGCTTTTTTTTATTATTATATTTTTTTATGCCTTTTTTTTTTTTTTTTTTTTTTTTAATGCTGCTATAGGTCTTTTAATTTTCCTCTTTTAGCTAGCTTTAAAAAAAAAAAAAAAAAAGGGTTTATAGTGGCGTTTGTTAAACAAACGCCACTATAGGACCTTGTGCCTGTAAGACCTATAGTGGCATTTGTTAAACAAATGCCACTATAGGGCCTTGTCAAATCAGGACCTATAGTGGCATTTGTAAAAACGCTGCTATAGGACTTGATAAACGCTACTATAGACCTATTGTTTTAAAACGCCACTATAGAGTTCTCTAAACGCCACTATAGGGTACCTATAGTGGTGTTTTTGGCAAACGCCACTAAAAAAAAGGCCACTATAGGCCCAGTTTTTTGTAGTGATGGTTAATTTCACCCAGCCGATTATATGATTCGTTTTTTTTTTCCTCCACCCTGCCGATTATATGGTTCTTTTCTTCTTTTTCTTTTTTCCATGTATAGAAAATCGGTTGGCTTGGTTCCATCTACTTTCTGAGTAATTACCCTTAATTTGTTTCCAAATTAAAGAAGAGGAATTTGTCCACTCTTCTGTTGAATCTGTAACTCTAGCTAGGAACATGGTACTTTACAGCAACCAAAATCAAGTGAGAATCATTCTCAAATGGTGTTGGTGAAAAGGAAAGTTAGCTACTTACTCCTCTTTTCTTACATCAACGGATCAACCTAAAATCAAAGCTTAGATGGCCTACGAAAGTGCGCCAAGCTCATAAACATCAATTTCTTAAGCTTTTTATTGGGTGTTCTAACCATAATCTTTCTTTCCAAACAACAATTTCTATCTTATCTGCATATGCATAGGCTTAGTCCATGATAAAGTTGGAACCTTCTTCATTAATTTGTTATTTTTCCAAGATCTGTGGAGGGTTTTGGCATGGTTGAGAATTTTCTCTAATTCCTAGAACTTGTGGGAAGTGGAAAATAGAGAAGAACATGCAAAGAATAATTACACAAGACAAAGTTTTATGTGATTCAGCAATATACCTACATCAATGGACTCGTAGCAAATTTTACTATGTCAGATAATTCTAAAGCAACTATATATAACCACAACCATATGGCAAAAAATTTTCTCAAGTCTCATTTAGAATCGTAACACTTTCAAATTAAGTTGAGTCCAAATTGAACAAAATTACACGTCATATATGTTGAAGATAGAAATGACTTGAACTCAACAAAGGTCAAAACGACAGAGCATGAAGAGGAAAACGATGGAACTTAAGGTGTGTTTATAAAACGCACAGTTTCACTTAATAGCAAAACGATGTCACTTAACTCAGTTCAAGCTTCAGTTGCTGTGGCGCCAAAGTCAGTTAGGAAGCAGTTATTCTCTCCGTGAATTACGGAAGTGGTTCGCGTGACTTGGATCCAATTATTATTCTGTTAAGATCAGTAGAGTGGCTAATATAAATAGAGAACCAATGATCAATTGTATTATTAAGAAATGAAATATCTTTCTCTCAATTAAAGAATTTTCTCTCAGAATTTTCCCTCTCTTTCTCTCCTTTTTCTCTCGTTTTCTTACTCTGTTTTCTCACTGATTTCTCATTCTTGTTTCTCATCAATACTGTCTCAATTTCTTCAATATCATTGTGTTAGTTTTTGTCTCAATCTGAAATTCATAGCATTAAGAATTTCTTCATGGTATCAGAGCCAGAATCTGTCATAGCTCAAGCTTCAATGGTAGCTTCAAGTTCTACAATGGCTTCCTCGTCTACATCTTCGAGTTCCTCGGTGAATGTGATGAATCAACCACTACTACTTCTCTCTAACATGTCCAATATGATGACAGTAAAGTTGGACAATACAAACTATATTGTCTGGAAACACCAAATCACCATGGTGTTGGAGACTTACTCCTTGTTTGAGTTGTTAGAAGAACCTCAGCTTATTCCTGATAAATATCTGAAAGATATCTCTGGTAACTACACCACAATTATGAATCCAAACTTCTTGATCTAGAAATCTAAGGAGAAGGCATTGTTGACCTTCATAAGCTCAGCCTTGACTCCATCTATCCTAGCCTTCACTGTGGGTTGTACCTCGGCTATGGAGGTTTGGAAGGTTTTGGAGAATAGATTTTCTTCAATCTCCAGGTCACATATCATAAATCTTAAGTGTGAATTACACAACATCAAGAAGGGAGTTGAATATGTAGATTCATATTTGCAAAAGATCAAAGTAGTAAGAGACAAACTTCTAGCAGTAGGAGTGATCATAGACGATGAGGAACTTCTTCACATAGCAATTAAAGGTCTGCCTAGGGAATACAATGCTTTCAGATCTGCTATAAGGACCAGGAGTACACAATTGAGTTTTGATGAGCTTTCTACTATGCTCAGTGCTAAGGAGGAATCTCTGAATGAAGGTCTAGATGTGAAAGATTCAGTCTTTGCCATGGCAGCAACTACTTCAAAGCCTAACAACTATGGTCATAATCAGAATTTTTATAACAATGGCCATAATCAGAATTTTACTAGAGGAAGAGGTCGGGGTAGCTACAATAACAAAGGTGGTAAGGGAGGTAGAGGATCAACTTAATATCCTCAATTCAATCAATTTCAGCAAGCTCAACACAATACTGGTACAAGGTCAGAGAGACCTTCTTGTCAGATTTGTGGAAAACTTGGCCATACAGCCCTTGATTGTTATCATAGGATGGACTATGCTTATCAAGGAAAGCATCCTCCTACTAAACTTGCAGCAATGGCCACTGCTTCGAATGGTTGCTTGCTTCAAGAACAGCCCTAGCTTACAGACAGTGCTGCAACAGATCATGTCACAGCAAGCCTTCATCACCTCAACTTTCCAAAACCATACAATGGTCAAGAACACCTCACTGTAGGCAATGGCCAAAATCTTCCCATTACTCACACTGGTAATGCCCTTATTCCTTTTTCTCAGTCAAGTATCTGCCTCAATAATGTTCTTAGAGTCCCTTCCATAGCATCAAATCTTGCCTCTGTTCATCAACTTTGCCATGACAATAATTGTTGGTGCTATTTTGATGAAAATACCCTTTCCATTCAGGCTTTGGCCACGGGGAAGGTTCTGTACTAGGGCAAGAGTGAAGATGGTGTATATCCAATCTATCCTCAAAGAGCTTCTTTGCTTTCTTTACCTTCTAAGGTCTGCAACAATGCTAATGTTGCTAGTCATTCTGTTGTCAATACTGTTGCTAATCATTCCTTTGTTAATAAGTCTCTTTGGCACAAGAGACTTGGTCACCCTCATGATCAAGTACTCAAAGTGTTATTTCCTAATGTCAATTCAGCCTTGAATAAGAGTAATTCTGTTGATAATCCTTGTACTCATTGCTTGTTTGGTAAAATGCATAATCAATCTTTTCCTAAATCTCATTTTACTGCCTCTTCTCCTTTTGAACTGATTCATTCAGACTTGTGGGGTCCTGCCCCTGTGAATTCCATAAATGGTTTTAGGTACTATGTTCTCTTTGTTGATCATTATACCAGATTTACATGGCTTTATTTGCTTAAGTCTAAGTCTGAGGTTTTCACTAAGTTTACTTACTTCAAAGCTATGATTGAAACCCAATTTTCTGCCAAAATCAAGGTTTTTAGATCAGATGGAGGGGGTGAATATACCTTAAATGAGTTTAAAACTTATCTAATGCAGCAAGGTATAGTTCACCAAATCTCTTGCCCTTACACTCCTCAACAAAATGGCCTTGTTGAGAGGAAACATAGACATCTTATTGAATCCACTATCACTCTTCTTTCTCAAGCATCTCTTCCCACTTCCTACTGGTCATATGCTGTTCAAACAGCTGTTACATTGATTAACATACTTCCCACTTCTGTTTTAAAGTTTCACTCCCCTTGGTTCAAGCTATATTCCTCACAACCTGATCTTTCATAGTTCAAGATATTTGGTTGTGCTTGTTATCCTAATCTCAGGCCTTATACAACCCACAAACTTGACCCTAGGACTGTAGAGTGCATTTTTCTGGGTTACCCAAATGGTTCAAAAGGATATTTATGTCTTGACTTCACCACCAACTGTCTCTACACTTCTAGACATATACTCTTTAATGAGTCCAAATTTCCTTTCTCCACTATCAATTCTTCTTCCTCTTCTTCTACTTCTTCCACTATTCCATTTGATTCAGTCTGGCTTTCAAATCAATTGTTTCTTCATTCCCACAATCATCCCTCACTTCTAGGTTCCTTTCCTGGATCCCTTCCTTCTCAACCTTGTCCTATTGCTTACACACCTACTATATCACATACCTCCCTCTCTAACCCTCCCTCCCATCCATCTTCTTCAAATCCTAGGCCTCCTAGTCCATCTTAGTCTGCTCCTATTCCATCCAGTCCATCACAGTCAGGTTCTGACCCTTCCAGTTCACTTCAACCTGTCACCACTCTTGCTCAACCTTCCACCTTGAACCTTCACCCCATGAAGACCAGATCCAAAAGTGGAATTATCAAACCCAATTCCAAATTATGTTACAAGGCTGTTCTTGATTACAACTTCACTGAACCCTCTACCTTTAAGACTGCTTCCAAATACCCCAAATGGTGTGAGGCAATGGATGCTGAGTTTCAAGCTCTTCACAGGCAGCAGACTTGGTCCTTGGTACCTACTCCTCCTAAAGTAAACTTGGTTGGGTGTAAGTGGGTTTATAAATTAAAACTCAATAGTGATGGTACCATTTCAAGGTATAAGGCTCGTTTAGTTGCTAAGGGGTTTCATCAGCAGGCTGGGATTGATTTCCAAGAAACATTCAGTCCTGTCATCAAACCAGCTACTGTGAGACTGATTTTAGCTATTGCAGTCAGCTGTAATTGGTCTCTAAGACAACTTGATGTATCCAATGCTTTCCTTCATGGTTTTCTTAAAGAAGAAGTATATATGGAGCAACCTCCAGGGTATGTGGATCCCAATCATCCCTCCTATGTCTGCAAATTACACAAATCCCTTTATGGACTTAAGCAGGCCCCAAGGGCTTGGTTTGAGAAGTTCACATTCCATTTGCTACATCTTGGTTTCACTGCTTCTGTTACAGACTGCTCTCTCTTCATTTTTCACTCATCTGGAACCATCATTTACCTTTTGTTGTATGTTGATGACATTATTGTCACAGGTAACAACTCAGTCCAGACTACTCATCTCATCTCAGCTCTAAGTCAAGTATTTGAGCTTAAAGATTTAGGACCTCTAAACTATTTCTTGGGCATTCAAATCACACGGACCAAGTTTGGTCTCTCTCTCACTCAGTCCAAATATGCCTCTGATGTGCTTCATAGGTTCAACATGGAGAATTCCAAACCCACCAAAACTCCTTGCTGTCCCTCTACCAGATTGGTGCCTCATGATGGTGTTGCTTTACCTGATCCTTCTGTGTATAGAAGTATGGTTGGGGCTCTCCAATACTTGACCTTTACTCATCCAGACCTCTCCTTCAGTGTTCACCAGCTTTGCCAGTTTATGAGTTCTCCCTCTTCCATTCACTTAGAGGCTGCCAAGCGTGTTTTGAGATATGTTAGGGGCACTTTGAATCATGGCATTCATTTTTCCCCTGGTCCTTTGACTCTCACTGCCTTTTCAGATGCTGATTGGGCTGGGGACCCTTCTGATAGAAGATCTACTACTGGTTTGCTTGTGTTTCTGGGTCCTAGTCCTATCTCTTGGTCTGCCAAGAAGCAGAGCACAGTCTCCAGATCCTCCATTAAGGCAGAGTATCGTGCCTTAGCTACAACTGCAGCTGAATTATCCTTGCTTCGTATTTTGTTCAAAGAGCTTAAGGTTTTTCTCTCCCATGTACCTGTGTTGTGGTGTGATAATGTCTCTGCAATTGCTCTTTCTGTAAATCCAGTGTTTCACTCACGCACCAAGCACCTTGAAGTTGATTATCATTTTGTAAGAGAGAAGGTTTTGCGCAAGGATTTATGTGTTGGTTTTGTCTCAGGCAAAGATAATTTGGCTGATGTCTTCACCAAGCCTTTATCTGCTCCTCTGTTTCTTCTTCTTAGACACAAACTCCTGGTGGACTCCTCCCCCTTTCGTTTGAGGGGGGATGTTGAAGATAGAAATGACTTGAACTCAACGAAGGTCAAAACGACAGAGCATGAAGAGCAAAACGATGGAACTTAAGGTGTGTTTATAAAATGCACAGTTTCACTTAATAGCAAAACGATGTCACTTAACTCAGTTCAAGCTTCAGTTCCTGTGGCGCCAAAGTCAGTTAGGAAGCAGTTATTCTCTCCGTGAATTACGGAAGTGGTTCGCGTGACTTGGATCCAATTATTATTCTGTTAAGATCAGTAGAGTGGGTAATATAAATAGAGAACTAATGATCAATTGTATTATTAAGAAATGAAATATCTTTCTCTCAATTAAAGAATTTTCTCTCAGAATTTTCCCTCTCTTTCTCTCCTTTTTCTCTCGGTTTCTTACTCTGTTTTCTCACTGATTTCTCATTCTTGTTTCTCATCAATACTGTCTCAATTTCTTCAATATCATTGTGTTAGTTTTTGTTTCAATCTGAAATTCATAGCATTAAGAATTTCTTCAATATAATGTAACACACCATAGTTGCTATGCTCTTTCTTTCCCTAGCTTAGAGATTTTTAAATTTATTTTTATCAAAAAAAAAAAAAAAAAAAAAGCTAAGAGAAGTTGATGAGATAGCATTTAAAAAGAAATGGGTTGGGCTTCATTAAATGGCTAGTGCCAACCATCCCTTTGGGTTTGTGAAATTAATGGTTAATATAATATTATATCATGTTGCTTGGTTAGACGACTCAAATCCGTTAGTTGAGAGTCTAAATTCAGTAAGGATGGGGTATAAACTCATATTTTACACCATCCATTAAGAGATTACCATATTAGCATTTTACTTAAAATTCAATACATTTTACTATTCCTAATAATATCTTAATAAACTCTCAATTTGGTTGGATTTATATATGAGTATTAAAATTGATTAAGTGTGATTATGTTTATTCTTAAATATGTAATTAGATGATGTGGTATATTAGAATTGAAGGGATAAAACATGAATTTTGCATTATGTTTTTACGGAATTTATTATTATTAGTTTATTTGGGTTCTTAAAGTTTTCAAAGGCCTCTTTTCGGAAGAATATTTTTTTCATGGGCTTGGCTCCTACTCAAGCAAACCCTTTTTGTATAAATAAGGGCCACTTAAGAAGGTGTTCGAACTCCCGCCCGTTTGAAGGAGGAATCATGGGTCGTAAAGCCCAATAATCATTTGAGCCTCTGTTTAGCCTGAATAGGATATGGGTCGTTTCGACCCGGCTTGGTTTTGCAAACGGAAAGGTTCGGCTATTGTTGGTCGTTTAACTCTATTTAGAGATTTATGATTATTTATTGGGCTTAACAACCAGTAATATAATGTTGAAGGTTCGTGGGCCTAAGGCCCATTTTATGGTTGGATTAGTTCCTATTCTTTTCTTCTTGGGCTTTACTTTTTTTCTTTCGAGCCTTTGTTTTTCTTCACGTATCTGGTCCACCCATTTAAGCCTTGCTCCATGTGAGTTAATGTGGACAGGATATTAACGTGCAATGGACCGACAGTGATATTTGTAACCCCTCTCACGTGAGGATGGATTCTACCAAGTGAATTTTAAGAGAATCACATCAGTTTTGCAAAATTAAGAATCTATTTTTCTATTTTAGGTAATCCCCTTTTCAACACCCTCACATTTGACTATCTATTCCATTCTCTGTTTTATTTTAATATTCATTTTTCTTTCATATATTATTATTTTTGTTGTTGTTTCATTTTCAGCTTTCTGCTATGTTCTCAATAAACAAACAGAGATTCAACCTAAATCCACGTCCAAATCAAACTAACAAAATTGAAAAAATCCCACCCTTACCATCTACAATATCAAACCCATTTGTTTCCCTAACAAAACAATATTTTCACAACAATAAATAAATCATTGTCACAATCAAAGCTAGGGCTAGTGATAGATATATATATATATATATATATATATATATATATTTATTTATATTTATATATAAATTTATATAAAAATCATAGTAAATCACAAGCTTGTACTAATTTGACAGCAAGTAGAGATATAGAGACAAGGAGATGCGAAGATAATGAGGGCAATGCCTTGAAAAGAAGATCCGACGTTTATCAAGTCATAGATGTTAGAAATATATGGTTAAATAATTAAATTTACTATATCTCAAATAACTTAAACTTTTGGGACAATTAGTAATTTGACATGGTATTAGAACAAGAAATCTTAAGTTCAATATGTTTCTCAAAATGAATAAAAAAAAAATGAAGTAAAATCTTATTTTGCCTAATAGGTAAATGTGGGTGTCTTTTGAGGTTTTTATGGGAAAATTATGGGTCTTATACTATACTAGCACATTTGATATGAATGCTCTTAATATTCTTTGCTATGCAATTGCACTGCCATTTCTAGTTTCTACTTGTGATTTTTCTTTTAAAGAACCGTGATAATGAATTTTAGTACTTCGTTCTAATTAAATCTGCTAGATGATGTAGATAATTTGCAAGTACCAGAGGAGTTCTGAACTCTGGATCAGGAAGCTCCCATTCCAGAAGTTGGTCCGTGAGACTTCTTAGGATTTCAAGACTAACGTGTGTCCCCACTTGATTTTTCTTTAATATTTACACTTCTTAACAGTCATATAAATATTTTGCATTTTTGCTAAATCTTCACAGAGTTTAGGATAATGGTGGAAATTTTATAATTTATTTACTTTTTGTAAAGCTTGAATAAGTCATGAGATTTAAATGTAAAGTTCGTGAACATTTTGCCTAAACCGTTTTGTTGAATATTTTTCTTTAAATGTTTTTTTTCCCCCCCGAAGCTATTAACTTTTGCTTAAACCGTTTTCGCTGGTTTTTACCCTAAGTCCTTAACACGTTTCTTCTACATTAGATATGGAACCTAAATGATATGTCATGTAAGGGAGACGATGAAGCTCCTCATTTTATTCCCTTATCCCATTTCCGGCTTTGGCTGGTGCAATAGCCAATAGTTATGATGTTCATTTTTCATTTTTTTCTAAAAAATGGTACTAAAAAAATATATTGTAATTGTTAGTTCTTCTTGATAGTGACGACAATTATATATTTTTTTTTGGCTTTGCAATTTCAAAAATTTTGCTCTCCTTCGCGACTTGACTCACAGTTGTAGCTAATGTTCAAATTATTACTTTATTAAATTTTGTATAATTTAAATTTCTTAGTGATCACCCTAAAAATAATTCCTAGAGCCGCTATTGATTGCACCATGCAATTACCATCATCACATAAGTTGTAAAAATTAATAGAATTATTTTATTTTATTTTACATAAAATTTTAACTGTTTCACCATTTTACTTTTTTTACCCTATTAATTTCTACACCTCACATCACATGTGGTAGTAATTGCATGGTGCAGATCTCAATCCCCCATTTCTAGATTAGAAATTGTTGAGAGTGAAGGCATGGCCAACATGGTGAAGACATGGTGTCTATAAACTATAATAAATAAAAATAAGAATATGTGGCATTTTGTGTAGGCATAGGGCCTCACATAGAAAAACAGTAATAGTCACAAAAGTTCTTTAGCAAAAGAGAAAGTCTATAGACATTTTAAATAAAATAATAAAAATTTCACATTTAGTTAATTGTGGCAAATTGTTGATGGTAAATAAAAAAAGTGATGTAAATAATAAGTTCAGATAAAAATTAATAAAAATTTACCAACTGAATTATTGTGAAAAATATTGTAATTTTTTTTAATGTTTATATTATTGCTCTTAGCACAAAGTATTGCACATATTCACAATTTTACTAAAAAGTTATAAGGACCCAAAATATTGAAAGTTAAATTTTAAGTTAAAGTGAAAATGGAACTTTATCATTAAGAGTTTTTAGTGCACTGTTTAAAAGAAATAAATGACTTGATGTAAATGTCTATACATATTTTTCAGAGATGCACTAAATGTGTATCCAATTGAGAGAGAGAGAGAGAGAGAGCTAAATTAATATTATTTGTTAGGGTAAGAAAATGTGTTAATAAATTTAGTACACTAAAAAGTAAATTTGGATTGTATTAAAGGAGTCGTGTTAAGGTTCAGTTTGGGTCAAAACCCTCCAGTTTAGGTCAGAACCCTCACTAGAGAAGCTGCGTCAAACAATAAATCAACTTGAAGGCCTAAAGTCTTAATTACCTAATGATTTCCTAAACAAAACTAATATTTGTTGCACAAATTGAGAGAATAGAGGTTGCTGTGTCAAGATTTCGCTAAGAACAAATCCTCTTATACCTAAATAGTTTTAAATTCCCCAGAATGTTTTTCCTTCTGTGATAATTTCTAGAGTTAATTTCTTCTTGTGAGTTTTTCATTGAACTTAAGTAGCAAAATCCATCTTTATGATTTGATTTATAAATTACAAAAACAGTGGTATGATCTATTCACATTGGCTTGTCCAATTACAAACTTACAACTTCTTGTCACTAATCTAGAAATAGGGGATAGAAATTTGAGCCTTATAAATTGAATGGTTTCCGCTAAAAATCGGTTTTGGTATAGCTTTTTAGGTATGATGCCCTCTAAGTTTTCTATTTGTGGCTCCTAAACTCTCTATTTTAATTTGATAGTTGGCAAATGATAAATTTGAACTCTGAATGTTTTTTTAAAAGATCAAAAGCTGCCAACCAGTTGTGCTACACTGCAACACACCTAGTAGACAGACACCAAACATTGATTTTGATATCATTAAAGCCAGCCTCATTGGTGGGTCTATAATGCGTGTACCCTCCATGTCGAGATTTTCTGACTCATGTATATATCCTTAAGGTCACATGCGAAACAGAAACTTGTCCAGCTATTGAAGGATCTAGCTAGGGTGAGCATGTGCACTAGTTGGCCGACGAGGAACTAGGACTTTAATCATTTGGGTGTGGAAGTAAATTAAAAGAAAATATAACTTGGAAGACAGACTCCTTATGTTCTATGCCTGATTGGGTAATTGCTACTAAAATAACAGTAATGAAAATTCAAATTGCCAATACGTATATGTTGACTTTTGTAGTGACTAATAAGAGCCCATGACATAGGTTATCTGAAAGACCCAAATTTTCTGCTAGTTCACTAATTGGATTCCAAAAGAAATGATGAATTTTATACGAGTTGTAGTGATCTGCAGCACCACATGGACTGAGCCAAAGGCGAAACAACTGGGGTTTTCCCAAAGAACCAAGGGAACAACTTTTTGAGGATGGACATGCAAGACGACACACTCAAAAAATTGCCTCTGCACAAAATCATATGCATAAGGTGGTCCAAAGGAAGATGATGCATTTTGTTTTGTAGGTAAATGTTAACGAATGCCCTCGGTGCATTGGTTTAAGAACAATTTTTAGAAATATTTTATAGAAAAATAATAAAACAATTAATTTTATTGATAACTTTTTATATTTTTCATAAAAGTGATGTCAAAACTTTTTTAATGTAGTTTATTAACAATTGTTTTAGGAGTTAGGACATCCATTAATATGTCCCTATTTTGTATGGTTTTTTTCTTTCTTTAGATTGGGAGGAAAGGCTCTGATTTGATGTAGATTCCTTCAAATCTTCACTCATCCATCATATACTTTTTCGATCCCAACAAACGTGGTTCTTTGTCTTTGGTTATTGCCCATCTGACTTACAAAACAAAGGGAGTTTGCTTGTCTTTTGCTTTGGCCCCTCTCTAGTCCTTGGACACCCATTTTAAATTGTCCCTATGTAAACAATACAAGGACAACCCTCGTGTCAGTGTGTTTGCATTAAAGTCTCCTCTACATGCTAGATGAACGTATAATCATATCGATTCAGCAAGCAAAAAATAAATATATAACCATGTTGCTCTAAATTTGCATGAAGCCATGAACCCTTAACATAATTCACGAGCAAAATGTAGTAAAAGGATTTTTTTTTTTTTTTGTTAGAAGTAAGAGAATATCGACCACATAGGGTGAGTGCTCTAATGACAAAGACTTGCATCATTATGGTTATCAGTTGGAGTTGTCTTGAGTTCAAATATGAGTATATGACCATTGAACAATTGGAAAGGTCCCACGTTACAATATGAATAAATATGTTTTCTAAATCTTTCACTGTTCGAATATTTACTTAATTATAAGAAGCATGAATTCATAGAATAATTAAGTTTAGCACTATGATGAATAAATATGTTTTATAAATCTTTACTGATATATCTCCTTCATATATTTAACAAAACAAAAGAAAAATTATGAATTTACATACTAACTATATTATGACGATTGTATATAATTTGACCAAATTAGTCATATGGCATTATATTTGCATGCAATAGAGTTCTCAGTTCTCACTAATCAAGTGAACACATACACACAAAGGTGTAACTAATGTCATGCTAATAAAAAAATTATAGTCACAATTTTAAAGAAAGAAAATACTAGGGTGGCAATTTGAGTCAATTTCTTTGAACAGCATATATATATATATATATATATTACGAAACTCCACTATTAATCTTTGAAGTTTATTCTTTGAGCAAAATTAGTCTCTTAAGTTTTAAATGAATACTATTAGTCCCTTAGGTTTAATAATGAGCAGTATTAATTTTTCTGTTAATTGTTATTAATATTATAGCTTATTAGGCTAACGGAAACAGTGATCTAACATTTTTTTTTTTAAATGACCCCAGCATTCTTTAATAAAAAAACTACAAAAATTATTTTACACATCAGAATCTCAAACCCATTAATGCCAAAATACTTGACCCGGACCAACCGGTCATATTAAATTAAAGAACTGCAGTGGTAGCAATCGGTGGTCAACTGCAAGATGCTTCCGACGAAATGTAGTTGGTGTGGAGTTTTGGGTTGAGTCCAACAGTGTTTGGGTTTGGGTTTTGTTGATGGTGGAGGTTTGGTTACTTGGGAATTGGAGGACAGGGCTGATTGTTACTGACGTCACCGTCAACGCCTTGCTGGAGCTGATGTCCGTTCCACCAAAGCTATACTGAATCTTCAAGTGATACTTTTGTACAACCTGTGAAAATTTTAAACTTCGATTTCGCTGACAAGGTAACAATTCAAATTACGAAGGAAATTTTTTTAAAAAGAGTATCAAACAATTATTTTCTTTGTTTAACGGAACTATGTGAATTAGAATTTGATTAAATAAAAAATTATGGCGGTGCTCGATCAGAGAGAGAAGTTAATATTGAATGAAGACAAAGTGAACTTTGAAGATAACGAGCATTGAATTTGACCCATTGCTCAAACCCTATCTACCTCGTATTTGATTAAAAATAGAAAAATCTTGTCGTTGACCACCATTGCTACCACTTCAATTCTTGAATTTTACCTGCCACTTACCGGGTCAAGTATTTTGGTATTAATGGTTTTATGATGTGTAAACCATTTTTTGTAATTTTTTCCTTAAAAAATGTCACATCATTAAAAAAATTGCTAGAACACTATCCAGTTAGCCACATAAGCAATATTAATAACGGTAATTAACAGTAACTAATATTGTACACTTATAAAATTTGAGGGACCAATAGCGTTCACTTGAAACTTAAGAGATCATTTTGGCTCACAGGATAAACATAAGAGACTAATAATGTAGTTTTGCCTATATATATATATATATATAAACTAATAAAAGAATGAGAGAGAGTTACGTAGTGTAGCAACCAGCGAAAATTATATCTTGATTTTTCAACCATATACTAGCTCGGCAACCAGACCCATTTAAATATGGGTACGGATTAGGATCTGTGCAACACCTTGCACAGGGTTCAATTATTCAGCATTATGATAACTTGATTTTTCACATTGATTCCATGTTTTCCACTCAAAAGTACATAGATGCGCCTTTCCTAATCACACTTGGGAAATTGAGACCGGTGCAACAAATCACATGGTGCACTCAGTTTCCTTCTGCTCATTTGTGGCACAATAAATTAGGACATCCTTCCTTCTCTAGGATTAGTCTTTTACATTTTGTTGTCCCTGATGTTGTACTTGCAAATAAACCACTGTTATGTTTGTCCATTAGCAAAGCAGATGAAACTTTTGTTTCATCTCAAATGGTTTTTGATCTAATTCATTGTGACATTTGGGGTCCTTTCCCCACAATAACAATCAATGGTTTAAAATATCTTTTTGACCATTGTAAATGATCATTCTTAATGTATCTAGGTTTATCTCATAAAATTAATTAAAATATAATGCTAGGAACCTACTGTAGCAATTTTTTTTTTCATGGCAGCGAATCAATTTAATCTTAAAATTTAAATCATTTAGAACTAATAATGGCCTTGATTTTAACATGCTTTCATTCTATGGATCTAGAGGTTTTTTTTACACCAAGTTGTGTTACTACTGATCAACAGACTTCCACTGTTGAAAGAAAACATCAACATAGCATCATAGTTACTAAGGCTCTTAGATTTCAGTCTAACTTACAATTATCCTTTGGGGGCATTGTATTTAATTATCTCATCAATTGATTGCTTATCCTAATTCTCTGCAATAGGTCACCATAGAACTTCTTTTCCATAAACAACTCATTTATGCATTCCTTAGTGTTAAGTCTATATTTTTAGGATGTCAAACTATGAACAATTGTAAAAGTTAGAATCTAGATTGTCTCTTATTAAATTGATATTAAGGTTAGTTATTGAATAATACAATTCAAAGTTCGAACAATAGAAGATTAAAGAAACAAAAAATTGAACTGCTACTGTACAGAATTTCGACAAGCTTGACATATCAAAAGTCACTTAAGTTGATAGGCCAAAAAGCATATCTCAACTAATCGAGAATCATGCATATTAGATCCACAGTAGATTCTATCAGCCGTTTGATTTAGGGCACTTGCATCTCAAGTTCACAATAAAAGCAAAGCATGTTTTCTAATACAACGAGAGAGTAGTATACACTATATTGTACACAGATCTAAAAATTTCCCAATAACTCTCTTAATTAAAGAATCAACCGAAGACCAATGGTCATACAAAAGATTCAATTGATGATCAAAGTGAAGTTGCTACATCTAGTTTACAATCAAGTTATTGGTACAAAAATTTAAGAGGTTTTCTTGGAGTCACAAGTGGTGAGTTCGTGTGCAAAAAATTCAAAATAGATGTGTCAGTGAATCTCAAAACAACGTGCGGTCACATTAGTAAGTATTACACTAGATAGTATTAGATTTAAAGTTAAATTTTTTGTATAACTTATATTATATTCTAGTGGATTTGTTACTTTGAGGATTGATAACTAAATGCTCCCAAGTTTTACTCTAAAACGGTTTGTTTCATTAGTTTTCTTGAGTCGTCATTTCAGTTTTTTACATGTGATCCACATTTGTGTGATATTATTCAATTCAGATCTAAAGCATAATTTATCTAATTAATAACTTAGCTAAGAATTGATTAACTTTGTTACTATTGGGACCTAAAACCCTAACACTTAACTTTTGGATGCGTTTGCCATGCTGCAACCCTTTCTCTTCAGTAACATAAATTTGATCCAAGAGCTTGAAGATGAGTTTTCATCTAGTATCCCCTTTGGTGTCAAGGGTTATAGGTTGTTTGACATTGATTCTAAAGAATCCTTTATTTCTAGAGATGCCTTTCATGAGCATATATTTACCATTCATTTATATCACACCTTTCATATTTTCCTTCTCCTCATCTTGTTTCTACCATAGTATTATCCTTGGCCATATTAAAATTTGACTCACCAGCTTCTAATATTTCTGCTAATGTTACTTCTTCCTAGAAACCTAATTTTGTTCCTGTTCCTATTAGCTCTCCTACTCCTGTTATACTTTCCTCTATGCCACCGGAACCTCCTTTCTATTTGGTTGCTTATCTTCTTTACCTTTCATTTCAATTAATTAGTCCTTCCTCAGGTCAACCACATTCTCTATCTAATGAACGAAATTATTCCAAGTTTTTACCTTTTCATAAAGCTTTTGTCTTGTCCATATCTTATGGTATGGAGCCACAAGTATTTCATAAGGCTATTAGAGATCCTATATCCTAAGTGGAGAGCTGATATGGCCTCTAAAATTGCTACATTAGAATCCAATAATACTTTGATTCTTACATCTCTTCCCCATGGTACACGCCCTATTGGGTGCAAATAGGTCTACAAGCTGAAGTATAAATTAGATGGTGCTCTTGAAAGGCGCAAAGAACATTTGGTTGCCAAAAGGTACACACAGCAGGAAGGGTTATATTATTTTATAACTTTCTCCCTAGTTGCAAAGGTTGTTACCACTCATTATCTCTTGACTTAAGTTGTTCTGAACAACTAGTTCCTTATTCAGTTGGATGTTAAAAACACAATTTTGCATGGTGATCTTCATGAAGAGGCTTATATGACCCTTTCCCCTAGGTTTTAACGGTAAGGTCCTAAGGGGGAGCCTCATCTAGTTTGAAAACTTAACAAATCCTGGTACGGCCTTAAGCATACTTCACGACTGTGGTTTGTGAAGTTTTCCACCACTCTTTTAGCACAGTACGTGTTTATGTGGATGATTTCTTGATTGAAAGTAATGACTCTCATGTTGTTAATGAGTTGAAACTTTTACTACATAATTAGTTAAACTAATAGATCTAGGTCCTTTAAATATTTCCTTGGTCTTGAAGTAGCATGTTTTGATGATAAAGGAATCTCACTATGTCAATGGCCTCGACAGTTTGAGAATTAGTTTGGCTCATCCAACTTCTTTTCGATTTGCAAGTTACTCATACATTGGCTGCTTTACTAATCTGTGACAATAAAGCCGCATTACACATAACAACCAATCTCATGTTCCATGACAGAACAAAATACATAGAAATCGATTGCCACCTAATCAAGGATAAAAAGGCTTGGTTTGAAGACTAAGCTCCTTTGTACAAAATTGGCTTAATTAATGCAAGAAGATTTTTTATCTCTCTGATTAGCTTTGACATTGGCTTCATTTACAACAATGATTCTCTAATGAACTCATCTGTTTTCTCTTTTATTATAATATTTTAGGATAGCCCAAAATGAAATAGAGAACAAATAAAATAATAAAGAGAAAATAAATTAGTAATGTCTTTTGATATCTTTCATTTAAAAAAACAAAAAAAACAAAAAACTGTTAGGTTCTAAAGATTTAGGTTTAAATGTTTAGAATCATGTTTTTAGTGTGTTGGCAAACCGAGAACAAAACATGTCTAATAAATGTATTAACCAAAGCTTAAAAGTGGTTGTTTCAAGGTTCGAGTTCAGTTGACTGCAAAAAAAAGGAAGAAATTTTCTATCAAGCTCAACCAATCGAGAATTAGGCTCGACCGATCAAGCTTGCGAAAACGTTTAGGGTTTCATTTAAACTTCTCCACATATAAAAGGGAAACCCTAGCCACGTTTTGCAGGTGCTGAAAAGACTTGTGTATTATTCTTTGTGAGATTTGAGAAGTTTTGTACCTTCTAATTGCACAAGAATCTACCGTAGCAAAAACTACAATCAAGCATTTGGTAGAACATAGTTGCTACATCAAGATCATTACTGATAGTGACCTGAAACTTTTGAGTAGAATCTCAAAGTCACAAGCAAGGCGGCTTGTGTTGGTGCAAACCAAGAAGAGAAGGTGTCCGTGAATTTAGAGTTTGCACGTGGTTGTATCAGTAAGTTACGACTGGAGCTAGCAATAGATTTAGGGTTAAATCTGATTGTAAAAACTTCAATTCTCTTATAGTGAATATGTTTATCTTGAAGATAGTTAGGTTAAATCATTTCTAGGTTTTTACTTAGAAATAGTTTGTTTCATCGGTTTTCTTGGGTCATCATTGTTTAATATGTTTAGACCCCTAAAACTAGAGTGTTTAACCTAATATATTAACCAAGTGATTACTTAGATTAATTATTCAGATCTAGGTTAAACACAAATAAATCATATCATAAAAAGTAGCAGAAAAGTAAATAACACCATGATATGATGACCAAGGAAAACCGATAAAACGAATCATTTCAAGGTAAAACAAATCCACTATAAGAGAATTGAAGTTTTTAGAATCAAATTTAACCCTAAATCTATTGCTACCTGCAGTAGTAACTTACTAAAACGACCACATGCAAGTTTCGAATCCACAGACTCCTTCGCTTCTTGGATTTACACTAACACAAGCCGCTTTGCTTGTAACTTTGAGATCACATTCAAAAGTTTCAGCAACACAAACTCTCCAGTTTGTGACTTCAAGACTACCCTTGAAGGTTTAAATCATCCGTTATTGTTGATCTTGATTCAGATCTACCGGATCTAATGATATAAGAATGATTTCTGGTAGTGACTTTGAAAGAAGGAGGCATAATACCTTTTAGATCTCACAAGAGCACCTCTAAAGTCCCTCAAAAGTTCTAAAAACATAGTTAGGGTTTTCCTTTATATACTAGAAGTGTTTCACTTAAAACCCAAAACTTTTAAGTAGAGTTTGGGCTAAAATAGAATTTTGTAGAAATTTCATGTTTGTGATTTTCGATCAGTCGGATCTAATTTTTGATTCGTCAGATTTCATTGAATTTGAATTCTTCTTTCTACAGGTTGTATGTTCTTATGTTTTAACTTGTAACACCTTGAGCATTGTCTAATAAATTCTATAGACTCTAAGATCTAAACCTAGATAAGTTTGTGCTCACAGTTTGCCAATTGTTCTAAACTCTTAAAACCTAATAATCTCCTCATTTGGCAATTCGTGACAAAACTTACATACAATATAAAATGCTTAAAGACAAGAACAGCCCAATTACAATAAAATACCCAAATACATCACAAATCCCAATCTAAGACTTCAAACCTAAAAGTTACAAGAAAATGCAAAAGGTCTTGATCAGAATGTACCTGTCTTTCCTGAAACACTCAAAAGAGCACATCAACGCATGTGTGGAAATAAAGACATATAAACAATATGAAACACAATAATAACAAATATGAGACTATAAGCAAACTGACTCTCCCCCTAAGTTAGATACATCAAAAACATTTATCTTCTCCCCCTTTCAAAAACTATTTCATCTTCCCCTAAATAAAAATAGTTTTAAAACCTTTTCCAAATTTTTTCTCCCCCTTTTTGTCACATATTGACAAAGACAACCCAATCAGAAGGTAGACAGAAAACATACAAAACAGAGGATAAGAGAAAATAGATAATCAAGGGAACACAAAAATTTAGCTCTATAGAAAATAAAGACAACCCCCCTTATGAACAACACAAGTTAAAAATAATAATAATTAAAAAAAAAAAAAAAAAAAACAACTTTCTCCCTCTATAAAAATAGGAAAAACAAAGCAAGTTTTGAGAAAAACAATTTTGGGGAAAATTTAGGAGGTGGGGAAAAAATAAAAAGACACAAATCTAACCAAAAAAAAAAAAGCTAAGGATACATATGAAGAAAAATATTCTCTCTTTCAATATATGCAAACTTGACACAATGTGACCTATAAATAGATGCATGCAAAAATTCCAGGTACAATCAATTAAGACTATACAAAATAGATCTCGATGATATAAAAATTTAGCATGCCAAGTGTTTTAGAGAAAATATTTGCACATGTTTTATCCACCATATCTCAAAAAAAAAAAAATTTTCTGCAGTTCACACATAAAAAATAGCATATGCTAAAATGTATAAAACTCAAAAATTAATTAATCAATTTTTAAATCAAGTTGAGTGCCCAATTTAGCAAAGTACATGCATATTGTTTATGAAAACAATGAGAAATATGATTGCAAAAATGCAAGATGAATAAAGAAAACAATATAATGCATGTGAATCCTAACAAAAATGATGCATGAAAAGATAGATTGATCAAGAAACTAAAAACCAAAAACTTTCTAGTTTCGATCGGTCAAAAGGAATCAAGCCAAGAATCGAAAAACAATTAAAAACATATTCGACTAATCGAGAGGAATCGAGGCAACTCGAGAGTTTTAGATTAAAACTAGAATTTTCTTTTTCCTTTTTGATCAATTGAAAGACAGACTCGATCAATCAGATCCTGAAGAAATAGAATTTTTGAAAAATCTGAAAAACTCTTCTGCAGAAACATTTGAAAAACAGTTTTTATGATATGAGATGCATGTTCATGATTTCAAATGTTTTACAAAGCCAAACTTTTCCAAGAAAAATTCAAACTTTAACAAAATTCTTTAATCTTTTCTTTCTTCACTCCCCAAAAATGCATTAAAGACATCAAGAAGTTAAATTTAGGATGGCCACAAAACTTGACACACAATCATACGTACAGAGTTTAACAAAGATTTCCGTGTAGTGTGTGCAACTAGTATGTGTATGAGATACTCACAAGGTGATATGTAGACAGAAAATAATCACAATTTCTACATTATCCATCACATAAGTTTGAAAGTGACTATCACCTAAAGAGTTACATCATATAACTCTCACATTTCCTAGAAAACATGCTTGCAACCATGCATTTTTTTTTTTTTTTTGGGTATATTTTGATTTTGCTTTTTCTTTTTCTTTTGAAGCATAAGTTTCTTTTTGTTTTTCATTTTGCTTTTTGCTTCTTTTATCTAATGTACAATAACACCTTAAACTATGTAAGTGCTAAACCTTACCAAACACGGCTTTTATGATTTGGACACGTGTTCATGATTGGCGAGTAATAATGGTGAAATGGTTATTTATACATTTCTCCTAGAATTTTTTTAGTCCTTACAATCAAAAGAATGTGACTTCAAAATCAAGAGCAGGTAATTAAAACCATAAACAACTCACACAATATAAACATTATATAGCACAAACTAGTAAAGTGCAGAAAAACTAAAGCTCGTCAAAGCTAAACAAGGTCCACAATCATGAAGTGTAAATTCATAGGCCAACCTTAATTACACACTAAGTGATGTGTAATACAGAAAAATAAAGATCTTTTTGGATTTTCAAAATTTTTATGACCAAAAATAGAAACACAATATGCTAAAGAATAAAATGCAACAACTATGCATGACAATGCTAAACTAAGTTATAGAGGGTACACAAACAAGAAATATCAATTTCTTAATTAACCCATGAGTACATATAGAAACTAGTACATACTCATACAAAATAGTATTTATCTCAAAATACTATTTAAGTTATGCAACACACACTATTTAAGTTTCTCCACAATATCAAGCATATTCTAAATCAAGAGAGAGATATCATAATTCATGTAATCCTCAAGAAAAATAAAAACTAGACACAAAATAAAACATTTTTGTCTTTTTGAAATTTTTTTCAATGTTTTTGGTTTTTTTTTTTTTTTTTTTTAAATCAAAATAAACTAAAAACTAGATAGCCAAAAACAAAAATTAAACATGTTCACAAATAATTGAAAAAATTAAATCAGGGACGAGTAAACAACAGTCACCTTAGCAAGTATTTTCTCACCCATATAGCACGCATCTTTGGCTTTGTAGGTGAAAAATCATGAGAAATAGAGTGTATTTGAGGGATTACACCATTCTTCTGAAAAAGACCGAAATCCTACAATTTCCTTTCATAAGCCAACAAGCTTAAATTTTTCAAAAATATATGAAATAATTTATCAAGACTTATAGAAGGAGAAAAATCATCACATATCCCAGAGTTAAACACAGAATACTTAATTTTCAATTTATGGCAGTTAGGACAAATGTGACCGGAAATACCACAAAAGTGACAAACATGAGCAAATTTAGAAATATCAGTATTCCTAACAACAAATCTAGTCTCAAATTTTGGTCTTTGCCTTAGCAAAGAACAATTTGGCCTAACATGACCAACAACACCAAAAAGATGACAGGTAGGCACAAAAACAAATTTCTTATGCTCTTTAACAGCAGGTTTAGACTTGGGTTTAGAAATTTTAGCGTCTACATCAAAACTTTTACCTTTGTCTAACCTAGCAACATAAGCCTTTTCTTTATAATTCCTCTTGAAATGAGGAATATAAATTTTGTCTTTAGGCTTAACATGAACAGAAATAGAAACAGAAACATATCTGTTATCAACAGCAAGTTTGTTATTAGACAAATTTTCAAGTTTAGCTTTAGATTCAGCTAACTTTTGTTCCAAACTTTTCATCTTGAGAGGAAAATTGATTTCTCAAAAATTCATTCTTTTTATTTGATTCAGTCAATCTCACAATCAATCCATATTTTTCAAGATTAGCCAATTTTAACTCTTCCTTGAATTTCTTAACAATTTTCATAGATTTAGTTAATTTCATACAGAGAGTTTCACATGCATCAACAAGATCAACAGAAACAATAGTGTCATTTTTATTCAAATCATCACAAATATGAGCAAACAAACACTTATAATTATCCATGATAGTAGGGATCAAGAATCTCACTCAGGATATTAATCCAATCAGAGTGAATCCGCTCTGATACCACTTGTTTGATATGTTCAGATCCCTAAAACCAGATTGTTTAACCTAATATATTAACCAAGTGATTACTTAGATTAATTATTCAGATCTAGATTAAACACAAATAAATCATATCATGCAAAGCAACAGAAAATTAAATAACACCACGATATGATGACTTAGGAAAACTGATGAAACGAACCGTTTCAATGTAAAAACCTAGAGAGAATTTGACTTAGCTATCCTCAAGGTAAGACAAATCCACTATAAGAGAATTGAAACTTTTACAATTAGATTTAACCCTAAATCTATTGCTACCTCCAGTAGTAACTTATTGACACGACCATGTGCAAGCTCCAAATCCACGGACTCCTTCTCTTCTTGGATTTACACCAACACAAGCCGCCTTGCTTGTGACTTTGAGATCCCACTCAAAGGTTTCAGCAACACAAACTCTCCAATTTGTGACTTCAAGACTACCCTTGAAGGTTTAAATCATCAGCTATTGTTGATATTGATGTAGCAACTTCAGATCTACCGGATCTAATGATATTAGAATGATTTTCGGTAGTGACTTTGAAAGAGGAAGCACAATACCTTTTAGATCTCACAAGAACACCTCCAAAGTCTCTCAAAAGCTTTGAAAACGTAGTTAGGGTTTTCCTTTATATACTAGAAGTGTTTCACTTGAAATCCAAAATGTTTAAGCAGAGTTTGGGTTGAAATAGAATTATGCAGAAATTTTATGTCTGCGATTTTTGATCAGTCAAATCTTATTTTCGATTGGTCGAATTTCACTAAATTTGAATTCTTCTTTTTACAACTTGTATGTTCTTGTGTTCTAACTTGTAACACCTTGAGCATTGTCTAATAAACTCTAAAGACTCTAAGATCTATACTTAGACAAGTTTGTGCTTATGGTTTGTCAATTATTCTAAACTCTTAGAACCTAATAATCATATCGTGGTATTATTTACTTTTCCGCATCTTTGCATGATATAATTTATTTGTATATAACCTAGATTTGAAAATTAATCTAAGTAATCACTTTGTTAATAAATTATATTAAAAAATCTGGTTTAAGGAGTCTAAATGAACAAACAAGTGGTATCAGAGTAGGTTAGCTCTTGTTTATAGGTTTCTTAACTTAGAGTTGATCCTTGACCCCTACTGTCATGGATTCTTTGTCTCATTTCTTGAAAGCAACTAGGATGAGAATTGAATCTATTATGTATAACTACTTCTTACAATAATTATGTTTGTTATACTACTTTAATTGCCTTAAAGGCACGTGATACTTGTCTTTGGTATTTGGATAGTGGTTGTTCTAGGCACATGACAGGTAATAAAGCTTTGTTCAAGACTCTTTTTGAAGGAAAGATTGGTACTGCCAATTTTGGAGAAGGAAGCAAGTCAATGATCCGAGATATTGGAACAATAGACATTCCAGGGCTGCTCGTGTTTAAAGATGTGTGGTTCGTGGATGGGTTGAAGGCGAACCTACTGAGTATAAGTGAAATCTGTGACAATGGGCTAAATGTGTTGTTTACTAAGTATGAATGTGAGATACTTGATGATGGGGGTGATTGCATATGTGTTGGAGTAAGAACAGCTAATAATTTTTACGGTATAACAACAAGCATAAATCACAAGTGTTATAGTGTAAAATTTAATCAAGTGGATTTGTGGCAACGATGGCTAGGACATGCTAGACACAAGCAAATAGGAAAAATCTCCAAGTGTGAGGTAGTTCTCGAGTTAACAAAGTTCGAAAAGATAGAGAAAAGAATTTGTGGATCATATCATATTGGCAAATAAGTGGAAGCTAGGCATCCATCTATCAATGAAGTTTAGAGATCTAGACCTTTGGAGTTGTTGCATATTGATCTCATGGGTCCTTCCAAAGTTCAAAGCTTAGGTGGAATAAAGTACATCCTTATTGTAGTGGATGATTTTACAAGATATACTTAGGTGGTTCTTCTGAAAGATAAGTCAGAAGTTGCTGACAAGATGATTCATCTGTGCAAGAAGTTGCAAGTAGAGAAGAATATCCTGATTGCTCGGATCAGAAGTGATCATGGAAGAGAATTTAAGAACTCTAAACTCATATCCTTTTGCAATGATCAAGGTACAAAGCAAGAATTCTCTGCAGCTAAGACACCTCAGTAGAATAGGGTTGTGGAAAGAAAGAATACAGTAATTAAAGAGATGTCTAGGGTCATGCTAGACAATAAAAGCATGCCAAAATCCTTCTGGGGAGAAGCTATAAACACTGCATGTCATACCTTGAATAGAGTGTACTTTTGTCCGGATATAAAGAAAACCCCATATGAACTTTGGAGAGGAAAGAAACCGATGGTGAATATTTCAGAGTTTTTGGCAATGACTGTTACATCCTTCGAGACCGAGAGAATTTGGAGAAATTTGATGCAAAAAGTGATAAAGGGTTCTTTCTTGGGTATTCTACATCAAGTAGAGCATACAAGGTATATAATCTCAAAACAAAAACTGTGATGGATTTTGCTAATGTGGTGATAAATGATGAATAATGTGCAGAAACTCATGCTGAAGAGGCTCAAAGTGTTCAAGAGAGATCTATAGAGGTTGAAGATACTCTACCTAAGGAGTATGTTGAAAAGTCTACTGATGAAGAATTGTTGATCCTAAATGATACTGCTTTAGAACCAACAACCCCAATCAAAGAAACTCCACGAGAACATGATGAGTCAAGTACACCATCTGAGCAAACTAGTACAATAACTTCTTTGGTGAAAGGTCCGTCTGCTAGGGTCAAACTTAATCATCCTTCCACAAATATCTTGGGAAATTTGAATGACAACATGAGACTAAGATATAAAGCATTAAATGTTATTACACACTCATGTTATCTTTCTCAAGTGGAACCTAAGAAAGTCGATGAAGCTCTACAAGATGCTGATTGGATTAACTTAACGCATGAAGAACTCCATCAATTTGTTTGAAATGATGTGTGGGAACTGGTTCCAAGACCCGAAGGAGTCAATGTAATTGGCACTAAATGGATCTTTAAAAACAAGTCTGATGAGCATGGAACAGTCATTAGAAATAAATTAAGACTTGTTGCACAAGGATACACTCAAGTGGAAGGAGTTGACTTTGATGAGACATTTGCACTTGTAGCTAGACTTGAGTCTATCCGGATACTTTTAGCCATTGCTTGCACTTGAATTTCAAACTGTATCAAATGGATGTCAAAAGTACTTTCTTGAATGGGATATTGCGAGAAGAAGTGTATGTAGAGCAGCCCAAAGGATTTGTGGATCCGCATAGGCCTGATGATGTCTACAAACTCAAAATGGGCATTGTATGGTCTTAAACAAGCTCCTCTAGCTTGGTATGATAGACTGGCCTCTTATCTCACAGGGAATGGATTCAAGAAAGGAAATGCTGATACTACTCTCTTCATTCGGGAGGATAAGAATCATTTTGTTGTAGCTCAAGTTTATATTGTTGATATTGTTTTTAGCTCTACTAATGATTTTCTTGCTAAATCTTCTGTAGATGAAATGAAGAAGATGTTTGAGATAAGCATGGTAGGTGAAATTACCTACTTCTTGGGATTGCAAATAAAGTAAATAGACGCAGGAATATACATTAACCAAGCAAAATATGCTAGAAACCTTGTCAAGAGATTTGGAGTCAAAAAGGCTGCACATGCTAGAACACCGATGGCTACCAATACAAAACTAAGGAATGATCCATTAGGTCAGTTTGTTGACATCACTTTATATAGAAGTATGATTGATAGTTTGTTGTATTTGACTACAAGTTGACCTAATATAGCTTTCAGTGTTGATGTATGTGCTAGATTTCAATCTAATCCAAAAGAATCACATCTTAATGCTATAAAGAGAATAATCAAATATGTTAGCGGTATTTGTGATTTTGGACTGTTTTATAGTAAAGAGTCAAATGTTTCTCTTACTGGGTAATCTGATGGGGATTGGACTGGTAATGTTGATGATAGGAAAAGCACCACCGGAGGGTGTTTTTATGTTGGAACCAATCTTGTTGCTTGGATGAGTAAAAAGCAAAATTTTGTCTCTTTGTCAATTGCAAAAGCAGAACATATTGCAACTGGAAGTTGTTGTTCACAACTTCTTTGGATGAAGAGGCTTTTAGGTGATTATGGTCTATCACAGGAAACTATGGTTGTCTATTGTGATAATTCTAGTGCTATTGATATCTCTAAGAATCTGGTACAACATTTTAAGACTAAACACATAGAGATTAGTATCACTTAATTAGGGATCTTGTTGAAAGAAAGGTTGTTGCTCTTGAGTACATTCCTGCTGAGCGTCAAAATGCAGACATCTTTACCAAACCACTTGATAGAAGTAAGTTTGAATCTCTTCGTCAAGTGATTGGTGTGATCACATGTCCCTAGTCACCTATGAGTTTCATGGTCCTTGAATTAATTCTTTCTATCTCTTGTGACCAAAATTTTTTTTCTTTAGGTTTGCATTTGCATAACATTCATATATTGCATTCTAAGTTTGTTTTTGTGTTTTTCATGTTTTTTAAATAAAAAAATGGAAAAAAAAAAGTTTTGTATTATACACCTTCAAGATGTGTAATTGAGGTTGGCCTATGAAATTTATATTTCATGACTGTGTACCTTGTTTAGTTTTGATGGGTTTTATTTTTTTGCTCTTTGCTAGATTGTGCTATATAGTGCTTATATTTTGTGAGTTGTTTATGGTTTTTAATTACATGATCTTGATTTTGAAGTCACATTCTTTTGATTGTAAGGACTAAAAAATTCTAGGAGGAAGACATAAATAACCATCTCAACACTGTTACTCACTAATCATGAACACCTAAGTGCAAATTATAAAAGCCGTGCTCGGTAAGGTGTAGCACTTGCACAGCAAAATTCTTAAGGTGTTATTGTACATTAGTTAAAAGAAGCAAAAAACAAAATGAAAAATAAAGAAAAATATGCTTCAAAAGAAAAAGAAAAAGTAAAATGAAATAAAAATAAAAATATATGCATGGTTGCAATCGTGTTCTCTGGGAGATGTGGGAGTAATATGATGTAACTCGTTAGGTGATATTCACTTTCAAACTTATGTGATGAATAATGTAGAAAGTGTTTTTATTCTCTACTTACATATCACCTTGTGAGTATCTCATACACTTACTAGTTGCACACACCACAAGCAAAACTTTGTTAAATTTGGTACATGTAATTGTGTGTTAAGTTTTGTGGCCTTCCAAAATTAAACTTCTTGAGGTGTTTAATGCATTTTAGGGAGTGAGGAAAGAAAAGTTTGAGGAAATTTGATAAAGTTTGAATTTTTCTTTGAAAATTTTGGTTTTGAAAATCATTTGAAGTCATGAACATACATGTCATATCATAAAAATAGTGTTTCAAATAATTTTGTAGAAAAAATTTTCTAGAATTTTTCAAAATTTCTGTTTCTTTATAATTCAACTGATCAAGTCTATTTTTTGACCAATCGAAATGTGAAGAAGAAAAACAGGTTTTTAATTTAAAGTCTTAGGTTCCTTCAATTCCTTCCCAATTCCTTCGATCAGTTGAGCCTGTTTTCAAGTGAAATTCGATTCCTACCAGATTCCTTTCGTCCGATTGGATTTCAATTTTTAAAAACAAATAGGAATTAGATCTGACTTTTTCCAAACCTTTTTGTCTATCTCTTCGATTCCTCTCTCGATCCCTTCTCTCTAATTTATTTTTTTGTCATTTTCTTGGTCAAAGATTCAAAGATTTTCTTCATACACTTAAGGTAAGACTCTTTTGACCTTCCTTTTTCATCAAATTACATTTTATCATGCATTTTTTTTAGGGATTTTGACATTTAAAAAAAAATTGGGTTTTTGATGTTTATGGAATTTTTTATTATTATCAAAATTGAACAATGGGTTTTTCATCATGCATCATTTAAACATGATTCTCATACTTTAATTTCATAATTTTCATGATTTATAAAAATTTTGAAATTAGGGTTCTTATGTTCTTGAGAGATTTAGGGATTTTGTTAAATTGGGCAAAATTGAGTGAAATTGGCTTCTGTTATTGTTAGATTGAGTGATTATAACTTGTTTTTATACTTGTGTTATTCAATTGATCAATATAAGGATTTTTTAAAATTAGATTCTCAAAATTGGGGATTTTTTTATAATTCTTAATTTTCTTGGTCAATTTTCAAGACTGTGATAAAATTGAGCTATTTGGGGAGCATTAGAGCATGCATCATGAGAATTTAAATGTCATGCATCATATAATTTTTCAAAATTGCATGTTATCTTGTCTCTAACCCTTCTTAATGTAGTTTGCCCTTGGTTTTGTTGTGTTGTTTTTGTTTTTGTTCTTAGTCATGGCTCCTAAGGTTGGTAGGAAGTTCAAACTAGAGCAAATAGGAACCCTAGGTCGTCCTCTTTTGGTTTAGCCCATTTTGATAGTTTTAGGTTTCTCACTAATAAGTGTGAAGCTACTTATGAGACCTTGACTAAGTATAGGTCTATCTAGGGTGAGAGGGATATAGTTTTGAGTGAGCTAGATCCTTCCATTCGTAGGAACTTCGTGTCTAGGAACTGAGTTTCCTTGTGTGAGGTGTCTGATCCTCCCCCTGCAGCTTTGATTAGAGAGTTAAACTCTAATCTCTCTGTGTATTTTGAGGCTATAGGTGGTCATTACTTGACTTCCTCGATTAGAGGTCACGAGTTTACCATAAATAAGTAAACAGTGTCTGAAGCTTTAGGATTGCCTATAGTTTGTAAACCCACATACCCAAACACTGAGTTTCCTGTTGTTGATGACATGATGTCGCTTCTTTGTGGTCATCCTGTTTTTTGGGGTTTTGAACCAAGAATCAATTCTTGTGAATTCAATGAGCTTAATTCTTTGTATTTAAGTTGTCATAACATCTATCCCATTTCACTTGTTCACACTGTTCCTATAAAGAGATGTGCTTTTCTTTATGCTTTTGTCATTGATGGTTCCATATGTTTTCTTTTCATGTTTATCCAAACCATGGTTGATATCTCTATGAGTAAGAGTAAGAGTCAAAAATTGTTCTTCCCTATATTTATTTTAGGATTTTGAGATTTTTAGGGTTATTTGAGTTTCCTCCTTTAGAGTTTGTACATATCATTGCCCCTATAAGAGCCACCTATCTTAGACAGTGACAGACACAGATGAAGAGTGCTGAGACAAGCATTGGAAAGTCTAAGAGATCACGAGAAGAAGCTTCTACTACAACTCTTGCCTCTGGTGCTATGCCTGCTACTGAGGAGACATTTGTGGATCCAACTACTGTTGTGGATCCTACTTATTGTGCTGATGAGGTTGATCCTACCGTTGCCTATCCTCTCTCACTTCGTGCCATGATGCATTCTTTCATGACTACACAGGCGGCTCATGGACAGCTTTATGATGAGTTGTTGACGGAGGTTGCTTCCTTGAGAACAGATTTTACGGAGTATAGGAGTGCTTTTCCACCTCCTCCACCCTTTGAGGACTAATTTTGCCTTTGACAATTCGTAACAAAAAGGGAGAGTAGTTTTTAGGACTTTTTGTATGTAGGGGGAGTAGACTTATTGTATTTACGGGGAGCTTGGTATTTTTTTTGCTTGATGAATTTTTTTTTTTTTTTTTACTTTGGTTTTGGTGTTTATATTTCTATTGTTTATATCTGTTTTGGGTTTATGTTCTTGATTCATAAACATTGATGTGCTTATTGGTTATCATATTTGTTGATGATGATGTTATTCATTATTGGTGTGTTCACTGTCTCTTTATATGTTTTGTGAATTAAAGTTCAAATTTATTTGATTATGGTACTTGTATTTTCTACACATTCATTTATGGTTTGTTTTCAGTGTTTCAGGAATTTACAAGTTAATTCTTTCAACAGCTACTGTCTATACTAGCAACTAATAGTTAGTAGTTGTGTGAGGATTGTATTAGGGCAATAACTTTTATGTGTGTTTTGTCTCGGATTGCCAAAGGGGGAGATTGTTAGGTTCTAAAGATTTAGGTTTAAATGTTTAGAATCATGTTTTTAGTGTGTTGGCAATCCGAGAACAAAACATGTCTAGTCCATGTATTAGGCAATGCTTAAAAGTGGTTGTTTCAAGATTCAAGTTCAACTGATTGCAAAAAAAAGGAAGAAATTTTCTGTCAAGCTCAACCGATCAAGAATTAGGCTCAACCGATAGAAAATTGCAGGCACAGTTTTTCTGTATAATTTTTAAACAAGCCCAAGCCCTCCAAAACGTTTAGGGTTTTATCTAAACTTCTCTACATATAAAAGAGAAACCCTAGCCACGTTTTGAAGGTACTGAAAAGACTTGGGTGTTATTCTTTGTAAGATCTGAAAGGTTTTGTACCTTCTAACCACACAAGAATCTATCGGAGCAAAAGCTATTATCAAGCGTTTGGTAGAACATAGTTGCTGCATCAAGATCATTACTAATGATGATCTGAAACCTATGAGTGTGATCTCAAAGTCACAAGCAAGGTGGCCTGTGTTGGTGCAAATCCAAGAAGAGAATAAGTCCATGGATTCAGAACTTGTACGTGGTCGTGTCAATAAGTTACTACTGAAGGTAGCAATAGATTTAGGAATAAATCTGATTGTAAAAATTTCAATTCTCTTATAGTGGATGTGCTTACCTTGAGGATAGTTATGTTAAATTTTCTGTAACTTTTTACCTTAAAACAGTTCGTTTTATTGGTTTTTCTGAGTTATCATATCGTAGTATTATTTATTTTTTCGCATCTTTGCATAATATGATTTATTTGTGTTTAACCTAGATCTGAAAATTAAACGAAATAATCACTTGGTTAATAAATTAAATTAAACAATCATTTAAGGGGTCTAAACGAATAAACAAAAACAAAAGAAAGAAATAGTAAAATACAGAAGTAGGCAAGTAACATAACCATAATTGATAGCCACTAGCTCCTTCACCTTATTAGCCAGGTCAAAATACTGCAACTAGACTGAATAATACAACCAAAAACAACTCTCTGATTTTCAACTCAAGGGATAGACATTGCCTGCAGAATACCCAAAATCAACATAGCAGTATAGCAATATCTCCTCGGTTAGAGTGTACTAGATCATAATCATTATACTTTTCTTATTGTAGATTATGCACCCATATAAGACACTATATATAAAAGATACAGCTAGACATCAACAGGTTCAGAAGATAGGAGCCATTTAGTGAAGTTTTGGAGGGTAGCTTCATCAGCTCTGTAGTGTTTCTGTGTGAATTGGAGCAAATCTGACCATGTGAAATCTGGGTACTTTCTTGTCCCATCAAGACGTAAAAGATCTTCAGGGGGTCTCACAACCTTGTCTTCTCGTGGGCACAGAAAGAATGCCAACGATCTTCTCTCATTGTAACTGTTAACCACTGCCCTATGGAGGCAACTCTTGTATCTCCCATTCGATAATGCCTGCGCATCCAACAAAAACCAATAGTTGCTGCCACATCTCAACCATGATAATACATATATAAGTCCAAAAATATGCATATATGTGTGAGGTGCCTGTTTGTTGGCACATTAAAAGAAAGAATCTATCCCATGCTGTTTTTGCAATTATTGCAACCTTATTAAAACCCAAATTCGCTGTGAAAACGTACCCGATAGCCACATCGTTTGTGATATTTAAATATGATCATATATGGTCCTAAAGAGCTTAAAAATTGTTTGAAATTAGTCACTCAATTAAATTTATCCCAACTACTTGGAGTTGACTATTGAATGATAGCATGCCACTTGTCCTAAGATCCAAACTAATGAGCATGAATCATGATAGCACATTAGCGCCAATCTGAAAGTACAATTTAGAATCTTGGATCCTTTCTATTGGATTAATTGCATCAGCCTTCACAGAGTGTTATCTCTCATCTATTTATAATAAAAGTTATTTTAGAGTTATACCCAGGTTTTTTAGGAGGGGAAATATATTTTCAATCATTGCGTAGTTTGCTACAGTTTTTTATTTTTATTTTTTTTATTTTATTGAAATACAGTTTCGTTTATTACTATTTGATTTAGAAAGTCAATACAAATAAAATATCTTCTTATATAAAAGTCAACAAATATAAAGATATCTTCTAGTACGATAAGGCAGTAAAATAAATATTCAAGTATCTATGCACTATTTTTAGAGAGGGGGAAAAAAATAGTGGAAAGCTTAAAATAGAAACTTTCTTGTGGCCCACCCAACAATAGTCATAACATTATTGGATCACCTAACAATACTTGCAACATTATTGTCAGGATTCTCTCCTTTTGCATTTGTCATTAAGAAATATCATTTTCATGACAAACAAATTGTTTTTTTTTAAATAAAAAAATTATATATTCATTTTAAGTGGAATAGAAGAATTGAAATCTTAAACATCTCATTTGAAAATACTAAAAATTAAATATAATATTAAGTCATAAAATTAATCATCATCCCTCATTTTAAATGACATAATATCATCTACACTTTTAAATAAATAAAAATTAAATATTTCTCCAGAAATGAATCTTAAAAATAAGTAGTTATATCATAATTAATATTATTACATAGGTAACAAAGAAAATAGAAAATCTTTTATTCACTCTCAAAACCTACCATGAAGGTATCACCGATGTTAATGACCAGTGCATCATGACAAGGTCGAACAGTCTGCCATTTGTTGTTAGCAAATACTTCAAGACCTCCAACTTGGTCCTGATGAAGTATGGTTAGGGAAGTCGGGTCGCAATGTGGTCCAGTGCCAATGGCAAGGGCTGGCTGTTGGCAAATCGGGTAGTAGTTACATCTCATTATGGAGCTACTATCTTCAAAAAATTGTTTATAATGCAATGGATGAAGTCCCAAGCTGATTGCCAATAGTTCCAAGATTGCAAGTGATAAGTCCTTCATTGCTTCACAATATTTTTGGTATACCATTCTGCAAAGAAACAAAGCTTATGAATTATTAGTATTTGAACCAAAATCCATAAATATTACATGTTGCATGTTAAATAAGTCTTGTCGTAAGTCTTGTAGTTCAATTTATACTTTATGACATTTTTAACTAAGATAAATAAATAAATAAGTCCTACCCTGTTTGTTCAAAATCCTTCCCTAGGGTGGATTTAAAGAAATCTACCACAACAGGGTCTGAGTCATTCTCATGAAAGCCGAAGGATAGTGTTTCCTTCCAAGGCAATTTTGATGAAAAACGATCAGAATGAGCACCAGAATAGCCCCACATACGACCAGGAATTCTCTTAGCCCTAAGCTTCATGCTAATAGGAAGCTTAAAAAACTGATCCATATGATCATGTGCAGTCTTGATGAGACAAGGGTCAACCCCATGGTTGGTTACTTGGAAGAAACCATGGCTCAAGCAAGCTGCCCTAATGAGCATTGCAGCACGCTCTGTTGCCACCAAATCACCCTTAAGGAAACCCTCAAGATCAATTATGGGCGCTTTAAGCTCTTGCTGAGCTTCCACTAGGTCCCCTTTTGGCCAAATGAAATTCATGGGTACGTAGGGTTGTTTCTGAAGAAATGATGGGAGCAAAAAAGAATCGCCATGGTCTTTCTGATCTTCTCGCTCTACAAGAGGGGAAAGGAGAAGAGTAGAGGCACATGAATCCATTGGGAATATAGAAGGATACAAATGGATACAAGTGCTTGCTGGTGTTGTAAGCCACTACACTACACTACGTTTATATAGAGCTCAGTGGGGAAGAAATAAACCGAAATGGACAAAACAAACTAACTTTATTATATATAAAAAGATTGATACTGTGGTGAAAAAGTTTAAGGTCTTTCACTGGGGGGCCGTGCCTGGAGTGCGGCCATGTATAGAACGCTGGACTGTTGTGAAAAGTGAAGGGCTACATATTCAAATAAAAGCATGCACGAAAATGATTCCCATACTAGAAATTCTTAAACTTGTTCAGCTAGCAATGCAACATGCCATCATAAAAACCTTCTAAAACAAACCTTCAACTGTCAATAAGTCGAACCCTTATAAATTACAAGAGTGATACTAGGCATCCTATTACATAATCCTTATAATTTTATGTCAAACACAAAATAATAATTAAGATATTTTGAGTTCAAACTATTACTAAGGTAACTTTAAACAATGTTATATTATTTAATATTTTGTTATTGATTGCAAAATTTGACATGTTGACTATTTTATTACATTATTTTCATACACTCTTCATACTTGCAAACTTTTAATAAAAAATCAATAATTATATCATCAATTAAATATGTAAAGTTCAAGTTTTCACTTTTGATAGTTTAAAATTATGTATCAAAGATAGGTTTATGGATTAAATACTAAACAAAGTTTAATATGTACTGTATTAAATTTGACATGCCTGTTAATTAAAAATATAGAGAACATGTTGGAATTTTAAAATATTATTTTAATAAAAAATTATTAAGTAGTGTAACATTACTTAAATTAATATCAAATATGACTTGAATCCAACCAATTTATCTATTATTAAATAAAATGGCATTAATCACATTGATTATCAAAGTTAGTTTATAAGTTTTTTATACCAAAATTTCTAATAATCTCAGCAGATTTCAAATGACGATATCTTTGATCACATATGTATCCAATTCTCTCTTTCTGATCCACTCCACAGCTCATGATGTCAAAAAGATTTGAATCTCCTAACTTTTGGATCCACACCACCAGATTGATTCTAACTGCTGTGTCACCATGAATTGAATTGTTTTTATTGTAAAGTAAACTTCAAATGAAATGAGTGGTCTTGTTTGTGGGTCATTTTTGTTGCTACCTAAGGTACAACGCTACTTTTATGTAGCTAGGCTTCATTATTTGAGAGAACTTGATATCCAAAAAAAAATTATTTGAGAGAACTTTTGGGTGTTAATTGAGTCGTCAACCTTTTAAATAGATTATTTTTCTATTGAAAATCAATATTGTGACACAAAGAGAAATGGCCGGCCTTATACACTTGTCGTCGTTGCATAAAGTAAGTGTGTCAACACTACTGATTAAAAAAAAAAAAAAAAGTGTGTCAACACTACTCAAAAGTGCTCCCGAGGATATTCTTACTTAGTTGATCATTTTCTTAACTAAAAGAGTTCGTCTCTTATTATATGCAAATTTAAATAACTAACACTACTGCCGTCCAAAGATTTAAATGCTCTTTTGATACCAATCCCATTTTTGTACCATAGCCAAGATCCTTTAAGTTGTTTGGAATACTACAAAACGAGCGCCCTTTCTTTATACTTGGTATTGGTTTTTTGGATCATGAGCAGTGAGCACGTTTGTTTTATTTATTAAAAGAAAAGAAATCGGTAATCAATTGGATAGGTTTTTTTTTTTTGGCTATGTAAATATGTAATTGGTAATCATTGATGGTAGAGTATCAATTGTCACAAAAAAATCCATATACTAATCGAGTAATGTGGTGGAACTGGCATATATTGACCAACAAGGAAAATCCTTTTTCTCTTGCCTCGTCATATATATATCACTGCTTCCTGATTATCATAAAATTTAATGTACAATACAGTTCTTCTACGACTACATTATTTATCACTATTTTTGCCACAATTAGATGAAGTGATCAATTATGACTGGTGGTCAATTATTTTTACATTGACCTAATCATTTTTCTCTATCACTCATAATTGGCTACCTAAAAATTGTAATAAAAGTTGTGCCCAATATTTTCCTTTGAACTTTTCCTTACCAATAATAATAGGGTCTGCTAGCTACGGTAGAGGCCAGAATACATCAAGAAGATAGAGCAGAAAGCTCATAGAAGAATGAAGTGTTTTGGCCGGCATGCATATCTATTTCTAAATTCCTTGATTTTGTACCAAATACACAGAGACCGTGTCACGTGAAGTTTATTGTCTTATTGCTATTGCAAGGACAAAATGCTTGGCCTACCTGTCCCATTTAGCTAAACAGACTAAACCATCTATATTATCCCACTAAATGAAGTAGCGGTTAAAGACATAACATCTCTACGACATGCTTGCCCTACTTGTTCTGTATAGTTAAAACATGCTTAACCATTTCCTTCATCCCATTAAATGAAGCAGGAGATGACATGTGTAAGCACATAATCAATGCTGGTGGTGGGGGCGCATCCATTGAACTAAACTGTGATAAACATTGTATTAAAAACCAATTATTAAGAGTTAGATTCACTACTTATAGGTCATAGTATCTTACAATTTTTGAACAAGTAATATTGAGTTCAAACCTTATCTCTGCCAAATCATGGTGTAGAGTGTTCTAGTAAGTGCTCATTCGTATCGCTATCAATTCTTGGGTTTGAGACAAAATTAAGACCCAAGGCCACATGCCAATGTGGGATGCTTGTGTTTGATCCTACAAAGTAGGAAGTGACTAATACCGCGATCCTACTTTTTTTATCTAGCAAAAAATAATTAAATACATAAATAAAACCTTTTTATCACTCATCCTTTCATTTAAAATTTTAAAATTCCACAAACTGGACCTCACTCATTAAATGTAATTTTAAATCTAAATGTAAATGGGAGCCCTAGCACACTAGCAGAGCCCGGAGTCAGGTTGGCAATTGCCCCCAGACCTCCCCAAAAATTCCTGGATAATAGGTAGTAGTTAAAGTGTGTTATAAGGACATTTACCTTTGCACAAATTCAGAAAACCTTCATGTTTTAAGTGAAAAACAATTATAAGCTCGTATACTTTACACTTTTCCTAGCGTCCCATTTAAAAACTTTTTCCAAATTTTTTTACTTGTCACAGCTATGTCAATTTTCACCATTCACCGCAAGTCAAGTAGTTAAAAAGTGGGTCTCACATAATATTAATAAAATAATGAACTCTATTTTTTGGTTAACTGAAAAACAAACCTACCTGTCGATTTTAATTAGCTCACAAAGTTATTTGTGGTCAAATAAAAAATCTTAAATTCGAATTCATCCTTAACACCAAAATTCGATTAGTGTCTTAACATAATAAGAACAGTAATTATTATAAAATAGACATCACCAGTTGAAATCATATCAAGTTTGAAAAATAAATAAATAAATAAATAAAACTTACTTTTATGTACTTGTACTCTATGTTGCACTAAAAGGGCGCCTCCACTTGAACTTTTCTTCCGGATTTTTTTTTTTTTTTTTTTTTTTTTCAATTTCGAACTTTGAGTTTTGCTATAAGCCCAAATTTAACCACTTCACATAATAGAAAAAGAAATGTTGAATATTACGTCATGTTTTAAAAACATTCATGATTTTTAGTTACGTATATCACTTTACAGGTATATTGTTATATATTCTGAAAACTTTTATGATGGGATAACCAAAAAATTACATCTATGGCTCGTCCAGAGGGGTCGTCCATCACCAATGGTTAGCCAAATCTCTTATTCGTCCAGAGATCTCGTCCATGAGAAGCTGACCCAATTGAATAAACCTCGTAATCAAAGTGAAAGAGTCGTCCATATGCGAAGCAGATGGACGACCAAACAATGGCATGACAAAGGGTCGTCCATGGGGTCGTCCATAGACATTGCACATGGACGACCCTACAACACTTAACAAATTCTGGAGCGGATAACTAACCCGTGTTCATCGCCAGCAATTTCTCTTAAGTATGTAACTTCCATCAGCGGTTACTGCTTCTATAGCCGTTGGGGAAGTTACCTCCGTGAAGCCAGTTATTCCACAAACCTTGGGGAGGTTACTAAACCAAGTAACCGTCCCAAGATCCCCTATATAAAGGACCGGTCTGAAACAGGCAAAGGTATGATGAAAACTCTGATACTTTACTCCCGAAAAGTTGGAATTACATTTCCTTGTTAAGAAAACTAACTTTATCATCGGAGAGTATTTGACCGGTCCACCCCGGTCACTTCCTTCAGTGTTTCTTCTTTTCAGGCCTTCGCTACCGCCTTCGCTACCGCCTTCGCTACCGCTGTAGCCGACCGAAGCCGAAGTGTTCAACCAACTGATTTCATACATCATCAGTTGGCGCCGTCTGTGGGGAGCGACTAAGTTGTTTTACGATTTCGCTTTCTACAACAAAAGGTTGAATGGTTCGAACTAGGTCGAGGGCTACAAGCCCAGGCCATCAGGGAAGCAGAGACGCTTCAAGCAACCCCCTCCGCGATCGCCAATCAGCGCCTGTCATGCCGTCGCCTTCCATCCAACACATGCAATCCATGGCAGCCGCAATGGCGGAGTTAACTCGCCAGAATCAAGAATTGACTAGGGAGATGGAAAGGCAACGCCGTGAAGGACATGCTGAGAGACAATCCCAAAGTCAGGAAGACAGAGGAGGAAACGCTGAGCCCGAGGCTCAGTCAAGAGGCACCACTTCGCGAAGGGTGCCACATTTGGAGAAGGAAATGGACCAGATGAGGAAGGTCATGGACGAGATGAAGGAAAACATGAGAAGGGCAAATCCCATCGAGGATTTGGTTCACCGAACAGATTCCCCTTTCACGGCTTCCATCAATGGGCATCCCTTGCCTCCGAAGTTCAAAATGCCTTCCCTGGATTCATATGACGGAGCACGTGATCCTTTCGATCATATTGCTACTTTCAAGACAACAATGCATCTCCAAGGAGTTCCAGACGAGATTATGTGCAGAGCCTTCCCTACCACCCTCAAGGGACCAGCGCGAGTATGGTTCAGCAAAATACCTCCGAATTCCGTAAGTTCTTTTGAGGAGTTAAGCAAATTATTTGTCAATAATTTCATTGGAGGACAGAGGCACAAACGTTCTTCGTCCAGTTTGCTGACCATAGAGCAAGGAGAGAGTGAAAGCTTGCGTTCCTTCATCACACGCTTCAACAAGGAAGCCCTGACAGTAGACGAGGTGGACGACAAGCTACTATTGGCTGCCTTCCACAATGGGGTTAATTCAGACTTGTTCATTCACAAGTTGTATGAGAAAGAGCCCCAATCCATGGCTGAACTCGTCCATTCAGCCCAAAACTTTATGAACGCGGAAGACGCCATCATAGCTAAGAAGAGGAAGAGAGCTGAAAGAATGGAAGTCAATCCCCCGCGTCACTCTGATCAAGGGCCTCGTCCAAAGAAGGGACGAACGGAAGATAGGAAGGACCGAGACAGGGATAACAGGAAGGCAGGCCCATCAGCAAGAAGTCAGAGTTATACACCCTTGAATGCCCCACTCGACCAAGTGCTCATGCAGATCAAGGATGATCCTTCCTTGAAGTGGCCAGAGAAGATGAAGGGAGATCCTAACAAGCGCAATAAGAATAAATATTGTCGCTTCCATAGGGATCATGGGCATGACACGGACGAGTGCTACGACTTGAAGCAGCAGATTGAGAATCTCATAAGACAAGGAAAGTTGAGGCATTTCGTTGGAAGGGATCATAAAGATGAAAAGATGAAAGCAAAGATGGAAGAGTCGTCACGACCCCCACTCGGAGAAATAAGGGTTATCATTGGTGGGACATCAACAGGACAATCTTCCAAGGCAAAGAAGACGTATCTCAAAGCAGTGCAAAATGTCCAACTCTCTGGACGATCCCCAAGGACGAGGGGGACGGACGAGCCAACCATTTCTTTCACGGACGAGGAAGCTGAGAGGATCCATCATCCACATGACGATGCAATCGTCATTACCCTACTCATAGCAGATTACAGAACCAGGAGGGTGTTGGTGGACAATGGAAGCTCAGCAGATATATTGTATTATCCTGCCTTCCAGCAGATGAGGCTTGGACGAGATCAGCTTCGTCCAGCTTGTTCGCCACTGATTGGATTCGGAGGAATGAAGGTGCAGCCCGTAGGTACCATAACCTTGCCTGTAGTGGTAGGGTCATACCCGCAGCAGATAACTAGGGAAATAAATTTCCTTGTGGTGGATTGTTCATCCTCATACAATGCCATCATTGGAAGACCAACTTTGAACAGTTGGAAGGCGGTAACATCCACCTATCATTTATCAGTTAAATTCCCTACGGAGTGTGGGATTGGGCAAGCACAAGGAGATCAATTGGCAGCCAGAGAGTGTTATCTAGCCATATTGGCTATGGACGAGCAAATGCAGACTATGAATATAGAAGAGAAAAGAGTTGTTGCGGAACCTACCGAAGTATTAGAGAATGTTTTGTTGCAAGAAGATGATCCTGAGAAATTCACTAGAATTGGAACAAGTATGAAGGAAAAGGCGAAAGAAGACCTCGTTCAGTTTCTAAAAAAGAATGCCGATGTTTTTGCATGGAGTCATGACGACATGCCTGGCATTGATCCAAGCGTAATCACTCATCGACTGAATGTGTCCCCCTCTTCTAAGCCTATTCGTCAAAAGAAGAGGGTGTTCGCCCCTGAGCGAGAGAAGGCTATCAAGGAAGAGGTTCAGAAACTAACCACAGCACAGTTTATCCGGGAAGTCTATTACCCGGATTGGTTGGCAAATGTAGTAATGGTAAAGAAGGCAAATGGCAAGTGGAGGATGTGCGTCGACTTCACTGACTTAAACAAAGCTTGCCCTAAGGATAGTTATCCTTTGCCTCGAATTGACCAACTGGTTGATTCTACAGCTGGCCATCAACTGCTGAGCTTCATGGACGCCTTCTCTGGATACAATCAGATAAAGATGGACGAGGCAGATCAGGAAAAGACATCTTTTATTACAAGTCAAGGATTGTTTTGCTACAAGGTGATGCCCTTCGGTTTGAAGAATGCAGGGGCAACTTACCAAAGGTTGGTGAATCATATGTTTCGTCCACAGATAGGACGGAATGTAGAGGTATATGTGGATGACATGCTTGTGAAGAGCTTAGATGAGGGAAGCCACTTAGATGATCTTCAAGAAACTTTTGAAACACTTAGGCGATACAAGATGAAGCTAAACCCAAGTAAATGCGCATTCGGAGTATCGTCAGGAAAGTTTCTAGGATTCATGGTATCAGAGAGAGGAATTGAGGCAAATCCAGACAAGATCCAAGCCATACTGAACATGGAACCACCGAAGAACATCAAGGAAGTCCAGTCACTAACTGGACGAGTGGCAGCACTGAACAGGTTTGTCTCAAAAGCCACTGATAAGTGTTTACCCTTTTTTAAGATTCTCAGGAAGGCGTTTGAGTGGACGGACGAGTGCCAAAGGGCCTTCCAGGACCTAAAGCACTATCTCACTACGGCTCCATTGCTAAGTCCGTCCGTGCTAGGAGAAGAATTATATCTGTACTTAGCAGTGTCCCCACATGCCGTGAGCTCAGCGTTGATCCGGGAGGAAGAAAAGGTGCAGAAGCCTGTGTATTATACCAGCCGGGCATTGAGAGGAGCGGAAGGAAGGTACCCATTAATAGAGAAGTTAGCCTTTGCGCTAATAACAGCTTCCAGGAAGTTAAGACACTACTTCCAAGGTCACGTCGTCATAGTCATGACTGATCATCCGCTCAAGAAGGCAATGAACAAACTTGAAGCTGCAGGACGACTAATCCAATGGGCAGTTGAGCTCAGTGAATTTGATATTCGGTATCAACCGAGGAATGCAATAAAAGCTCAAGCCCTAGCAGATTTCATTGCAGAATTCACTCCAAGCTATGAGGACTTAGATGAGAAAGAAGACAGTAAAAAATGGGTCGTCCATGTAGATGGATCATCTACACTGCATACAGGAGGTATAGGAGTTGTTTTGCAATCACCAGAAGGAGATAAATTGAAGTACAAAGCTCGCCTACAGTATCAGACAACTAACAATGAAGTGGAGTATGAAGCCCTTCTTAAAGGTTTAGAGTTGGCTAGATCTGTAGAAGCAAGCTCAGTACTCGTCCTGGGAGACTCACAGTTGGTCATAGGCCAAGTAAATGGAACATGTGAAGCAAAGGAAGATAGAATGAAGAAATATTTGAGGAAGGTGTTACGCCTTGTGAAGAAATTCAGGGAAGCTAATTTCGTTCAAATCCCGAGGGAAGAGAACACGGAAGCAGACACTCTAGCGAAGGAAGCCTCCGCTAATGAAGCCATGAACGAGTTAGATGAAATACGATACATGCCCAGCATAGACCTTCCAGAAATGTTGCAGATAGAAGGAGAGGAAAATTGGATGACCCCGATAGTCTCATACCTCAAGCACGGAAGGCTTCCAGAAGGGAAGGACGAAGCTAGGAAGCTAAGAGTCAAATCAGCCAGATACATCCTTATGGACGAAGTGTTGTACAAAAGAGGTTTTTCACAACCATACCTGAGGTGTTTAGCTCCAGACGAAGCGAATTACATGCTGAGAGAAGTTCATGAAGGAGCATGTGGAAACCATTCAGGAGCTAGATCACTCGTCCACAAGGTCATTCGTGCAGGGTATTACTGGCCGACCGTCCAAGCTGATGCTAAGGCATATGTTAAGGTATGTGACCAATGTCAACGTTTCAGTAACATTCCTAGACAGCCTTCAGAATACCTCACCCCAATGATGGCCCCCTGGCCTTTTGCACAATGGGGTTTGGATATTTTGGGCCCCTTTCCAACTGGAACGAGACAGATGAAGTTCTTGGTAGTTGGCATAGACTATTTCACTAAATGGGTGGAAGCTGAACCCTTAGTGAAAATTACACAACAAAATGTCAAAAACTTCGTCTGGAAGGACGTTGTATGCAGATTTGGCGTACCAAGAGTACTAGTATCTGACAATGGAAGGCAGTTTGACAACACCCCCTTCAGAGAATTTTGTGATCAGCTTGGAATCAAGAATCACTATTCCTCACCCTCCCACCCACAAGCTAATGGACAAGCAGAAGTAGCAAACCGATCCTTGTTGAAAATCATCAAGACTCGGCTTGAAGGGGCAAAGGGAATATGGCCAGATGAATTACCAGGTGTTTTGTGGGCTTACAGAACAACAGCAAGGACTCCCACAGGAGAGACCCCCTTCAAACTGGCTTATGGGAGTGAAGCGGTCATACCAGCAGAGGTACATATGGCTAGCCATAGGGTAATGAAGTACCAAGATGAGGAAAACAATGAGCAGCTTCGTCTTAACCTTGATCTTATAGACGAGGTAAGGATGGACGCGGAGCAAAGAACAGCAAGGTACAAAAATCTCATGGCAAGACAACACGATGCTATGGTAAAACCCAGGCGCTTCAGCATTGGAGATCTCGTCCTTAAAAGGGTCTCCTTGGCAACTAAAAACCCGGCCCATGGGAAGCTGGGACCAAATTGGGAAGGACCTTACAGAGTTATCAACTCCAAGAGACAAGGATCCTACTATTTGGAAGCCCTGGATGGACGAAAGTTAGAGCACCCGTGGAATGTTGAACATCTAAGGAGATACTATCAATGAAGGGTGGTCATGGACGAGCTCTGACATGGACGAGAACCTTGGACGTTTGAAGTAATGCTTAATATTATTATTTTCCAGTACTTGCTTATTACTAGTGTTTTAAGTGTGTATGCTATGCTACTCATGGACGAAGTTATGTTTTATGTATTTTTAAACACAAGCTCTTAAGCATGTGTCATGATTGTGGACGAATGATTACATAGTATGGATTTCTAAATATACATATGATGTGTTTTAAATATGTATGGGAATCCTTCATTTTCTATGATTCAAAATGATCCACGGAAGGCGAAAAAGCCAAGGACGAGTAAAATCCTTGCACGCAAGGAAGTATCGTCCAAAAGCTTTCCTTTAAAAAAAAGGATAAAGCAAGAAAAATAAAAGTTAAGGACGAGTAAAATCCTTGGATGCAAGGAGGTATCGTCCAAAAGCTTTCCTTTAAAAAGGGATAAAGCAAGAAAAATAAAAGTTAAGGACGAGTAAAATCCTTGGATGCAAGGAGGTATCGTCCAAAAGCTTTCCTTTAAATAAGGATAAAGCAAAGAAAAATAAAAGCCAAGGACGAATAAAATCCTTGGACGCAAGGAAGTATCGTCCAAAAGCTTTCCTTTAAATAAGGATAAAGCAAGGAAAATGAACAAGGTATGTCCGTCTAAGCTCAAGACGAGACAATCTTGAATTATAATCGTCCACGCCTTGGACGAACAATGTGTATGTAAAAACACCTCAGCCCCAATAACAAATTTAACCAACTCAACAATCCAGCCCATGGACGAGCATTTGTTGGGGAATTTTTATTAAAGACGAGTAAACAGTCGTCCAAAATTTGTTCAAATGAATCTTGATAAAGGACGACATTCATGGACGAACATTACAAAAGGTGTTATTGCATAAAGGAGCTCATCCGTATGTTAAAGACGAGGTAAAAGCCTTAGCAAAAGGGAAAATCCCATAACCATAAAAATGGTATGGACGATATGAAGGAAGCTTGTTCACAAAATATTCAAACACAATGAATAGTGAAAAGGAAAGGCATTCATACATTCATAAAATTTAAAGGGTAGACGACCATCGTCCAAAAACCCTTGAGTATATTGCTTGTTCATAAAACTCGTCCATAAACTTGGACGAGGAAATTGTACTCAAATAAATTTAAATAAAAAAGAAAGTAAAAGCCCAAAACATTAGGGCACTCAAGCAAAAATACAAAACTTTTCAGAAAAAGTTATCATTGATCACTGGGAGCATTCTTTGGATCGTCTTGTGTCACTTCGTTATTGGCGTCGTCCACCACATTGACATCCTCAGAACTCGTCCCTAACATTGAGCTCTCCGTTGCAAGGGGAAGTTTGAAAGAATCGAAGTTAAGATCAGGGAAGGCTTCCTTGGCATCAGCACGGAAGTCCTCATATCCAGCAGCATAATGGCTGTCTAGACGATTCTTGTACTCGTCAGACTTCTTGAAAGCTGATATGGCTTCTTCCTGTGCCTTCTCCAAAGACGAGGTGAGCCTTGAGACTTGTCCTTCCAGATATGTGACGCGGGTATCTTTTTCAATGGCATCCGTCTTGAGTTCCTCAACTTCATCTTTCAGCTTCGTCTCAACCCCCAGCAAACGGTTGACCTCGTCCATCAACCTGATCCCTTCCCCCTTCTTCAGCAGGATTTCCTTATTCAGCTCCTCTGTCTTCTCCTTCGCTGTCTTGGCCTCCTCAGCAAGTTCCTTGGCCTGGCACGTCGCTGTATAAAACTTTGACATAGCCTGATCATGGACGAAAGAAAGTTAAGAAAATTCTACTTTTTTAAAGATTCAGTAAAAACACTCAAGGACGAAGGGAACTCATACCTTGAAGAGATCATGGATACCAGAACGTTCAAACTCCTTCACTAACATGTTGTAACATTCGTTAACTTCATTGTCAGTGACGATACTTTTGAACGTCCTCCATGCATATCCCTCGTCCAGCACAAGGTTCGAAGGACGATCAGACGCTTCAGACGAATGAGGCTTGCGAGGAGTCTTGGCTAGAGAAGGAGTGGGATCAGTTGTAGCTGGATGAATTACTTGGACGGGCTCCACAATGACAGGAGGGTCGTCCAGGTTCACCGTCGGAGTGAACTTAGGGACCTTGGGAAGGGAAGTCTGAGTGGTTTTTGGTTTCTTAGGACCTCGACGACTAGGAAGGTCGCCCAGGTCCACACCACTTGAAATCTTCTTTGACTTCCTCTTCCCAGCCTGGACGGCTCCTTTCTGGACGACAGGAGGCACAAAAGCTCCCTCGTCCCCACTAAGCACTGTTTTGTCTTTATTCTCCCTCATTGTAATTATTCCTATAGACGAGGAAAATCAGTTAAAAAAAAGGGGGAAAGAAAAAAGAATGAACAGAAAGAAGTAGAAGGATGGACGACACTTACTTCGTCTAGTGGTTTCCTCGTGGCTTAGGTTCTCAGCAGTGGGTTCTGGACCAAGTCCCCAAGTAGCTAAACTGCTGAAGGTCACTAGTTCGTGAAAAGACCTTCTAGGGAAGGCACGAACTTTTTCTATTTGGTCCAAGTAAAACTTGTCCAAGCGTGGACGGGTAACAGCTGCACCAATAAAAGAAAGGTGGTTAGACGACTGAAAGATAGAAAAAGTGCAAGGAATAAAAGAAATGACACAGGAAGAAAACATACCCTCAGGACGAAGGCGACCTATGGGGCTGGTAAAAGGAGGGAAGGGGGCATTACTAACTTCAGTTGGGTCCCCAGCCCAGCTTCCAGAAATAATAAAAAACTCTTGTTTCCAGAGCCTATCAGACGAGCTACGGCCCGTTATTAAACTGTAATGAGAGCCTCTGGACGAGAACTGGTAAAAACCAGCAGATTTTTTAATCTCTGAGGGCTTATAACAGTAAAGGAACTCGTCCACTGTTAAAGGACAGTTCCCTTCTAATGCCTCACGCCATAACACTTGCATGGCAACTATCGTCCTCCAACCATTGGGATTAAGTTGGTTAGGACCAATACCTAACTTATGAAGAAGGCCTCTACAAAATGAATTTAAGGGAAACCTAAGACCAGCTAAGAGATAAGATGAATAAACTCCTAAACCAGAGGAAGGTGAACAACACCACTCTCCTTCCCTGGGTAGACGAGGTTCAAGCTCAGCAGGAATTTGGTATCTATCTACTAAAGTTTTTAACTTAGAAGCGTCTAAGGTGGATGCAACCTCAGGCGCACAGCTATATATTACATTTTCTTCTTCCTCCTCCTCGTCCAGAGAAGGGCTGGGTGGCGCTCTAGACGAACTAGCTCCTGCACCAGAGGCCGTCCTACGTTGCATTTCTTGAAATTCTTCTAAAGAAATGCCAGGAACTCCAGACGAGTACTGCTCGTCCGAGGAACTACTACTAAAACTAGTACTACCCTCATCACTCTCATAACTCCCAGATGAGACGTCCTGATACTCGTCTATTTCTCTCTCTATACTACTAGACGAAGACATAACTAAAGGAAAGATGAAAACGAAAACCTAAAGAGAAGAATAAGTACCTGAGAACTAGGACGAATGCTAGACGAGGGTCTTGGACGAGAGAGCAAAAGGAAGTTTATGATGAGGTGAAGGGCAAGAAAGAGAATGTGCTTATATATAGGGCCCAGCAGTAGGGTCAGCGAAGCGACATCCTCCACTGAGAAAATGACACGTGGCAATTGCATAGGGAAATGCAAATCGATTTAACTGCTCAACATATTAAACCACGACACGTGGCTGTATGAACAGGATAAAATCCCTATAATGTCCCTGGACGATACCCTGGACAAGGGGGCAACTGATGGGATAACCAAAAAATTACATCTATGGCTCGTCCAGAGGGGTCGTCCATCACCAATGGTTAGCCAAATCTCTTATTCGTCCAGAGATCTCGTCCATGAGAAGCTGACCCAATTGAATAAACCTCGTAATCAAAGTGAAAGAGTCGTCCATATGCGAAGCAGATGGACGACCAAACAATGGCATGACAAAGGGTCGTCCATGGGGTCGTCCATAGACATTGCACATGGACGACCCTACAACACTTAACAAATTCTGGAGCGGATAACTAACCCGTGTTCATCGCCAGCAATTTCTCTTAAGTATGTAACTTCCATCAGCGGTTACTGCTTCTATAGCCGTTGGGGAAGTTACCTCCGTGAAGCCAGTTATTCCACAAACCTTGGGGAGGTTACTAAACCAAGTAACCGTCCCAAGATCCCCTATATAAAGGACCGGTCTGAAACAGGCAAAGGTATGATGAAAACTCTGATACTTTACTCCCGAAAAGTTGGAATTACATTTCCTTGTTAAGAAAACTAACTTTATCATCGGAGAGTATTTGACCGGTCCACCCCGGTCACTTCCTTCAGTGTTTCTTCTTTTCAGGCCTTCGCTACCGCCTTCGCTACCCGCCTTCGCTACCGCTGTAGCCGACCGAAGCCGAAGTGTTCAACCAACTGATTTCATACATCATCATTTTATATTAATTTATTTTAAGTATTCAAATTACACTTTTAAACTTGATGTATTTTGATTATTTTCATAATTTGATTGTTATTCACTATGAATTGGTTATTTTTCTTTTATATATATTTTTTGCAACTCTTTTTTTTATTAAATTTATGAATTGATTATTTTAAGTAATAAAAATAGTAATTAATATTTTTCAAATTAGTTCATATTTAGTATTATTTTTAATCTTGCCCCATAAAGTTGAAATCCTAACTTCATCACTGAATAGGACTGTTCTAAACTTCTAATAATTAATGATATAGTTAATCGTTAGTGCAACCTTGTCCACAAATACCTACAACACTAGAAAGTCCTAAGAGGCCCTAGAGGGTGTGTTGACGGGCCGGGGGACCCTATGATGCGTAAGTTATTGAAGAACTTGTCTAGAGTCTAGACAAAAGAACTTTCTAAGGACTTGTGTTGTAGAGTAACGTGATCATACCATTCTTGTGGACCTCGATTGCCTTTTTATGCTTCTTTGGAGAATTATGTTCTTTAAACAACTGTTTTTTTTTTTTTTTTTTAAATAACACAACATATATTTTCACAACACTTTTTTTATTCACACGTATTTTCATAATACTTAATCAATGTTATTAGAACAACATTACCAAACAGGCCTTGGATTGCTCTACCATTGTAATATGGTTTTTTTTTTAATATTTAAATTACTACGTCCCGACCCCGTTGTTTTTTATATTTATCTCGTATTGATCATAAGGATGAGAAGGTATTTGATATCAAATAATACCATGTTAGTGGTATCAAAATCCAATAAATGAAAGACATATGTATAAAAATAACTACTCATTAACACATGTTTTTTATTTGTTAGTAAAGTAGTTATTTTTTGCGAACATATCTCACACTTATTGAATTTTGATACGAAATAGTTTTTTTATAGGGATAGAATCCAAAGATCTCAATGGTGGTAGGTGGAATTTATGAGATTTGCGTATGGATAATTGGCCGACTTTGTTGCTTTCCCACTCATAAAGCTTGGCCAGGCTGAGTTTCTGGCGCCTTGGCCAAGTTGCCACATCACCATCTGAGTTTCCACATTACTAAAGATGTATTTGGTTCGACGAAATTGATTTTTAGAAAATATTTTTCGTATTTATGGATGTTTAGGGCAATTGAAATTATTTTCTTTTTGACCATAAAATAAAGACACTTATCGCGGAAATTGATGTAGGCTTACGTTTTCCATAAACTATTTTATTTTTTTTAACAAAAAAATGTGTTTTAACATGTCCAAATCACGATTTTTTTAATCTAATTTTTTTATTATTATTATATATGTGCTTGACAGATAAGCAATTAATGATTAATTGTAAGCAGACTACTTATTTGCAAACTCGTCTTACAAATATCCTAAACACTAAAAAGCAAATACAATAACAAGAGGGAAGTCTATGTGAGTAGCTTGTGATGTGAGATGGGAATCTTCTTGAGAAATGAGTCTTTTATCTATGCATGAGAGCTCTGATGGTTATGGACGACTACTCACGCGGCATCCCTTTCCTTATATTTTTGCTTATGTTTCGATAACACTTCATGACTTTAAAAAAGGTCGTAAGTCGTGGATCTCGTCTAAGGACTAGACGAGGTAATGATCCCTGCAAAGATGAGATAGAATGCCCTAGAGTGGTGTCAGCCAATAATTCTCTGATAACTCAGTCAGAAAGTGAAAGTTCAAATAACGTATAAAATACCAATAAATGTTTAGATCTCCAATTACAAAAATACCAACACAAGCTTATAAACAAACAGCATATGTGTGGAATATGAAATATAAGCTATATCCAAATTGGTAACATACTCTAAATCATAATTAATTACAAACACAACAGCAATTAAAAAGTAAAGAGAAAGAAAAGAGAGATGAAAACACAAAGATAACACGACAATGTGTTATCAAAGAGGAAACCGAAGTACTCGGTGAAAAACCTCTCCGCCGCCCTCCAAGCTGTAAATGATCCATTAAAGAATATAATTGGGATACATGAATAACAGAAGACCCTCCAAGCCTAATCTACCCAGTGCACCTAAGCCCTCCAAACTTCTTACTCCAACAGGGTTACGCCGAACCTTATCTTTTTTAGCTTACCGGATCCCGCAATAAGCCCATTGTATCAACCAAACGAATTAGTCCTCTCTGAACTGCTTCTCAAGCACCAAAGCACCTCCTCACTGATATGGGTATGGTGAGATAAGGATTTAGCAAATGTACCTCTCAAGGATATGTGGAGGAATTTGTAGAATCAAATGATAAAGATTGTGGATGAGTCAATCTTATTTTTCTCTAGGGTTTCTCTCTCAAAATTCTCTCTGGAAACTCTCTACATTTCATGGGTATAAGGTATTTATAATAGTGTGTATGAGGAATGCGAAAATTCAGTTTTCATCCAAACAGAGCATTCTGGCGACTTAACCTCGCGACGAGAACGAGTCACAAGTCTGAGTCGCGAGCTAACTGCCTGGCTAGACTGGAATTTTTGTCCTGTAATGCTCCAGCTGTCGTGACTCTTCAGCTCCCCTGCATGCTCTACATGTGTGCCACTTTGGCGACTTGCCAGTCGAGAGTTAGTCGCGAGATTCAGTTGCGAGACTCTTTTGATTGCATACATCTTGAGTTTTCTTTACACTTTCTCACAAAAAACCCTTACATAAATCCCACCTAAATACAGGATATCTAATTGCTAAATTACAAGCAAATTTGGCACAGAATAAAGCCAATATATGATTGAATAAATTCAATCTTACAAAAAGCTTCTAAATATCTCTCGAAGAATAAGAATGTAATTTTGTATATTTTGGGTATGCGTACCTTTCTCCTAGTGTTTGATGGCTTCTTTATAGCTTGTTTTTGTATAGTCGTTGGGTGCCTTTAATGGCACTCCTAGCTACTTGAGTAATGTATATCTGAGTATAAATGGAGATATAATTGGCTCATGATTGTTCTTCTAGCCATTGTAGTCTGTCGATTATGAATTTATTTACTTTGGTGTAATCATTGTTGTAACCTCGTCCATTGTCTTGACGCCGGTGTATTATTCTACTCTCAACACTTTTTGGCAACATAAACTTTTACTAATTCGCTCAAAGCTTGCTTCTAGATTATTGGTATACCTCGGGATTTATCCAAATAAAATCAATATTTTTCGAATTGTTTGGATTGTTTTGAATTGGCAATGTTTGGTTTAATGATCACAATATGCCAACAACTTGCTCTGAATTCCGCAATGTATATATTTTTTAAGTTAATGAAAAAAAAATGAAACTCATAAAACTCAGTACCAAAAGAACACTCTAACAAAACTTGTAACATTATTATATTGTAGTACATATAACATGTTTCTGCACAAAAGAATTATTAAAACAGAGAAATGGGAAAAATACATATAATCTCAACAAACACAGAGAAAAATGAAATTTGATCCAGTTGATCATTTTCAAACCTGCTCATAAACGAAGCCATGATAAATAATAAAAGGAAAAAAGAATGAATGGTATGACTATATATATATATATATCCATATGCATGCACACTAAATTTAAATAAAGATAAAACAATCCAAGGAGATGAGAGGATTATCAATATCCTCCAAGGGAATAGAGTCGAAGTCATTCTGAGACAGTGCTTTTATAACTGCGATTTCATCTATTTTAGAACTAATTCGGTGAATGCATGTCTCCCTATTCCTCAAACAAGGGCGTAGACGACTTGAATTGTTGTTAGGACTAGCTGGCCTAAGATGTTCCATCTTCACTGATGAGGAAACACTGCTTACTGAATTGGACTTAGAACCAAGCATACGCTTTGAATGACTTTCCATTGTAGTGTTATTCAAAACTCTACCGTATCTATCACCATTAAATCTTCGGCTAGGAGAGGGTGACCTCAATGTTCTACTCGGTAGAGAATATGCAGCATTAGGCCTCTCGGGTTCCTTCCGAAAACTCTTCTGTCGTGTTAGTGGAGCCGGTGAGCTTGACCGAACTCTCTTCTTCTGCAGTTGAGACCCAACTACCTTCCCTCTGAGTGATTGTTTCTCCAATTCCGCGATTGCTTTTGCTAGTAAATCTGACTTTTGGACATGAGCTTTGGTGGACGCTAGGGAGCGAGCGTTTTCCCTGAGTGAATTGATACGAACTACATGTGGATTCTCTTTGACACATGACCACAAGAAGTCATTGGAGAATGATCTATCCTTGGAGCTCAAGGCTGAAGTTGCAGTTGACAAGGATGATGTTGAGCTCGTAGTGTTACTAGTGGTACATGTAACAGAAGAAATGGAACAAGTTGAACTAGTAGGGGAAGGAGGAGAAGGAGAAATTTTGTTTGAGGAAGGAATAGGAATTTTGGGAGCTTGCGAGATTACAAGCTTGTCTTGGACATTGTTAAAATCTTCTAGGGAATGTTTCTTGGGTCTGCATTTGCTAATGCAAGAACCCATTTGATGGATTTTGGTTCAGATTATTCAGAAGGTAGCAACTTACAAATTTCAATAGACAGTATAGGCATATAGAACAGGGGTGACCAATTTTATATTGCATTTGAAAAAAAGGAAGGAAAAAGTGGAGGGTAGCTTTTGCTTTTCTTCTTTTTCTTTTCAGATATATTTGAATTCGGTTGCCGGGTATGAAGTCCGTTGTATAACGGTTATGTAGTGGGAATGATGGTGCTTGCTTTATTCATGCTTATCATTTTTTTTTTTTTTTTTTTTTTTTGAGGAAGATGCTTATCAATCTTTCAAGTTTCAAGTGACTATTGACCTTTACTATTTACCACTGAAAAAAAGAGCTATTATAGCATATTTAAGAAAAAAATTTAGTTTCTACTGTATTAGCAATTCTGTACTAGTAATATAAGATTTACATTACAAACTACACAAATGTGCATAATGTTGTTCATATTTCTTTAGTCTATGGAATGAGACTTACATTGTTGATATAATGTAAACCTATAATTACCCTTAATTTGTTTTAAAGAAAATATGTTAATTAATTTCAAGTGAAGTAAAATAAAGAGCACATATTTTCATAATAGTATGGTGTCACTACATTTAAATTTTTAAAGAAACATTATTCTAAATATATTTTTAAATTTATAATTGTCTAATTTAAAAGTATATTATTATAAAATTAAGGCGATTCTTATCTAGAATTAATCTCTAATCAGCTGGCAAAACCACAGGTTAAATGGTTGAAAATTGGGTTAAATTTTTTAATTTGAACTTTTGAAACCAAGCTTCTCGCACAAAGCAAAACAAGTCACTTTTTCTTAAAGAAAATAATAAAAAATTAAAAAGGAAGACATAAAAACGTTTAGGTCATTCCTATATGGTACAACTTCCCCCCATGGAAAGGGTCATTATTATTTATTAGCCTGACTTTGAACCATGCAAGTTTGAAAAAAAGGAAAAATAATTAAATTAAATCAAATGGGAGCTCTACTTCTGCGATTCTTGCAAGTTGCAAACGCATATATAGCAGCACTATCCCACTTTCCCTTCTTTTGAAAATGGTATAACTTTAACCAATGAAAAGGCCATTTGTGTGACTATCTGACATTAAAAATTAACATTATTTAGTATGAAGGAAGCACACAACCAAACAAATTATTTGAACTTCCCCATTCTCTATTTCCAAAACTACCATTCACACACCTCTTCTAAGTATGTTTTTAAGGGGTGGAGTAACACAGGGTTGGGTTTTCATGCCCCAAAACTTTATAAAATATTTTGTTTATCATTTCCCTTGAGAATAATTTTGGATCAGGCCAATAATTTGACCTCCGAAATATATATACACATTATATTTGGCCTCCAATCTTAGTCATTTTAGCTTCTCCAATTTTAAGTTTCTACCGCCGCCTTAATGGATTTGTTTTCACAATTAAGCTTTAATTCTTATTTTTATTTTAATATTTGATTATGTTGGTTAAAATATAATGATTACTCTTTATCTTCAAGTTAAAAAATTATTTGGTTTTTGAGTACTGGATCCAAGTAAATTTCAAATTTAGGCGCCACAACCCCCCCCCCCCCCCCCCCCCCCCCCCCCCAACGTCTCTTATTTTCATTTTCTATTGCAAATCGGACTTGTTTGGAGCAACAATGACCATTATTAAAAATGTGTTGATATATAACACATTTTAGTATAGTGACTCTGCTATGAAGCCTTTATATTTAGTTAATGTCGTGATAGATTATTTGCAATTGTTTTCTACTATTTATTCAAGTTAGAAAGCGTCCTACGTATCTTTAGTGCAAATCTCAAACAAGCATTATCATATTAGTTGATATTTTCTGGTGATCTCTGCTTAAGTGCTCAACTATGAACTATCTTTTAGTTATGCTTTAATGGGAAAGTTGATTGGTAGGACAAGAGAGAGGCCGCTACAAGGAGAATATGAATGAAAGTAGTAGACTTCCCTGTTGAATTTGTTCTCATCACATGCAACATGCAACATGCAAAAATAGTTGGTAGATTGCTGATTAATTTAGTTGCTATTTGTACTGGTCTTTTTTGTGCTTAGCCACTTGTCAGCCATTGGATAATTGACCTTGCAAGGTCTAGGCTTATTTTGAGAGCTAGAGAAAATGAAACTTGTCAGTTTGAAAATAACTTAATTAATTTTTTGTTAAAATTGTGCGTTTGAGAATTGCTTATTTTCGGTAGTTTATTTGTATAATATGAAACAAAAAGTTAAAAGTTAACTTATTTCCAAAAATAAAAATAAAAATAAAATTATTCGAAATAAAATTAAGACAAAAAAAAATAAAGCAAGACTAACAAATAGCAGATAATTTAAGTAAAAAAACTAACTTTTAATTTGTTGCTAAACAAACACTCAACATTCACCAAAAATAGACCAACGGGAACAGGTGAATTTCTTGGGCTCACAAAAGACACCAAGCCCAAAATCCAAGAATGATATGACCTTCAATTCACGGCTAGCAGTATGAATATCAAAGCACCATCTGTATTTGTAGGAAGGGCTTTAAGCCCTTTTTTGGGCTTCAAATCAATTTGGTCCAAGATGCATTGCTTTCAATATTTTGTCTGTTGATATTGCACCTTGCACGAGTTGTTCAATGGAATTGTGTTACGTGGCCTAAACAAAATGTGATTTCAACACTATTCATTCTAATTAATGTTTCGTTGCTTTTTTTATCTTTGCTTGTAGATTTAGACATACCCACAACAATTAATGTGGATAAGTTACTATATCTGCTGGTAAAGAAAGAGAAGTCAATTCCTTTTTTTTTTTTTTTTGGGAACTTCAATTCCTATTATTTAGTTACTCGTTATAACTTATAATAGCCATTTGCATGACTCGTTCATCTCGGAAACATTTTAGGACTACGTGTTTCACCCAACTCAAGCTTTTAACAAATATTTTAAAAGTTTGGCATTAAATACGAAAATGAAATAAAAACTCATTAATTGAAATACATAGAAGCATAAATTTTTTTTTTGAGAAACAAATACACAAAGGAAAAGGAAATGAGTTTAACACAAAGACACATTACAACTTTACTCAAATGCCATTGTAACTTTTAAGAAAAAATGGAGTAAGTTATACTACACACAACACATTCTCTTAAGCAATGTGGGACAATTACCCATTCTTTTTTTTTTTTTTTTTTTTTTGAGAAACAAACACACACAATCATAATATTATTTGAACCAAAAAATTTGAACAAATAAAATATGGGGTATATGTTAATTAAATATGAGTTATATTCTCATGCACCAGTTTTATAATTTTAAATACAGTACCTCCAAAAATAAAAGATTTAAATTTAATGTTTTGACATACATATTGCCACCATGACTAGTCATAAATTTAACATTTGCAAAAATTGCATGTTTATTAACTAAAATTGGTATTGACATGATTTCAGACAAACTAGACAAAATAAATATCAAAATATGATTTCCCTCCTTGAAATATAGCCTAGGTTAGCTACTTTTGTCCTTAGAATTATAATAGGTTTAATATAAATATATATTATAAATGGAAATAAAAAAAATTGTTTTGATAATTTGATTTTTGTATATGATAAAACACCTTAATACAAAATTAAAAAATAATAGTGTCTAAGAGTATTATAATTTTTTTGAAACAATATTTTTTAATAAATTATAATGTAAAAAAAAATATTTAATAAGTATTTTATATTTTTAATTTTTTATATAAAAATGGAATAAATAAAAAATACTACAAGAACGTGTTGTTTTTAGATTATAATTTTGTACCGTAAGATATTGAAGGAAATTTCAGTTTCTAAACAAGTCATAGGCAAGATTTGTTCCTCAAACATATAGCTTCAAATTTTTTTTTTTTTTTTTTTTTTCTCTTCCGAAGCTCCACTATAGTGCTATACTGAAGAGTGTGTATATACATACACATACACACACTTCACCTACAACATAGAGCAAACAACAAACAGTTACATGAGAAATTCAGGGGGGGGGGAAAGCCTTACATGAGATAGATATAAGCAAAGCACATATGCGTTTATGAAACTAAAAGGGCGAAGGCGGAGACGGAGGCGGATGTGGAGGTGGAGGAATATTGGAGGTAAAGGCATTAGAAATTTCAACCAAAATTTGCTTGAGCACACCTCCCCTCCTTGGTGGCGTCATTGCTTTATCCTTGGTCGGAACCACAGACTGGCGGGTTTCGCCATTGCTGGGAGCTCCTTCAGTGTTGACAACTTGAACACCCACTTGACTGGCTTCACTCATTCTCTATTCTTTAACTATAAATGCAGCTAGCAGAACTATACCTAAATATATATATATATATATATATATATATCATAAATATATGTACTGGCGGAGATATGGAATGGCAAAGAAATTGCAAGTTGAAACTAATTAAGGACAATGGTATGATCGGTAGGTGAAATGGGTACAAGAGAAAATTTGGAGAGTAAAGACAAGGGAAAACAGCCCCACAAACAACGCATGCATACGCACAGTGCTGCTCAGCCAATCTAGCTTTGTTTGGTCCAAGTCAAGTCAAGTCCTTAAATTAATCTTATTAATACTGAGGAAAAAGCAACCAAGAGTCTGAGTCATGCATCCTTTGTGATTTTCCTTGGAACCAAGCGTCTGATTCATGCATCTTCTCAAGCCATTTTGATGTTATAACAAAATTTTTAGCTCCAAATGTAGCCTATTTGATATGACAGCATTGATCGTAACTAAAATCATCTCTATTTCACTTAATTTGTAGCTTGGTTTAGGCTAGGTCGTATGAAAATCAAGCTTATAAGGGTATATTTACGTATATTAAGATTTTTCAAAAATCAGGGTTTTAGTTAAATTAATTAAGGAAATGTTAATCAATGCTTTAAGGAACTAGTTTAGAAGCTATTTTTAAAAACATTTTATTAAGAGAACGATAAAATAATAAATGTTATTAACAGTTTTTTATATTTTCTATGAAAGTGGTATCAAAACTTTTCTATTATAATTTATTAACAATTGTCCTAAGGGTATTTGTTAATATGAGCCAATTCAGAATTGGGTTTTCATAATCTTACTTGAGTGAGAATCAAGCGGGTCTTCGAAGAAGTTTCTACCTATGTTATTTATTTATTTATTCTTATCACATTCTACCTATGTTATTGATTTACTTGATCGTGTTTTGGTTTCACTTGACCAAAACTTCCGGCCATCAATTTCTTCACCAACTTCATGATAAAATTTAATATAACCTAAGAACAAATTATTACACCCTCTTCCCATGATTTGTCACATGTGATTTTAATGCTTTAGATTAAACATTTACATTAAATTTGTACGTTTTGATTTATATTTGTGGAAATTTTTTTTTTTTTTTTTTTTTTTTACTCACTAACAATTTTTCAATGATTTGGATGATTAAATTTTAATGTCAAATGTACATATTGAAAAAAAAAAAAACATATTTTTTTTATATATATGCTATTAGATTTTAAATTAAATTATTTTTTATAAATTGGTTTGAAAATATGACAATATATATATATATATATATATATGTGTGTGTGTGTGTGTACACACACTTATATAAAATTATTTAATTCATTGATATCTAAGATTAGTTAGTTTTTTACATCATCTTAAAAAATTATACTTTAGATAATATTATAATTATGTTACTAAATTAGAATATAGTAAAAGAAATAACCTAACATACATAACCGAGTGGGGACAAATATCATCTAAATAAAAAACAATGAAATCATACCTCTTAGTCTACGGTCACTAAGGTTGGGATCAAGGGTATTATTGTCTTTTCAGATAACCAATACCTGGGCTATCCTAGCCTTACACGTGTAGTCAACATCCAAAGGGATAATCTTGCAATACCCCAAAGCTTCTAAGGGCCGGGCCCGAGGACAGCATCAAAGGTGTGTCCTTCAATCTTACCCTGTGTCAATCTGCGTTTTGGCCACATTGAGATTTCTTTAGTGAAAATGTAATAGATTTTCTTATTAGTATTAGTATACTCTCCTCCTTTTGTGATCAAATATGTGTAAATTCTGGAGGAGGGGAGGCAAAGTTGGAATCACATGGAACACCACAAACAATATATCTCATTACTACCACGCTATCACTTGAATCCCATTTGAAAAACCAGTTTGCCTCTTTGCTTTCTCCATTTTTTTTTTTTTTAAACTAGCACTTCTTAAATACCTCCCTCCCCCTCTCAAAAATGTACTATCACCATTAAAATGAATAATTATTGAATGCTTCTAGAGTACATCAACAATGTTCTATGCCTTACATTGTATCTCTTACATAAATTCCTACTATAATATATATATATATATATATATATATTAATAGGCAAAATTGAGAGAAAATCTAATTAGATTACGATTTTTAATTTTGCGCCACATATCCTATTTAATTTTTAATTTTGTGCCAGGTGAATTATTCAATGTAAAAATCAAAAAGTCTAAATCCAATTTAAAAGTAAATTGGATTTTAATTGGTATCTAATTTTTTCGTCATATGTCTATTTAAGTTTTTTATTTTGTGGCAAGTGAATTATTGGTTGCAAAAACCAAAAATTCTAAAACCAATTAAAAGAATAATGTTAGTGTGGATCTGGATGTGGGTAATGAACGCTTCCCTTGCATTACTCAACTTAAAAAAGATGCCCAACTCATAATGATATGCGCAGTAGTTTGCCATGAAATCGATGTGCGAAAGCGTGCCGTTGCATATCTTAATTAAGACTGTTTCCTTAATGTTTACCCCACTAAATTTTTTCAAAAGTCAAATTGGACTCTTGAACAAATTTGATCACGCCTCAATTAACAGAACTGGGGTAATATAACAACAATGATAAAAGTGAAATAAAAAACAAAAGAATTGAAGAGACTCACAAATTAATAGAGTAGTGCAAGATTTAAAATAAATGTAATAAAAGTCAAGCACTTACATGCATTTACTGAAAATGATAATAAAAAAAATAAAAAAAGTGAAATTTTCTAATATAATAACAATGATAAAAATCAAGTAGGAGGGTAAGATAATAAAGAAATGGTCATATAAATTGACAATTGTGATAATTTTACTAATTTTTAAGAAATAAATATAAAGCGACATCATAAAGAAAATTTTGATAATTTAAATTGGTTAAAATGGAACCCCTCCCCTCGCCTCTCATCCATCTCCAAACTCCCCCAATGGGAATTAACAATGAGGAGTTTCGAGGGCTAAGGCTTAAGATACCCCTTCAAATCCCCTGCAAACATTTCCTCATTCTCCTCTTAAAAAAACATTCAAAGTACTGAGGGGCAAGATTGAAAATAAAAATAATTGTGGCAAAGTATGTCATGTAAAAAAATTATGGCAAAGTGTGCGTATTTGTGTGTGATATTAGCATTATTATTTTTCTATACTACTCATAATAGATCACTTCAACAACAATAATCCTAAAATTACAATTTTTTTTTTTTTTTGTATACAATTTTTCACAATCACTTAATTAGTAAGTTGTAAATGGTAAACAATAAAGTAGTGTTATTAATAAGTTCAAATAACGTAAAAACTCAACTATAGTAAAATTTGTTCAAATAAATATTGTGTATATATGTAATATTTCTCATTTTAACCATTGTGAAATTTATTATAAAAAATGTTATGTATTTTTGAATTGCAGTGAGAAAGGTCAAAATGTTAAAAAGGCAAGATCAGTTGTACGCACAAAACTTTGAGTCTTAAGTAGGACCCATTGAAGTTTGTTTCAGTTATAAAATGACAAAAAAGCAATGTGTTACATGGACATAGGCGCTTTCATTAACAATAGAGAAACTTTCTTATTTATGTGTAGGGCAAAATTGAGATGAACGAAAATGAGAAGGGGCAAATTTCTTTGTAGGAAATTGTCCCCTCTCACCCCCGGGCTCTACCAGTGTCCGCATCCCCATTTCTCTACACCCTTCTCCTCTCCCTCCATCCAAATACTCTTTAGGTCCTAAGATTTCCCCTTGAGTAAATTATGGGTTACATTCTTAACACACATGACATGTACTATTTATGAGAGGAGGAAAAAAAAAAAAAAAAAAGAGATACACCCACATATATTATTTGAACCCCAGTTATTACACCTTTGTAACACAGACTTTAGTTTAATGTACCATAGGCATCAACCTGAAATAAACAAAGAACAAAAACAAACTTGAAGAAGTTGTGGCATTGTGATGGTAAGTTGGGAATGGTGAATGTGCATAAGAGGAGTGAACATCAAGTCACTATATTTCGGGAACACCAAATAATTACTCATCCTCACTCCTCTGGGCATTTGATTTTGTGGGCGTCAGACCCATGTTGAAGCAGCTACAAGGCTTTCAGATTGTGAGCCCCCAAAGCAAGAAATCCATTGGGCAATGCAATCAAACACCATCCTCTTTACTAGTCTCTTCTTAGCAGGAATTACACCCCTACTCTTTGGTTTGAACCCTGGTTCTATCTTGGGTTGCATCCCTAATGTCTTATTAAGTTTAGCTCCAACCTCAAAGTCCATCTTATTTAAACTAAGAAAGTGACAAGGGGTACAAGTTGTGAAAAGGTTATGGCTAAGAATACCTTAAAATAACTTAAATTAACTTTACTACTTGAATAATGAGAGTGCAACACGTTTTTTTACTTTTAGTGTGCGTCGTCGTATGACTTTCACTGCCGCTAATTTGGATTTTAATCATATGGGCGTCTCTAGCTAGGTACATGAACTAATGAACATGAGGTTCCCCCAAACATAGAAAAAAAAAAGCACCCTACGCCGTAACTTCCAATACTCACAATTTCTAAGTTTATGGAAAATGGTTTCTATACAAAGAATAGAACTTGCAAACGGAAATCACGTTTTTAAGTCCACCATCTTGTCTCCTAATAGTTTGAACAAATCAGATCAAGAATGGTTGAGATTGACTTACTTGAATATACGAATGGAGCCAATCAAATCTTACTTTATAACTATTGTCATTAATAATTCAACCAATGACGTAAAATTCTTATTACAAAAAATATGTCTTGTCCATTTCATATATATGCTAGTTCTAGACCGTCATATGTGCAGCGAATTGTATATTCTGACGTATGGCAAGACAACAATGGAACAAATTTGTAGGGTAAAAAGCACAAAAATTTACGGTATATGTATAGTAAACATCAATATCCCCACACACATACGTCTTCCATAAACCTCTAATAAAGCGCAATAAACCGATAACTACTCTAGTGTATAAACATAAATAACAAACAATAAAAGTAAAGCACAAGAGTAAGGGATGCAATCACAAAATAACACCAAGACGTGTTATCGAAGAGGAAACAGAAGAACTCGGCGAAAAACCTCTCCACTGCCCTCCAAGTAATAATCAATCAACTAGAAAATAAAGTTGGAGTACACGAATAACAAAACACCCTTTAAGCCTAATCTACCCCATGTACTTGAGCCCTCCAAACTCTCACTACCAACTGACATAACAAAGTTTTGTCTTCTCTAGCTCTTCAGATCACGCAATACATCCGATTGCATTCGCCAAGCTACACCGGCTTCTTTTGGAAAATCTCCAAAATTTCTCAAGCTCCAAAACACTCTCTACACTCTGAAAAATGTGTGGGTTATATTTGGGTACAAATCTCCTCTCAAGGTATGACAATGGGAGAGGGAATAAGAAAAAGCTAGAATGATTTCTCACTAAGGATGAGTAGCTCTCTCTCTAAAAGATGGGTGTGTGTGTGTGTTGTTGAAAACTTATCTAGGGTTTTTTCTCTAAAATGACATCTCATACTTTTGTGGGTAATGAAGGTATATATAGTATGGGTGAAGGGTAAGAAAGTTGCACTTAAAAATCCTCCAAGAAGAATGTTTCACGAGTACTTTGCGGGAAGGCCTTACCAAAGAGACACTCGTGAAATCCTCCAGACTGGCATGACTCTTCAGCTCCAACATGTGCTTCTCACATGGCTCTTTCGCAGGTTAGTTTCTCGCGAAATCCACTTGTTCTTCAATTCATGCTCGATTCTTCACTAACTTAATACTAAATACAATACAATAAAATCCTGCAAAATACAAGGAAATAAATTAAAGTAGTTACAACACTTTTTATCATGGAATAAACCTAACATAAAACATAGTTATAAATCACAGCTTTACAATCTCTCCCTTTGGCTATTCCATGACAAAATGCCCTATAACAGACTCTAGATTTAAACGTGAGTTTAGGAACAATGGTAAAACTCACTCACACCTAAATCTAAAACCTGTGATGAACTTGGAACATGTATACATGTAGCCTGAAACGCTTGCACAAAACACATTAGACTCTCAAGGTAAATCAAGTGATAGAAGGACAAGTACAATGTATCAAGTAAAAAGCGATCAAGTAAACAGCGATTAAGTAAATGTGATGTGAAATATATGAGCAACTTAATCATACACCAAAACAGTCATAAAGAAATGACTACAATGATCACATAGCAAAGTAAATGATCATCCGAACATACATTTAATGAAGTACAATAGCATAAGGATGTATGCATGTCCAACACATAAACAGGATGCGATGAGAGCAACAAAGCATAGATACTAAATGTAACTTAAATCACCATAAAACAACGAGAAAACAAGCAAAATGTAAAACAAAACAAAACAGGGTTTTCTAAAAAAAATGACGTCTTCTCCCCTTTAGTATATGCATCTCCCCTATGGTTTTCTCCCTCTATGAATATGCACGAGGTAGAATTTCTTCCCGTAAGAATGTGCACCTGAGTCATATAAAAATGACAGTACACACTGGTATACTCTCCCCCTTTTTGTCACTAATAGACAAAAAAATCAAGAGAAAGAAGGGAAAGAAAAGAAGACATGAACAAGGATAAGAGATGATACATGAGGGGTGCAAGATGAATGAGAAAATGAGACTCAAACGAAAGACAAAAACATTAATAAAAAAAAAAGTTACAAAGCATGAAATAAACATGATATGCTAAAGATGATGGAACAAAGTATAGACCACGGCATGACATAGACACAAGAACATGTTATATATGCTAAAAGGTCTAAAAGGACTTAACTAGCATGAGTGAATGCAAAACATGTCAAGTGTTAGAGTGTGTGAAGCAAAGGTGCATCTAATGTGCATCTAGTGTGCATGTGAGGTGCATGACCAATGCATAAGTAAGCATTCACGGGGCAAAGCGTGTAAAACACACAACCAATGATTTAAACATGATAAATATGCAAAATCATGGTAATCCCCAAAAATTGATATTCATCGAAGTCCAAAACAACGAGAAAATGCAATTTGGGCATTTTATCAAACACTTAGAGTACACACACTACACATGTATGTTAAATAATACATGAACATATGAAAATCTTGTCTAAATACATGTTCTTTTTGCCACAAGGGGCCAACATCCCTATCAAATCATCATTTAAAACAAAACACAATAGAAAAGATTAACAAAAATTAAGTCTTCCAACTCCCATTTGAGAAATTTCCAACTGTGAACATAAAACCTCCAAAAACATAATCTAAGGACCAAAATCAATGAAAAGAGTTAAAGATTACTTTGGAGATGTTTATGGAATGTAAAAACTTGAAATTAGTTGGGTTTTGATGTTGAGGCATTAAAATAGGGGTTTAGGAGAAGATGGGAGACGTTTAAAACAAATGTCCCACAAAATGCCCTTTAAAAAGCTGATCTGAAAATTTTCGCTAGTAATTTTGTTGGTAAGCTTTACTCGAGAAATTTACTCAAGCAATGGTCGCGAAACTCTCTGTCCAAAGTTGGGAAACTTGAGAATTAGATCATTTAACTCATGACTGAGCTTACACATGAAATAGGTCACGAAAACACCCAGAAAACATGTTTTTCACCCAAAAACAACTTAAAAAACTTTGAAAAACATGGGTGATACAAATCACTTCCAAAAGAAAACAAAAAGAACAAAAATATTTTTGATTTAATCCACATATGATTGAGCACACACACATCACATTTGAACACGTACAATCATACAAATGAAATAAGCATTCATTGAACAATAAACTTATATGTTGTGTGTGTGTATCAAGTGTGGAAAAGTCCTTAGTCCAGAGTGAAACTTCAATGATCAATTCAATCAAGTCATACACAACTAGTACTAAATCAAGTGGTCTATCTTAATTATAGAAATGAACATATATGACCTCCCACAAGAAAATGATTACATATCTTTGAAACTTTACTTCTGGCTTCTTTCAACTCATAGCTTTTGATCATTTATGAACAATACATCTCATTTTGAGATCGATGCTAGAAATTTTTGATATTTCAATTTTGAGAGTAAGCCTTTGACTTTTTGGGCACCAAACATTTCAATACAAGTCACTTTTCCTTTTTCCTAGCCAAATACTAGTATGTGCAACGGCTTTTGCAACTCATTATCTATCTTCGAGATTTAATATTTGTTGAACTATAAAGCAAAAACATAAAAAGTGTGGGAAGATATATAAGCACAAATCTATGCATGTATCAAAACTATCAAGACTATTGACTAATCATTCATGACAAGCTTGAAGATCGATTTACAACAATCACACATAGATGTCAAGATTTATCCCACAAAGATAAATGTGCATACAAGACAAGCTAAGCTCGTAAATGCACTATGCCATTAGTACAAAGGTACTAGGCCAAACTCACATGTGATATGTGCTCAAACATATACGATCAAACTTTTTGAATTTTTCACTTTTTATGTGGTTTTGGATTTTTACACACACTAAACAAAGACAATAAAGTAAGATCAAAATATCAAAAGGATTAGATCAAGAATCAAAAGAGCATAAACTTAACCATAGGAACCCTTTTTCATCTCAATAGAATGATTGTTTGGAATTAGTGTTTTATGAGAAGTGAGACGAATGTTGGAAGAATGAGAATCAGGGATGCATATAGACAAGGAGGTAAGAACATAAAAAACTTTCTTCAACAACTTACTATTTTTCCCAAAATCCGGTTTGGCTTTTATAGCACAACTTCCAAAAAGCTCAAGTTTCTATTTTCTTTTGATTCTTTTAAGAGCTTGAAACTTAGAGCAATGAAGTCTAAGATGACTAAAGGCGCCTCAATAGTGACAAAAAATGAGTTTAGGTCCACTAAGCTTTTTGGGAAGGGAACTAGCAACGTGGTTTTGTTCTCTCTTCAACTTAGGACATTGACGTCTTATGTGACCAATCACACCACAATGGTGGCAAGTTGAAACAAACTTAGATCCATCCAAAAACTTAGATTGAGACCTAAATGGAGGCTTTGGCATAAGAGTCTTTCTCTCCACTTTTTGATTTCTTTTGTGTGGAAGAATATACACCGATTTGTCTTTTGATGTAGAACACACAATAGGCATAAATCGAGTACCACAACATGATTGCAACAAATATTTTCATCATTTTAGCAATAATTTTAGCAATCAAACACTTGGCATGCATCTTAAGAGATTCATTTTCACATTTTAGCTCATCAACAAGTTGGTTAGACAAAACAAGTTTAGCATCCATGTCCACATTCAAACATTCAAACTCCTTTAGTTTTTCAAGAGAATGTTTAGCAAGTTTCTTATACTTTTCAACCAATTTGTTGGATTCATTGAGCTTAGCAATCAAATCATCCTTTGCAATCAAATCATCCTTTTCACAAATGAATTTGCTCAATTTCTCATGAAACTTGTTAGCCTTTTTCTTCAAAAGTTTGACATTTTGAATATTAACAACACCCATAGATTCATGTAACATGTCATCACAATTATGATGATTAACATTCATAGAGGCATTTTCACAAACACATGACATGTTACACTCAACAACATTCAAAACATTCATAGAAGGATACAAAGCACTATTCATGGCAAAACACACAATGGGTCAAGGATCATACTTAGGTAATGAAACCAAAACAAGTGCACCCGCTCTGATACCAATTGAAAGCTCGAATTTGTGTGAAAACATAAGAGTTTGTTTAGAGCCCTAATAAAAAATTATGGCTAGATTGCTTTTACTCTAACTTATCTAAGTGCGAAACAAGAGTAAATGAAGTGTAATAAATCGATAACTACTCTAGTGCATAAACATGAATAACAAATAATAAAAGTAAAGTACAAGAGTAAGGGAAGAGAGATACAACTACAAGATAACACCAAGACGTGTTATCGAAGAGGAAACCGAAGAACTCGGCGAAAAACTTCTCCACCGCCCTCCAAGTAGTAATTGATCCACTATAGAATAAAGCTGGAGTACACGAATAAAAAAAGTCCCTCCAAGCCAAGTCTACCCCGTGTACTTGAGCCCTCCAAGCTCATACAACCAACTGACTTAACAAAGCCTTATCTTTTCTAGCTCTTCGGATCACGCAATATGCCCGATTGCATCCACCAAACCTCACCGGCTTCTTTTGGCAAATCTCCAAAACTTCTCAAGCTCCAAAACACTCTCTACACTTTGAAAAGGTGTGGGTTGTGTTTGGATACAAATCTCCTCTCAGATATGACAATGATAGAGGGAAGGAGAAGAGACTAGAATGATTTTTCATTAAGAATGAGTAACTCTCTCTCTAAAAGATGGGTGTGTGTGTTGTTGAAAACCTATCTAGAGTTTTTCTCTCTGAAATGGCATCTCATACTTTTGTGGGTAATGAGGGTATATATAGTATAGATGAAGGGTAAGAAAGTCACACTTAAAAATCCTCTAGGTAGAATGTTTTGCGAGTACTTCGTGGGAATGCCTTACCCGCGAGACACTCGCGAAATCCTCCAGGCTAGCATGACTCTTTAGCTTCCAACATGTGCTTCTAACGTGGCTCTTTCACGGGTTAGCTTCTTGCGAGCTTCTCACAAAATCCACTTGTTCTTCAATTCATACTCGATTCTTTACCAATTTAATACTAAACTCAATATAATAAAATCCCACAAAATACAATGAAATAAATTAAAGCAGTTACATCATTTTGTCATGGAATAAAACCAACATAAACTATAGTTGTAAATCACAAATTCACAAATTCTAGCCAAATATTTGAAGCATTGGACATCGATGTCCATTTTCGTACCTGCATAATATCATCATCTAAAAGCACACATGATTATCGACAAATAGGGGTGTGCATGGGTCAAATTAGAGGATTTTTTCAACCTAACTTGACATTGTTTAGTTAAAAATCTACCAACTCTCAACCCAACCCATTGGGTCGGTGGGTTATTTATACATGGTTTATGCCTCATAAAAAAAATGACTTTCATTAATTATTTTGATAACTTTTTTCGGTAAATTATTACAATTTATATAATATTATATTTCAAATTTCCCAAGATAGTCAAAACCAAAATTAAAATAAAGATAATAAAATAAACTTTTATATATATATATATATATATATATATATATATAGTGAGTTAAGTTTGATAAAATAGGTTGAAAAAATAATCACCCCAAACACAACCCAATTCAAGTCTCAAAATAAAACTTTAATCCAACTCAACTCAAGTCAATTTTGTCGGATTAGTGAGTACAAGCCTTTAAGGCACGAATTGAGATCATGTGCAATACTCTAATGCAGTAGCAATTAATAGCTGAGATTAAAAGTTAGAAAAAGTAATTTTCAATCTCAACTATTAAATAAAAAAAGTATTTAAAAAAAGTAAATAGTTAAAGTTAAAAAGTTAAAAATGAAAAAAAAAAAATTAAAAGAAATGGGATAATTGGACCTGATCTCAATCCTCAACGCACATCCCTACTTACAAACATACGCGTAGTACCTACTCTCGGACCATATTGACTATTACGCAAAAACATGCAAGTTGTTATGCCTTGTTGGATTTTGTCTTATAAGGCTGATATAAAACTTAGGCTCCGTTTGGTTTGGGTGAAAATGATTTCAAGAAATCATTTTCACCCAGACCCCAGTGTTTGGAAGGCAAGTGAAAATAGCATTTTCCGGAAAATAAGCTTTAGTTGACCAGAATTTTCACCTTTGACCCGGAAGTGATTTTACGGTTTTAATTTCCCTTCAAATCACTTCCGGAAAAGAGAGAACCAGAGAAAGAACGAACCACCAGCGAGAGAGAGAGAGAGCGAGAGAGAGAACGAACCAACCCGAGCTCTGATCCACCACCACAGCCCATCGCCGGCGTCCACGATCTTTGACTTTGCCGGCGCCACGAACGAACAAACCCACGAACCCATGATCTTCGACTTCGCCTTCGCGCCACGAACTGATCTTCGACTTCACCGACGAACCCAGAGCCCAGATCACCACCGAAGACCGACCCACCAAAGATCGCACCCCACCGACGAACCCACGAGGCTTCGACCTTCGACCTTCGAACCATTGCCTTCGACGACCCAGACCCAGACCTTCGAACCATTGCCTTCGAACCATCGCTCTCTCTTCCTCGATCTCGTCGATGACTCCTTTTTTTTTTTTTTTTTTTAAGTTTGATTGTTGTTGTTGTTGTTGTGGTGGTGTTGTTGTTGCCGGAATTTTTTGTTGTTGTTGCCGGAATTTATTGCCGGAATTTGTTGTTGAATGGTAGGAAAATAGCATTTTCCTAATACAACCAAACACATAAAAATATTTTCCACAACAATTTTCATAATACACTCAAACACTTAAAAATATTTTCCTTTTCCGGAAAATAGCATTTTCGGAAAATAGGTATTTTCCAGAAAATATTTTACGGGAACCAAACGGAGCCTTAATGTAAATTATTACGTTACTTGTTTCTGGTTGGAACTTGGAAGGACTCAACAAGAATGAATGGACCACACACCTACAATTACAAAGCTGCCACTGATAATTTGCATTTTTTAAGAAAATATATATATAAGGTCAATTCAAACAAACTTTTAGTTTTCTACCATTCTCTATGAACAGAAATTGGAAGAGTTAAAGTTAATCAATGTTTTTATAGTTAGATTTTGTTTTTAAACAAATAAAGCTCAAATATAATAATATATTTCTTAATAAATTGCGATTTGTGAATATAAGACTCGATTATATATATATATATATATATATATATATATAGAGAGAGAGAGAGAGAGAGAGAGAGAGAGAGAGAGAGAGAGAGAGGTTTATCATTGAATTATCTGAAATTATGAATAAATAAAATATAAAATTATCATTTAATTTATAAATAATATAAATAGTCAATTTTTTAAATGAAAAAATATGAATAATTTTTTAACAATACAAGATTTTTAGGGTTGATAAATGAAAGTTGATTTAATTAATTAAGTCGAATAATATAATCACTGATGAGTCCAGAAAAATCATTAGGTCGTCCATTAATATGGACGAACTTGCATCATTAGTAGGCCATCAAAGATAACCGCTCAATACATTCAATAATGGCCATCAAAGGTCTTAAACTCTCATTAAGACAAAGAACGTTACAATCAAGGTAATAATCACCCTAATTTATGTACAACAACTACCTAAGTCACATATAAAAGGGACAATCTGTCTCACTAGCGAAGGTACGTCAAAAGCTACTACAAAACATTATCTAAATATGAAAAATATGAGTTGATACTAACTTAAGTATTGGAGGCTCCCCCACCGAGCACAACCCGGTGGTTTATTCGATCTATCTCTCCTTTATCTTGCAGGTCCTACGAGATCGTCTAATACTTTGGATTGGGCGAGGGACCCAAACTGACGACTTAGGCATCATCAATCACAATTGTGATTTCGTTTCATTATTAGTAATGAATAAGTTTGTAGACAAGTTTGAACTTGTTCAACGAAAAGTAAACGAAGCCTACACATATAAACTATCTTGATGATGAGAACTTATAATATTCAATTTGGCTCAATTACAATTAATAAAAGCCTGATAAATATTCAATAGAAAAAAAAAAGGCTCAATAACAATCTCAAACCGAACATAGAGACACACTTAAAAGTTAGGTCCATTTAGTTAGAGATACTAGTATCGTTGTTTAAATGTTGTGGAAATACGTACGAGTTAAAAAATGTTAGGAAAATACATGTTGTAGTGTTTAGACGCTGAAAACTGTTGTTTAAACACTTTTTTTTTTCTTTCTTTTTTGCTCAATAAGATAGAGAGCATAATATTAAGAGGGCCCAAAAGAGGCAAGAGGCAATAGAGGGGGAACCTGCCCATCAGCCTCCTTACAAAAGACCCAAGAGGGAATGGAGGAGATGGGTTGGGGTCCCCAAGTTGGACAATTCAATTGAGTTCTGCTATAGACAGCGAATTTATCACAATTCAATATTTTGTATAATGGCTGACATTGGCCTATCACCACCAAATGAAGAGGACGAAGGAAAAGGAGAGACCAAAGTGCATGACTATAATGGGAGGCCCTGACCAGTGCAATGCTAGAAGTCATTGCCCACAAGAACAAGGACGACACACAAGGTCAAAACATATTATATGGTAATTATAGGGAGGCAAAGGCAATGTTATTGAATCTATTGATGCATTGCATTGCAATGATGGGTATGGAAATGTGTTATTCTTTCTTCTTGCCATTTGTTGAATTGGGTGGTGGAAATGGCACCAACTTTGAGCTGCGGCTGAAATTTTTAGATATGGCCTTGGGGGCTTCAGAGGCAGAGGAACAACGAGAACGGAGGAGAGAGGCAATAGATTGGACAATCCAATCAAGCATCATTGTTTTAACTAACCTCCTCTTTGCTGGAATTACAGTTCTCCCATTCTTTGGTGTGAACTATGGCTTTGTCTAGGCTCTACTCATCCCATTCTGATCATCTGAGTTCATCTCCAACACCTTCTCTGGCTTTGTCATGAGCCTCCTGGCCCTGACTATTCCTTCACTTTGGTTCAGCTCCATAAGTAACCTCCTTCTTAAAAGAGTCCTAAAAGGAACAGTGTGTAAAACTCTTTCCCTCTTTTCCCCTGTCCTTCTCTTACTCTCAACTGCTGCGCTTTTATGTGCCAGTCGTTAGAATCTGTAGCTTTTCTGAGTTTTTGAGAATGAATATTGGGGACCTCTAAATGGAAGGAAAAAGAGGGTGATATGTGCAGAATTCAAATTAGCTTGGAAGCGAGCAGACAGTACCATGATTTTAATGTGGATAGGTGGGACAAACTAAATTTTTACGATTTATTCGATCTCTATGGAATATCTGCCTTAATATTCGTAGCTTGACTTTTTACCTTCGGATAATGGCAGATTATATTATAATGTTAAATTCCTACTTGCCGATTTTTGTTTTACATTGTATGTTTTACTGTGATATATAATTAAAAACAAAATTTGTTTTACACTTCCCATGTTTTTATTACTTGAAAACGTGACTTTAAATCACATTTTTAGTTACAAATCACAAATAAAAGTCACAAATCACAAATAGTGTAAACAAGTTTTCTGTTAAATTATCGATTTTCTTAAAATTTTAAACTATTAAAAAATGATAAATTTAATCATCTAACCATGTACTTCTAACATTTTTGTTATTTTTAAAATCTTTGATTCAGAGAATCACACTAACAATATAAGATTACTGTCTTTAATTCGTTAGGGACCAGAAAAGGGATGGAAAATAGAGGAATATGTGCAGAGATTCAAAGAGCTTGCGAGCAGAGTCAACAGACAGTATCAAGATTATAATGTTGATCGGGCCTACTGCCTAGGCAGCCAGAGGAAAATTTTTTCGATTTTTGGATCTTTATGCTACTGTATTGAGGCAAATAAATATGCAATGAGGCAAGATTTAGCCGGAATGCCTACCTTAATAGTTAATAATCGCAGCTTGACTTTTTACCTTCAAATGTTTAGGAGGTTTCCCCTGTCGGCCATATAGACTAATTGATGCTACTAGGGATGCTAGTTAATAATCGCAGCTTGACTTTTTACCTTCAAATGTTCGGCAATATAGACTAACTGATGCTACTAGGGATGTTCTACTATGGTTTACACCCACCAATAGCAATATGCTACATCAGCTTTTCACAAATGTTCTTCTTAAAAAAAATAGCAATATGCTACATCATGCTAACGAGTGCTCTTAGAGCACTCGTTAATAATTCATTTTAAAAAAATTTTTATACCACTTTTATGGGAAACGAAAAAAGCTTTTAAAATATTAATTATTTTTTTTTCATTTCTCATAAAAATTTTCTTTAAATGGATTATTTACCAGTACCCTAAGTGCACTCGTTAGCATTTCCCATAAATAAAACTTGCCATGCACAGTCATTCACTCCAATCAGACGAAGGAACTGGCAAACCAAAATCAAAATCCCATCATGCTTCCCTTATAACCATAGAACCACCAAACCTCAACCCATTGGAGACGCCACCAAAATCCGTCGAAGTATGGAAAAGAACTTTTCTTTTTTGGGTCACTAGCACTTGGCTTTGCATCGTCTAACACTTGGGTTTGCTTGAGAGCTTGTATAGTGGAAGATTAGAGAATCCAACAACAAAAATGGCCAAAAACAAAGGCTTGAGAACCATCAAACACAAAGCAACATCTCCAATAGATTTTGGCAATGCCTCTTGCAGGTTGAGGGTGTAAACTATGGATTATGTACCACATTCTTATTGGATTTAAACTCTACAAACTAATATGTCACCAATTATAAGAAATAATTCAAACACTCATTTATTATCTTGTTGAGCTCACACCAATCATATTGAATATCACATCAATTTGTAAGCTATATTTAATAAAACTTGTAGTACTTTTATATGTTTCTTCTTTTTGTAACAAGTGAGACATCAATTTGTAATATGATTTGTTCAAAAAGAATGTTTGTAGAATCACTAGCATCACTACTTCTAAAACGTCACCACTTGAATGCGAGCGCAACACGTGACCATAGAAGATTTTGTGTACATCTGCATCGTCGTTTGAATGGGATCATGAAATAACTATCATTGCCTGCCGTTTCTTTGGACTTTAATCTTATGGCATCTCTAGTACATGAACGACATGCCTTGGAGTTGGGTCTGCTAAATCCCGTCAAAGAAAAATACACCCCGCGTGGTGGGAACAATCTGTGTCCCACACTCACAATTTCTAACTCTATAGAACATGTTTGCTACACAGCAAAAAGAACTTGCAGCCGAAATCATTTTTTTTAAGCCTGTCGTCATGACTCCCAGTGGTTTTAAACAAACCAGACTGAAAAATGGTCGAGATTGATCCGCTTGAATAAGCGAAAGGAGCCAAGTTTCTTGACAAATTTGTAACCTATAGATTTTATTTATTAAAAAATATACGATAATTTGTCCCATAATAATTGCTCTTTAATCAATTCAATCAATTAGATGCTCTAATTCGTGATCCTTTTATCTGATACTTAAAATTGTCTTTTTATAGGTAAAGGTGTGCATGAGTTGAGTTAGGTCGAGTTTAAGGGTTTTCAATCTAACCTACCATGGTGGGTTAAAAAAACATCCAACTCATTATAGTGGTCCAACTCAACCCCCATGGATCTAGTTGAATCTATATATGGGTTGGACTTTTTTTTAATTACAATTATTATTATTAAATCGAGCATTAGAACAACACCATCGCTAAGAGAAAATTTATAACCAAATAATTCTAAGTATAATACCAAACCAACACAAACTATATGCGGAGAACTTAGAGTTTCAGTTTTATTTACGAAAATGGGCAAAAAAGTAAATTAAAAAAAAATTGTATAATATATTTTTAAATATATATTAAATATAGATGGGGAATTTTATAATCTAAACCCAACCCGATCTATTGTAAATTATATATATATATATATATATATATATAATAAATCACAATCCAACTCAACCTATCAACCCCTAAAATTCGACCAACCCAGTGGTTGAGTTCAATTGGGTTACTTATTTGTAGTATTCCTCGTACAAAAGACAACAATTGTCGATTTTATAATTATATGGCTAGTGGTAGGTTGTCATGTGCGCAGCTAATTGAATGTGATGTACAAAATATGAAAAGCAATATAGCATGACATACTCACATACCTGGATTCGTAGGGCAAAAGGCACAACACAATTTTTGTTTTTTGTTTAGATAAAAAGCATAACAATTGACAGCACATGTACATAAACATCAATGTCCCTGCCCTCACTTTCTGATTCTATGCCTATCCTCAACAACCCTTTTGGTTATTTTCCATAACGATAATTAATTACTTGCTTATAAAGCCTCCTATGTTAAAGACGCATGGAAAATAAATTTAAAAAGTAAGGGATCGATATTGAACTCAATAGAAGAGGAGGCAGACTATTTCATTATTTGCCAGCATTTCTCATGAGCGTGGTTTCTAGTCAGTGTAAAATTGTCAAATACAGAATCTACGTTATATCATGGACAGAGATAAAATTTAATTTGTGATCTTGTAATACATCAGAAGAATTATAATTTATTTATTTAAAAAAAAAAAACATAATAAAGTAGTAAAATAGCTGTGAAGGAACTAAGTCAGGGGTTCTACTATCCATGATTTGAAGCACTGGATATTGTTGTCCACTTTGGTACCAGCAGAGTCTCACTATCTAAAAGATTCACATAAGATTATGTGACCTAGCAACAAATTGACGCGTAGTTTACCTTTGGACCACCTTTGACTATCACAACAAATCCTAGTTGGATTTTGTCTTGTAAATTATTCTTCTCAACAAAAATTGTAAATTATTCTTCTCAACAAAAAGTGTACATTATTTTTGGAGAGGTAGGAACAGAGTCAAGTTTCTTCTGGGGGGCCAAAGCATCAAAAATTTTAACAATATTAAATTAATATATGAAAAAATAAAACTAACATCTATACAATATTAACAAAATATAAATAAAAGAAAATTTATAAAATAATGGTTACTTATAACTTATTACATTTCTAATCAATTAGCCTTTTAAATCACAGCAATTATCAAAGAATCCACTAAGTTTAATTGCATAATTAATATCGTAACAATTTTCCTTTCAATGTATAAAATATATCAAAGAATCCACTAGAAAATGTAATTTTGAAGTCTAGTTTGACTTTTGACACTATTCTTGACTTAAAATACTTATTTATTGAGTGTAGTACAACTATTTTATAAAGGAAATAGTATCAATCAGAAATTTTTTTTTTTTTTTTGAGAGAATATCAACCAGAAAGTTGTAACTCATATTTAACATTATTGTATGTCCAATATTATTCTTACTAGAAAAACTAATTAGTGTTGTTAACTAGTTTTCTTAAATAAATAAAAAAACAAATATTAAAAAAAAAAAAGGGGGGGGGGGGGGGGGGGGGATGACAAAAAATAAGAAGTAATCAAACAATCCTTAAGGTGGAACCAAGCAGCATGACATCACTCAAAATTGAAAGTCCTAAACTTTTAACTTAAATTTAGGTCTCAAACATCAATTAAGCAAACTATAATACCAAACATATACAAGTTAAGTACTCCTCCCCCTATATAATTTTGGTCAACCTTTAATTTGAAAGGGTTATTTTTCAATTGAATCCATAGGCCACAACTTTAATACAAACCACATATAGGTCAAAGTGATGACCATTTAAATTTGACAAGATAAAACTTATTAACCGATGTGATAATGAATACAATTGATGGACTTTTAGTTTTAAACACCACAAAAAATTAATATTTTATTTTATTTTATTTTTATATAGTAAATTTCATATTATTCTTAGAATCACTCTTTCTTTTTTAGATTCAATTTGGGGTACCAAATATTAACTTTTTTTGTATTTACTTTCAAATATATGTATATATATATATACCAAGAATTTTTTTTAAAGAAATTCTAGGGAGACCTTGGTCTACAAACAACTCCGTCCTTGTGAATAGGAACATAAAAGATAAATAAAAATTACCTCAAACATTAAAGGTGTAATTTTCAATACTGTCAAGTATTATCATATTCTTATTTATCATCTCTTTTTAATGACATTTAATATAATTGAAATTGATAAATATTATAATACTAAATGTTTGAAATGCACTGTACATGACATCGGTTAATTACCACCAAAAGAAGGGGAGGAAAACAAAGAAAAGATCAAACAGAGGCCTTGAAATAATTCCAGAAGACCAGTGCAACATTATATTTGGAAATATGTTACTCTTGTAACTTGCTGTTTGATGAATTGGGTGGTGGAAGTGGCACCAACTTTGAGCTGCTGCTGCTGGACTTTTCAGATAGGGCGGCCTTGGGGGCTTCAGAGGCAGAGGAACAAAGAGAACGGAGAAGAGAGGCAATAGATTTGACAATCGAATCAAGCATCATTGTTTTAACTAACCTCCTCTTTGCTGGAATTACAGTACTCCCACTCTTTGGTGTGAACCTTGACTCTGTCTTGGCTCGAATCGCTTTCTGATCATCTGAGTTCATCTCCACCACCTTCCCTGGCTTTGTCATGGGCCTCTTGGCTTTGACTCTGCCCTCACTTTGGTTCAGCTCCATCACCTTCTGCCTCCCTAGTTTTTCTCTACCTACCGTCTTAAAAAGAATTGTGTGTATAACTGTGTAAACCTCTCTCTCTCTCTCTTGCTCTCAAGTAGTTGTTGGAATCTTTAGCTTTTCTGAGTTTTTAAGAACAAATGTAGAGAGCAGTAAATGGAAGGATAAAAAGGGCGGTGTGTATAAAGAATTTTTTTTTTTTTTTTAATAGATTCTAGAGGATTTGAAATTTTTGCTTTTACACGTCATAATTACTCTTTTATCAGCCGACCAACCTAAATCTCTTATTCTAGGACAAAAAAATTATAGCAATTAGCTAAAATACATGATGCAGATAGAGGTTTTTATGTTTTGTTGAGAGTCTATAGAGATTCAAAATATCATGGGTGCAGACAATATCAAGATTTGAATGTGGATCAGGTCTAGCTAGGTGGGCCAAATGAAAATTCTACTTATTTATTTATTTTTTATTTTATTTTAAAAATACTAAGTATTTAACCCACACGAAGAGAGAGAAGAAAGTCTTAACACACACAGAAAGAAGGAAGAAGGTTTTAAAAAAACTGACAGTAATCTTAAATGAAAATTATACAATTGCATGTACCAATTTACAGTTGTATAGCCCTTGTCACTAGATCTGCATTGCTGGTGACTGGTGAGGTAAGGAATGGGCAAGTTTTAGTGGAAAGGAATATCTGCCTTAATATTCGTAGCTTGACTTTTTACCTTCAAATGGTTCTGAGGTTCCTCCACTTGGCAATATTTTTCATATTTTGTCTGCGCAGTAAAACTCAGTAGCTTGTTATTTATAAACTGTGTCATTTAATGATAGGGGATCAGCTTTTGAAAATGACAAGTTTTTAAGTATAGAATAGAATTTTAACCTATATTATCCGATTCAATTGCTCTTTATCACCATGTCAAGATACCGGTTAGTTTTTAGTGAGAGTTATACGAAAATTGAATTTCAAATCTCTTGTTTGATCACCACATACTATATACCAACTGAACTAAATGAAAGTCACAGAAAAGAGAAGTTTTTAATTCAACGCTCGAACAAAAAATTTACTCTGTTTTCAACAGCTTATTACTTTAATAGTTGCAGTACTGTCCAATTCCTCTGAATATAACAAGATAAATAAAGTTGAAAACATTTAAAAGTAAAATAAATTAAAGTTTGTTTAAGCTTTCGCATAATTGCAGTTTACTGAATAATTTCTCCTCTGGTCGCTACTTGCAAAATGCTTACTGTCCACATCCTCATTATTTGAAAAACTCTACAACAATTCTATATAACTTTCATGTCCGCACAAAAAAAAAAAAAAAAAAAAAAAAAAAAAAAAACCCTTATATATTTCTTCTGTCCATTTATATTTGATCTAAGAATCACTGAACCTCAAGAGCAGCATAAAGACTCACCGAGGCTTTTTTTTTTTTTTTCCGTATATTTCTTTGACTTGAAATTGTTCTAACAAGCGAATCTGGTTTTGCAAGTCCAAAATCGTGTGATATCTATAATAAAAAAAATGCTCACGGGAAATTTTCTTCAAGAATTTGATAGATCTAATGGTTACGTACTGTTCTTTATCTCGTTACCTATGGTGGCTTATCTGAGGAAATTAAAACAGAGAAAAAAAATGATAATTTCTGGATTAGTTGGAGGTAATTCGGGCCTCCTCAAGAGATAATTTTTGAACGATACTGTTGTTGATTTTATTCAATTCCATAGGGGGATTTACCCCCACAAAAAAAAAAAAATGTTAAAAGTACTGCAGGTTTTGCTACAAACTAATGTCACAATAAATGTGATTGGAAACATTTACAAATGAAAATTACGCAAAAAAAACTCCTCAGACTCTGCTAGAATCAGCCAAATAACAAACTAACGTTAACAAACTCAGTAACTTCAGCCTTCACGTTAGATACTGGTGGTCCCAACACAACAACTTGCTCCATATTTTATTTTTATCTTTTGCTCCAAACAAATTTGCTCCATTGTATCATATAACTTAAGGAGAAAATATATTAAAGTGGTGTTTTACGTGTAGTTGTACTAAATGAATGCTTTCTCCTTTTTAATTTTATTATTAATTTGTGCTAGTTATCGTTCTTTTAAGTTATAAAGAAATGCTATGTACATCATATTTAAAAAAAAAATACTTTTACAATAAATTGCATATTATTATTTTCTGTTTTAGTGGATAAGAAAATAATATCAGTGATAAAGTTCAATTTAAAACCAATAATAATTTGCCATCTAACTCCGCTTGTGGGATGTGAGGGATAAGGGTCGGGGTTCAAATCTTCATGAGAGAACTTCACATACATATACACTTAGATTAGAGTAAAGTATAATATCTATCTTACATAAAAAAAAATTAAAAAAAAAAGATTTGTTGTGAAAGTGCTGTAAAAATGTTGTAGACGTAACATTTTTCTAAATTATAGACTTATGTACACAACATTTTTAATTATAACACTTTCACAACAAATTTTAAGTGACATAATGTTATTTGTTATTACCTGTACACAAGGGAGAAAAGTTTAAAAATAATTACTCTGTTATCCGCTCTCTATTGTATTTCTTACCCCTCTCTAATGTAAAGAAGACAAAAAGCCCACAACAAAACTGTGCCACTTTGGTATAGTAGGCGTCAATCAAAATTTTATTCCTACTAGATACGTTGCATTTGACTGGTTTTTAACCATTATGAAACCAAGTGTTTAAATTGTCATCTTTTATAAAGTCCAGTTCTAATATGAAATTTTTTTAAAAAAAATTAATTTAAAAAAAAAAAATCAAAGGTGTAATTTGTCATTTGACACAAGAGGAAAATTCTGAAACTTTTTCTTTTTTAGAACTTACTTAAAAAACAAAAAGACCGTAGAAATGCAACAGTGTGAAAGGAAAAGATAGGCAATGTTTTCCTAGATTTCATATCCGCTGTGCTCGACATCCGCAACAATCATAAAATTATTGATTAGAATCTTCTCGGCATTACCCAATGGCAGTTCCAGAACCAGAATGGACATGGAAAAACGAAGCAAAGAATTATTCATAATTGTCATTAGTTAGAGGTCCCACATGACATCAGTAATGAGTGAGAGTTGCCACTGAAACTTCTACTTTTGAATCCTTCCAACTGGAAAGCAAAGACCTTTCATAGAGTATCACCATCTAATAGATACATAAGAGATTTAGATAGATCATACGATAAAAATTGATATAATTCACTTTCTGACAAACTATATTACAGATAATTACGATTCAGATACTAGTCTTTGTCATGTTAGATTTTGTTCTCTAAGCTGGAGTCCCTTAATTTTGATTCTTATAATCATACCCTTTCATTTTCACACGTCCCACCTTTCAGTATCTCGCTTGTATGTGCCCAGTGAATTTATAGTATTATGCATTGAACATTTCATCTTGGGTGCAGCGAAGTACCAGAAGTAAGTTCTTCTCAAAAATAAAAAATAAATCAATTAATAAAAAGAAATACTAGAAGTCAGTCAAGCTCATAGGAATAAGTTTGTGAGAAGTTATAAAAGGAAAAAGTTAAAATACTTTAAAGATATTGATTTAGAAAAAATTTTAAAAAATTTATTACAAAAAAATATACAGTAATTAATTTTTTAACAACATGATACCTTCAAAAAATGCCCTAAAGGCATCCAGTTAAAATATCCTCAAAGTGAGTCATACTAATTAAATTTAAAGTGAGACACTCTCTTTATGTGGGAGAAGATAATACACATTTATTATACTTCCAGAATAGTATTCTATAATTTTCTTAAGTTTGAGTTATATAGTTTGGACTTACAACAATGTAAACCAAATTATTAGTAAGATTTGTTGAATTTTGAACAAAGTATTACCATTCATTCAAACCAATATATAGTTATGATAAGAGTATTACCATTCATTCAAATTGTAGCAATTTCATACAAAAATATTTAATGCCTATATTATATTTTTATATAGAAAAAGACATGCATTCTTTAGGGTAGTTGAGTCTTTTTATTTTTAGAAAAAAGTTGAGACTTATATGATAAAAACAAAAAGTTTAAAAAAATTACATACTTATATATATATATATATATTTTTTTTTTTTTTTTTCTTTTTGAGAAACAATTACATACTTATATATTATGTAGTATACTGCTCGTATTTTACTAAAGATAATGTTTTCTCTAAACCCGCGGTTCAAATAATCATCTATATATAATTCAATCATGTGACTTTAGTCATCCAACCTATTAACTAATCATAGTTATGAATATCAAATAGAGAAAACGTTCTGTCCGGAACTAGTAGAAAAGGGACTATTTACGCCACCAATCAGGAGCTGCCACATCAGATACACATTGAGGCCTCAGTACACTCTATCACACAGGATTGTAGCTCAAACAAAACCAAAATCACCAAACACGTTATGTTCAGAAGAAGCCCTTACCTGGAGAAAACAGAGTCTGGTGCCAACGCCTCCTCTCCTCTAAGTCTGACCAACGGAGTTCCTCCCCGCCGCTGGAGCCGCCACAGCGTCGATCTGAGCCGGCGCCCACGCACAAAATACTGCGGTTTGTTCCTATTTCCCCTTATTGTTTGATTAGTTATCTCCCCAATATTTAGGTTTTGAAATTTTGATGGGTTTGGGTTATTTTTTGGATATCAATCTATTCATATTGGTATAATAAAAAAGTTGAGCTTCCTTTCTTCCTGCTGTCAATTAGAACTGCAATCTGTTACAAGAAAGCCATACACAAATGATAAGTAACTAGCTACCATTGATCTGACAAACTGTCAGTTTTATCTAATCAACTAAAAGGAAAACAATTTCATGTCACTCCCAATGGTGCAAGATTTAAGTTTTAGAAGTACAAATATTGCAGAACAGGATAATACTACAGCACAACAAAAGTATAATGAAACCCATGTGAAATTTGCCCACTAAAATATCCTTTAGCAAATGTATAAATGTGAAACTTATAGAGATTTTGATTTTGGTTTTAGTTCTTGACAATGGATACCTCTGATTCCTAACATTACAACTACCGTATCCAAACATAAAAGGGGAATCTAAATATGAAATCAAGAATTTTTCCTTTATAAGTTGGATACAAATACAAATATACAATCTGATAAACTTTGACTGAAATTAGTAACACTTATTTTATTTTTAAATGTTACCATATCCTTATTGAGATGTATCAAAGCTACTATTCAACTGTTGAAGCTCTTTTTCTTTGTCTTTTTGGTTGATGAGCTTGATTGTTCTCGTTGTTCGTAGCTAGGATTTTGTGTTTCTGAATTTTCTGAACTATATATAGTAATACTATTGGATTATAAACCTCATTGGATATCTTTTTTTTTCTTTCTTTCTTGTTTTTGAAAGGTGGTAGTCCTTTCTATTATGTTATCAAAAGGCTTATTGTTCAGATGATATTGAATTTCCTTGTACAAATTTTTTCAACTTGGATTAGTGCCTACCATTTATTTTTTAAGTACTTATTATGGTTGAATTTGTGCTTTTTCTTAATTCAAGATATTTTCTTAACTCTATTTATTTATGGCTGAGACTAGCTTGACCTATTTATTTATGATGTATTTGATTTGTTTTACTTAGTGTAAATTGTTTTGTAATGGATGATTTTGTTATTTATTCTAATTTGTATTTGTCCTTCATCTTTAGGATTCTTTGCCAACTACGTCGTATCCTTCTACATCATCATCTACTATGCATATACATCCTAACCGGTCATCATTTATGGTATGACCACTTACTGTTTAATTAGAATATATTGAATTTTTTTTTTTTAACTGTGCTCATTCTTTTTTTTTTTTTTTTTTTGGTTGTACGTTCTTTTATGTAGGATCTATTACAACAATTCCAAGAAAGCTAATGTTCAAACAAGTTTTGTGACCAAGAGAATGCATTTGGAAGCAAATATTTTTTGCTATACAATATTTTAATTGTGGTAGTTAGAAGTTAGAACCATCTTCTTATAGTTTGAATTGAGACAAGTTTTATTTTAAGATGTATCTTCAGTCATATGATTCTCTTTTTGTATTTTGAATCATTACATGTTTTATTTCAGGTGAATATATTGTCAATTATAAACTTTTATAAAAAAATTATGACAGGTTCTATTTCAAATGTATTTGTAAGCTTATGATTCTCTTTTTGTATTTTGAATCAAGAGAGGTTTTATTTCAGATGAATGTATTGTCAATTAGAAACTTAAAAAAAAAAAATGTGACAGGTTTTATATCAAATGTATGTGTAATCTTATGATTCTTTTTTTGTATTCTGAATCATGACAGGTTTTATTTCAGGTCAATGTATTGTCAATTAGGAACTTCTGTTGCAAATTGTGATAGGTTTTATTGTCAATTAGAAACTCTGCTTTCAAAAAACAAATTTGGGGGTATATGTCATTATCCTATGAAGCAAGAGCAAAAAAATGCATATATAATTTTTTTTTTTTTTTTGGTCTTATATAGATTCATTCAATCATGTTTTTTACATTTTGTTTGAGAAACAAGGGTATCCATGAAAGATTATTTTGAATGCTTTAAAACTTACAAAATAAAACGTAATGCATTTATTTCATTGATTGAACAATGTCATACATTTAAACCATTTAAGTACTGATTTGATCAAACATAGATATTATGGAATCACGGTAAAATCAACAAATTTAGCTCTTAGCTCTAGCTAAAGATGCAAAACTGTGTGCAGCTGTGCAAAAGAATGATTAACCTTTTCAATATAACTGTGTTTTAAGCATACAAAGCTCATATGATGCATATAAAGTACCTTCCTTAATCAGTATAGGGAACAATGAGAGTGGGTGATACATAAAGAATATAAGCAGCTTTAGCAATAAAAGACAGAGCAAGCAATCAACTGGGTTGCATACAATAATGAGAGTGGTTGATACATATGGAACTTTCACTTTATATTGTGAGTGTTAATGTTAATTGTAAACTGTTAAATATGTACATTTTAGTTAAAAATCTAGTGGCATAAACTAATCATGCCCAAGCAATCAAGTGATCATTTCATTTAACCCCTATATCACATGGGTCTACTTGCAATTCCATAAAGTATTCCATGTATGTTAGCCGTAGCCATTGACCAAGTCATTTTTACTGTTCTTCACTGATATTCTTCTAAACTAAACCTAACCATTCTAACTGTTCTTCATTGATATTCTTCTAAAAAAGGAGCATCATCATAGATAATTAGATTCTTGTAAGGCACGAATAATCCAGGAAGCTGCAGAATTTTGTGCTTCCTTTACTCTTGACTTTTCATCTCCCTCTATATATAAAATACCATCTACTGTTGGTATTTGAACTGATGAAACATATTTCTTGTTGTGTGGTGGACCCTCATGCTTCTCAAGGTTGCAAGTTATAGTAAAAGTACATTCAGATTCAATATCTTACAATATAGATATGAAAGTGAGAATTTGAAAAAACACTGAATACTTGAGAAGAAGAAAAGCATGAAAATTTTATATCCAACATAGGTGGTGGTTTAACGGTACACACATGGAGAAGATTAAAAAAAGCATTTCATTGCAAGATTAAAAACTGCAATGAACGTGTGAGTGCCCACAAGCCAATAGAACAAACTACAAAGCCTACTAGTTTATGTTCATTTGACATGCCATAGAGATTAGTATTCCTAGAGAAATTATAAAGTCTTCTGGTGGTCCACGTCACTTGTTCACCATTCCACTAAAAAACTTCCACTTGTTTAAAATTGCTGAGTTAGTAATTAATTTCTGTTTAAAAAAATTTTCTAACTAATAATTTTAAACAGATGGAAGTTTTTTAGTGGAATGGTGGACCACATCACTTGTCCACCATGTGAATCTTATAATTTCTCATATTCTTGGTTCCATTCATTGTGAACCCAGTAATCAAGCTCTTCAACACATTCCATGCCATCCTTATGAAATTCTAAATCATAAACTATGGCCTATGGGAGAGAGATGAGGGATGGAGGGGGAGAGAGAATACAAAAGGCTTGATTGTGGTTCAACTCACAAAACTAACAGGCTCATCATCAAATAATTCAGAACACACACACATACTCTCTATTGCTTCACTGCTCATAATAAAGAAGCTCGTACCTATAAATAGGCTTAGGCCATTTTTTCTTGCCACAAAGCTCATGTAACTTCTGCTTTGCTCCACCAATCTCAAATGACTTATTGAGTCCAAAAGAAAATTCTAACCTCCCAACATTAGTGGGCATAGATTCCGATAACTTGAGCAAAGCTTGCTTTGCTGCATTAAGCTTTGCAGTTTCCTTCTTCTCAGAAGAACCTGAGGCGATAAACTTACCATCGACATATACAGTTGCAACATTCTTTTCCCCATTCTTCCAATACTTAATATCAACTTGCTTCCCTTGCTTCTGACTCAACTCAAACAACATCGTGACAGGCATGAGCCATAGGAGTCCCTCTAACTCTGCTTTCAAAAGTGATAGGTTGGAAACTACAATCACTAAATGGTGTATAACAGACTCTATAAAATGATAAATAATAATTTATCAAAAAATCATATTATGTAAATTAGACTGATTTCAAGTAGTGAACTAAAGAACAGGAATACATCTCCGGATTTAGAAATTCATCAATTTGTTTATTCATAATATATAATTTATTCATGTAAGAACTTGAAATACTAACAAGATTCTCATAATAGACAAATCAGATTTGTTTAGGGTTGAACTTAGCCACTTCGGAATCCAATCAAAACGCACCAAGGTACCAAAATACAGCAAAACCCATACCAAAGCAAGTGATTAACATCCAAAAAACCTAACCCAAAGCCATAAATATTTCGAAATTCATATTGGGTAAAAGAACAAATCATGAAAAAACAAACCTTGAGGTTGCGACACCCCGATCACGGTGGCTCCGGCCCATTTTCCAGGTTCTAGCAGAGATTCCGGTGGAGGCGTGGAGATTCGGTGCTAAGAAGAGGCGGGGAGGAGCTCCGTTGGTCAGACTCAGAGGAAAGGAGGAGTTGGCACCAGACTCTGTTTTCTCCAGGTTAGGACTTCTTCTGAACAGAACGTGTTTGGTGATTTTGGTTTTGTTTGAGCTACAATCCTATGTGATAGAGTGTACTGAAGCCTCAGTGTGTATTTGACGTGGCAGCTCCTGATTGGTGGCGTAAATTGCCCATTTTCTGTCAGCTCCGGACAGAACGTTTTCTCTATCAAATAAGTTAAGTTATAAAAAATATACATGGATGTTTATTTGCATTGATTACATAATAAGCAGAATGAACTTTCTTCCATGCTAATATAAATAAAAAACAGTTATTTTAATGACACAATTTTTGTCATAATTTACTGGAGTGGTGTGAGTGGTAAATAATCACTTTTATATGGATTTATCATTTTTTTTTCATTATTCACCATTAAGTCATTAACTACTTCAATAAATTGATACAAATGTTATAAGAAAAGTTGTATTTCTGAATTTTCTCTATTAAAAAAACTAGGTTTTTTACCTACCATGCATTTTTATTTATTCCTGTTATAACGTCAGGGGAAAGCACGAGTTTAATCCTACAGCCTCTAAATGAAAATAGAGTTCAGGTTATTTCAACTGGTGCCATTATCCTGATGCATGCATTGACAATTTGGACAACTAGAATTATATTCATTCCCCTTCGGCTCAGCTGGAACTTGGAAATGAAAGGGCAAGACAGAGTGAGTCTTTCTTTCCAGTAATACAATACATGTTACGATTTCTTTTGACATGATGTGCTGCGATTTTTAGTCAATACTAGACTTTTGCTAGCCGAGGACTGTTTCAATCTCTACCACAAAACTGAGGCCCTAGCTCGTTCTAGGATGGTTTCTTTAGGTTTCACACGGAAAATTATTGTGTACTCTCGGAGTACCATAAATGTGTACTTCCTCTTCTCACATGAATGGTGGATTCCACTAATTAAATTCATGGTGAGACCCACTATTTATGTGAGAGGGTGGAGTATGCATTTATGATACTTCGAGAGTATTTAATAATTTTCCGTTTCACACATCCCTAGTAAGATATTTCCATGTTGCACCAACCGGTTTTGTATTGTTTCTATCACATCTTTCCTAATCATATCAAACGGTTTTCATTTTCTGTCTCCTTAAGGTGTAATTGTCACAATTCCACCATATTGCTATTTATTTAATATGAAAGATAAAACATACCAAGATACAAATGAAATCTCTTTTTCATTGTTTCTTTGCTAAGGGTATACTTTAGCAAAAACTGAAAGTATACTTTAGCACACTTTAAACAAAATGTTTTCAATAAAAAACTAAATAAGTTATTCTTAAATAGACATTAAGCAAGTATGTGTTGGGGTTATTTGTGTTCCTTATCACTAGTCAGAATAACAACCGCCAAAAAATTGATATGTTCACATTGATGGAAGTAGACATTTTGATTGTTTTAGGTTCCAAAATCAGAAGGAACTCAAAATTGATTGATTGAAAAATGTCAAAATCACATTAAAAATTAAAAAAAAAACAAGATGTGTACTCTAGGTTTAAGTGTAGATCAATATGGAACTCTGGCTCTAAGTTTCAATCAGCACTCAAAGCCCTAAACTGTCATCAACACTTCCCTCTTTGACTGCGAATGTTATAACCGTTTTGCGATTTCTCTAATTTTAAAACTTTATCCTATCAAGATTTGACTTGTTATTCCGAAAAAAGCCTTGGAAAGTTTGAGTCTCACTCAAACTCATCAATTAACAAAGGCTTTATCCCTCTCTATAAATAAAGTAGGGGTGTAAAATTCAAAGCAAGCAATATTCCTTTATTCAGCACATGAATGAACCCTCAATTGCTTGAATTCTTTACTCTCCAAGCCTTAAATCATCCAAAATATCTTCCCAAATTATTCTAAACACAAAAATTTCTAGTTAGGATTATCCATCCAAACCTAAACCGATCATCAAGCCTTGAGCATGCAAGTGGTATTTCTCGACCTTTTAGTTGTTTCATCTCTGATTACTATATTAATCAATCGAATCATGTTTGTCTTTAATGATATGGGTTAAATTAAGGTTAAGCATGATGGATTTTGGATTTAGCGTTTAAATCTTCACATGTGGTTTATATGCTCAAAACTTTTTTTTTTAAAATAAAAAAACCCTAGATATATTGTTTTTTATATGAAGAACATGCCTTTTTTGCCATATTTAAATGAATGGATTGCATGACACGATGGGAGCCACCATACTCTAGAAGATCAATTGAACTGGGCAAGGTGGGTGCCTATTAGGGGTGGCAAAATCAACCCAAACCCATTTGTCCACCCAAACCCACCCACTTAAAAGAGGCCCAAACCCACCCAATTATTAGTTGGGTTAAATGGGTATTAACCCAATTAAACCCAATTAACACTAATGTTTATTGGGTTTTAATTGGGTACCCAATTAGACCCAATTATGATCCAAGTACCATTTCTACAAATCACCCAACTCCCAAACCACTAAAATTACCAAAATACCCTCTCAACCTAAAAAATGACCAAAATAACCTATAAACCTAAAAATGACCAAAATAACCCTAAAACCTACAAAATGACCAAAATACCCCCAAAACCCAAAAAATGACCAAAATACCTCTCGAAGCCTAAAAAATTACCAAAATATCCCGAAGCCTAAAAAATTACCAAAATACCCCAAAACCTAAAAATTACCAAAATACCCCTGAAACATTAAATAAAATGACCAAAATACCCCCGAAACCTAAAAATGACCAAAATACCCCTAAAACCCAAAAAATGACCAAAATACCTCCGAAACCTAAAAATGACCAAAATACCCCTAAAATCCAAAAAATGACCAAATTACCCCCGAAACCCAAAAAATGACCAAAATACCCTCAAAACCTAAAAATAACCAAAATACCCCCGAAACCCAAAAAATACCAAAATGTCATTAAAACCCAAAAAAAGACCAAAATACCCTTGAAACTTAAAAATGACCAAAATACGCCCTAAAACCCAAAAAATGACGAAAATACCCCTAAAACCCAAAAAATGACCAAAATACCCCTAAAATCCAAAAAATGACCAAAATACCTCCGAAACCTAAAAATGACCAAAATACCTCCAAAGCCTAAAAAATGACCAAAATAACCCCAGAGCCTAAAAAATAACCAAAATAACCCTAAAATCTAAAAAATGACCAAAATACCCCCGAAACCTAAAAAATGACCAAAATACCCCCGAAACCTAAAAAATGACCAAAATACCCCCGAAACCTAAAAAATGACTAAAATACACTCGAAACCTAAAAAATGGCCAAAATAACCCCAAAGCCTAAAAATTGATCAAAATAACCTAGAAACCTAAAAATGACCAAAATAACCCTGGAACCTAAAAATAACCAAAATAACCCCGAAGTCTAAAAATTGACAAAAATAACCCCGAAACCTAAAAATGACCAAAATACCCCCCTAAAACTATAAAATGACCAAAATACCCCATAAACCTAAAAAGTGACCAATATACCCCTGAAACCTAAAAAATGACCAAAATACCCTCAAACCTCTAAAGTGACAAAAATACCTGTAAACCTTTGAAATGACCCAAATAAACCCAAAACCTCTAAAATGGCCACAAACAACGTGAAACCTCTAAAATTACCAAAAATACCTTGAAACCTCTAAAATGACCAAAATACCTCTAAACCTATAAAACGACCAAAATACCCCTTAAAATATCTAAAATGACCAACATACAACTAATCCTGTAAGATGAACAAAATACACTTGAAGCCTCTAAAATCACCAAAATAGGGGTTTGGGGTATCTTAGTCATTTTTTAGGTTTAGGGGTTATTTTGGTCATTTTTTATGTTTAGGGAGTATTTTAGTCATTTTTTAGTTTTACGGGGGATTTTGGTAATTTTTTAAGTTTAGGGTGTATTTTTATCGACTTACATGTTTAAGGGGCCTTTTTGTCATTTTTTAGGTTTCGAGGATATTTTGGTCATTTTAAGGTTTAGGGGTTATTTTGGTCGTATTTAGGGTTTAGGGGTATTTTGGTCATTTTTTAGGTTTCAAGGGGTATTTCAGTTAATTTTTAGGTTTCAAAGGTATATCGATCATTTTTTAGGTTTAGGGGGTATTTTGGTCATTTTTAGGTTTCTAGGTTATTTTGGTCAATTTTTAGGCTTTGTGGTTATTTTGGCCATTTTAAAGGTTTTGTGGTTATTTTAGTCAATTTTTAAGCGTCGTGGTTATTTTGGCCATTTTTAATGTTTTGGGGGTATTTTGATCATTTTTAGTTTTCAGGGTTATTTTGGTCAATTTTTAGGCTTCAAGGTTATTTTGGCCATTTTTTAGGTTTCAGAGGTATTTTATTAATTTTTTAGGTTTTGGAGGTATTTTAGACATTTTTTGGGTTTATGGGGTATTTTGGTCATTTTTAGGTTTTTGGGGGTATTTTGGTCATTTTTTGGGTTTTGGGGGTATTTTGCTCCTTTTTTTGTGTTTCGGGGATATTTTGGTCATTTTATGGGTTTTGGAGGTATTTTGGTAATTTTTAGGTTTCAGGAGTATTTTGGTCATTTTTTGGGTTCTAGGGGTATTTTGGTAATTTTTAGGTTTCGGAGATATTTTGGTCATTTTTTAGGTTCTAGGGGGTATTTTGATCATTTTTTGGGTTTTGGAGTATTTTGGTCATTTTTTAGGTTTCATGGGTATTTTTGTCATTTTTGGGTTTTGGAGGGTATTTTGGTAATTTTAAGGTTTTGGGGGTATTTTGGTCATTTTTTAGGTTTCAGGGGGTATTTTGGTCATTTTTAGGTTTTGAGGGTATTTTGGTAATTTTTGAGTTTCGAGGGTATTTTGGTAATTTTTTAGTTTCGGGAGTATTTTGATCATTTTTTGGATTCGGGGGTATTTTGGTAATTTTATGGGTTTTGGGAGTATTTTGGTCATTTTTTGGGTTTCAGGGGTATTTTGGCTATTTTTGAGTTTCAGGGGGTATTTTGGTCATTTTTGGGTTTCGGGGGATATTTTGGTCATTTTTTGGGCTTTGGGAGTATTTTGGTCATTTTCTGGGTTTCGGTGGTATTTTGGTTATTTTTTTGGATTTTGAGGGTATTTTGGTAATTTTCATGTTTTGAGGGTATTTTGGTCATTTTTGAGGATTTTAGAGTACTTTGGTCATTTTCACTTTAGTGTCATTTTGGTAATTTTGATAATTGGGTGGGTTGGGGTTTACCCATAATAATTGGGTTGGGTTGGATTTGGGTTAGAAGCAATTTGTTAAATGGGTTTTAAATGGGTAAATAGGTTTTATATACCCAACCCAATTATGCCAACCCCAAACCCACCCAAACCAGCCCATTTGCCACCCCTAGTGCCTATTATCTGGGTGCCTATTATCTAACACCTTCACTAATTTAGCAATTGATACTTAAATCAATGGTTGTTAAACTAGGTCTTATGTTGTAATTATCACCTTTTGGAATTTAACTATAAAATCAAAAGCTATGTAATTTTTATACTGTATCTAGGAATCAAGCTTTGTAATTATTATTATTTTTTCTATCAAATGTTTAAATTATATTATTTAATTGATGAAAATGTTTTTTTCAATATGGATATTGTATTTTTTTATAATAATTAATATAAATGGTTATTCCAAATCTACAAGTATACAACTCTCAATTTAATTTAAAAAGTCAAATATCGTCAGTCAGACCATGCATTTTGAGAGGTAATAAACACAACCTCGCCCCGATAACATGAGTTTGGTCAAAAACAAAACTAACTCAAGGTGTTGGTATCTCACATTTATTCAATTAATTTAGCTTATATACAATTTAAAAAATATATATATATATATATATATATATAATTTAAAAATAAAAAAACCTTCTAAGTGCAATTGTATGTCCAACTTATTTTTTAAGTTCCAAGGGTCGTAGTTCTCGGTCAAGCCCAGTTGAATTAGATTTGCCCGGATTAAGCCTTCTGGACCTATTGGTTCGAAATCGATGGAGATTTTCCTCTTCCAATTGCCCCTAGCTTTTGCAATGCCAAGCTGAGTGAAGCTTGTTGGTTTGCTTGGGAAATGTTTCCCTACCCCAGTAGTTGGAAAATGAAAATCCCTTCTTTTCCAATGAGACCCTATACTTGGCCAGGTACACTTGAGTTGTGATGGCCGTTGTGATTGCTATGGCTTGATTTGGGAAAATGCTGAGACCACCAAAAATGGCACAACTTTGTGCTATAACTCGCCATGTGAGGAGTTGTAATTGGTGAAGGTGTGTCTCCACATGGCCTACAGATTCTCCTTCACTAGTCACAACTCGCCACGTGGCGAGTTGTAGCACAAAGTTGTGCCATTTTTTATGGTCCTAACACAATTCCTTGATATGTCAAGTAAAATTGTCCTAACCCAACATCATATCCCCATCATCCATTAAATAAAATGAAATTTTAAAAACTAAAAATAAAGCTTCTTGTCAAAAAATAAATAATAATAATAATAATAATAATCTACTAATTAAATATACAAAAAGAGTCAATACGCTTATTTACAGTAATTTTGGTTTATTCAAGTGTTGTGCCAAAATGACATATTTGGGTGAGAAACTTTAAACGGTGCGTTTTGCCGAGAACAATTTTTTTTCAACCCACTGAGGCGATGAGGGAGAGAGAAAGGAGCAGAGAGTCAGTGAGAGAGAGACTAGGGAAATCACTAGGCCTCTCCCCGTCATGTTGTGTTACAGACTTTCTCTGTTAAGGGAAAAAGTTGATTTCTTTCTCATATTCTTTGCTTATTTGATTGAATTTTTGGATTTTTATGAGTTTTTCCTTGTTGGTTGCTTTGCTTTCAGTGCTGGATCATGAAGATTTTGGGTTTGCGGACACAAATGGAGGAATAGAAGGACGCTTTTTGGGGCTTATAAGAGTCTGTCAGAGTGATTTCCAAGCTCAAGCAGGTCTTCTATAATCTTTTTTATTCTTATAATCTAAATTTCTGACTTTATCTGTGTTTGAAATAGCTTTGTAAAAGTCAATTTCTTTTTGGGTTTGTCTCATATTTTACATACCCAGTTGAGTTTGGCCTTGTGGGTCTTCTTTATTTGGATAAATTTCCTGTTTGTTGATATGAATTCCCCAAAGTTTGTTAGGATGGCTTCTACCAGTCAAATTCGGCTTCTACATGACTTGTGCTGTCAAATTGAGAGATGAGGGAAGGAAACCGATGAAAATTGATATTCACCCAAAAAAGGAGAGAGGGATTAAGAATATAAATTTAAGATTTAGAGCAACTACAAAGTAACTTTATTCATGTTGTACGTCTCACAATCTTGATTTGAGTTTCTAGATTACAGGTGCAGCAAATTCAAGCACACAAAGAAGAAGGATATATAGCTTCATCATTAGCTTAAAGGAGCAAATGATTTTGTGAGTATATAATAATTTCATCTGCTATGAATAACAATAAAAGTGAATAACTTCATTTCAATAGATTCATAACTATATTGTAGGAATGAAAAGCAAAAGGGAATTTAACTTATGTTCATTTAGGAATTTTGGTGATGCAGAGCACATATTGATAAGGGGCATTATTGAAAATTGAGGTTCAATTGATATACAAATAATTTGCATTTTATATTTTCATATATCTCTGCGATGATATATTGCTTTGTCATGTATTTTTATTTGTCTCATATAGACTCTCATCATCGGAAGGTTGGGTTGTCATAACACGCTTGCTCTTATGTTTTAGCATAAAGCAATGTTAGGAGCATTCAAGTTCTGTTTTGATTTACATTATAAGGATTCTTTACATACCCCCATAGGAGATGTACATGTACTGACCAAAACTGAAGGGAAAAAAGGGTGGGAGTAATGAATGATTGATACAGACTCATATTTGAGGATATGAAGGCATCCTTATTGCCAATAATGGGAAAGATAATTAGAGCAAAGAAGGAATATACATTAAGACAAGACGCTTTGAGCTGAAATTAACTATGGACCAATACAGTAGTAGTAGGCTGTCTTTATCGTATATGTATGTCAGATAAATTTCCTCAGATGTGTGGATGTTTACAAGCTTCAAGAATACCATTGAAATTTGCTTCATTTCTCCTTGAATGACTCCTGGCCATGTGAGTTGTCAACTTGCATGCTACTTCAACATCATTTTGCTGCCAACTGATTCTTCAATGATTGTTGACATCTAGTTTGGCAATTGCTTCTTCTTTAATACTTAGATAACCACTTGTCAATTGCAAATTACATTTTAACAAAGATGGGCGCCATGAAATGTAGTACCAGAATCAAAGCGAGTTAAACTCAATGAGGATATTTACCCGACAATAATTTTGCCATTAGAAACTCAAGTTTTATAAACTTCAGGTTGCTCTATGGAACTCAAGTCTCTAAGACTTGAGTTCTATGTGGATTAAAATTCCATGTCAGCATTGCAACACGTGGAACTCGAGTCTCTTAGGCTCGAGTTCCTACAGTAAACTAGAGGCTAAGAGACTCGAAATGCTAGTTTCCTTAATAGTTTCAAAAACCTATTAAGTAACGAAAATGTTAGTAAATTTTTGTTAAATGGCAAAACAAATCAGTGAAAATCATTGGGTCAAATATCAATGTTCTTAATTTATAAGTACAAACTAAAGGGTAAAATATCAAATAGCATGAAAGAGTTTTCGAAACATGGAAGTTTCTGTTATTATTAAGGTAGAAGACCCCTTACATTGATTTCAACAAGTGTATAAGAAGCAAGTGCATATTTGAAAACCAAACAAGCAATGAAGAAAAATTACATTATTAGCATAACTGTGAATCTCTTAATCAACTGATCAAGGAGAGTAAGGTATTGCAACAAGCTCGAGAGGAATTTTCTTAAACACAGTGAGTGCATTAACTTCAGTCATGTCCAAGTCTTTCCCTTGTGCATTAGCACTAGGCAACTTCCAATCAAACCAGCATAAAAGGTTGGCAATAACATATTCTGCTATAGCAACACCAAATGACATTCCAGGGCACCCCCTTCTCCCACCTCCAAATGGGATTAATTCGAAGTCTTAAGCCTTTGAAATCAACTCGTTTGTCTTGGAATCTATCTGGGACGAACTCTTCTGGCCTATCCCATATTTTAGGGTCTCTTTGGATTATGAATACATTGATCAACACTCTTGTTTTGGGTGGAATATCATAACCTCTGAATTTCACACATGCTGATGTTTCTCGAGGTAACAGAGGAAGTGGTGGATGTAGTCTCATATTTTCTTTGAGGATACATTTCAAGTAATTCATCTGATTAATATCTTCAACTTCTATATGTGACTTTGTACCCACTACTCTTCTTATCTCTTCTTGTGCTCTCTTCATTATATTAGGACTTTATGAGCTCTGCCATTACCCATTCCAAAGCTATTGAAGTAGAATCAATTCCACCAACAAAGATGTCCTGAAATATTTTTGACAAAAATAAGACTTCAAATGTGTGTTCGAGCATTTGCTTGTGTCTCTCTTTGTTTGTGCTTTAGATAGTGTGTGAGCATGTGTCTCATATTATATATATATATAGAGAGAGAGAGAGAGAGAGAGCAGTAGGAGTGCTTTGAGATTTTTATGAGTGAGCTCAAAGTCAGGCTCGCCACTTTTTGGAAGTTCGAGCAGACTATCCACAAAATCATTTTTATTAGGCAGACCATCGTCAACTTTCATTTTCATATGTTGTTGAACCACTTGATCAAGAAAAGCATCTATTTCTCCAAAACTAAATTTTAAACTTGGTATAAATCCTGTAAGAACATCAATCCATCTCAAAGAAGGGAAAAAATCTCCCAAACTGAATGCTGCAAGTAGCACCATCACCCTTCTTGGGAGCTCTCCAATCTTGCTCTTACCATTGTCTTCAAATTTTTGTCCAAATAAACATCGAGTGACTATATTCTTCAAGGTTGCAATTATTATCTCACTTAGGTTGATAGAGAAGCCCCGTTTAAGCATGAGTCACGTATCTTTTTGATTGATACTTCAACTTCTTTTTCCCTTACGTATTGGAAAGATTGCACTCTTTTGAGGCTCAAAAGTTTGAGGACACAAATTTTCTTTGCTCGTCTCCAATACTCGCCATATTGTGAGAATGCTACATCTGTGGATCCATAATTTAAGAAATTGGCAGCCGTGGTTTCGGCCGGTTTGAGAAAATAATTTCATTTGTCTTAATGGTTTCTTAGGCCATATCTGCAGATGACACCACAACTGTTGGAGCACAGCCCAAGTCTAAGAACATTATAGGGCCATACTTCTTAGATAGGGCATGAAGGGAACGGTGTGGGAGTGTGCCTAGTTGGTGAAGGTTACCAATAATTGGCAGCTTTGGTGGGGATGGAGGATATTTTGGTTTGCCACTTCTAAAATGCTTGAAAATGTAAACAAAAGAGAAGAGTAAGACAAAAAATAAGAGGACAAGAAAAGGAGTTTTGTGTAACTCCAGCCATGATTGTTGCAACGATGGTAGAAGAGCCATTTCCTCTCAACAATGGTAGACAACAACTGTTTTTCACAATGCAATTAACAGCCCAGCTCTCTAGTTGTATAGAAAACTTTTCGAGTTTCACCTTCTCTAGTTAATTGTGTAAATTAATATGTAAAATAATAACGAGTGCATTAAGAAATTAATTTGTTTTATTCGCTTATTTGCTTAAAGTTAGTTTTACCTCATTTTTAAACAAATAAGCTTTCCATTCTCAACTTCTATTTAAGATAATAAACTTAAATTGGATTATTTGGCCGGTGACGTGCAATTCTCTACTTAGTGAATGATTCCTAAAAATGTTTTTCTATTTTTGAGACAATTCTACTTGGTAAATATCGTCCACCTTTTTTTTCTTTTTCTTTTTTTAATTTTTTTTTTCTTCGTCGTAGGAATGGTTACCATGAAGGAAAACAAAGAAAAGACTGCAACAAATGGTGACGAGAACGTCCAAATTCAGGACGACACTACCCCTCAGTCATCCAAAAACATGCCATCCAAACAGGGAAAAAGAAGACGATATCTAGCTCGGCGGACCTTGGTGACCTTCCAAGTTGTCGAGGTCTTAAAAAAGGTCTTAAGAAGCAGAAGCCTAGCAAGACCCCTCTTCCCAAGGTCCTAAAGTTCACTCCTCTAACGATAGATTTGGACGACCCAATGGTTATCGTGGCACCTGTCCAAACCGTTCGACCCATCCAGTTTGAGAATCTTCCCCCTTCAGCTAAAGCTCCTCACAAGGCTAATCCCTCAAAGCCGTCTAAGCATTCTCCTAACCTGGTGCTAGACGAGAGTTATGCATGGAAGACATTCAAAGGAATCATCACTGACATTGATGTGAATTCATGTTATAATATGTCAGTGAGGGACTTTGAACGTTTTGCCATTCATGACCTTTTTAAGGTATATAACTTTCATTCACCTTTGTTTTATTTTCTTCAAGTTTAAATAAAATTTCTAACTTTCCTTCGTCCATTCGTAGGTCATGTCAAAGTTTTACACGGCATCTAGCTAGGCTAAGAAGTTATGTGGTGAAGCCAAGATGGCCAAGGAGAAGAACAAAGAGCTAAACAATGAGGTCCTTTTGAAAAAGGGGGAAGTGATCAGATTGACTAAGGATCTTAATCGTTTGCAAGGAATAGAGACGAAGTTGAAAGATGAGGTTGAGGAACTTAATGCAGATCCCATCGAAAAAGAGACCCGCATTGCTCACTTGGAGGGAAAAGTTTTAGAGTTCAACTCATCTTTGGAGAAGGCTCGTGAAGAAGCCGTTGCAGCTTTCAAGAAGTCAGACGAGTAAAAAAATCGTCTAGACAGTCATTATGCAGCTAGCTATAAGTACTTCTGTGCTGATGCCAATGAGGCTTACCTTTACCTGGACTTTGATTCCTTCAAAATTTCTCATGCCACAGAAATTTCCTTGCTTCCAACAAGTTTTGAGAATGTCAACGTGGTGGACGATGCTACTAACGAAGTAACCCAGGATGCCGCTATTACCAGTGGGGACGATCTAAAGTCCGGGGGCAATGCTCCCAATGTTTTATCCCAGTAAATTTATCTTGTTTTAGAAAAATTTTATTTTTTTAGTTTTTTTTTTTTTAAAATGCCCGTTTGTTTTGGGCTTTACTTTTTTTAGAATTCATTCAAGTACAATTCTCTCATCCAAGTTTAGGGACGAGCTATATATACAATGCCTTTATTGACTTTACATAACTCAAGGGTTTTTAGACGATAGTCGTCCATGTTGTTTTTATGGTTAAGTATGGTCCATCCACTCATGAATCTCATGTTAAAATAATCTTCTCATGTCCAACAATTACCATTTTTTAAATTCTACAAGTATAACTTGCCTATAAATGGTATTTGCCTTGCTAGCTTTATTCGTCTATAAATTTGACTTATAGCTTGCATTATCTTTCGTCCATAGGCTGGACAACCCTTTATTGGTCTTTAGGTGAGACGTTTCTAGCGTTTACTCGTTCAAAAATTGGACCTTGGCTGGTTAAATTTATTCATGGATCTTGAAATATTCTTGTGTGCACACTTTTCCTCGTCCATTAGTTAGATAAGTATAGCTTAGGTTTTACCTCGTAAAGTGCTTAGACAAGTATATCTTAGGTTTATTTTTCTTCGCTTTGTTCTTATTTTAAGGAAAGCTTATAGATGTTAAATCACTGCGTCCAGAGATTTTATTCGCCTTTGGCCTTTAGCCTTCTTGTGGATTAGTTTGGATGGAATCATGAAAATGAGAGATTCACACAACATCATATACATTAGAAATCCAAACTGTATGAACATAATATAAACATAACATCCACATTGTCCACAAGCATGGCATATGCTTAGAAGCCAGTGCCTTAGGGAATCACAAATACTTATACAAATAGAGACTTACATGACTTCGTCTATCACAAATTCATCCATAGACAGCGCAAAGGCTAGAACTGATGCACTTGTTAGAGAATTAAAATACTTAAATACACACAAGAGTAATAAACATAAACAAACATGAGAAAAACAACACATAACTTCAACTTCGTCCATGGTGATGCTCGTCCAGGCTGACCCTTTATTGATAGTATCTCCTTAGATGCTTAACATTCCAAGGGTGCTCTAGCTTCCGTCCATCTCGGGCTTTCAAGTAGTATGATCCTTGCCTTTTACAGTTGACAATCTTATAAAGTCTTTCCCAATTAGGCCATAATTTCCTATGAATCGTGTTTCTAGTTGCCAAGGAGACCCTTTTAAGGACGAGGTCCCCAATGTTGAAGCGTCTAGGTTTCACCATGAAATCATATTGCTTGGCCATGAGATTTTTGTACCTTGTTGTCCTCTGCTCTGCGTCCATCCTTACCTCGTCAATAAGATCAAGATTAAGACAAAGTTGTTCTTCGTTTTCCTCGTCCTGATACTTCATCGCCCTGTGGTTGGTCATGTGTACTTCTGCAGGTACGACTGTTTCACTCTTATAGGTTAGTTTGAAAGAAGTTTCCCTTGTGGGGGTCCTTACTGTCGTCTTGTAAGCCTATAAAACACCTAGCAACTTGTCTCGCCATACTCCCTTTGTCCCCTCAAGCTGAGTCTTGATGATCTTCAACAAGGATGAATTTGCAACTTCTGCTTGTCCGTTTGCTTGTAGGTGGGAGGGTAAGGAATAAAGATTCTTGATTCCAAATTGCTCGCAAAAATCCCTGAAAGGTGTGTTATCAAATTGTCATCCATTGTCAGACACTAGTATCCTAGGTACCCAAAACTTGCATACAATGTTCTTCCAGAAGAAGTTCTTGACATTTTGTTGTGTAATCTTTGCTAAGGGTTCAGCTTCCACCCACTTAGTGAGTAATCAATCTGCACCACCAAAAACTTCATCTACTTGGTTCCAATTGGAAAGTGACCCAAAATATCCAATCCCCAATATGCAAAGGGCCATGGGGCCATCATTGGGGTAAGGTACTCTGACGGCTGTTTAGGGATGTTACTTGAATGTTCAATATGTGTATAAAACACCCTTGAACATTTAGACCCCAAATTACAAATTATCAATTCAAGCTTATTATCAAACAATAAATGTGCGGAACATGAACATAAACTAAAACAGAATTGATAAACAATCTAAACCATAAATTATCACAATCACAGCAGTAATTAAATGGAAAAGATAAAGGAAAGAGAGATGCAAACATAAGGACAACACTCGATGTGTTATCGAAGAGGAAACCGAAGCTCTCGGTGTAAAACATCTCCACCGCCCTCCAAGTTGTCCATAATCCACTAGAAAATGTAGTTGGAATACATGAACAGCAATAGACCTTCCAAGCCTAATTTACCCAGTGTACCTAAACCCTCCAAGCTTCTTGCTCCAACGAGGTTATGCTGAACTTATGTCTTTTCTAGCTTCCTGAATTCTGCTATAGCCCATAGCATCAACCAATATGAATTGGTCCCTTCCTAACTGCTTCCCAAAGTACCAAAAAGCCTTCTCACAGATATTGGTATGGTGAGAAAATGATTTGACTAAGAATCTCTCAAGGATGTAACAATAAAGAGGGTGAGAGTAGAGGAATTTAAAGAGTCTCTTAGGTGAAGGTTATGGATGAATCAATCTTATTTTTCTCTAGGGTTTCTCTTTCAAAATTCTCTCTGGAAACTCTCTACATTTCGTAGGTATAAGAGTTTATATATAGTGGTGTGTGTTTGGAATGCGAAGAGTCAGTTTTTCCAAAACAGAGCTGGCTGGCGGCTTGGCCTTGCGATTTGACTAAGCCGTGAGTTCCAGCCGTAAGTTCCAACCGCGAGGTAACTGCATTGCTAGTCTGGACTTTTTTCCCTGTAATGCAACAGTTGCCATGACGCTTCAGCTTCTTTACATGCTTAGCACGTGACCTACTTCTAGCAGTTTGCCAGTCGTGAGCCACCCACGAGTTTTAGTCGCGAGTCCTTGCATTTTTGCACAATGTTGAACATTTCTTCACACTCTTTCACACACTACCATTACATGATTCTCATCTAAATACAGGGTTACTAAATGCTAAATTACAAACAAATTTGGCACGGAATAAAGCTAACAAGATGGTTGATTAAATTCAACTTTACATTACTGAATCATTGACATTGATCGTACACCTTGACATACGCCTTAGCATCAGCTTGAATGGTTGGCCAGTAATAACCTGCATAGATGACTTGTGGACGAGTGATCTAGCTCCTGAATGGTTGCCACACACTTCTTCATGAATTTCTCTCAATACATAGTTTGCTTCATCTGGAGCTAAACACCTTAGGTAAGGCTGAGAAAAGCCTTTTTTGTATAGCATCTCGTTTATAAGGACGTACCTGACTGATATGATCCTTAGCCTTCTGGCCTCGTCTTTTCCCTTTAGAAGCTTTTCGTCTTTTAGATAGGTGACTATTAGGGTCATCCAATTTTCTTCACTTTCTATCTACTGTACCTCTGGAAGATCTACGCTTGGCATATATTAAACTTCAACAAACTCGTCCATCGTTTCGCTTACTGATGCTTCCTTTGCTAAGGCGTCTGCTTCCATGTTCCTTTGGGACTTGAACGAAACTAGCTTCTTTAAATCTCTTAACAAGGCATCTTACCTTATTAAGATACTTCTTCGTCCGCTCTTCCTTAGCTTCATACGTTTCATTCACTTGACCCATAACCAACTGTGAGTCTCCCTAGACAAGTATTGATTCTGCCTTTAAGGATTTAGCCAATTCTAGCCCTATACTGTAGACGAACCTTGTGCTTCAACTTATCTCCTTCTGGGGATTGCAAAACAACTCCTATTCCTCCCGCATGTAATGAAGACAATCCATCCACATGGACGACCCATGTTTTAAAGTCTTCCATATCGTCTAAGTCCCCATGACTTGGAGTGAACTTGAAAATGAAATCTGCTAGAGCTTGAGCCTTTACTGCATTTCTTGGTTGGTACTTGATATTAAACTCACTAAGCTCGATAGCCCATTGGATCAATTGCCCTGCGGCTTCCAACTTGTTCATTACTTTTTTGAGCAGATGATCTGTCATAACATTGGTGACATGAGCTTGGAAGTAATGCCCTAACTTCCTGGAAGTCGTTGTCATAACATTGACGACGTAAGCTTGGAAGTAATGCCTCAACTTCCTAGAAGTCGTCGTCATAACATTGACGATGTGAGCCTGGAAGTAATGCCTCAACTTCCTAGAAGCCATTATCAATACAAAAGCCAATTTGACCATTGAAGATTTTGTGTACATCATCGTTTGAATGATCATGAAATAACTTTCATTGCCTGCCGTTACTTTGGACTATAATCTAATTATGGCATCTCCAGTACATGAACGACATGCCTTGGAGTTGGGTCTGCTAAATCCCGTCAAAGAAAAATACACCCCGCCTGGTGGGAACAATCTTTGTCCCACACTCACAATTTCTAACTTTATAGAACATGTTTGCTAAACAACGAAAGGAACTTGCAGCCGAAATCATTCTTTTAAGCCTGTCGTCATGACTCCCAGTGGTTTTAAACAAACCAGACTGAAAAATGGTCAAGATTGATCCACTTGAATAAGCGAAAGGAGCCAAGTTTCTTGACAAATTTGTAACCTATAGATTTTTTTTTTATTAAAAAATATATGAATGTTTGTCCCATAATGATTGCTCTTTAATCAATTCAACCAATTAGGTACTCAGATTCATGATCTTTTTATCAGATAGGTAAGGGTATGCATGAGTTGAGTTGGGTCGGGTTTAAGGTTCTTTCAATCTAACCTACCATGGTGGGTTAAAAAAAATCTAATTCATCACAATGGTCCAACTCAACCCCTGTGGATTTGGTTGGATCTATGGGTTGGACTTTTTTTAAATTACAATTATTATTATTAAATCGAGCATTACAATAACACCATCACTAAGAGAAAATTTATAACCAAATAATTCTAAGTATAATACCATACCAACACAAATAATATGTGGAGAACTTAGAGTTTGAGTTTTATTTATGAAAATGGGCAAAAAAGTAAATTAGAAAAAATTGTATAATATATTTTTAAATATATATTAAATATAGGTTGGTTGGTTCGGTTAGACGGATATTTGTGAATCTTATAATCTAAACCCAACCCGGTCTACTATAAATCTCAAAAAAAAAAAAAAAAAAAAAAAAAAAAAAAATCACAATCAAACTTAACCTACCAACTCCTAAAATCCGACACAACCCAGCAGGTTGAGTTTGATTGGGTTACTTATTTGTAGTATTTCTCGTACAAAAGACAACAATTGTCGATTTTATAATTATATGGACAGTGGTAGGTTGTCGTGCGCGCAGCTAATTGAATGTGATGTATAAAATATGAAAAGCAATATAGCATGACATACTCACATACCTGGATTCGTAGGGCAAAAGGCACAACACAATTTTTGTTTAGATAAAAAGCATAACAATTGACAGCACATGTACAGAAACATCAATGTCCGTGCCCTCACTTTCTGATTCTATGCCTATCCTCAACAACCCTTTTGGTTATTTTCCATAACGATAATTAATTACTTGCTTTTAAGTCCTCCTATGTTAAGGACACATGGAAAATAACGTTTAAGAGTACGGGAGCGACATTGAACTCAATAGAAGAGTAGGCAGACTATTTCATTATTTGCCAGCATTTCTCATGAGAGTGGCTTAAGAAGCTTCTAGTCAGTGTAAAATTGTCAAATATAGAATCTAGGTTATATCATGGACAGATATAAAATTTAATTTGTGATCTTGTAATACATCAGAAGAATAATTTATTTATTTACAAAATAATAATAAAGTAGTAAAATAGCTGTGAAGGAACTAAGTCAGGGGTTCTACTATCCATGATTTGCAGCACTGGATATTGTTGTCCGCTTTGGTACCAGCAGAGTCTCACTATCTAAAAGATTCACATAAGATTATGTGATCTAGCAACAAATTGACGCCTAGTTTACCTTTGGACCACCTTTGACTATCGCAACAAATCCTAGTTGGATTTTGTCTTGTAAGGCCGATAATGTCAATGTAAATTATTCTTCTCAACAAAAATTGTAAATTATTTTTGGAGAGGTAGGAACAGAGCCAGGTTTCTTCTGGGGGGCCAAAGTATAAAATTTTTTAACAATATTAAATTAATATATGAAAAAATAGAACTAATATCTATACAATATTAACAAAATATAAATAAAAGAAAATTTATAAAATAATGGTTACTTATAACTTATTAAATTTCTAATCAATTAGTCTTTTAAATCACAACAATTATCAAAGAATCCACTAAGTTATATTGCATAATTAATATCATAACAATTTTCCTTTCAATGTGTAAAATATATCAAAGAATCCACTAGAAAATGTTATTTTGAAGCCTGGTTTGACTTTTGACACTATTCTTGACTTATAATACTTATTTATTGATTGTAGTACAACTATTTTATAAAGGAAATAGTATCAATCAGAAAAATTTTTTTTTTTGAGAGAGAATATCAACCAGAAAGTTGTAACTCATATTTAACATTATTGTATGTCCAATATTATTCTTACTAGAAAAACTAATTAGTGTTGTTAACTAGTTTTCTTAAAAAAAAAAAATAATAAAAAAAAAAAAAAAAAAAAAAAAAAACAACAGGATGACAAAAAATAAGAAGTAATCAAACAATCCTTAAGGTGGAACCAAGCGGCATGACATCACTCAAAATTGAAATTCCTAAACTTTTAACTTTAATTTAGGTCTCAAACATCAATTAAGCAAACTATAATACCAAACATATATAGGTTAAGTGACTCGTCCTCCTGTATAATTTTGGTCAACCTTTAATTTGAAAGGGTTAGTTTTCAATTGAATCCATAGGCCACAACTTTAATACAAACCACATATAGGTCAAGTGATGACCATTTAAATTTTACAAGATAAAACTTATTAACTGATGTGATAATTAATATAATTGGTGCACTTTTATTTTTAACCATCACAAAAAATTAATATTTAAATTTTATTTTTATATAGTAAATTTCATATTATTCTGAGCGTCACTCTCTCTTTTTTAGATTCAATTTGGGGTACCAAATATTAACTTTTTGTATTTACTTTCAAATATATATATACCAAGAATTTTTTTAAAAGAAATTCCAAGGAGACCTTGGTCTACAAACAACTACGTCCAAGATAAATGAAAATTACCTCAAACAGTAAAAGTGTAATTTTCAATACTGTCAAGTATTATCATATTCTTAATTATTATTTCTTTTTAATGACATGTAATATAATTGAAGTTGATAAATATTATAATACTAAATGTTTGAAATGCACTGTACATGCCATCGTTTAATTACCACCAAAAGAAGGGGAGGAAGACAAAGAAAAGATCAAACAGAGGCCTTGAAATCGTTCCAGAAGACCAGTGCTACATTATATTTGGAAATATGTTACTCTTGTAACTTGCTATTTGATGAATTGGGAGGTGGAAGCGGCACCAACTTTGAGCAGCTGCTGCTGGACTTTTCAGATAGGGCGGCCTTGGGGGCTTCAGAAGCAGAGGAACAAAGAGAACGGAGAAGAGAGGCAATAGATTTGACAATCGAATCAAACATCATTGTTTTAACTAACCTCCTCTTTGCTGGAATTACAGTACTCCCATTCATTGGTGTGAACCTTGACTCTGTCTTGGCTCGAATCGCTTTCTGATCATCTGAGTTCATCTCCACCACTTTCTCTGGCTTCGTCATGTGCCTCTTGGCTTTGACTATCCCCTCACTTTGGTTCAGCTCCATCACCTTCTATACCTCCCTAGTTTTTCTCTACCTACCCAGTCTTAAAAAAAGTATTGTGTACTGTAAACCTCTCTCTCTCTCTTGCTCTCAAGTAGTTGTTGGAATCCTTAGCTTTTCTGAGTTTTTAAGATCAAATGTAGAGAGCAGTAAATGGAAGGAGAAAAAACGTTTGTGTAAAGAATTTTTTTTAATAGATTCTATAGGATTTGAAATCTTTGCTTTTACACGTAATAATTACTACTTTTTATCAGCCAACCAACCTAAATCTCTTATTCTAGTACAAAAATATTATAGCAGTCAACTAAAATACATGATATAGATAGAGGTTTTTTTGTTCTTATTTTTTTGTTGAGAATCTATAGAGATTCAAAGTATCATGGGAGCAGACAATATCAAGATTTGAATGTGGATCAGGTCTAGCTAGGTGGGCCAAATATAAATTCTTCGATTGCATGGACCAATTTACAGTTGTATCTCCCTTGTCACTAGTACTACATCTACATTGCTGGTGACTGGCGACTGGTGAGGTTAAGTAAGGAATGGGCAAGTTTTAGTGGAAAGGAATATCTGCCTTAATATTCTCAGCTTGACTTTTTACCTTCAAATGGTTATGAGGTTCCTCTAGTTGGCAATATTTTTCATAATTTGTCTGCGCAGTAAAACTCAGCTTGTTATTTATAAACTGTCATTTAATGATAGGGGATCAGCTTTTGAAAATGACAAGTTTTTACGCATAGAATAGAATTTTAACCAATATTGTCCGATTCAATTGCTCTATATCCCCATGTCAAGACACCAATTAGTTTCTTTTTTGAGAGTCTATACAAAAGTTGAACCTCAAATATCTTGTTTGACCACAAAAGACCATATACCAACTGAACTAAATGAAAACCACAAAAAAGAGGAGTTTTTAATTCAACGCTTGAACAGAAAATTACTCTGTTTTCAACGGCTTATTACTTTAATAGTTGCAGTACTGTCCAATTCCTCTGAATCTAACAAGATAAATAAAGTTGAAAACTTTTAAAAGTAAAATAAATTAAAGTTTGTTTAAGCAGGGCCGGCCCTAGGCCTAGGCCATTTAGGCCACTGCCTAGGGCCCTACTAGAGGATAACCCCAAATTTTGGAGCAAAAATTGATATATTTAAAATAAATAAATAAATTGAGATATAAGAAAAAAAAAATAAGTTTTATAATTTTCTTCTACTTTTAAGAAGTTCAAAAGTATTAAGTAATACTAAAGATAATACAACTTTAAATGCATGGGTCTTACAAATAGAGTAATGCTATAGTTTTACAAACTATTTTACAATATTTTTATAAATTGTTGTTGTGGCCAACTTATTATTGATTCTCATCTGTGCCCACTGATAACATCACTTTTTTATTTATCTATAATTATTCACCATATCATCAATTTGTAAAAGTTTTTGTAAAAGAATTTGTATATCTATCATTTTTCCTTACAAATATATGTGTCACTAATCGCAAGAAATAATTCAAATAGAAAAAATGCTAGAAATATTATTAATTTTACTTGAAAACTTTACAAATTGATGTGATAATTAATATGATATGTGGACGTCAATAACCTATTAGATGCATTTTTGAATTATTTTTTGTGATTAATGATACATCTTTGTAAGCCTCATCTTATAAAATTTATAAGGAAAAAGTTTAGCTACAAAATGGGTTGTAGCTTAAGGCTACAAACTCACTCAATAAAATAAATACTACAACATATTTTGAAAATCTAACCGTTGAATTGCATGTTCTTTATGCCCTTAATACACATATTAAATTTTATGTCAATCAGATATCATTTACTATATGATCTATAAGCTTATATTTTGTGCATAATTTTAAATTACAAAAACTTGCAATTTAAAAAATTTATTGATGACATAGCTATTGATCTTTAATTTTCTTGAAATTTTGCAAGCATGGAGGATATAAGAAGAAGATGTAATCCAATGGTGGATTTGTCAAAATTCACCTTCAACAAAAAGATATTAAGTAAGTTTGTAGCCTAAGGCTACAACTAATTTTGTAGCTAAACTTTGTCCAATTTATAATATCTCTAATATCATTCATTCAAATACTTATTTATTATCTTCTTTAAGTGTCATTAATCGCATTCATTTCAACATCATTTGAAAGTTTTTTTTAGTAAAATTTGTTATAATTTTAGCAATTTTCCAAAAAAAAAAAAAAAACATATTACAAAATAAAAGGAATAGATTTTTTTATAAAGAAATTATGATATTAAATACTAGTTAAATATTATTTAAGTGATAATAAAAATACCCTATTTAAATATATCACCTTAGGCCTCCAAAATTGTTGGGCCGCCCTGTGTTTAAGCTTCCGCATAATTACAGTTTACTAAATAATTTCTCCTCTACTTGCTACTTGCTACTTGCTCATTATTTGAAAAACTCTACAACAATTATATATAACTTCATGTCCGCACCAAAAAAAAAAAAAAAAAACTTATTTTTTTCTTCTATCCATTTATATTTGATCTAAGAATCACTCAACTTCAAGAGCAGCATAAAGACTCACCGAGACTTTTTTTTTTTTTTTTTTCCACATATTTCTTTCACTAGAAATTGTTCTAACAAGCGTATCTGGTTTTGCAAGTCCAAAATCCTGTGATATCTACAAATAAATAAATGCTCATGGGAAATTTTCTTCAAGAATTTGATAGATCTAATGGTTACGTACTGTTCTTTATCTCGTTACCTATGGTGCTTATCTGAGGAAATTAAAACAGAGAAAAAATGATAATTTCTGGATTAGTTGGAGGTAATCTGGGCCTCCTCAAGAGATAATTTTTGGATGATAATGTTGTTGATTTTATTCAATTTCATAGGGAGATTTAAAAAAAAATATATGTTAAAGATACTACAAGTTTTACTACAAATTGATGTCACAATAAATGTGATTGGTAACATTTACAAATGAAAATTAAGCAAAAGAACTCCTAAGACTGCTAGAATCAGCCAAATAACAAACTAACGTTAACAAACTCAATAACTTCAGCCTTCACGTTAGATACTGGTGCTCCCAACACAACAACTTGCTCCATATTTTATTTTTATTTTTATTTTTTGCTTCAAACAAATTTGCTCCATTGTATCATATAACTTAAGGAGAAAATTTAATAGTGGTGTTTTACATGTAGTTGAACTAAATGAATGCCTTCTCCTTTTTAATTTTATTATTAATTTGTGCTAGTTTTCATCCTTTTAAGTTATAGAGAAATGTTATGTACACAATATTTTTTTAAAAATACTTTTACAATAAATCTTAAGTGGCATATTATTATTTGCTATTTTTGGTGGACAAGAAAGTAATTTCAGTGATAATGTTCAAATTAAAACCAATAATAACCTGTCATCTAAAATTTGTTGTAACCATTGTGCACCTTTGGTGCGGTGGTCACTCCACTTGTGGGATGTGGGGGGTAAGAGCTGGGGTTCAAATCTCGAGTATGGAGTTTCACACACATTTACACTTAGCTTAAACTAGAGTAGAATATCTATCTTATATATATATAAAATAATAATAAAAAAAATTGTTGTGAAAGTGCTGTAAAAATGTTGTAAACGTAACACTTCTCTAATTCATAGAGTTATGTACACAATATTTTCACAACACTTTTACAAAAATTTTATGTGTCACTTTGCTTGTAGGGTGTGAGGGGTAAGGGCCGGGGTTTAAATCTCGAGATGAGAGTTTTATACACATATACACTTAAATTATGGTAAAGTAGAATTTCTATCTTATATATATAAAAAATTTAAAAAAAAAAAACTAAAAAAAAAATTGTTGTGAAAGTGCTGTAAAAATATTGTAAACGTAACACTTCCCTAATTTATAGAGTTATGTACATAATATTTTCACAACACTTTTATAAGTAGCATATTATTATTTGCTGTTACTGATGGACAAGGGAGAAAAGTTTTAAAATAATTGCTCTGTTATCCGCTCTCAATTGTATTTCTTACCCTCTCTAATGTAAAGAAGACAAGAAGCCCAAGGCAAAACTGTACCAGTTTGGTGTAGTAGGCGTCAATCAAAATTTTATTCCTACTAGATACGTTGCATTTGACTGTGGTTTTTAACCATTATGAAACCAGGTGTTTAAATTGTCATCATTTGTAAAGTTCAGTTCTAATATGACAAAATTTAAAAAAGAAATTAATTTAAAAAAAATCGAAGGTGTAATTTGTCACTTGTCACTTGTCACATGAGGAAAATTCTGAAACTTTTTCTTTTTTAGAACCAACTTAAAAAACAAAAAGACCGTAGAAATGCAACAGTGTGAAAGGAAATGATAGGCAATGTTTTCCTAGATTTCATATCCGCAGTGCTCGACATCCGAAACAATCATAAAATTATTGATTAGAATCTTCTCAGCATTTGGCTGTTCCAGAACAGGAATGGACATGGAAAAATGAAGCAAAGAATTATCAATTTCATAATTGTCACTAGTTAGAGGTCCCACATGACATGAGTAACGAGTGAGAGTTACCACTGAAACCTTCTACTTTCGAATCCTTCCAACTGGAAAGCAAAGACATTTCAAGGAGTATCACCATCTAATAGATACATAAGAGATTTAGACAGATCCTACGATAAAAATTGATTTAATTCACTTTCTGACAAACTATATTTCAGACAATTACGATTCAGATACTGGTCATTATCATGTTAGATTTTGTTCTCTAAGCTGGAGTCCCTTAATTTTGATTCTTAGAATCATACCCTTTAATTTTCACACGTCCCACCTTTTAGGATCTCGCTTGTACGTGCCCAGTGAATTTATAGTATTATGCATTGAACATTTCATCTTGGGTGCAGCGAAGTAAGAGAAGTAAGTTCTTCTCAAAAATAAAAAATAAATCAATTAATAAAAAGAAATACTAGAAGTCAGTCAAGCTCATATGAATAAGTTTGTGAGAAGTTATAAAAATAAAAAGTTAACGGATGCCTTAAAAATATTGGTTTAGAAAATTATTTTTTTAAATTTTGTTACGAAAAAAAAATAACAGTAACTAATTTTTTAATAGCATCCAGTTAAAATAGAAACAAATGCCCTAAAGACATCTAGTTAAAATATCCTCAAAGTGAGTCACACTAATTAAATTTAAGGTAAGACATTCTCTTTATGTGAGAGAAGATAATACACATTTATTATACTTCTAGAATAGTATTCTATAATTTTCTTAATTTTGGGTTATATAGTTCGGGCAAACAACAATGTAAACCAAATTGTTAGTAAGATTTGTTGAATTTTGAACAAAGTATTACCATTCATTCAAACCAATATATAGTTACGATAAGAGTTTTACAATTCATTCAAATTGAAGCAGTTTTGTATAACTATCATACAAAAATATTTAATGCCTGTATCATATTTTTAAACAGAAAAAGACATGCATTCTTTAGGGTAGTGGAGTCTTTATTTTTAGAAAAAAGTTGAGACTTATATGATAATTTTTTTTTTTAAAATTACATACATATATATTATGTAGTATACTGCTCGTATTTTACTAAAGATAATGTTTTCTCTAAACCCACGGTTCAAATCATCGTCTATATATAATTCAATCATGTGACTTTAGTCATCCAACTTATTACCAAGTCACAGCTATGAATATCAAATAAGTTAAGTTATTAAAAAAAAAAAAAAAACATGGATGTTTATTTGCATTGGTTACATAATAAACAAAATGAACTTTCTTCCATACTAATATACATAAAAAAAACAGTTATTTTATTGACACAATTTTTGTCATAATTTATTGAAGTGATGTGAGTGGTAAATAATCACTTTTTTATGGATCTATCTTCTTCTTTTTTCTTTTTTTTTTTTTTTCTATTCACCATTAACTACTTCAATAAATTGTTGCAAACGTTATAAGGAAAGTTGTATTTCTGAATTTTTCTCTATTAAAAAAACTAGGTTCTCTTACCTACCATGCATTTTTATTTATTCCTGTTATAACGCCAGGGGAAAGCACGAGTTTAATCCTACAGCCTCTAAATCAAAATAGAGTTCAGGTTCATTCAACTGGTGCCATTATCCTGAATCCTGATGCATGCATTGACAATTTGGACAACTAGAATTATATTCATTCCCCTTTGGCTCAGCTGGAACTTGGAAATGAAAGGGCAAGACTGAGTGAGTCTTTCTTTCCAGTAATACAATTCTCAACTAGATTGGGAAAAAAAAAAGAAAAAGAAAAAAAAGAAAGACAACTAGATTGGAGAGGATCCTTAAAAAACAAAAAAAAAAAACAAAAACTATCTTTACCTCTGTTTTAGAGTTTCTATCTCTAGAAAGCCCACAACAAAACTGTGCCATTTTGGTGTAATAATTAATAAGCGTCAATCAAAATTTTATTCCTACTAGATAGGTTGCTTTGGTAGTGTTTTTTTTTTGATGAGATTTGGTAGTGGTTTTTAACGGTAATGAAACAAAGTGTTTAAATTGTCATGTTTTATAAAGTCTAGTTCTAGGTAGCGTTTGGATTGGGCTGAAACGCGCGTCTGCGTTTCAGGGCTTTTTTTTCTTTTTGCACTCATAGTTTATTTAAGAGGACAAAGTTACTATTCACACAGTTTATTTATTGTTTATGCACTGTTTACGGGTTCCATAACACTATTTATTTATTTAAAAATATTAAAAATAGGTCCTACAGTACTATTCACTAATTTAAAAATTATTTTGTTACAGTATTTTCAGTTTTCAGTTTTCAACAAAATAAGTTGTGTCCAAACATGGCAAAAAAAATAAAATAAATAAAAAATCAAATGTTCAATGGCTCTTGCCTCCATTCCCGAGTCTAATATTCTATCGTTGTTTGAATGGTCTTTTGCTGGAACTACAATACAAGAAGGTGCAATTTGTAATTTTACTTTTTAAAAATCATTGCTAAAAAAAAACAGTGCTGACAATTAATTTTGTTGTTGTGCCCCGATAGTGTACTGTGCACATAGATTTACTACATCATGCTGATTCATTTAAATGATACTAATTAACAAATTGTAGAATTTTTGGAAAACTTATACATTTCAAATAATAAATTTATGTTGAAATCCAAGTAAAAGACACGAAAATGTTGTTGTTGACCCAACGTTTGATAAATTACTTTTATATGCTTAAACTTTTAAAAAATTGTGAATTTAACAATTTTTTCAAAAACTTAAGCTATTAAAAAAGTGAATAAATATAATATTTTATCCATTATTCTAATAAGATTAGTACACCAAAAACAACGCAGTTATTACTTATTAGTGACTTGCATGGAACGTCATATACAAACTATAAAATGTAATTCCATATTTACATCTTACTCGATCTAATAGATGTTATATATGGAGAAAAGGAATAAGATTGATACATATGTTATTTTAGTGATTAACCCATAAATGTGCATATAGTATGTGCAAAGAGTTCAAGGTAAACTCAAAGTGTTATCTACTTTATGAGTTATTCTAGAATCACAAAATTTATGACACATCTTTTTTCACAATTATCCTATGTGCATGGTAGACTATAATTAATTGTTTATCGCTTTTACGTGACCCATTACTTTTTATTTACCATGTATAATCAGCTACGTAGGATAGTTGTGAGAGAGGAGTCCAAATCTTCTATCCCACTCCTCTTGTTTCACTATATATTCCACAAATAAAAACATGTCACGTGTCTATCTAATTTATTAAACGCTAAATTTACGCATTCTATTATTTCAATTGCCTAAATATGATGGGTTATTTATTTATTTATTTTAGGCAATTGAAATAATAGAAGGAATAAATTTAGCATTTAATAAATTAGATAGACAAGTGGCATGTTTTTATTTGTGGAATATATAGTAGAGTAGAAAGAGTGAGACAGAAGATTTGGACTCGTAGGAGAGGGTATGGTAAAGGTTCTAATCAGAAAATTATTGCTACTTTATTGTGAAAATCATTAGGTAAACTATCAATGTGCGTAATTTATACGTACAAATTAATCTTTAAAATATCAAATGGCATGAAAGTGTATCCGAAACATGGAAGGTTCTGCTATTATTAAAGTGGAAGGCTAGAAGTTCCCTTACATTGATTCCAACAAAAGTAAGAAGAAATTGCGTATTTGAAAACCAAACAAGCAAATGAAGAAAAATTACATTATTAGCACAACGGTGAATCTCTTAATAGACTGATCAAGGAGAGTACGGTATTGCAACAAGCTCGAGAGGAACTTTCTTAAACACAGTGACTGCATTAACTTCAGCCATGTCCAAGTCTTTCCCTGCATTAGAACTAGGCAACTTCCAATCAAACTAGCATAAAAGGTTGGCAATGACATATTCTACTATAGCAACACCAAATGAAATTCCTGGGCACCCCCTACTCCCACCTCCAAATGGGATTAATTCAAAGTCTAGTCCTTTGAAATCAACTTGATTGTCTTTGAATCTTTGTGGGATGAACTCTTCTGGCCTATCCCATATTTTTGGGTCCCTTTGGATTGCGAATACATTGATAAACACTCTTGTGTTGGACGGAATATCATAACTGTAAGGTTGAATTTATTCAATCATTTTATTGGCTTTATTCTGTGCCAAATTTGTTTGTAATTTAGCATTTAGAAACGCTGTATTTAGGTGGGAATCATGTAAGGGTAGTGTGTGAGAGAGTGTGAAGAAAAGTTCAAAAGTGTGTACTCAAGAAAAGCCTCGCGACTGCACTATAACAAAAGTGGGCTATGGTGACAAAATCTAGTGAGGAAAAACAATTTCGTCACCAAATGACAACATTTAGTGAGGAAAAGAAGAATTCGTCACCAAATATTATAAAAATTTTAAAATTGGTGACAAAATCAATATTTCGTCACCAAAGATGTACCAATTGGTGATGAAATCAATATTTTGTCACCAAAGATGTACAAATTGGTGACGAAATATTTATTTCATCACTATAGGTCATGAAAAAAAGGCAAACCTAGGGTGACGAAATATTCGCGTCACCAAAGACTTACCAGAGGTGACGAAATTCTAAATTCGTCACCCAATATTAGGATGTATGGTTGTAATTACTTTGTGAACATCTTTATTGCATTTTTAGATTGTATGGATGTTTTTTTATGGATTTGGTTTGAAATGAATGGATGTGTTTTTATTTTATTTTATGGATTTGGTTAGAAATAAACAGGTTAATATAATGGCAAGTAAATGTAAAGAATATTAATAAAAAAATAAAATTGGTGACGATAATTTTCTTCGCTATATCTGACTATAAGCAAAAATTGGTGACGAAATAATTCGTCACCTGATCTATTGAAGTAAAAAAAAAAAAAAAAAAAAAACAATCGGTGACGCAAAACTTCGTCACTTAATCTATTGATATTGGAAAAAAATATATTTGGTGACAAAATATTTCATCACTGAAAGTAAGGTTTAGTGACGAAAACATTAGGTGACGAAAAACTTTTGTCACCTATCATTTTTTATTGGTGACGAAAAAATTTCGTCACCTATCTTTTCTTTTTTGGTGACGAAACATTTTCGTCACCAATACATAAGGTGACGGAGCTTAGGTGACGAATGTTTTTTCGTCACCATTTCGTCACCATATGTATTTGTGACGAAATAAGGACATATTGTGACGAAATGTTTTTGTCACTATAGCCCACTTTTGTTGTAGTGCTGGATCGCGACTAGCAAGTCGCCAAAGGAGGCACACGTGTGAAGTATGCAAAGGAGCTGAAGAGTCACGCCAGCTGGAGCACTACAGGACAAAAGTTCCAGTCTGGCCATTCTGTTAGCTCGCGACTCAAACTCGCGAGGTCAAATTGCCAGACAGCTCTGTTTGTAACAAACTTGACCTTTCACATTCCAAACATACACCAGTATAATTACCCTTATACCCACGTATTGTAAAGAGCTTCTGCATAGAATTTTGAGAGAGAAACCCTAGAGAAAAACAAGATTGACTCATCTACAATCTTCATCTTTTGATTCTCTAAATTCCTCTACTCTCACCCTCTCCATTGACACGTTCTTGAGAGGTACATTAGCCAAATCCTTATCTCACCATACCCATATCTGTGAAAATGCCTTGTTAAGGACATATTTTATGTAGTTGGCTAATCTTTTGATAAAACGCATTTTACTTGTATTTGGGTAGATCTAAAATGTGTTTAATACTTTAAGAACATGTTGTTCAAGTCTAGTATTAAAGCCATGAAGATTGGACTAAGAAACAAGTGAAAAAAATGTGTTCAATAAAGCTGGACAAAAAGCTTAACACCTGTGGACAGATAGCTTGACAGCTGCTCGACACCTCTCGACAGCTGGCTATCTATCGAGATCTTCAGTTGATTGTTATCGCAATCTCGACACCTTCTCGATAACTGGTGGATTGATCGAGAAAGCTCCTATCCCCTCGATAGCTTCTCAACACCTAGCTATCTATCGAGGTTTAAAGCTCGACACCTCCTCGACAACTGCTATTTATCAAGGTTACGGGAATTTAGATTTCCAGATTTGATTTTTGGGCCAGGCTTATGTATTTGTGTAGGGTTTCTTTTCTCACAACTTTAGACCTATATAAGACTTATTTTAGAGGTTGTCACATAAGAGAATACAAGGAGAACATATGCAAAAGGTGACTGATGCCTTATTCTCTCTGAAAGAAGCTACTGTGTCTTTGCGCCTTAGGGTTTTGTAACCAAGTGCTTCTTGATCTTCATTCTTGATGAAGTGAAGAACTTTGCAGCCAACAACTTCTTCTAGTTGGTGATTGAAGTCGCGTACTGGAATCCGCGCAATTGGTTAGTCACGTACTTGGGATTCGTGCATCATCAAAGGGTGGCGTTCATATATTGAAGAGTTCAGAGGTTCTGAAGCGGTAGAAGGTTTCTGCTGTGAGTTCATCTACGGGGATTGTAGAGTCCAGGGACAAAGGTTTTGTACTAGATCTGAAACTTCTCTTTACTATATTGAATTGCTTTTCGGGAAGATTTCCCCCCAGGTTTTTTACTGTGAAACTAGTTGGTTTCATTGGTTTTCCTGGATCATCATATCTTGTCTTATTTACTTTTCCGCTACATATTATTTTGACATGATATTGATGTTTGCTTGTTTTAACAAGTTTTATTCATAATAAATCTAATTAACAATTTGGATTTAAAACTTGTTAATTATACCAATTGGGGTCTAAATTTCCCAACAGGCCTTTTGGTGCTTGGGAAGCCATTAGAAAGGGACAAATTCATTTTTGGTTGATGCAATGGGCGATTGCGGGATTCGGTAAGCTAGAGAAGACAAGGTTCGGCGTAACCTTGTTGGAGCAAGAAGCTTGGAGGGCTTAGGTGCACTAAGTAGATTAGGCTTAGAGGGTCTTCTGCTATTTATGTATCCCAACTTTATTCTCTAGTGGATTATTGACCGCTTGGAGGGCGGTGGAGAGGTTTTACACCGAGGACTTCAATTTCCTCTTTGATAACACATCGCTGTGTTGTTTTTGTGTTTGCATCTCTCTTCCCTTAATTTTTCCCTTTTAATTACTGCTGTGGTTGTGATTAATTATGGTTTAGATCAATGTTATGAATACCGTTTCGGACTTGGTTTTGATTTGCCCATTGGAACAGAATATTTCAGTACTGGCCTATTTTGGCGTACCGTTTCAGGGTGTTTCGGAGTTACGTTATTTTATAACAAAATATATATATATATATATATATATATATATATATATATTATTAATAAAAAAAAACCTATACAAATTATTAAGGGTTTTAAAGAAGTTATAAGTACATATTTCAACTAATATGTAATCTTTAAGCCCAAATAATAATAATAATAAGTATCAGTTCAATTATTTATAAAATATAATAAGAGTAATAATATGAAAAAAAAAAATTTATGTTAATATTATTAGTTGGAACAGTGGAAGAGGGTTAAGGCTGGAACATTCATTTTTATTGTTAGTCAAGTGGGGCTCACAAAAACAAAACAAAGAAAAAATTCAAATTTTAAAACACAAGTAACAAAAGAGAAGAGTGTGGGCTAGAAAAAACAGAATAAATAAAAAATTTAAAACAAAGGACATAGCATTTAAGGAAGAGTAAGGAGGCTGACAAATAGTCACATACATTACCTGTACAACACACAAATAAAAAAGGAAAGGCAAACTAGTAGCAAGACCGAAACCCACCAGAAGAAAAAAATCAAAAAGAGAAGAAGAGAAGAAGAAAGGTCCGAAACCCACCCGAAGAAGAAGAAAAAGAAGAAGAAGAAGAAGGGTTTGAAACCCAGAATAAGAAGAAAAAAAAAAACAAAAACAAAACACAAGAAGAAGAAGGGTGCGTAACCAAAAAGAAGAAGAAGAAGAAAGTAGGATTTTTTTTTTTTTTTTTTTTTTTTAAAGCCAAAATCTGGTATTGGCCAAAATTTGTATTTCAGTCGAAATTGGCCAAAATTGCCGGAACACCCCGAAATAGGACGAAATTTGACCCGAGGTGGAACAGGAGGTATTATGGTACCGGTTTGCATGCCGGTACGAAATATTCCATCTGTTCTGGCCAGAACGGAATGGAATCAATAACAATGGTTTAGATTGTTTTACCTATTCTGTTTTAGCTTATTTTCATATTCCGTACATATATAATTTGATAATAAGCTTGTGATGGTAATTTGTAATTTGGGGGTCTAAACGTTCATAGGTGTTTTACATACTATTTGAACATTCAATAACCTCCAAATTTCACACATGCTGATGTTTCTCAAGGTACCAATAGAGGAAGTGGTGGATGCAGCCTCATATTTTCTTTGAGGATGCATTTCAAGTAATCCATTTGACTAATATCGTCCACTTCTATATGTGACTTTGTACCTACTTCTCTTCTTATCTCTTCTTGTACTCTCTTCATTATACTTGGACTTCTTATGAGCTCTGCCATTTCCCATTCCAAAGATGTTGAAGTAGTATCAATTCCTCCGAGAAACATGTCCTGAAATTTTTTAGAAACTTTTTTTGTGGAAAAGAAAGGCAGTTTATTTTTTGACAACTTTTTTTTATTTCACATAAAATTGGTATCAAAGATTTTTAAAAATTTTCTATTAACAGATGCCTTGAAAACACCCATTAATTTTGAAAACTCACTTAGTGTATAAAACACTTGCGAATGTTTAGACCCCCAAATACAAATTTTCCAATTCAAGCTTCTATTCAAACATTGTATGTGTGGAATATGAAATATAAGCAATAACCAATTTAACAAACTACTCTAAGCCATTAATTAATCACAACTAGCAAAAATTAAAAACTAAGAGTAAGGGAAAGAGAGATGCAAACACAAGATAACACTGTCACGTGTTATCGAAGAAGAAACCGAAGAACTCGATGAAAAACCTCTCCATTGCCCTCCAAGTAGTAAATGATCCACTAAAAAATCAGTTGGGATATATGAATAGCAATAGACCATCCAAGCCTAATCTACCCAATGCACTTACGCCGAACTGTGTCTTCTCTAGTTTTCCGGATTCCGCAATTAGCCCATTGCATCAACCAATATGAATTGGTTCTCTCTTAAACTGCTTCCCAAACACCAAGAACCTTCTCACTACTCTGAATTTGGTGAGGTAAGGATTTGGTTTATGATCCTCTCATAGGTGTGACAATGGAGGGTGTGAGAGTAGAGGAATTTGGAGAATTAAGTGTATAAGATTGTGGATGAGTCAATCTTATTTTTCTCTAGAGTTTCTCTCCCAAAATTCTTTCTGGAAGCTCTCTACATTTCGTGGGTATAAGGATATTTATAGTAGGGTATGAGATGGAATATGAAAACTCACTTTTCAGCAAAACAGGGTAAACTGGCGAGTCACTTCACGACTGGGATGAGCCGCGAGTTCCAGTCGCTAGTTACCAGACTAGGCCAAACTATACTTTTTGTCCTGTAGTGATCCAGTTGTCCTGACTTTTTATCTTCCTGCATGCTTCACACGTGTGCTTCATTTTGGCTAGTCACCACTCGCGAGTCAGTCGCGAGTTCCAGTTGCCAGTTACCATCTTGTTGCACACTCTTGATCAAATATTCACACTCTCTCACACACAACCCTTACATTATTTCCACCTAAATATAGAGTTTCTAAATACTAAATTACAAGTAAATTTGGCATAGAATAAAGTCAACACATAGTTGAGTAAATTCAACTTTACAAATTTGACCTTTAAAGTATAAATGGATGTGTTGAGCATGCGCAAGTGTGTTTCTTTGTCTATGCCTGTGTGTGCGCACGGATGAGAGAGAGAGAGAGAGAGAGAGAGAGAGAGAGAGACCAGTAGGTGTGCTTTGACATTATTATGAGTGAGCTCAAAGTCAAGCTTGCCACTCTTTCGAAGCTCGAGCAGATTATCCACAAAATCATTCTTATTAGGTAAACCATGGTCAGCTTCCATTATCATATGTTCTTGAACCACTTGATCAATAAAAACATCTATTTCTCCAAAAGTGGATTCTAAACATGGTATAAATCCTGTTAGAACATCAATCCACCTCAAAGAAGGGAAAAAAAATCTCCCAAACTGAATGCTGCAAGTAGCATCGTCACCCTCCTTGGTAGCCCTCCAATCTTGCTCTTACCATCATCTTCAAATTTTTGTCCAAATACACATCTAGTGACTATGTTTTTCAAGGTTGCAATTATTATTTCACTTAGGTTGCTAGAAGCCCCTTTTAAGCATGAGCCACGTATCTTTTTTATTGGTGCTACAACTTCTTCCTCCCTTTTGTAATGGAAAGATTGCACTCTTTTAAGGCTCAAAAGTTCATGGACACAAATTTTCTTAGCTTGTCTCCAATACTCGCCATATTGTGAGAATGCTACATCTGTGGATCTATAAAATAAGAAATTGGCAGCCGTGGTTTCTGGCCAGTTCGAGAAAATAGTATCATTTGTCTTCATGATTTCTTTCGCCATATCTGCAGATGACACCATGACTATTGGAGCACAGCCCAAGTCTAAGAACATTATAGGGCCATACTTCTTAGATAGGGCATGAAGGGAACGGTGTGGGAGTGTGCCTAGTTGGTGAGGTTACCAATAATTGGAAGCTTTGGTGGGCACGGTGGAAAATTGGGTTTGCCACTTCTAAAAAGCTTGAAAATGTAAACAAAAGAGAGGAGTAAGACAATAAATAAGAGGGCATGAAAGGGTGTTTTGTGTAGCTCCAGCCATGATTGTTGTAACAATGGTAGAAGAGCCATTTCCTCGCAACACAAGTGTTTTTCATGATGCAAATAACAAGCCAGCTCTCTAGTTATATGGAAAACTTTTCGAGTTTCACCTTCTCTAGTTAATTGTGTAAATTAATATGTGAAATAATAACGTGTGGAATAAGTCTTTTAAGTTTTAATGTGTAAAATGACTAAGCAATTTTGGCATATTTTGCATGTGCATTTGAAATGTAACCGTTAATTGAGTACGTTAATTGACATAATTAATTAAATAGAATAAAAATTGTTGATAAGTCATTTATCACTTCGCATCTTTTACACTATTCGGCGGGCCTCAATTTCCAAAAATATTATTGTTATACTCTTCGGCGTAAAATAAAGAGTGATTTGTCCTTTGGGTGATTTGAAAGGGAAGTTCTCAAAAATTAATGCATTTATCATTTTAACCCCTTGTTAGTGTGTGTTTGGTTAGTTTATGTTTCAATGAAATAATTTGTTTGATTCTCTTATTTTCTTAAAGTTAATTTTTACCTTATTTTTAAGCAAATAAGCTTTCCAAAACATAAACCTACCTAAACACACACTTATATTTGAATCTAGGGTTTTTTCTTAACCAATGTGTCTTCTATGGGCCTCTCGTACGTCATCCATGAGAACCACGTGTTGACCTTGCACGCTTATTCATAAGAACCTAGCTCATATTTTCTTGTCCATGAGAACTTCATGTCACATAGTGTGAGTGTGTGACCACGATCTGTCACCATTGACATTATTCTTGAGTTGGGTCTTTTGTGGAATCATTTTCGTGTGGGTTTATGGAATTGCCTTGTGCAATCCCTACTTGTGAGGGCTCTAAGTACACACACCCCATGAGCTTTGACATCACTTGTTAGGGAGAAAACACCTTGCAAACAAATATTTTGTTGGGGAAAAATCCTAATCCCCTCAATGTCTATGTGTGAATTAAAATTAATGACTACCAAGCAATAGCAATATTATGGAAACAAAAACAAAATTTCAGCAAACACCACGTAAACACAACTACACAAGAACACCAAATCTTATATGGAAAACCCTCTAGTGTAGAGGGAAAAACCATGGGGCAGCTCCGAAAAATATCCACTATGAAATAGAGATTACAACTATCAAGTTTATGCTAAACTTGAGTCCACAATAAATTGGATATACAATAAATAAATCTCAAGGAGTAAATACAATCTCATCACAAAGCCAATAACAAAATCTTCCTCTGAATACTCCAACTCTCCATGGTTGTAGCACTTAAAAACTCCATGAGAACTCCACCAATTTATCTTCCTTGTTTGTAACTTGAGCAAAGAAAAATGCCTCCTTTTTCTTTTTCACTCTGTCACACTTTCACTGTGTTTCTCTCTATCTCTTTGGATTGCACCTCCTAAAACTCTCACTTGTGTTTTTCTCACAATGGCCGAATGGCTCTCTTGCTTCAGCTCTTCACTCAAGGCCGAATGGCCTTTGCTTCTTTCTTTTCTTTTTCTTCAGCGTGTCCAACACGCTTAAGTCAAGTCTCATTAAGAGACATGGCTTACTTGAAGACTTTTGGAGGCAAGCTCATAAATGAGCTTTGACAAGGCATGTGGGTTGGAATCCAAGGGTGTCACATGCACCCAACAATCTCCCCCTCCAGCACACTACGGAGGAGATCTTCAACCCAAGTCTTCAGTTAGAATTCATGCCAGCCAACCCGACACAAAACTTTAGCTTCTCTCTAGACACAACCTTGGTCAACATGTCAGCTGGATTTTCATTTGTGTGAATCTTCTCTAATTCAAATGACTGTTATTCAACAACTAGTCTTAACCAATTGTATCTCACCTCAATGTGCTTCGAGCGTGAATGGTACATAGAATTTTTGCTTAAGTCTTTGGCACTCTAACTATCACAATTAACTACATACCCATCTTGCTTCAAACCCAATTCTTGGAGAAACTGTTTCAGCCAAAGCATCTTTTTACCTGCTTCATTAGCTGCAACATACTCAACTTCAGTTGTAGATATGGCAACACACTTCTGTAATCTTGACTGCCATGATACAACTCCCCCTGCAAAAGTAAATAAATACCCTGATGTAGATTTCCTACCATCAAGGTCACCTGCCCAATCTGCATCTACATAACTCTCTAAAATTGGTTTAGAATCACCAAAAGTCAAGCACAATTTAGAGCTACCCCTCAAATACCTGAAAATCCACTTCACTGCTTCCCAGTGATCTTTACCAGGATTAATCATGAACCTGCTGATAACACCAACTGCGTGAGCAATATCTGGTCGTGTGCAAACCATAGCATACATTAAACTCCCAACTGCTGAGGAATAAATAGTTGATGCTATGTCTTTTTTCTCTTTCTTGGATGAAGAACAAGATTTCTTTCTTAGCTTGAAATGAGCACCAAGAGGTGTACTGACTGGCTTGGTATGCTTCATATTAAACCTTTCAAGAACTCGCTCAATATACTTCTCTTGTGATAACCATAGCTTCTTGGCTTTCCTATCACGCAGAATCTGCATACCCAAAATTTGTCTTGCTGGACCTAAGTCTTTCATATCAAATGACTTGAACAAGTCATTCTTCAAATTTCCAATCACACCTACATCTTGTCCTACTATTAACATATCGTCCACATATAGCAGAAGAGTAACAAATTTACCATTGGGAAATTTTCTGACATACACACAATGATCTGCATTTGTCCTTGTGTACCCATGACCCACCATGAATGAGTCAAACTTCTTGTACCACTGTCTTAGAGCTTGCTTCAAGCCATACAAACTCTTTTTTAACTTGCAAACCATGTGTTCTTTCCCTTTCACTTTGAATCCCTCTGGCTAATCCATGTAAATTTCTTCTTTCAAATCACCATGAAGAAAAGCTGTCTTCACATCAAGTTGCTCAAGCTCAAGATCCAAGCTAGCTACTAATTGTAGAACTACCCGAATGGAATTCATCTTTACTACTGGAGAGAATATCTCATCAAAGTCAATCCCCTTGTTTGTGACTGAAACCCTTGACCACCAATCGAGCTTTATACTTCACTAACTTGTCATCATCTTTCTTTAGCATGAACACCCATTTGTTTTTCAATACCTTCTTGCCTTTAGGAAGTTCCACCAAGTCATAAGTCTTATTCTTCTTATTCTTGTTCAAAGAATTCATCTCTTCATGCATAGCCTTCAACCAGCTTTGCTTATCCTTATGAGACTGTACTTCTTGAAAACTTTCTGGCTCTCTCTCTTTAGTAATCACAGTATACTCAGAAGTGGGATATCTAGGTGATGGACAACGCTCTCTAGTAGACCTTCTTTCCTGAGGTTCTACTATCTCTAGTGGAGAAGGCTGCTCCCCCTGCTCAACACCATTTGTATCTGTCACATCATCAGCATCAACAACTGCTAGCTCATCAGCATCAAATTCAGTTGGTTCATCACCATAATTCTCATCTTGTACCTCTTCCCTATTTGTGGCATTATCTAAGGAAGAAGAGGTAGGTGTAAGATCAGGAACACCTTCAACTGTAGCTTTAGACTTCTCAATTTTCTCAAAGTCTGCCAAGTTTTCATTCTCATGAAAAACTACATCTCGACTTCTAATCATTTTCTTTTCTTTTGGATCCCATAGCTTGTAGCTAAATTTTTCATCTCCATATCCAACAAATATACAAGGAGTGGATTTGCTATCAAGCTTTGATCTTTGTTCCTTAGGCACATGAACAAATGCCTTGTACCCAAATACCTTTAAGTGAGAGTAAGAAACATCTTTCCCTGTCCATACTCTTTCTGGAATATCAAAATCCAAAGGAATTGATGGAGATCTATTAATTAGGTAGCATGTAGTCACAACAGTTTCACCCCAGAATGACTTAGGCAGATTAGCCATTCTCAACATACATCTGATCTTCTCAATAATAGTGCGGTTCATCCTTTCTGCCACACCATTTTGCTGTGGGGTACCAGGAACTGTCTTCTTATGTCTAATGTCTTTCTCGGAACAGTAACTCTTGAATTCATTAGATATGTATTCACATTCGTTATCACTACAGGGACACTTCAAAGGCTTTCCCTTTCTCTCTTTCCACCATGGCATGGAATTTCTTGAAGTGCTCAAATACCTGGTCTTTTGTTTTCAAAACAAAAACCCACACCTTTCATGAAGCATCATCAATAAATGTAATAAAATATTTATTGTCATCTAAAGTCTCAACATCAATGGGACCATATACATCAGAATAAACAAAATCTAATACATTGGGTTTTCTAGTAGAGGGTATATTAAATAAAACTCTATGTTGTTTACCAAATAAACAAAAATCACAAGGATTTAGTGACGTACCTTTGGCAAAAGGAATGAGAGACTTCTTTGCCAAAATTTGCAACCATTTTTCACTCATGTGAGCCAGCCACCTGTGCCACAAGTTAGGCAAAGAATCCTTCTGAGCTCACTAACAACATCCTTACACAACTTTACTTGTGTCTTGTAAAGTGTACAACAAATTTATCCTCTAGCAAACACCAATGATCCTTTGCTAAGCCTTCATTTTCCATCACGGAAATAATTGCTATAACCTTCTTTATCAAGAACATGAGTGGAAATCAAATTTAGGCGAATATCCGGAACATGTCTCACATCCTTCAAAATTAGTGTGTATCCAGTGTTAGCCCTAACACAAATATCATCAATTCCCACAATGTTCGCATAATTATCATTACCCATCTTCACTCTCCCAAAGTTTCCCACTTTGTATGAAGTGAATAACTCCTTTCTTGGAGTGACATGGCAGGAAGTGGCTGAATCAATCACCCATTCAACATAAGGATCTGAAATTGTACAACAATCATCTTGTCCTATGGCTAGGACCTCGTCTTCCAACACTATAACAGCAATAGTGTTCTCATCATCCACCCTTTTTCTAATTTTTATCCTCTTTCTGTTTGTTCTTCCAAGTCTTGCAGTTCCTTTTTATGTGACCTTCTTTATCACAGTAAAAGCACTTGAATTTTCCTTTCGATTATGATCGACTTCTACATTTACCTCGCCCTTTAGAACTTCTACTCTTACTTCTCCTCCAATTCTCTATGACAAGAGCCTGTGCAATATCCTTGCCCATATCCTTTCTTCTAGTTTCTTCATTAAGCAAACTATCTTTAACCATGGCAAGCTGAAACAGACCATTCGGAGTAGAATTACTAAGTGACACTACCAAAGTCTCCCAACTATTAGGTAAGGAACTTAGAAGCAATAAAACTTGCAACTCATCATCTATTACTAGTTTCATTGTAACCATCAGATTAACCAAGTCTTGGAACTCACTAAGGTGCTCGGCAATGGACTTATCCTCCTTAAGCTTCAAATTCACAAGCTTTCTAGCAATAAAAGCTTTATTTTGAGCTGTCTTTCTTTCATAAAGACTTCTTAATTTCTCCCAAAGAGCCTCTGCATTTGTTTCCTAAGACACATGGTGAAAAATACTAACATCGATGCATTGTCTAATACACCCGATAGTTTTTCTATTTAATTTCTCCTAGTCTCTATTAGACATATCACTAGGCTTGGCACTATCACTCTCAATTGGGTCATGTAAATCCTTGCAATAAAGGACATCCTCCATCATCGGCTTCCAAATCAAATAATTCGATGCTGAGAGTTTAACCATAGTATTCATACCCATATTCTCCATTTAATCCAACACAAGACAGTCAAACCCAAGCAACCAAAAGCTCTGATACCACTTGTTGGGGGAAAATCCTAATCCCCTCAATGTCAATGTGTGAATTAAAATTAATGACTACCAAGCAATAGCAATATTATGGATATACAATAAATAAATCTTAAGGAGTAAATACAATCTCACCACAAAGCCAATAACAAAATCTTCCTCTAAATACTCCAACTCTCCATGGTTGTAGTACTCAAAACCTCCATGAGAACTCCACCAATTTATCTTCCTTGTGTGTAACTTGAGCAACGAAAAATGTCTCCTTTTTCTTTTTCACTCTCTCACACTCTCATTGTGTTTCTCTCTATCCCTTTGGACTGCACCTCCTGAAGCTCTCACTTATGTTTTTCTCACAATGGCCGAATGGCTCTCTTGCTTCAGCTCTTCACTCAAGGCTGAATGGCCTTTGCTTCTTTCTTTTCTTTTTCTTTAGCGTGTCCAACATGCTTAAGTCAAGTCTCATTAAGAGACATGGCTTACTTGAAGACTTTTGGAGGCAAGCTCATAAATGAGCTTTGACAAGGCATGTGGGCTGGAATCTAAGGGTGTCACGTGCACCCAACATATTTGAACTTCAATAAAATTATAATTGCATTGTGTTAAAGATTATTAAATCAGAACAAATTGTACAAGTGAATCGATAGACTTTGAAAATTAGTTACACAAACTTCAATCTAAAACTCGCTTGAATTTGGCTTGAGCAAGTTGTCACTAAAAAAAAAAAAAAAAAAACAAATTTTCTCTAGTATTCCTTTATCTGATCAAGCCTTTTTTGTGACACATATATCTACCAAATTCAACCCTAAAAATATGAGAGAAGGTTGAGACTATCCAACTCCCATTAGAGATAAATTCATTCTAGTAATGTAGCCTCCATACATTCTTTTTCTCCAAATTGGCATACCCTTTAAGAGGAAACACAAGCCAAACATTTGTAATTGGCTTGTGTGTCTTGGATTGGTGCTGGAAATCACAGACCTCAAAATATCTTGGAGATTGGATTTGAAATCAGTGTCTCAACTTGTAGAACCAAATGCTATTGAAGAGAAAAGGCTGGTGCAACTAGTTCTTAGCAAGGGCAAGGAGCTTAGTTACAAGAACATCTACATAGAACTAGGTGGCTTTGTAAGAGCATCCACAGCAGTGGTGCTAAAAAGCTACATTGGTATTTTTAGCTCTTCAAACCCCTAAAAACTATGCTGCAGCAATGGAGGCAAAAGCAAAATTTTTACCTGTACAGCTACAGTGCACATCCATCTATAGATGTGCACTATAGCACAAAGATAAAAAAAATATATATTTTTTTTATTTAACTTTTCTCTTTCTTTTCCATTAAAATATTCTTTTTCTCTCTCTCTTCCTTCCCTTTCTTTTCGTCAGACTCAAGAGTCTCAGCCCTCTCTCTTCCTACTCTATCTCTCCGCTATCTTTTCTCTCTTCTTTTCGCGTGATCGGCAATGGCGTGGGTCGGTGGGTTTCGTGGATGGCGTGGGTTAGTGGGTCAGCGATGGCGTGGGTTAATGGGTTGGCGATGGCGTGATCAGTGATGGCGATGGCGATGTCTGGTCTTTTCTCTCTCGATCAAGCTTAGATGGTGGGTTTGATGGTGGTCTGGGGTGCTCGACAATGGAGATGGCGATGGCGATGGCTGGTCTTCTCTCTCTCGATCAAGCTTAGATGGTGGGTTTGATGGTGGTTTGGGGTCGACAATGGCGATGGTGATGGCTGGTATTCTCTCTCTCGATCAAGCTTAGATGGTGGGTTTGATGGTGGTCTTGGGTGCTAGCTTAACACTCTTGGTCTGAAAATCAAGCTCAGATCTGTTGGATTTTTGGCAGTAGTTGTGGGTGGTCTTGGCTTGCTAGTTGTTGTTGGGTGGTTGTTCTTTGGCAGTGGTTGTGGATTATGCCGTTTGTGGTGTTTTTTTTGTTGTAGTATGTATTATTTTATTGGAGTTGATATATTATTTTATTGTAGTAAATATATTATTTTATTGTGATGTTTATATTATTTTATTGTGTTGAAGGCTAAAATAGATCTACTGCTGCAGCATGTATGTAAGAAAAATAGATAAAGTAACTTTTGGTAGAGCTAAATAGCTATATTTTTAGCTCCATTGCTATGGATGCTCTAAGTGTTTTTTATTACAACTATCTTCAAATTGGATTGGTTTGCTGGGCAAGTGCTTAAGAGATTGCCCATTTTGGGTTTTTCCCATTGTAAATACATCATGTGTTTGGGTGTGTCAGTTGTAATTTGCTGTAATTATGATTTATCTTTGCTATTTGGTTTTTGGCTAAGTAATTAATTGGACCTAATTTGATCAATTGGTTAAAATTGGTAGATAGCCATTACAAGGGGTTTAAACTATGAATTTTTAATTTTATTTCATTAAAATTCATACCATTTGCAAATGCCCATCTAATTTGGAATGTAGAGATTTATAATTTCGATAAGATTGTTCAAATGAAGAGGGTAAAGTCTATCTTTTGATAAATGACCGATGGTCTCAAAAGTTTAAACTGTTAGAAAAATCTTTTAAATGAGAGGTATATTGTAGACAAGGTTCAAACTTAAAGCCACCTACTCTGATTACATGGTAAAATATTGGTTATTCCAATAGCTTAAACCATAAGAAAGTGGTCAATCTATTAACTTAATCAATCTTTTAACATCTCTATCCTGTGCAGTAACAAGAATTTTGAAATGATTGTTCAAGATTAGATTGAAGTTTCCAAAATTGTAATAAGAATTTGGAAATTTATTTTTGGTCTTTGATCATTTAGGATGCAATTTAAACAGATTTTAAATTTGTGAGATTTGAGGTTTGTTTTTTAATCTGTTTCCCAATGAGGGAGAAACCAAAAGTGGAGGAAGTATGTTCTCCAAAAATAAATAAATAAAACAGTGGAGGAAGTATTACATTTTGATATTAATGTCCATCAAATAGCAAATATCTTTATTATTTTGAGCAATGACTAAATTTCTTATACTTCATTATCTGACAAATAAAACTAGGGACACAATATTTTCACAGTAAAGTTTAGATGACATGCTTTTAATAATAAGTAAAAAAAAAAAAAAAGTCGTGTTAGTAATGGACTCAAATGAGAACTAGTAATAAATTACCACCTAAGCATTGTTGTGAAAATATTGTGACTATATCACTACTCTTATTAAACAGCTGAGAAAAAACATTTCAATATTCTTTTTAAAATTAATAAAAATACATATATTAAAAAATGATTAGGTTGAATTTTGCCTTCAACTAACAAGAAATTGGAATTTTCATTTTGGCCTTTTAATATTTCCAGAGACCATTTTAACCCATTTTGAAAAGCTATTTATGCAAAGTGGCTTTTGATACTTTGAAATCATAATTTTTTGTACTCAGCTCTTCAGTTATAAAAGTTTTCACACCTTGACTGTTTAAGCAATGCTAAATTAATATCTAACATAATGAGTTGAATAATCACATGGTTATACATGTAAGATGACATAGATTGTTGGCATTTTATGATTTAGATTACACATATAAAACCCTATAAGAAGATCCTATAACAATTTGTCTTTTTTTTTTTTTTTTTTTTTTTTTTTTTTTTTTTTTTTTTTTTAATGAAGCAATTAGTCTTTTTGGAGGATAGTAAACCATGACATTTTCCTGAACACCACGGCTAACAGTAACCTAATTTCGTGTGTTTTCAATAACCTAATTTCATCCCAAAAATTATTTTTGTTTTTAAATTATTCAATAGTGCTAGCTAGTCTTAATCCCATTGAATTTGTTAGGTTCTAAAGATTTAGGATTTTATGTATTTAGAACTCTAATGTGTATTGTTAGCAAACCATGATCAAAACAGGTTGTTTAGTCTTGTTTAGGCTTGCTCAAAGTTATGTCTTTTATGTAAAGTTGGAATCGAGTGGCTGCAGAAGTATTTGTTACTTTCGGCCTAGCTCAATCAATTGAAAATTAGACTCGATCGATCGAAAGTAGGCCAAAACATTTTTCTGCAAAATTCCAACTTAGCCCAAACTCTATTTAAACGTCTTGGGGTTCAAGTAAAACTCTCCTATATATAAGGGAAACCCTAGAATGTTTTTGAGACTTTTAAGAGAGAGATTAGAGTGCCTCTTGTGCCTCCTTTTATTAGGGTTTTGTATCCAAACCTCTCTAAGTCTTTGTTGCTCATATTGCTGTTTATGTGAATCTTTTGTGAGATATTTGAGGAGCTTTTCTTCACATAAACTTAGGGTTTTCAAGGTAGATATATTATCTACATCTTGATGATCAACTCGGTTGCTGGCATTGGAGCTTAAAGAAAAACAAGCAGGGAGCTTGTAGCTGATTGGAGAATCCAAGAAAGAAGGAGTCCGTGGATTCGGAGCTTACACGTGGTCGTGTCAGTAAGTTCTACTAGTGGGTAGCATTAGGAAGTCAAGCGGGAAGCTTGTAAGTCCTTTTGTATGAACTTCGATTCTTTCATAGTGGATTCAGGTTTACCTTGAGGATAGCTAAGTCAAATCCTCCCCAGGTTTTTACCGTGTGGTTTCCTGGGTCATCATATCTTGTGTTATTTATTTTCCGCTAATTTATATCTTGATATGATTATTTAATTGTGTTAACTTAGATTTTCATGAAATTGGACTAAGTAAATCACTTGGCTAATTAACTAGGTTAATCCAATTGTTTGTTTTTAAGGGGTCTAAAACCTAACAGAATTGACCAATGAAAAAGTAGGACCACACTCAGGGGCGGAGCCACGTAGTGGCTTGGGGGGGCCCCGGCCCTTGCAAAAAAAAAAAAAAAAAATTCCATTAGAGTAGGTAGAAAAAAATATTGGGCCCCCCAATATTAAACAGTCGCCCCCCCCCCCCCCCCCCCCCATGCCCAATTCTCAACTATTCTCCCAAGCCCAGCTTAAATATTCTCCCAAGCCCAGCTTTAGTTTTAGGCCTTATCACCTTATGTACTCCAAATAAAACAAGCTGACCCACTCAAGTCCAAACACTAAAAACAAAACTTCACTTTCTCTTCATCTCAAAAAATTCACCCACTGACCCATAGAGTCCCTTTCTTTACTTCTTATTCTTTTGTTTTGTCTTCTTTGATACACTTTCATCTGCACTGGTACCATTGCCCACCTACCAGCCCCCAAAACTACAGTCCTCTGTACTCACAGTCCCAAAAAAAAAAAAAAAAATACTGACCACTTTTTTCTTTCTTCATCAACTTTAGTTTTGGAACTTGGTGACTACTTGGTGATTGGTGAGTTTTCTTCTCTTTCTTAAGTATTAGACATTTATCTATTTTTAGTGTCTTTTTTTGAATTTCTCAACTATCTACTCCTAAATATTCACATGCTCTTTATATTTTCATAGATTTTTAGAGAAATACATGATTGAAGGCATAGGGAGATTGTTTGTGATGAGTCTTAAAGGGAAGATCTAAAGTTAAAGGCAGTCAGGCAGAGGTAGTAGGCATTGCCACATGGGTGACCCATCTTTGCACTTTGTGAAGACAAAGTTTTTAAGGTAAAATTGTTTTGATTTATTACCTATTTTTGATTAGTTAGATATCATGTGGCTGTGGATGTGGCTGTAGGTGTTGTTAAATTGTTTGGTTTATGTTGTGTACCAATACTTGTGTGTTTAATTTTTGTTTTTGTTTGAGGGGTTATTATTAACTAAAGTCGTATTAAAAATGGGTTATATGTTTAAATTATAGTGAAATTTTTGTTTTTTCTTGAGTATGAATAACATCCATATAACTAAGTAAAAATTTCTAATTAAAATTTTATTTTTTAAACTTCTTTTCAGGTTAATTTTTGAGTCATATTCTTAAATCTAAAAGAATTATGAGCAAACGAAAAACAATTGATGCATTCTTTAAGAAAAAAGATGTTAGCAATTCAGAAATTAGGACACATGTGGCTGTAAAAACAAATGTTGATGCTTCAATGCCTGATGAACATCCTGACCCCTCCAAATGTTCAAGAATTCAAACTGAAGAGATAGATCGTGATCCAGGATCACGTAAACAAATATGTGAATTCCTTATCAACAAACAAGATGAAATTCGACGAGCTTATCTCAAAGAAGGTCCATATCAATCTAAAAATATAGACTGTCCATATAACGATGATACTCATCGTCATCAATTTCAAGCTTCATGGTTCGAATTGGCCCCCCCATGTAAAACTTCCTGGCTACGCCCCTGACCACACTTATGCAGGGAATAGGAATAAGGTTATAAAGAAGCTTGTCATCCTTGCGCAGATGATATGCTAATTTTTTCTGTACCGTTCCAATTTTATCGAATGTCTCCGAAGGTATTATAATTAAGAAGCTTGAAAGGATAGTTATTTCTATAGTCTATTTGGAGATAATATAGGAATATAATTGTGAATTTGTGTGACATGATTTCTTTTTCCCTTCAAATCCTTCCCATGTATCTTTGAACAAATCAATTCAACTGTCAATCTTCCCATGAATGAAGACCAGATAACATTATCGGATATTTGGTTTCTGCCATCGTTATCTTTCCATGTTGTGCTTTCATCTTCTTCCAACCTATTTCATTTGTCATTGTTTCAATGTGTCTCTTCTCTTTTCCCATATATATGTTGTCTATCCTCCGTTGGTGTCAGTATTGATCCACATGTTTCATTTGTTAGCCTTTGTTTTCTTGTCTACTTTTGCTTAATCCTTCATAAGAGCACTTGTAGCAGTGGAGCTAAATAGTTATATAGCTATTTTAGCTCCACCAAAACACCAAAACACATGCTACAATAGTGGAGGCATACCTAAATTTTTTTAGGTTCTTGCTCCAGTGCACATCCATAAATAAATGTGCACTGTAGCAAGAAGCTAAAATATATATATATATATATCTTATTAAATTTCTCTCTTCTCTCATTAAATTTTTCTTTTTTTGTTTCTTTCTCTCTCTCTCTCTCTCCGACTTCTCTTCTTTCTTCTATTTTTTCCTTCTCATTTTTTTCCTCTAGCGCCTCCCTCATCTCCTCTTTGCTTCGCCGGCGAGCTCGCCGACCGCGGTGGTACTCGACTCAATCGGCCTTTAGTTTTGGTGGCCGTGGGTCGAGCAGTTTTGGTGGGCCAAGACCCCATCTCCCCAAGCTTCATTACCGATCTATTACCCGAGCCCCATCGCCACCGAGTTTGTGCTAGATTTGTGTATATGTGCCGAGTTTGTGTTTGTGTTTGTGCTGGGTTTGTGTTTGCGTTTGTGTTTGTGCTGGGTTTGTGCCATGGGTGTGGTCTAATTGGATTGTGGCCTGTGCAATTTTTGCCATGGTGTGGTGGTTTGCTTGCTCTGTATTAGAGAAGAGAGAGACGAAGAGGAAGAGAGAGAAAAATATAGAGATGATGATGCTATATATGATGAATATTTTATTGTGATGTTTATATTATTTTATTGTGTTGAAAGCTAAAATAGATCTAGTGTTGCAGCATGTGTGTATGTAAAACAGATAAAATAACTTTTGGTGGAGCTAAATAGCTAAATTTTTAGCTCCACTGCTGTGGATGCTCTAATGTTTCTGTTTTCTTGTGACTATATATATATATACATATGAATGTTCAAATATGTGTATAAAACACCTTGAACATTTAGACCCCCAAATTACAAACAACCAATTCAAGCTTATTAACAAACAATGTACGTGTGGAAAATGTAAATAAGCTAAAGCAGAATTGATAATACAATCTAAACCAAATAAAATCACATCCACAGCAGAAATTAAATGGCAAAGATTAAGGGAAGAGAGATGCAAACACAAAGACAACACAACGAATTCAAGCTTATTAACAAACAATGTATGTGCGGAAAATGTAAATAAGCTAAAGTAGAAATGATAACACAATCTAAACCAAATAAAATCACATCCACAGCAGAAATTAAATGGCAAAGATTAAGGGAAGATAGTTGCAAACACAAAGACAACACAGCTATGTGTTATTAAAGAGGAAACCGAAGTCCTCAGCGTAAAACCTCTCCGCCGCCCTCCAAGCGGTCAATAATTCACTAGAGAATCAAGTTAGGATACATGAACAGCAGAAGACCCTCCAAACCTAATCTACCCGGTGTACCTAAACCCTCCAAGCTTTTTGCTCCAACGAGGTCGCGCTGAACTTTTGTCTTCTCTAGCTTATTGGATTCTACTATAGCCCATAGCATCAACCAATATCAATTGGTCCCTTCCTAATTGCTTCCCAAGCACCAAATAGCCTCTTCACAGATATGGTTATGGTGAGAAAAGGTTTTGGCTAATGTACCTCTCAAGGATGTAACAATGGAGAGGGTGAGAGTAGAGGAATTTGGAGAATCAAAGGATGGAGATTGTGGATGATTCAATCTTGTTTTTTTCTAGGGTTTCTCTCTCAAAATTCTCTCTAAAAGCTCTCAACAATATGTGGGTATAAGGGGTATTTATACTGGTGTGTGTCTGGAATACGAAAAGTCAGTTTTTCCTAAACAGAGTGAACTGGCAACTTGGCCTCGTGACTTGACTGAGTTGCGAGTCTAAGTCGCGAGCTAACTGCCTAGTCAGCCTGGGATTTTTGTCCTATAGTGCAACAGCTGGTGTGACTCTTCAACTCCCTTGCATGCTTCGCATGTGTGCCTGCTTTGGCGACTTGCCAGTTGCAAGCTAGTCGTGAGATCCAGTCGCAAGGCCCTGCATGAGTGCACACTCTTGAGCATTTCTTCACACTTTCTCACACACTACCCTTACATGATTCCCACCTAAATACAGGGTTTCTAAATGCTTAATTACAAGCAAATTGGCATGGAATAAAGCCAACAAAATGGTTGATTAAATTCAACCTTACAATCTCCCCCTTTGGCTATTCCATGACAAAACCCCCTAAAACAAACTCTAGACTTAACATGTGAGTTGGGAACAATTGAACAAAACTCACTCACACCTAACTCTAGAATCTGTGTAGCTCTTGAACCATAAAAACAAGTAACTCCTAAAAAACAACAACACAATATGATCATTGTATGCAGAAAACTTGTAATACATATGGAGCAAACACAATGCAATCAAGCAATATGGATTAAAGCAATAAAGCAAGGCTTAACCAAAAATGAACAATCACTATAAATAGTGACCACAATGCTCTTTCACACAAGGAATGAACATCCGGACTTGCAAGCTAATAAGCTCAATGCAAAGTATCATTTGTATGTCCAACATTCAACCAATGCAACAACGCAAGGAAATTGCATTAAGGATATAAAATCCAACAAAGGGCACAAGAGTGATGTACTTAAAGAAAATGATTAACATTAAATAACAAGTACTACGCTACAAAGCAAGGGTACAAAAACAAAACTGAATATTATCTTATATCTATGTAAACCAAAATATCTCAAAAACTTTAAACAAGAACCAAGTATTTAACCAAAGTGTTTAACATAGTACAGAGCAAACATTATCCACAATATAACAACAAAAACCATAGAAAACATAAACTAAAGTGCTTAAAATAAGTTTTTGGTTTTGCTCCCCCTCAAAATGGTGCTCCCCCTCAAGAGCTACCCCTACTTCTTCTCCAAAGATGATCTTCCCCTTTTTGACCGGAATGGCCAAAGTGCTACTGCTGGGTGGTAAAACTGTCAAACTTTGCTGAGAGTAGGTTCCTTTGCTTCTAGATAGCAGCCAGCCTGTCAGATTGCTCATTCTGGACATCTCGGAGTCCATTAATCCTTTCAAGGATGATCTAGAGTGCATCTGGAGGTACTGCAGAGGATGATGAAGCTCTGCTCCGTTTGCCATGGCCTCTTGAACTTGATGGTCGTCCTTCAGCTTCTGTCTTAGTCACCATTGGTTCTCCTTCTTCTTGAGCACCCTCCTCTTCATCACCGGGAAGATGAACTCTTATCCGTGTAATGGTTAGAGTATTAATGGCTGAAAGAGTAGGCGTGAGACTGATGTCTTGAGGAATTTTCACACCTTTTGCTCTAAAAAGCCTCATAAGTAGACTAGGAAAGATCAGCTTTGGCTATGAAGTGGTTCTTGTCTCATCGGCAATGATGATGACAATATGGGCACTTATATCAATGTAAGTTCTCTCCTTGAGCTCCATGAGGAAAATGCCTCTAGCATTATTAATGGTGGTCATCTTCTTCACCGGGTACAAGTTGAACATCATGATCACTGTAAGACATCTCATGTCAGCTGGAAAAGCAGTAGTGTTGAGCCATCTCCTTTCTCTAGCTCCACTAATATGAGATTGGACAATTTCTTTGGAGAGCATCATGTCCTTGTAGTGTGTGAAATCATGGTCCAAGTTCTCAAAACCCAGTACCTCATCAATATCATCCAGATCTATGTTGAATTCATGTCATCGTATCCAACAATTGATCTCATCCTCTCTTAAAACAGCATTAGCATAGAATTCTCTAATCAGAGGTTCACATACCCTAGGTAGATCACTTAGTAGCTTATCCCAACCTCTATCCTGAAAGCAACTTGGAATGAAAGTGTCCTTCAAATCAATCAAATCCACAAATCTTTCTTGGATGATGGGTGCCCTCAAGTAGAACTGTGTGTATATGTCAAAATGTTTGGTAGACCTGAACTTTGTATTGTCCATTTTCAACCTCTTGTCACCCTTCTTTGCAGTGGTCTTCTTCTTTGTAGGAGTTATCTGCAAAACCATAGCACAAATACCACAAAAACAGAGCACACAGATGATAACACCACAAATTAGTACCAAGTTAGTAGCACTTAAAAGGGTAAAGAGTTAAATAAAGGATTCAATCTACACCACAGTTCAAAACCAACTGGACAAGAGAAAAAGAATATAGCAATAGAGCACAATATGGTGTTAACATAAAAATTTTTAAAACAGAACACACAGTGGGTGTGAGAACAATAATCAAAACATTCATGGACAGTCTAGGGTAAAATGTAAACTACATAAGCAGATATGCAATAGGCAAAAAGTGTATATCCAAGACCTAGAATTTTGGAAAAAATTTCTAAGTCTTTTTCGCGACTGAGACCTTTACCCGCCAGTGAGTCGTGAAAATCTTTTGTGTAAGCTCGCAACTAGGGCATGCAACTGGATTGATCCGCGACCAAGTCGCTAGAACAAGACAACACTGTTTTTGAAATTTTTGATATTTTTTTTTGCAAAGACAAAAGACTTTCCAAAAACAATTAAAACAATCAAAAATCTTTTTGTGTTTGATCAACAAAAATTGAGTATGTGAAACACATTTAATCAAGTACAATCACACAAATGAATAAGGCATTCATTGAACATAGACATGTGTGATGTGTGTGGGTAGCAAAGATGAGATAGTCCTTAGTCTAATGTGAAGCTTCAATGATCAATTCAACCAAGACATACAGAATTAGCACGAGGAAAAGTGACCTATCTCAATTATAAAAATATGCATATATGACCTCCCACAAAACTTGATTACATAACTTTGAAACTTTTCATTTGGATCAATTTACAACATAACATTTGATCTTCTTGAATCATTACATCTCATTTTGAGATCGATGCTTGAAATTTTTGACATTTCAATTTGATGAGTAAGCCTTTGGCTTTTTGGGCATCATACATTTTTCACAAAAATCGCTTTCCCTTTTTCCTAGTTAAATACTAGTATGTGCAAAGGATTTTGCAGCTCATTATCTCTTTTCATTTTGAGATTTATATTTATTGAGCTCTTTAAACAAAAAATAAAAAAGTGGGAAGATATATAGACACAAGTCTATGCAAGTTTCAAGATCAATAAAACTATTGACTAATCATTCATGACAAGTTTGAAGATCTATTTACAACAGTCACATAGATTTCAAAAATTTTCCCACAATGATATGAGTGCATTGAGAACAAGCTACACTCGTAAATGCACAAAGCCATTAGCACAAAGGTACAAGGCAAAACATGCTTGTGACAAAACACAATAATGTTGATTAAATTTTTTAAATTTTCTACTTTGTATGTGTTTTTGGATTTTTGACACAAAAGCAATAAAAGATTGATATAAAAAAATTTAAAACAAACTGCAAACAAACATGGCATGCTATACAAATAGCCAACAAAGTAGTGTGTGTCCTACAAAAGAGAAATCAAATCAATATAAAGAAGTAAAGCACACAGCACACATAAGATTCAAGGAATTGTATCAACACCAATGGTCTTACGGAGTGATTCAAACCGTGGACCATCGAGAGGCTTGGTGAAGATGTCTGCTTTTTGATTGTCTATATGTATGAATTCAAGACATACAACTTTATCTTCTACCAAATCCCTAATGAAGTGGTAACGTATCTCTATGTGTTTTGACTTCGAATGCTGAACTGGATTCTTAGAAAGGTTTATAGCACTGGTGTTATCACAGAAGACACACATTGTATCTTGAGGAATCCCGTAGTCATGAAGTAGCTTTTTCATCCAAAGGAGTTGTGTGCAACAACTTCCAGCAGCTATGTACTCTGCTTCAGTCGTAGAAAGAGACACGGAATTTTGTTTCTTGCTCATCTAGGAGACAAGGTTATTTCCAAGGTAGAAGCAGCCTCCTGAAGTACTCTTTCAATCATCCACACTAACAGTCCAGTCTGCATCTGAATAATCGACAAGACAAGCATTAGAGTCCTTTAAATACCACAACCCATAATCCGGAGTTCCATTGATATACCGTATAATTCGCTTGACTGTAGTCAGGTGGGATTCCTTTGGAGCAGCTTGATATCTAACACAAACACCCACACTAAATGCAATATCCGGTCTACTAGCTGTAAGATAGAGTAAACTCCCAATGATACTCCTATACAAGGTTGGGCTCACTTCTATCCCGGAAGAATCAACATTCAGCTTTGTAGACGAACTCATGGGAGTAGAGGAATGCTTTTTAGAGTCTAGTCCAAACTTTTTGACAATATTTCTGGCTTATTTTTCTTGTGAAATGAATATGTCTTCCTTCTTTTGTTTGACTTGAAGGCCCAAGAAAAATGTAAGCTCCCCCACCATACTCATCTCAAATTATTTCTTCATCTCCTATGAGAACTCTATTGCTCGAGCATCAATGGTGGTGCCAAATACAATGTCATCAACATATACTTGAGCCATGAGAAGATAATCCTCATCATTCTTAACAAATAAAGTCCGGTCGGCATACCTTCTTTTGAATCCTCTATCCAGGAGGTAATGGGTGAGCCGATCATACCAAGCTCTCGAAACTTGTTTTAAGCCATAAAGAGCTTTCTTTAATCTTAGCACATGGTCCGGAAAGTGAGGATCTTCGAAGCCTTTGGGTTGTTCAAAAAACATTTCTTCATTTAGGTAGCCATTCAGAAATGCACATTTCACATCCATTTGATAGAGTTTGAAGTTCATAGTGCATGCAATTGACATAAGAATGCGAATAGACTCAAGTCTTGCCATGGGAGCGAAGGATTCATCAAAATCTACTCCTTCTACTTGAGTGTATCCTTGAGCCACTAGTCGAGATTTATTTCGGATAATCTCTTCATCTTCATCGGTTTTGTTTTTAAAGATCCATTTGGTACCGATGACATGAACATTTTTAGGCCTTGGAGCAAGTTCCCATACATCATTTCTCACAAATTGATTCAGCTCCTCATGCATTGACTCAACCCAATTTTCATCTTGAAGAGCTTCTTCTACCTTTTTCAGCTTAAATTGGGCAAGGTAGCAATGGTATGTTACATGATTGGCCAGAAGTATGTTTTCCTTTCTAAGGCGAAGACCTTCATCTAAAGACCCAATGATGTTGCTGTCTAGATGGTTTTTAATCACTCTTGATGATGGCTTCTTTGATGTGGACACTTCATCATTCCGGGAGATAGGAGGCTAGACTTCCGGTGGAGTGAGAGGACTTGATGTTTTAGACATTGATCTAGTTTCCATTCTTGAGTTCACGGGAGTTGATTCCTTTTCCAGTGTGGATCCTTCAACTTCAATATCAAGAGCTTTAACCTGAGCTGTGGGTTTTTTGGTGCTTGGCCCTTCTCCATCATCAACCATCTCTACCTTCATTATAGCATCATCAATTTCTACATTGATAGATTCCATTACCATCTTTGTTCTCTTGTTGAAAACTCTATATGCCCTGCTAGTAGTAGAATACCCAAGGAAAATACCTTCATCACTTTTTGCATCAAATTTTTCAAGATTCTCCCGATCATTTAGAATGTAACACCTGCTTCCAAACACTCGGAAGTACTTCACTTTTGACTTCTTTCCATTCCAAATTTCATAAGCGGTCTTCTTTGTTCCCGCTCAGAAGAATATCCTATTACCAATGTGACATGAGGTGTTCACGGCTTCTCCCCAAAATTTTTAAGGAATTTGCTTGTTGAGTAGCATAACTCTTGCCATTTCTTGAATCACTCTATTTTTCCTCTCAACCACTCCATTTTGTTAAGGAGTTTTGGGAGCTGAAAATTCCTTTTTAATCCCATTCTTCTCACAATACGATTCAAATCTTGCATTTTCAAACTCCTTGCCATGATCACTCCTTATCTTGACAATCAGAACTCCTTTCTCATTTTGTAGTCTCTTGCATAGAATTTTCAATTTCTCACATGCTTCTGATTTTTCTCTAAGAAATTCCACCCAAGTGTATCTTGAGAAATCATCAACAATGACCATAATGTACCTCTTTCCTCCTAGACTTTCAGTTCTTGTAGGCCCCATTAAATCAACATGAAGGAGCTCTAAACAACGAGAGGTAGCAATCACATTCACCTTGGGATGACTTGCCTTTGTCTGCTTTCCCATTTGGCATACACCACAAATTGTCTTCTCAACCTTTCCAAACTTTGGAAGTCCCTCAACAGCTTCAAGTTTAGATACTTTAGCTACTTGTTTGAAATTTGCATGCCCAAATCTGTGATGCCAAAGTTCCAACATGTCAACACAAGCACTTCTACAGGAAATTGGTGCCGTAGGAACTACTCCGTAGCAGTTATCAGTAGTCCTATTTCCCTCAAAGACTTGAACCCTTTCTTTAAGAATAGAACAAGGAAGTCTTCATCACATTTTTGAGTGATGCTTAAGAGATTTGCCTTCAGCCCCTTGATGTATAAGACATCCTTCAATAGAGGTAATCCTAGTATCTCAACAGTCTCTTTGTCGAGAACTTGAGCATGACTCCCATCGCCAAATGTCACATAATCACCAACCTTTTCTTTGAGTGACTTAAACAGTGATTTATCTCTTGTCATATGACAAGAACAGCCGCTATCAAGATATCATAAACATGAATTAAATACCTTCAAAGAGGTGTACACAAATAGGCAAGCATGGGACAAGCACTCTTGACCTTCAAACAGAAACTTATCTTCATTTTCCATGCTCTTGTTAGACTTAATTTTCTTCTTTAGATTATCAACCTTATCACACAATATTCTATTTCTTCTTTTGTACTTCCTAATCAATGAATTAGACTCATAAAGACTATTGTGTAAGATGTGATTCTCATTTTCAAAATATTGCAACATGTGAACAAACATCCTAGCATGTTTCTTTGTTTTTAATAACTCTAGGAGTTCATTGTTAGGACACTCTTCAAACATACTCATAGAGTCATTATCACAAACATTTAAACCACAATTCAGCATTGCCTTTTCCATAGCTTCATCCATAGCTAAGGGGTCTAGGATCACACTTACGTAATTAAACCAAAGCAAGTACACCCACTCTGATACCAATTGAATGTTCAAATATGTGTGTAAAATACCTTGAACGTTTAGACCCCCAAATTACAAACAACCAATTCAAGCTTATTAACAAACAATGTACGTGCGAAAAATGTAAATAAGCTAAAGCAGAATTGATAACACAATCTAAACCAAATAAAATCACATCCACAGCAGAAATTAAATGACAAAGATTAAGGGAAGAGAGATGCAAACACAAAGACAACACAGCGACGTGTTTTCGAAGAGGAAACCAAAGTCCTCAGCGTAAAACCTCTCCGCCACCCTCCAAGCGGTCAATAATTCCCTAGAGAATCAAGTTGGGATACATGAACAGTAGAAGACCCCCCAAGCCTAATCTACCTAGTGTACCTAAGCCCTCCAAGCTTCTTGCTCCAACGAGGTTGCGCCGAACCTTTGTCTTCTCTAGCTTATCGGATTCTGCTATAGCCCATAGCATCAACCAATATCAATTGGTTCCTTCCTAACTGCTTCCCAAGCATCAAATAGCCTCCTCATAGATATGGTTATGGTGAGAAAAGGTTTTGGCTAATGTACCTCTCAAGGATGTAACAATGGAGAGGGTGAGAGTAGAGGAATTTGGAGAATCAAAGGACGAAAATTGTGAATGAGTCAATCTTGTTTTTCTCTAGGGTTTCTCTCTCAAAATTCTCTCTAGAAGCTCTTAACAATACGTGGGTATAAGGGGCATTTATATTGGTGTGTGTTTGGAATGTGAAATGTCAGTTTTTCCCAAATAGAATGAACAGGCAACTTGGCCTCGCAACTTGACTTAGTCGTGAGTGTAAGTCGTGAGCTAACTGCTTGGCCAGCCTGAGATTTTTGTCCTGTAGTGTAACAGCTGGCATGACTCTTTAGCTCCCCTCCATGCTTCACACATGTGCTTGCTTTGGCGACTTGCCAGCTGCGAGCCAGTCGCGAGATCCAGTCACGAAGCCCTGCATAAGTGTACACTCTTGAGCATTTCTTCACAATCTCTCACACACTACCTTTACATGATTCCCACCTAAGTACAGGGTTTCTAAATGCTGAATTACAAGCAAATTGGCAGGGAATAAAGCCAACAAAATGGTTGATTAAATTCAACCTTATAATATAGATGGGTTCAAGTTACACATTTTTTAAACTATTGGATTTAAGTATATCCAACAATAAAAAAAAATATGCTCATTAATGCTAATATTCTAATTGATCTCATTTATTATTCCTTATTTAATACATTCCACAATTGTTTTTAAACCCAAAAAAATTTATACATTCTCTCTCCACTCCATGTCTCTCTCTCTTTCTCTTTACACGGCTAGAAAAATTTAAAAAAAAAAAAAAAAAAAAAGAGCACAGCTTACTGTTTTATACTATCAAATGATTATATTGGAGAATCTGCAGTTTCTTCTATTTGATGAGTAATATAACAAAAAGGTGCTATAAAGGTCACAGCCTAAGTACATGGAGAAAGTATAGTTTTGCAATCGACTAGCTCTCTTCCACAACCTGATTTCCATTAAAATGAGACAGTAGATTAAACACATTATCCTAATAATATACTCCATAAAGAAAGAATTGCTCCAATCCTCTTCTATTAATATAGTAGCTGGCAATCACTTGTAGATCAGCGACATTGTTTATGCTGTTGTAACAATATACTTCTGAAGTATGTACAGCAAGTGAAGTGAAGGTTTGAACTTGACAGAAACAACAAAACTCTAAATCCTAAAAAGCAACGCCATAATGGCTTTCAATCCTCCTCCTAGCCATTATTTTTGCAGCACAAAACCGTTCATTAAAAAAAAAAAAAAAAAAAAAAAACACAACCTATTGATAACCAAGGACCAAAGACATAGAGATAGAATACAACACTTCAACTCTTGATTTGTGTTATTTAACAATGCGGAAGGCATTGTTTTTTTTTTTTTTTTTTCTTTTCTAGCCATGCAAAGAGAGAGAGAGAGAGAACGTATAAATTTTTTTGGGTTTAAAAACAAGTATGAAATGTATTAAATAAGAGATAATCAATGAGGTCAATTAGAATATTAGCATTAATGAGGGTCTTTTTTTTACCATTGAATCTACTTAAATCAAATTGGTTAAAAAAAGTGTAACTCTAAAGAGTTACACCTTTTTTAAACCATTGGATTTAAGTAGATCTAACGGTCAAAAAAAAAAAAACCTCATTAATGCTAATATTCTAATTGATCTCATTTTTTATCCCTTATTTAATACATTCCATACTTATTTCTAGTAATTGCAAGATCATCCCTACTTTTTTCATGAGCTTGTTATTAAAAAACTGCATAAAGAAATCTCAATTGTATATAAATAAGGTACTCTCTTACCCACTCCCACAAATCAAACCAAGGGAGGTACGGTTTAATATGTTCTCCAATTATGCTGGACTGACTTGAATCCCCCGTAATCGTCACAGAAAGATGGCCCTTGATTTTTTTCAATGAACTTAACATGCATTAGCTTATAAAAAATAAAAATAAATAAAAACTATATAATCACATCAAAGTTATTACATTCTCTGAATTAAAATTTTGCTATATAGTCTCCAACGCTGAAATGCAAGAGACTGGGGGAACGAAAAACCAGTCTCAGGGGAAAGATGAAAATGACTATCAAGACTAGCTTTTGTAGTTTCAAAAAATTCTTTTTTCCTTGATTAAAAAACTAGAAATGCAAATATGTGCCCCAAGCATCGTTTCCATGATGAGGTAGGTCTTAATGTGCACTCGAATTCAGGGAAGACCTAGCTCCTTCAGCTAACCTTGATTGGTATAGACCAGCCCAAATAGACGTACGTATCATTTAGAAGGGCCATGTTTGGTACAATCTCACACAAAACCTTACTTGACAACAATCTTAACATCTGCATTTCTAATGTGTAGTAAAAATAAGTTTTGAATTAGCATAGTATATCAAAAAACAAGAGTAATGCTAGAGAGTTTTGATTGTGCCATTGGAACATGAAGCATATTGAATTACAAGTTCTTAGGGGAGAAGAACAGGACAGCCTCCATGATCAAACACAAGACAAAACACTTCAACATGACAAGAACTTACACACATCAGAATGTATACCCAAGCTTTAATAGGGAATGACAAATCTCTTTACTTTGCATAACGTCAATCAAATATAAAAGAATCATATTTTTGAAATAATAGATGGTAAAGCCTTTAGCTTCTCCAACAACTTCTCTGCTTCGAGAAACCCAAGCGATCCCACTGACAAGAATTTTACAAATTTCCATCTGTTCAACCTCTTAGAGAATTAGATCATATCTTTGCAACTTCCATGAACAATATTAAAAGATGAAGAACAATTTATGACATTAAAAGTTTCAGGCATATAGAGCAACAATAGTTGTGTTATTCAACAAAGTACGGCAGGGTGTGGCTTTTTTTTTTTTAATTGCTGCTGACAACTTAGCCATGGAGGAGATAGAGAGAGAAACATGCAATGAGAAAGAGAGAGAGATGGGCAATGGAGAGAAAAAGAGTCAGCCATATAAAGTTTTTTGGGTTTAGAAATAAGTATGAAATGTATTAAATAAGGATAATAAATTAAATCAATTAGAATATTAGCATTAATGAGGGGTTTTTTCTTACCTTTAGATCTACTTAAATCTAATGGTTTAAAAAATGTGTAACTTTTTAAAGTTACACCATGTGTAATTTTTTAAAGTTACACCAAGTGTAACTTGAACCTATTTCATATACATATATATATATATATATATATATATATTGTTGTTGTTCTATTTTTAATTTAAAGAATAACACACACACTTTTATATATATATATATATATATATATAATTTATTTATTGCTTATACTTGGAATATTTTTATTTTTTATTTAACATGTGATATTTTCTTATTTGAAGAAAAATATTTATATCAAATAAGTCTTTATATATTTGCAAAAAAAGAAGAGGCAAGTCTTGACATATCTAAAATTATACAAGTCAATTTAATAAAAATAAAATATAATCAAATTACGTATGGTTTACATTAAATGCACTTTAATTTAATGAGTTATGTATGATGTAGGGTCCAAATTTGTTGGGCCTGATACCAACTCCTTGTATGGTCAGCCCAACAAGTTCCCAACAATAAATTTATAGAGAATGGGTTGAACAACTGGGCTAGTAGCGGATTTAGCAACGGTTCATACAAGCAAAAACCATCTAAAAGAGAAAAGGATTGAGACAGGCTTTTTCAATAGGGAAAACTCTTTGGTCCGAAGAGAATCAGTGTATAAAAACTTCGTGAATACAATTTCCCCCCCCCCCCCCCCCACTCCTCTGGGGGAATTGCTTCCTTTATATATATACACCCTTACCCCATCTTCACCGCACACTTGTCCTCCATCTAGGCGCCCACTTGAGTACTAGTCACATCAGCCGTTTGCTTTAACCCACAGTGAGTGGTGGTGGGTGAAGATGCACTGTTCAGGTGTCTTCTCCACATAAATGCGGCCAGGAAAGTTGTTGCAGTGCATTAAATGTGGCGGTGGCAGCTTTATTGGTAAGATACTTCATGACAGCTACGCCTTTGGACATGCCCGAAGCTCAGCCCTGGCACGGAGCTCTTCAGCATATCTACTCGTTTAAGTTCTGGGTAGCTCCTTTGGGAAAGATCCCTTCGGCCCAACTAGGTTGTCTTCGGACGGCGCGTCTGTCCCTCATGGATTGCACCACCAAAAATGGTAAAGCATCGACGCTTTTATCCTCTTCGGACAGAGAGTCGTATTTAAATTGGGCCTCAGGCCCAACATATGGCGCTGGGCTTTCTCACCCACATATGACATAAAAATAATTCGAGGGAATAAAAATGCATTAATCAGCTATATAAATACATTATATATTTTTAGTAAAAATCTTGGAGGGGGATTATTGAGATTTTTATCCAAAATTATTATTTTTTAACCACAAATGCAAGAGGCAGTTAGGATTTTTGAAAAGTCATGGGGGGCCATGGCCTCCCTAGCCCTCCCTTCCCTTCGTCTTGACTAAAAGGTTTGGTGCCTTTAGCCCAATGGTCCTCCCATAACGAAAAATAAAAAATAAAAATAAAAAATAAAAATAAAATAAAAATTATAAAAAAAAAATTTTAATGGAAGAGAAAACTCTTACACAAATTTTCTTTTGCACAATTTAAGCAAATGTTAAGATTTGTAAAATATGCGACTTATTTAGTCAATGTATTTGACCGAATCCTAGTTAGACAATGATATTGTTTTATTTGGCCGTGTTCAACCAGGAATTGTATCGACAAAAGTGTTACCAGGAATTGTATCAACAAAAGTAACACTTGCCATATATATAAACACATATGTGGCAAAACATATGGACAAATGGTTAATTAGAGAGTTTGGCACATCTAAAGAATATAATTATCAATATCTCTCCGGTCTTTGTAACGAGAGATAGCTCTTTGAATGTATTTGGAATTTAGATTTTGGTGATAGTATTTTTGTTCTTTTTTTATAATCTCTCTATTTTCTTAGTAAATCTTTCTCTTAGATGTCACACCTAGATATAAACCAAAAGTCGAACCACGTAAATTTTTGTACTTAATGTATGATTCTTTGCTAAAGGCTTTGTAGTTGAGGGTCTAGGAGGGAAAGAGTTCGAGATATGGGATTAGCAGCATATTGTAATTATCTCTAAATATATATATATATATATATATGATTCTTTCTTTTCTTTTCTTTTCTTTTTTTTATTTCTCATAAACCTATTATATATTATTTGGTTTCACAATAAATAGGTAATAAAGCTTTCGATATTATTATTATTATTATTTTTTAGAATACTAAGTATTTTTAACACACACACATGAGAAGAGGAGAAAATGTTTTTTTAAAGAAACTTTCAATATCTAAACAAACACAAAACATAACAGACAAGTAAAAAAAGCGAGGGAATATTTGTAATTCAATTGGTTTAGACATAACCTCCACTATCCCCGCAAAATAATAATAATAATAATAATAATCTCCGCTACTTATAAACCATGGACGATAAAGGTGATTTTTACAATGAACAACCATAGATGCAAAAGAACAACCCTAAACTTAATAAACCCTAGATGCAAAAGAACAACCATAAATTGTAGACAGAACAGCTTAATAAAATTTGAAATGCCATTTAAGCACATTTCAAACTTTTACAACCCAATTGCCACTTATATCACAAATTATTGTGGAATGCAGACTGACTACCAAATATAAGCATCTCCTACTAGCCTTGTCAAAATGGGCCTAGGGGGCTGCAGCTGAAGAGGGATAACGGAAACAGAAAACAGAAGAAATATATTCGACAAAGCAATTCAACATCTTTCTTTTCACTGATCTCCTTTTTGCTGGAATTACACCTTCACGTTTAGGCACGAAGTGTGTCTCTTCCTTGGCAGTAATCAATTCCTCGCATGGTTTAACCTGCTTAAGCACCATTTCCATTTCCTCACCAGTGTAATATGATTTTATGTGTCAGATGTAAGAATGTGAAGCTTTTAATTTGCTTTTATATATATATATATATATATATATATATATGTAGGGGGGGGGGGGGGGGGTGAGAATGGCGGCAATGGGCTGAACCATTTGCGTGACACATGTGCAAACCCAAAGCTGCTTGAGTGGAATTTGAAAAACATCATCAATTCAATATTTAAGTGGGATATGAAGACTTTAAGGTTTTTATGGGCCATATGAAAGAACATAAAAGACAATTATATGTTTACATTGATAATACAATATAAATTAAGAATTTATCTTTAGAAAAAGTGATGTTGTCTTACAATATTAAAATGTGTCTAGTACAAAAGTACACTTGTGTATTGTTCTTTATATCTTTGAAAGAAAGACACGTGTATTACAATTTTGGTATAAGCCAAGGTTTATGTAGTTCAAGTGGCAATTTTTTTAGTATTTTTAATAAAAATATTTAGGGTTTAAATTCCTCAACTCCCAATTATTAATGTATTAAAAAATTAGTATAAAAAACATAAATTAAAAATTATATGAGTACATTTTACATCATGTAATTCATATATTATATAATAAACGTTAAACTTAAAAATCATTGTCACGCCAAGTAAATATCTTGTTACACAGTTCAGATTCATTCACATAACACGTACATGTACGCCGCAAACATATAGGTCTATTTAGGAAGTAGTGCTTTGCGGCCAGTGGGTCAACTGGTGCCATTATCCTCATGCATGTATTAGCCATTGGGACAACGAGAAGTCATTCCCTTTTGTCCCTCGGTTGGAAATTAAGGGGCCAGACCAAAGTCTGAGACATGCATGTTACGATTTTCTTTAGAACTACCACATAATCTTTTCCACAAAACAGAGCCCCTCGTTGAAACTTTTTGTTATACCAAAGATAATCCTTAGAACCCGGATTGTATTTTTCTTCTATCACATCTTTACTGTCATATCAAACATTTTCAATATCTGTCTCCTTACGATGTACTTGTCACAATTCAACCATAATATTCCTATTTATTGTAACGTATACGAAAGATAAAATCATAAAACTGCGGATAGCGAGATTCAACCGGAATCGCTTTTTCAATGTAGCCATGTTTTACTAAGCAAATACAAACTCGGTTCATGCATTGGGGTTTTAACTTGTGTTCCTTTTCAGAATAACAGGTACCAAAAAATTGACAGGTTCACATTGATGGAAGTAAATATGTCAGATAATCAAATGTGATTTTCACAAATTTCATTATTAGACAGACAAGTGAGTAACAATTTGGTCATCGGATTTTTTTTTTTAATTTGTCTCCCGCATTTTAACTTTATAATTTAAACAATCTGTTGGTATTCTTCTTAAAACTAATAGATTTAATTATTCTCATCCAAAAAAAAAAAAAAGATTTAATTATTTGTTTGAGAAGATAATAGATTTAATTATATAATGTATGAATGATAATAATGATATTTTTTTAAAGGATCATGTTAACGAATACCCTTAGGGCAATTTTTAATAAATCATTCTAGGAAAGTTTTGACATCACTTTCATAGAAAATATGCAAAACCGTCCAAAAAAATAATTGTTTTATCATTTTTCCGTAAAATATTTTTAAAAATAGTTCATAAACCAATACCTTTAGAGCATCCGTTAACTTTTCTCTTTTTAAAATTACTAATGATAAGGAAAACTCTAAATATCTCATAATTAAAAAGTGATAGTCTTTAATGGAAAATACAATAATCTTTAAACTATGTGTACATCACGTGATTAGAACTCTAGTCCTTACCCTAAAAAAACACGATACTCTTTAATGGAAATTAAATGCTAGTCAAAATTTCAATTTACCACTAATATGATAATTGATAAGGTTAGACTTTCACATGCTATGATGCTTGCAGGAGTGGTATAATTGGTTAATGGACAAGGATTTCTTGCACACAAGGTTGTAGCACTTGCTGCATACAGGGACAGGTGTCAAACAAAAAGAGAGACACATGTGTAACGTCATGTGCACGCACATAACCAATATTAAGGGAAAGCTTCTATTAACCCTTAAGGCTTCAACACCTTTCTCTCTCACACGTACACAACAGTGACGACACACACACTCTCTCTCTCCCTCTTCAAAACCCATCAATGCTTCTTTTTTCTCTTCCATCCTCATCCTTCTCCTTCGAGTCGGATCTTAACAAGAGAATTGGGTGAAGAAAAGCCAGATCCGAGGATGGGTATGACAGACTTGAGGGCAAGAGCGAGGGCGAAGGCAAGGTCATGAGTGCGCACAGAAGGTTTGGGTCGTCCATAAGCCAACCCTCCTTCCCAACCCCAATCATGCTCGAATCCTCGCACGCAATGCAACCCAGTCCATACTAGTGCTCTAGTTCTACCTCAACATTTCAATTTGATTTCCCCTTTTCTAGATTCTAGATTATATATACTTATCAATCCTTCTTTAAAACTTGTTAGAGATATATATTAAAAAAACTAAAACTATATCCCACACATTGACTGGATTGGATTAGAGCAATATTATTGAGAAGAAAAGGGGAAAAGTAGAGAACACCGTTTCAATGCTCTTGCTTCTTCTTGAATTGATCAATACAATCCTATCCTACGTGTTAGGGACATGTTTTATGTATTTGACTAATCTTTTGACAAAATGCACTTTATTTGTAATTAGGTAGATTTAGGATGAGTTTAAGATTTCAAGAAACATTATTCAAGTCAAGTGTTAAAACCATGAAGATCTGACCAAGAAACAAGTGAAGAAGAGTTGTTTATTAAAGCTCGACAGCAATCTCGATAGGAAGACTTCTATCAAGATTTAAAGTCGAAGCTCGATAGAAGCTCGACACAAGCTATTTCTATCGAGACTTACGAAATCAGAAATTCCAAATCTGATTTTCGGCTCATTCTTGTATATTTGTATAGGATTTCTTTTCTCACAACCCTAAACATATTTAAGGCTTATTTTAAAGGCCATCATGTATGCAGAAAGTGACCTAGTTCATTATTCTCTCTGAATAAGCTACTGCGTCTTTACGCCAAGGGTTTTGTGACTAAGGAGCTTCTTGATCTTCATTGTTGATGAACTGAAAAACTTTGCAGCCAACAATCTTCTTCAAGTTGGTGAGTTAGTCACGTACCGGGATCCGTGAATCATTGGTTAGTCTCATACTAAGATTCGTGCATTGAACAGAAAGATTGCCACTATAATATAAGTCCAATTGGGTATTGAGGTAAGAGTTCAACGGTAGGTTGGTATTTCAAGAGAGGCCAAAGGGTTTGGTAAGATTCCTTATACTTGTAACCGCTTATGATTGATAATAATGGATTCTTGGGAGTAGTGACCTTAAAATTACCCAGTGGAGTTTTGCCTCGGTGGTTTTCCCCATTCATAAATAAATCACCCGTGTCAAATTTATTTTCCGCTGCATTTAGTATAATTGGTGATTTGTTTGTGCTATCACGCTATTGCACGTAATTAAACCAAATTAATTAATTTGCAAGGGCTCAATTCATTTTAACCCAATAAGTAGTATCAAAGCAGGTATACTTTGATTAGGTTTTAATCTTTTCTGTGTGATCCATTGACCCCTGTTGTCATGGCTACAAGCAGCGTGAAAAGATCTTTTATCTCAAATACATCTTGCTTTTCTAATCTCTATTTGATTGAGTGTTCCAGAAAATGTAAGTCTAAAAGTTATTTGAAAGCTATCTTGATGATTGTTGAAAAAGGTCTTAGTGTGACAAAGAAGAGACTAGATTGTCTCAAAATGAAAATGTGCAAAGGAGTTCATCTGAGAAGGGTGAAAATTAAAGGTTTTGCTCATAAATGGCAATTGAGAGAGAAAACCATTCCTGCTAATTTGTCAAGTAAGCGTGAAGTGTGTTTTATGATGAAGTCACCATTTAAAGTAATTGACACATGTTTGTGGTATCTTGACAGTGGATGCTTGAGACACATGACTGGAGACCATTCTCTCTTTAAGGTTTTCGAGTCTAAGAAATGTGGAAATGTCACTTTCGGTGATGGGAGCAAATCTTAAATAAAAGGGAAGGTAACCATCTCTCTACCTAGATTTCCAGACATTACAAATGTATTGTATGTAGAAGGTCTGAGAGTGAACTTGTTGAGCATAAGTCTGATCTGTGATCAAGACTTCATGGTGCTATTCTCAAAAGGGAAATGTCTCATTTTGAATTAATCTGGAAAGAAACTCATAAGTGGAGTCCGCACTCTGAATAACTACTATGGATTGGTACCTAATGCTAACATTGAGTGCAAGAGTATTCGTTTTCCAAATGAAGACTTATGGCACTAAAGGATGGGAGATGCTAGTTACAAATATCTATCAATTGTATCTAAGCATGAATCAGTGTTGGGAATACCAAAGCTCAGCAAGGTTAGCAATATTGTGTGTGAACCGTGTCATTTTGGGAAACAAATGAAAGTAGAACATCCAGGCACTCAAACATCAGCTACATCCAAACCTTTGGAGCTACCACATCTAGATCTCATGGGTCCAACTAGAAAAAAATCTCTTGAGGGAAAGAGATACATCATGGTTGTAGTAGATGATTTCACTAGATACACCATGTTCATTCTTCTTAAATCCAAGTCAGATGCTCCTGAGGACATTGAAGCTTTGTGTACAAGACTGCAAAATGAGAAGAACATGAATATTGATCAAATTTGCAGTGATCATGGTAAAGAATTCGAGAACTTATACATGGAATCTTTTTGCACTAAATCTTGTATATCTCAAGTATTCTCTACTCCTATTACTCCTCAGCAAAATGGTGTAGTAGAAAGAAAGAATAGAGTCATTCACAAGATGGCTAGGGCTAGAGCTATGTGGCTAGAAATTTATGGGGAGAAGTAGTCAACACCGCATGTCATATGGTTAACAGGGTATATTTCAGACCTGGTACAAAGAAGACTCCCTATGAATTATGGAAGGGAAGAAAGCCGAATGTAAAGTATTTTAGAATCTTTGGAAGTACCTGTTTCATCCTTAAGGATAAAGAAAATATGGGAAAGTTTGACTCCCGAAGCGATGAAGGAATATTTTTGGGATACTCCTCCACTAGCAAAGCTTATCGGGGGTACAACAAAAGAACCAAGAAGGGGATGGAAACTGTCAATGTTGTTATTGATGAAGTTTCAGATTATGGTTCTGAGAAAAGTAGTGAGGAAATACCTAAGGTAATTCTTCCTTCAGAGCCTAAGGTTGTTCAAGAAGAAGTTGATCAAGAGCCCATTTCTCCAAGTACTCCAAGTGTTGTAGAAGTCTCAACAGATATTCCTAAATCACCTGAGCCTAAATCTCAAGAAGAGAAAGGACCTTCCTCAAGAACCAAGCTGAATCACCCTCCTGAAGTTATTGTGGGAAATATGAACGAACTTACACTAAGAATGCGTACAGTTGATAAATGTGTTGCTAACTTTGTGTCTTATTCTTACTATTTGTCGCAAGTTGAACCCACCAAGGTTGAGGATGCCCTCCAAGATGAAAGCTGGGTTGAGTCCATGCATGATGAACTGCTCCAGTTTCAAAGGAATGATGTCTAGACCTTGGTACTTAGAATAGAAGGAGAGCACATCATTAGCACAAAATGGATATTCCGCAATAAAATTGATAGGGAGGGAAATATGATCCGCAACAAGGCTTGTCTAGTGGCCTAAGAATACTCTCAAGTGGAATGAGTGGATTTTGATGAATCATTTGCACTTGTAGCTCGCATGGAATCCATAAAAGTTCTCCTAGCCCGGGCTTATCACTTGAAATTCAAGTTTTACCAAATGGATGTGATGACTGCATTCTTGAATGGGTTTCTTAAAGAAGAGGTCTATGTTGCTAAGCCTAAAGGATTCATTGATCCACACTTTCCAGATCATGTGTTGTACCTTAAGAAGGCTCTATATGGACTAAAGCAAGTACCCAGAGCTTGGTATGACCGTCTTACAGAATACTTGGTCTCAGATGGCTTTACAAGAGGACAAGCTGATCAAACTCTTTTTTATCAAAAGGGAGAACGGCGAATTGATAGTAGCTCAAGTCTACGTTGATGATATCATCTTCGGGTCTTCAAAGGATGAACTCGCTCATAACTTCTCAAAGCTTATGCAGGCCAAGTTCGAGATGAGCTTGATTGAAGAGTTAAATCACTTCCTCGGATTGCAAATTCATCAGCAGGAGTCAGGTGTATTCATATCTCAATCTAAATATGCCAAAAATCTTGTGAAAAAGTTTGGTTTGGAATCTGCTAGTCCTGTTAGAACCCCCATGAGCCCTAATGTTAAACTCAATGTTGACTTGTTAGGCAAAAGTGTTGATTCTTCCTTATATAGAAGCATGATAAGTAGTCTCCTTTACCTTACTGCTAGTCAACCTGACATTAGTTATAGTGTAGGAGTGTGTGCTAGATATTAGGCAAACCCCAAAGAGTCTCATATAATTGCTTTAAAAAGAATCATAAAATATGTCAAAGCCACTACCGATTTTGGAGTGTGGTATAGCAAGAACACAAATGATATCTTAACTGGGTATTCTGATGCGGACTGAGCTGGGAATGCTGATGATAGAAAAAGTACATCAGGAGGTTGCTTTTATATGGGTTATAATCTTGTCTCTTGGATGAGTAAGAAGCAGAATTCCATCTCCTTATCCACTACTAAGGCTGAATACATCGCTGTCGATAGTTGTTGCACCCAACTTTTGTGGATGCAAAAACTCCTTCTTAATTATGGTATTCGTCAAGAACATCTTACCATTTATTGCGACAACACTAGTGCCATTAACATCTCTAAAAATCCTATTCAACATTTTCGAACAAAATATATAGAGATACAACACCACTTCATTCAGGAACTTGTCGAAGATGGCACACTTATTATTAAGTTCATCCACATAGATGATCAGAAGGCAGACTTGTTCACTAAGCCTCTTAATAGCAAACGTTTTGAATTCTTATGCCAAAACATTGGTGTAATCTCCATGGAGTGATCTCTCCTCTTTCTCCTCTTTTCTCATGCATTTGCATCTAGTTTTATGCTTTGTATGTTTACATGTTTTTGTTTGTTTTTTTTTTTTCAATTTTGTTTTTTTTTTTTTTTTTTTTTTTTTTACATAAAAATTGATAATTCCTCAAATGATCAGTGGGCTAAAACTCTCGGGCACTAACGATCAAAAGGGCGTTGGCGAATACTGAAAGAACAAAGAAAAGAAATCAGAGGAGACCGGTGGAGGCCGGCCAAAAAACCTCCGATGATAAAGTCAGTATTTTGTATAATTCCAAGTATGTTGGAAAAAAGAACTGGATACCTTTTTCTTTCGTGTAGAATGCTTATATAGTGTTTATAAGTAGTTATTTCTTTGATGTAACTTCCCTCGTTGTTGCGGAGTCCAGAGAGTTTAGAGATAACTTCCATAACTGCCATAGAAGTTATATTTCTTGGCTCTATTTTCTTTAACCGTTGACAACAATTCGTAATAAACATTAATGACCTTACCCAGGACGAGATTGCTCAAGACGTGCTCTCCAGGACGACCTTTCCAAGGACGAGAATCTTAAGGCGCGTGCTATGTTATGTGGACGAGCTTCATGGATGAAATTGAAGAGTTGTGTGGACGAGCTTCATGGACGAACTTGGAGAGGTTTGTCACATCAGTTGCCCCCTTGTCCATGGGTCATCCAAAGAGATGTAAGACGTGTGTGTTAGCTATAGATTGGTGTGCCACGTGTCATGAGTTTATTAGTGAAAAAATCTTGTCGATTGATTTAACCGAGGAGCATGCCACGTGTCACTCGTTGATTGGCCATGTCGCTTCGGGTGCTAGGGTTTGTTCCCTATAAATAGTGGAATACCTCCGTTACCCTCTTCATTTCTGAAATTTCCCTCTTCATCCTTCCTCGTCCTAGATCTTCATCTAGAAGCTTCTCGCGTCTATAGCTTTCCTTCGTCCTAGATCCAGGTATTTTTCTTATCTTCGTCCTTAGCTTTTCTTTTAAGATGGCTGAGGTTATACTTTCCTCATCTAGTGATAGTGTGGATAAGGCCATAGACGAGTATAATGACGAGAGTAGTTACTATAGTTCTAGTAGCACTAGTGATAGTAGCGGGGGAAATACCACGGACGAGGAGTATGTCTCTGGCTTCCCTGGGCTTCCTATGGAAGTTATACAGGAACAGCTTAGGAAGGCCTCGGGGTCTCAGGCTAGTACCTCGTCCACTGTCCCTCCTTCTGATCCTTTGGACGAAGAGGAGGTCACTATTTATAGTTGTGCAGTAGACATTCCTTCTAGAACAAACGAGCAAAGACTTAAAAATCTTAGGGAGTGGTACCAAATCCCGGACGAGGTTAACCCAAGGTTGCCCATCCACGGAGAATGGTGTTGCAACCCTCATTTTGGGATAGGCGTCTATGAGGCTTATCTTTTGGGGGGTTTGAGGTTTCCTTTAAATGCCTTTACTAGGGAGTTGTTGATTAGATTAGGTTTAGGAGTATGTCAATTCAATCCAAATGCGTGGAGATTAATCATCTCTATGCAAATTTTGTGAGGGGAAGTTTTCGGAAGGGATCATCCTCTTACTGTGGACGAGTTCTTTTATTGCTACAAGCCTTCAGAAATACATTAATCCCCTGGCTTTCATCAATTCACAGCCAGGGGTAGAGACTGTAGATTGATAAAGTCCCTGGCCTCGTCTGACAGAAAATGGAGGACGGAATTTTTCTTCTTCTCCGGCTTCTGGGCTGGGAATCCTGTAGACGTTGGCCGGGATATATTTGATCGTTATACTAGAGACCTAGGGAACCTTCGTCCTGAGGGTAAGTTGCTACCCTTTTTCTTCTCTTTCCCTTCTTTTTTTTTACATTCACGACTAATTTTTTACTTGTTTCATTTCAGCTGTTAAACGACCTTCTTTGAGTAAACTCCATCGCGACCGCGTCCGCAGGGCTCGTCTACACGTGGATAGGGACTTCCATTCCTTGGTCACGCTTAGACGACTTGCTAAGTGGGAAATGGGTCCTAACCTATCTGACGAAGCTATTGCACACGAAGTTACAGTAAGAAGAAGTAAGTCTTGTTAGGATTGGTGCCCTTAAATCCTATTGTTAGATGCTATGTATAATATTAAGTGTGACATTGTGTTTGACATTATGTATGACTTAATATTATGTTTAATAAATTTGTTTTATTATTATCTGAAATAATGGTAACATGAATATTCGGACATTATCATATAGTCCATGAGATGCATAGTATGTGATTTATGTGAATAGTCACAGAAGATATAAATCACAAGTTCTTTGTAAACTCAGAAGTATAGTTCGTAGTCGGTGATGAAATTGGGCATTTCATCTGCGAAGACTATAACATATCAACTACGATGATTTGTCTTGATCATGGAAGTGGAGACTTCTAGTTGATGTGTTAATATGTTTTAAGAGTTAAGACATATTGAACTGGACCGCCATGAGATTTATTATTTGCCTAAGGACTGTCAAATGAATAATAAATCTCATGACTTGTATTTGCATGAACTCTTAATCCTGAGAGAATGATGGACCTGATCATAAGATGTAGGTTGCTTTGATATATCAGGAGTGAGATCTATATTAATGGTCAAAACCTCAGTATGTTGGGCAGCCACATTAAGTGTTGATGGAACATGTATTCTCAAGATGGAATTCATAGTCTCTTACTGGAGATATAAAATATTCCCTTGAGATAAGTTTAATGAGTTTGTTATTCAGAGAGTTAGGCCTAACCACTTTAGTAAGACTAAAGTATATATTTATGGAATTGGATTTCATAAATATATAATGAATAACATTAAGGATTAAACCGGGTACTCAAGGATCAAGATGTAGTAATTTACAAAGTGGCAGTCTATATTAATAACTTTGTATTACTACGAATATTTTATGAAGGGGTTGCATGTATAATAAAGTCTTGGGATATAATATATAGATAAGACCTAGAGTGCAACTATATTTATATAGTGGTATTAAATATAGTTAATGGTAACTTTGGACTTGTCAAGAGTTGACAGAAAAGCCCAAGGCCCATTGGAGCTAGTGTCTTATTGGTCCCTTTTGGTCCCACTCCAAGCCACACACTTAAGCCCAATTGGTAAAGCCCAAAAGGCTAGCCCAATTAGATATATTGGTTAGAAACAAAGGAAAAAACGTACAGAAGTTTTTTGGTAAGAAAAACACCATTGTAGTGGTGTGGAAGTGGGTTTTTGGTACTCACTAGATATCCCTTTATTACCAATTTGAGAGACCACACATCTTGGGCGATTAGTGGAATTGGAGTGAAGATTAAGAGTATTCCCAAGTGCTTCAATCTTCGGTTTTGAAACTCATCGCTTCAAGGTACGATCTCTTGTTCTCATAATTCTGAAATTTACTTTACACATGTTATCAATATTGAATGAAGTAGATCCGTTCAAAATTTATTTTCCGCTGCACTCATATTTAATTCCTTCAAGTCTTAGATTCCAAACATCCTTTACATTGTTTACTTTGTTTTAATTCTAAAAGTACTTCTTCCTTTCTTTTTCTTTTTTCTTTTTTTTTCCTTTTTTTTTTTTTTTAGGAATGGCAACAATGAAAGGAAATAAGGGAAAGGAGGTGGCTGCTAAGGGGGATCGTCCTGAGATTGAATCTCAGGCTCGTCCTGCGACTAGGGAGAAGAGGAAGACTCTGTCCAAGAACTTGGATTTGGGAAATCTCCCCAGTCGAAGAGGCAAAAAGGCCAAGTATAGCTCGTCCCAAGTAGTCAAGCCTACCCTTCCTTCATCCCACCAGCCTATACATGTGGTCGATGTAGACTCGTCCATTCCAACTGAGATCACTCTGTCCAAGACCACTCCGTCCAAAACTGTGTCAACCTCATCTCAGCCTTCTCGAACGGTCCCTTCAAATATTATTGAAAATAAGGACCTAGCCTGGGAACATTTCAAGAATACTGTGTCTGACGAAGATATAAACGTTTGCTATGATATGTCCCTTAAGGATTTTGAACACTCTAGTGTTCATGACCTTTTCAAGGTAATATCCATACTTCATCTTGACAAAAGATTTTCATTTTCCTTCTATCTTTTTTTTTTTTTTTTTTTTTTTTAACTTTCATTTGTTGTTGTGTTTCTTCTCTATAGGGCATGTCAAAGTTTATAGCAGCGTCTAGACAGGCCACAGGGTTGGACAAGATGAGGATCTTGTTAGAGACGAGGATCCAGGAGTTGAAGGACAAGGCTAAGCAATGGGCTGAAGTGGCTGCCAAAACCACGGACGAGGTGAAGGAGTTGAAAACTTTGGTTGAGGGATTGAAGGCCAATGCTGCGAAGAAAGACGCTCGTCTTGAGGAACTGCAGAAAAAGAATGATGAGCATGGCATTCTCCTCTCCAAAGTGAAGGAAGACGCAGTGGCTGAATTTAAGGTGTCTAAACAATATACTGATGTTTTGGACACCAATTATGCAGCTGGGTTTGAAGATTTTAGAATAGAGGCTAAGGAGAAGTTCCTTAATATAGACTTCAGCACCATTGTACTTAATCTTAATGCTACTGTCACTAGTTCTCTCCTTCAGACTGGCTCCGAGGATATTAATGTTGAGGACGATGCTACAACCCTGCCTCCTCAGGACGCCTCCAATGTTGATGCTCCCTCAACTTAAGAATTTTTCAATGTATTTTTATTTGGTCTATTTTGTGACCTTTTTATGTAATTCTAATACATTTACCTCACCTATTGCTTTTAGGACGAGGTGGTAAAACAAACATTTGCTTATTTTAACAAGGGCTTTTGGATGTTGAATGTCTAACCTTAATCAATGAATGAATGCTTGTTATGTTTCCCCTTTTTTTTTTGTATATATGCATGGACGAGATTTTTCATTTCCATGTACAAGATTTTGTGCTTGACTTGTCCATATTTTATATATATTTCTACAATGAGGAATGTTAAAAATCAGCATTACCCGTCCTTAAACTTGGCTGATTTTTATGTTTAATGAAGATAAGGCCTTGCATTTTATTCGTCCATGGATTGGACTGTTTTAATAAATGCCTTAATAAGTTCAAAACACACCCATACATTTCTTCGTCCATGGCTTAATATGCACTCGTCTATGTATTTTCTCGTCCATGGTCTAGATATGTATTATGCTTTACTTCGTCCGCTGTATGGACGAGTATGCCTTGGGGCTTCATTGTAATTAGCTTTAAGCATTGGCTTTGCTTCGTCCTTTGATTTGGACGAGCACGCCTTGATGCTTTTCCCTTAGGAAAGCTTGACATTACATCTCCGCGTCCAGAGAATTGTCTCATCTTAAGCTTTTCAATTTTTTCAGGGGTAAATTTGAACAAACGTAGTATGGAAATCAGTAAGTTACACAATATTATGTACATTCCACAAACATTGTTCATAATATAAATATTGTTCATAGACGAGGCATGCACCTTAGGGGCTGATGCCTTTATTAAAACAAAAACCATAACATCGTCCATAAATTTAACATAATAATAAAGCCACACAATATATAAATAAACAAGTTTTTAATCCCTGAGCTCATCCAGAGTCATGCTCCTCTAGGCTGGCATTCTACTGATAGTACTTCCTCAAGTGCTCCACATTCCAAAGATGCTCCAACTTCCTCCCATCAAGGGCTCCTAAGTAATAGAATCCTTGTCTTTTGTAGTTGACAACCTTGTAGGGGCCTTCCCAATTTGGTCCCAACTTCCCATGAGCTGGGTTCTTTGTTGCTAAGGAAACCCTTTTTAGGATGAGGTCTCCTATGTTGAATCGCCTTGGCTTTACCATTGCGTCATACCGCCTAGCCATAAGGTTTTTATACCTTGCCATCCTTTGCTCAGCGTCCGTCCTTACCTCGTTTATCAAATCGAGGTTCAAACGAAGTTGCTCCTCATTAGCTTCGTCCTAATAGGTTGTCACCCTATGATTGGCCATGTGCACTTCCGTAGGTATGACTGCTTCAGTTCCATATGCCAGCTTGAAAGGAGTTTCTCCTGTAGGAGTTCTCACTATTGTTCTATATGCCCACAGAATACCTAGCAGCTCATCTGGCCATACTCCCTTTGCCCCCTCAAGCTGAGTCTTGATTATTTTTAATAAGGATCGGTTTGCAACTTCCACCTGTCCGTTAGCTTGTGGGTGGGCTGGTGAGGGGTAGTGATTTTGAATTCCAAAGTGTATGCAAAAATCTTTGAAGAGTGCATTGTCAAATTGTCGTCCGTTGTCTAATATTAGCACCCTGGGCACTCCAAATCTACACACAATATTCTTCCACATGAAGTTCTTGACATTTTGTTGTGTGATGTTAGCTAAGGATTCTGCTTCTACCCACTTGGTAAAATAATCAATACCAACAACGAGAAACTTCATTTGCCTTACATCCAGTGGAAAAGGACCTAGGATATCTAGTCTGGAACCAAACACCTAAGATAAGGCTAGGAAAAGCCTCTTTTGTAGAGAACCTCGTTCATAAGAATGTACCTGGCTGCTCGTACCCTCAACTTCCTAGCCTCATCTTTTTCTTCTAGAAGTCGTCCGTCTTTTAAGTATGACACGATTGGAGCCATCCAATTTCCTCTACTTTCTACCTGTTGTACTTCTGGGATGTCTATACTTGGCATATATTGAATTTCATCAAACTTGTCTACGGCTTCATTCGCTGAGGCTTCCTTCGCCAAGGCATTAACTTCCATGTTCTCCTCCCTTGGGATTTGAACGAAGCTAACTTCTTCAAACTTTTTTATAAGGCGCATCACCCTGTTAAGATACTTCCTCATTCGTTCTTCCTTAGCCTCATACATTCCATTCACTTGGCTCATGATTAACTGAGAATCTCCCAAGACGAGGAATGACTTCGCTTCTACAGACTTAGCCAATTCCAGCCCTTTAAGGAGAGCTTCATACTCAACTTCATTATTTGTTGCTTGATACTGCAGACGAACTTTTTGTTTTAGTTTGTCTCCCTCTGGAGATTGCAAAACCACACCTATTCCTCCTGCGTACTGTGTAGATGAGCCATCCATATGGACGATCCATTTCTTGTCTACCATCTCATCTACGTCATCACAATTTAGGGTGAACTCTGCAATGAAGTCTGCTAGAGTTTGAGCTTTTATGGCATGCCTTGGTTGGTACCTTATGTTGAACTCACTGAGCTCGACGGCCCATTGAATCAAACGTCCTGCAGCCTCTAACTTGTTTATTGCCTTCTTAAGTGGGTGATCCGTCATAACGTTGACGACATGGGCCTGGAAATAATGTCTTAATTTCCTAGAGGCTGTTATCAATGCAAAAGCCAATTTTTCCATTAGTGGATATCGTCCTTCTGCTCCCCTCAGTGCTTTGCTTGTGTAGTACACAGGTCTCTGTACCTTACCCTCTTCCCTTACTAGTGCTGAACTCACTACATATGGGGTGACTGCCAAATATAAATACAATTCTTCTCCTTGCACGGACGGGCTTAATAGAGGTGCCATGGTAAGATACGTCTTCAAATCTTTGAAAGCTTTCTGACACTTGTCGGTCCACTCGAATGCTTTGTTAAGAACCTTAAAAAATGGCAGACATTTGTCAGTAGCTTTAGAAACAAACCTGTTGAGGGCGGCAACTCGTCCGGTGAGGGACTGGACTTCTTTAACACTGCTCGGAGGCTTCATATTCAATATTGCTTGAATTTTATCAGGGTTTGCTTCAATTCCTCTGTAGAAGACCATAAATCCTAGGAATTTCCCTGATGATACTCCAAAAGCACATTTGCTAGGGTTCAACTTCATGTGGTACTGCCTCAGTGTGTCAAATGTCTCCTGTAAGTCGTCCAGATGCTTCTCCTCGTCCTGAGTTTTCACCAACATATCATCTATATAGACTTCCATATTCCGCCCGATCTGTGGACGAAACATATGATTGACCAGACGTTGGTATGTTGCTCCAACATTTTTCAAACCGAAAGGCATCACTTCATAACAAAACAATCCCTGACTGGTGATAAAGGACGTTTTCTCTTGGTCTGCTTCATCCATCCTAATCTGATTATATCCAGAGAAAGCATCCAGGAAACTGAGCAACTTGTGGCCTGCAGTAGAATCTACCAACTGATCAATGCATGGCAATGGGTAACTATCCTTGGGGCAAGCCTTGTTTAAATCAGTGAAATCAACACACATTCTCCATTTGCCGTTCGCCTTCTTGACCATGACCACATTGGCTAACCGGTTAGGATAGTATACCTCTCGAATGAATTTCGCCACAATTAACTTTTGAACTTCCTCCTTAACAGCATTATCTCTCTCTAGGGCGAAAACCCTCTTCTTTTGTCGCACTGGCTTGGAGGAAGGACATACATTCAGACGGTAGGTGATGACACCAGGATCTATACCCGGCATGTCTTTGTGACTCCAAGCAAACACATCCCTGTTCTTCTTTAAAAAACAAATGAGATCCTTTTTAACCTTCGCTTCCAAGTCTACTCCAACCCTAGTACACCTCTCAGGGTTATTTTCATCTAGTGAAATATCTTCCAATGTTTCAATGGGTTCTGCTACAACTTTCGTTTCTTCAATATTCATTGCTTGAATTTGCTCGTCCATAGCCAGCATGGCCAGATAACACTCTCTTGCTGCTAATTGGTCTCCCTGTACTTGGCCTACCCCGTGTTCTGTCGGGAACTTGACTGATAGGTGGTAGGTAGATGTAACTGCCTTCCACCTATTTTGGGTCGGCCTTCCAATTATTTCATTGTAAGAGGACGAGCAATCCACTACTATAAAATTCACATTGGTAGTCAACTGTTGTGGGTATGCTCCCACCACCACTGGTAATGTAACAATACCAACAGGCTGTACCTTCATTCCTCCAAAACCTACTAAAGGCGAGTGTACTGGGCGTAGCTGGTCTCGCCCGATCCTCATCTGTTAGAAGGCTGGATAATACAGAATGTCCGCTGAACTTCCGTTGTCTATCAATACTCTTCTGGTTGTGTAATCAGCAATAAGTAGGACGATGACAATAGCGTCATCGTGAGGATGGTGGATTCTCTCAGCTTCCTCGTCCGTGAAGGTAATCACCTGTTCGTCCGTGGACTTTGCCCTTGGTGGTTGTCCAGATAGTTGGACGCTCTGCACTTTCTTCAAGTATGCTTTCTTTGCTTTGGACGATTGTCCAGTTCCCCCTACGATGATTCTTATCTCTCCCAGCGGTGGTCGCGATGATTCTTCTACCTTCCCTTTCATTTTCTCGTCCTTGTGCTCTTATCCAATGAAATTCCTTAGCTTCCCTTGCCTTATGAGATTTTCAATTTGCTGCTTTGAATCAAAACACTCGTTCGTGTCATGCCTATGATCTCTATGAAAGCGACAATATTTATTCCTATTGCGCTTGTTGGGATCTCCCTTCAACTTCTCCAGCCACTTTAAAGAAGGCTCGTCCTTGATTTACATAAGGACCTGCTCAAGCGGTACGTTCAGAGGGGTATATTGTTGATTCCGCGCTAAAAAGCCTGGCCTCTTATTATCTCGATCTCTCTTATCTTCTGTTTGTCCCTTTTTTGGACGAGGCCCTTGCTCGGAGTGACGACCGGGATTAGTTTCCATTCTTTCAACTCTCTTCCTCTTTTTAGCTATGGTCGCGTCTTCTGCGTTCATAAAATTTTGGGCTGAATAGACGAGTTCGGCCATGGACTGAGGCTCTTTTTCATAAAGTTTGTGTATGAACAAGTCAGAATTGACTTCGTTATGGAAAGCTACCAACAGTAGCTTGTCATCTACCTCGTCCACGGTCAGGGCTTCCCTGTTGAAGCGTGTAATGAAGGAACGCAGGTTTTCATTTTCTCCTTGCTCAATGGTTAATAAGCTGGACGAGGAACGCTTGTGTCTCTGTCCTCCAATGAAATTATTGACAAACAATTTGCTTAATTCCTCGAAAGAATTTACTGAATTCGGGGGTATTTTATTGAATCAGACTCGCACAGGCCCTTTAAGGATAGTGGGGAAGGCTCTACACATTATCTCATCTGTGACCCCTTGAAGGTGCATGGTAGTCTTGAAGGTGGCAATATGGTCGAAAGGGTCACGTGTTCCATCATACAAATCCAGGGAAGACATCTTGAATTTCAGAGGCAAAGGATGACCATTGATGGAGGCTGTGAAGGGGGAGTCTATTCGGTGAACTAGATCTTCTACAGGGTTAGTTCTCCTCATGTTCTCCCTCATCTCATCCATAACTTTCCTCATCCGATCCATCTCCCTCTCCAAGTGTGGTACCTTCTTGGTGCAATACCCCTCGATTGACTTTCTGGCTTTACATTCCTCCCAACTCCTTGGCTTTGCCCATGGTCTTCTCCATAGGCTTCATGCCATTATCCTCTGAAATTAACTTCCTTTCTCAATTCCTGATTCTGGCGGGTTAATTCCGCCAGGGCAGCGGCCATAGACTGCACATGCTGAACAAATGAAGGCTACATGGCAGGCACCGATTGTTGGTTACGATGGGGGTTACTAGAAGCGTCTCTACTTTCTTGAGGGCCTGGACTGGTAGCCCTTGATCTTGTCCAAACCATTTCAACCCTTTGTCGGAGAAAGAAATTGTGGAACTCCCCAAATGAAGTTTAAAGGTGATAAATCTCTTTCCCACAAACGACGCCAACTGATAATTCCTCAAATGATCAGTGGGCTGAAACTCTTAGGCACTAATGATCAAAAGGACGTTGGCGAATACTGAAAGAACAAAGAAAAGAAATCAGAGGAGACCGGTGGAGGCCGGCCAAAAAACCTCCGATGACAAAGTTAGTATTTTGTATAATTCCAAGTATGTTGGAAAAAAGAACTGGATACCTTTTTCTTTCATGTAGAATGCTTATATAGTGTTTATAAGCAGTTATTTCTTTAATGTAACTTCCCCCATTGTTGCGGAGTCCAGAGAGTTTGGAGATAACTTCCATAACTGCCATGGAAGTTATATTTCTTGGCTCTATTTTCTTTAACTGTTGACAACGATTCGTAATGAACATTAACGACCTTACCTAGGACGAGATTGCTCAAGACGTGCTCTCCAGGACAACCTTTCCAAGGACGAGAATCTTAAGGCGCGTGCTATGTTGTGTGGACAAGCTTCATGGACAAAATTGGAGAGTTGTGTGGACGAGCTTCATGGACGAACTTGGAGAGGTTTGTCCCATCAAAAATAAAAATAAATAAATAATAAATAATAATTGAAAAATAAAAAAAAAATACAAAAACAATGTGTGTTTATGTATTTTGGTACTTGTGTACCCTAGATGGCCATTGAAACAAAATTTTCTAAACTGTGTATCTCTTGTAACTTAGATAAGCATCTCAATGCACAACTAAGCAAGTAAGCTTTGTGGCTTGTGTTTGTGATGAGTAAGATTAAGTTATCTCTTATATCTCATACTCATATCACTCTTTTTGATGGGAAGGACTAGAAAATTCTAAGAGAAAGGCATAAATAACCACCTCACCACTAAAGCCTGCCAATCATGTATAATTTCTGTATGCTTCGGCATAGCAAAATTGTGATATTTTGGCTTACATAATTGGGTATTTCTTCTCTCTCTTATATGCCCATGCATGTTGTGCTTAAAAGAAAAAAAAATGCAAAGAAAATAAAAACAAAAAGAATCAAAATGCTTTTAAAATGATTGTAAACATGTTTCTAAGAGATGTGGGAGTTATAGGATGTACCTTGAAGGTGATAGTCCCCATCAAACAGTTATGATTATGTATGAGTGTATTTGATTTGCTCATGTCTTAAATCTTCATAATATGAGACACTTATGCACTCTTGCTATGTTTCACACACAACACACAAACTCTTTACTACTTTTGATACATTTCCAAGTACAATGTGATTTGGCCATCATAAGTGATACATGTGTTGATATATGCTCACTAAACTATCTTAACTTGTTTTTGAAATATAAAATTGGTTAGACTTATTGTGTACGTATGTGTGTGTGTTTTGGATCTATGGATGCTATGCTTATATGTTGAGAGATATCTTGAAAGCTTAACATGTTGATTGGATCATTGGTTGAATAGCTTGCTTGTTGCTTTTATCTCCTTGTGTTTTTCCCTTTAAAAAACTCCTTTTCTTCAAGCTAGATAGCTCCTCGACAGATCCTTAACAGATTCCTTTCTATCGAGCTTTTCTTTCTCCTTTCTCGATAGCATCTCGACGGCTTCTCGATCCTTTGAGATTTCTAAGTTTCTTCTCGATAGAATCTCGACAACTTCTTGATCCATCAAGATTTTTGGGTTCCTTCTTGACAAATTCTCGACAGATTCTTGATCCATCGAGACAAATTCTTGTGCTCTCTATCTGTTCGATAGATTCTCGATAGATCCTTGATCCATTGAGACCATCCTTTAGCCGTCGATAGATTCTTAATAGATCCTTGATAGATTCTCTTCTGTTGAGATTTAGTGCTTGACAAATTCTCGATAGAAATCTCGATCCATCTAGCTGCGATTCCTATTTAAAGGACAGACGCGATTCAAATTTCATATTTTTCTATTCTCTCTCTCGATAGAAATCTTTCTCTCTCAACCCAAACAATCTCTTCTCACTTAAAACACCTTTCCCACTTAAGATTCAGCCTTGTTCAAGCCTCAATCTCTTGGTAAGTGTTCTCCATCACCTCTTTTTCATGCATTCATGCATTTTTAGACCTAGGTTTTGGGTTTTTGAAACCTTTTTGGGGTTTTTGAGATTTTTTGTGAATTTTTTGGGTTGGGTTGTGTTGATTTGTTGTTATATGCTCATGCATTGCATCCTCATTGCATTATAACAATGTTTCATGCATATTTAGATGTGTGTGATTGATTATTGTTGTTAAGTGCTGTTAGATTTGGATTGGGTGACCCCCATGATGCTCTTTAATTTTCATGTCACATGTTCATGCATTTTTCATGCATGCGTTCTTTTCCTTCTTTCTATTTTGAATTTGTGTTGTGTTTCTATTCTTTCTTTCTCTCTCTCTTGGATAAACTACGTCATGGCACCCAAACAACGCATATCTACTCCGGTTCGGAACCCTCGTCAAGGTTCTAGGTCATCTTCTTCTTTTACTTCTCCCGTACCCTTTCATATTCAGTTCCATGATGAGAAGGCCAAGACGAACTTCTTTGAGAATTTCCAGGCCCATGGCATTCATCCAAAACGCCAAATCATTCTGTTGAATTTCTCTAACACTACGCTACCCGATGTCATTCAGACTCGGGGATGGGAATCTCTTTGTGAGAAACCCATGCGTTGTCCTGTCGTGTTTATTCAGGAGTTTTACTCCAACATACACGACATCGATACCTCTGTGCCTCAGTTTGTTACCACATTCTGAGGTACACGTATCGTAGTTACTTCGGATCTTATATCCAAGGTACTACACGTCCCTAGGGTAGTGCATCCTGACTACCCTAACTGTGATCATCTATAGGCTGTGTCCAGAGATGAGCTTGTCTCTCACTTTTGTGAGGCTCCTTCTATATGGGGTGGTAAGCTAAATACTCCATGCTCGGGTTTTGCAAAAGGCCCGAGATTTAACATGGTGATGACATTCATTCTCACACCATTATCACACTATAATTCCATCACTAAGCCTCGGGCTCTTTTTTTCTTTCTTTGATGGAGGATCTTACCATCGACTTTCCCTTTCACTTCATTACATCTATTATTGATGTCTATCAGGATATCGCTACTCATGATAAGCTCATCTTTCCTTCAGCTATTACGCAAATCTTTCAGCACTTCTCCATTCCCATTCCTCTCTCTCCTCTCTTCACCATCATGGGTGCCATCATCGTTGGTTCTGTCCAATGAAGTGAGGCTCAACTTCAGTCGAAATGGCCATGCATCGACCAATCCTGTGGCTCCTATAGCTCCACCCTCTTTGGCTCCGTCCTCTTCGGCTCCATCCTCCGCAGCTAGTGGTGTGACCCTCGAGGCCATTATGGCACAGCTTCAATGGATGAAGGTTGATTTTGGTGCTCATCTTAACTATCTCACTAATGAGATGTGTCAAATGAACACTAGGATAAGTCGCATTGCCCGCAGACAAGCTCGCATGGCTAGCTTTGCTTCTTCACCCTCTCTAGAGCGTCCCGCAGCCTCTCCTTCTATAAATGATGAGGATGATGCTGACTCTTCAGGTGATGACGAGATGACGATCTTTCAGTGACTTGCCCTTTTTCATTTGTGACAAAAAGGGGGAGTAGTTTTGGTTTGAGAGTAGTCTTGTACTTAGGGGGAGAGTTAGTATAGGATCTTTTTGTTAGGAGGAGTGTATATAGCATTGAGGGATGTAGTGAGGTTTATGTGTACTTTTCCTTCTTTTAGTTACATTAGCCTCTTGTATTCCAGTCTTGTGACCGTTTTATTACATACATTGTACTTTATTTTCATATATGATGATGATGTATGTTTTTCTTCACCTACCTCTACATGTGTTGTTTCTTTTCTCTCTTTATACACATATTTATTTATGTATGCAATCTTTATTTATGTTTCACATATGATGCATTAATGAGTTTTGTTTAAGTGTTTTAGAAAGACAGGTTGTGAAAGTCTATCATGCCATGAACTCACTTCTTGCAAAGTTTTGCAAGAGTTTGTAGTAGGGATAGATTTCCTTGTAATACAACAAGTGGTTATAGGTTTAGTGATTTAAGACTTTTCTCATGATTACTTGTTTTGTTGTGATTTTGTCACAGATTGCCAAAAGGGTAGATTTTTAGGGACATATTTTATGTAATTGGCTAATCCTTTGACAAAATGTACTTTACTTATAATTGGATAGATCAATGATGGATTTAAGATTTCAAGAAACATGTTGTTCAAGTCAAGTGTTAAAGCCATGAAGATCTGACCAAGAAACAAATAAAGAAGAGCTGTTCATTAAAACTCGACAGCAATCTCAACAGAAAGACTTCAATCGAGATTTAAAGTCGAAGCTCGACACAAGCTCGACATAAGTTGTTTTTGTCGAGACTTACGAAATCAGAAATTCTAGATCTGATTTTCGGTTCATGCTTGTATATTTGTATAGGGTTTCTTTTCTCACAACCCTAGACATATATAAGGCTTATTTTAAAGGTCGTCGTGTATGCAGAAAGTGACTTAGTTCATTATTCTCTCTGAAGAAGCTACTGCGTCTTTACGCCAAAGGTTTTGTGACCAAGGAGCTTCCTGATCTTCATTGTTGATAAACTGAAGAACTTTGCAGCCAACAATCTTCTTCAAGTTTGTGAGTTAGTTATATACTGGGATCTGTGCATCATTGGTTAGTCACATACTGGGATTCGTGCAATGAATGGAAAGATTGTCGCTACAATACAAGTCCAATTTGGTATTAAGGTAAGGGTTCAACTGTAGGTTGGTATTTCGGGATAGGTCAAAGGGTTTGGTAAGATTCCTTATACTTGTAACCGCTTGTGATTAATAATAATGGATTATTGGGAGTGGTGATCTTAAAATCACCCGATGGGATTTTGCCTCGGTGGTTTTCTCCATTCGTAAACAAATCACCCGTGTCAAATTTATTTTCCACTGCATTTAGTATAATTGGTGATTTGTTTGTACTACCATGCTATTGCATGTAATTGAACCTAATTAATTAACTTGGGTAATTAATTAATTTGCAATGGGTCAATTCATTTTAACCCAACACTACGTACTCTTTTTAAGTTCTAGGACAATTTTTCATTTTATGTGAAACGTACATTTTCATTTGCTTTACTATTGCTATTTTATGGTTCATCAAAAAAGATTATTGCTATTTTATGGCAAGGGTTTTTTGGTTGGTTATAGGCATGGGTTTCTGAGAAAAATGAAGGCAAAGGAGAGAGAGAGAGAGAGAGAGAGAGAGAGAGAAATAATCATTAACATTAAAAGGGTTAATGCAAGTTTCTCTTAATATTGGTCATGTGCAACGCACATGACCTTGTGCCTGTGTCTCTCTTTTTGTTTTACACGTCCCTGTATGCAGCAAATGCTACAATCTTCTGTGCAGGAAATCCTTGTCTATGGTCAATTACCATTCCCTTTCCCATGTAACCATTTAATTAGAACGCAATGACCAAATGCAAAAATTGTGTTTCTTAGCTGGTTCTTTAGAACTTTTTTCCACTTATCGTAGACACTCTATTTTATAACCTTTTTTTAGTTTCACATTACAAATAAAATCATAATTTTGAAATTATATTTTTCAATATTTCATTGAAATTAAATTAAATCTAGAAGTTTTAACAGTAAAAAGGACATATCATGTGCTTATGTTGAATCACCAATTAAAAAATATTGTCAAATCAAGTTTAAACAATTAATATACATTCCCATAATTAGACTTAATCCAAATCATGGTTCCTAAAAAAAAAAAAAAAGGACGACTTAATCACATACAATTATGAATAACTAATCATGACTGATTCTTTTTTTTTAGGAGATAGTCACAACATACTTCTAATCCTGCAGCTCAAACACTTTCCCTCCATAGACCCCCAAGTATTTTGTGTATGGGAATGTGTCAATTCAGCTACATAGCTTTTGACAAGCATGACTAATTCCTTAAAGAATTGATCTTGATTAATTATGTGTCATGATTTGAATCAGATCATATTAAAATATTGGTGGAGATGCTTTTACGAGATTGATTTAAAGAAGTAAATTGTGTTAGGAAGTTTAGTGATTTTAAATAACTAGTCAAATTATCTTTAATTAAAGTTAACTAATTGGTATCTAGAGTTAGTAAATACTCCCTGACATATCCTAACTCTTAAATGGCTAAATTTTAGGTCCAAAGTCCGATGGTACTCAAAATTGATAAGAAAGGAGTAAAAACAAAAAGGAACAACAATCACCAAGCAAGATTAGGACCACGTCTAAGTGCCAATCTCGTCACTTGGATCCTAAATCTAAGTGCTGATCAACACACAACTCCAAACGCGAAGTGTCAATCAGAACTTGTCCCTTTTGGCGACGGCGATGAATCATTCGCGAACTGATCAGTTTTCAACTGAATTTCAAATCAAAGACGTGCAACTTACATGTCATTTTCATAGGTTACTTATTGGGCAAAATGTCTCATGAAAATGCACTTCCAGATTCCAGTAACTCTTAAACTAATTTCAAAGTTCAACCCATTTACAAATAAAGCCCACAAATACAATGAAATTAAACATGAATTATAAGAAATTGACACATAATAAAGCCCGCACAAATTACAAAGTAATTACAAGAATTTATAACTTAACTAAGAAGAAAACAATTTTTTTAATGATCTATCAAATCTGGATATGTGGTGGGACTTGTTTGCTTTTCTCTCATGTCTCTTGTTTTGCTCATTTTTAATGTCACGCACGCAATACTATTTTACAATATTTTTACAGAAAGTTTTAGATGGCAGATAGTTATTGGTTAAAATTTGGATTTACCACTAACATAACTTTTTTCAACAACTAGTAATAAATTTTCATCTAGAATTTATTATAAAAATTATTATGAAAATATTATAAACTTAGCATTTTTCTTTTTATTTTTATATTTTTTTCTTGCCAAACACGGTTCCCTGTCTTTTCCTTTGGTCCCGTTAGGCTTGCATGCTTGCATGACGGAGGCCTTTTGTCTTGGGATGAGTTCGGCCTAGTGAGTCGGATTTTCCTTGGCCCGAATGTGGTATATTGCAACCATGCAGCTTTGGACTTCAAAAGGCTTTTTATTGGGGAAGCCTATCATAAAGAGATGAATAACATATTAACATGAGGCGTGAGTGTTAATTTCTTGAAGTGATGAAATGGCATAGACCATGAGCCCAATACGAAATATGAGGAATTTTGGGCTGATTTCCCAACCCATATTGATATATGAAATGGGTCTTTGGGCCTTCATAGGAGTTAGGAATGGGCGGAGCGTTGGGCCTATAGCTTGGACTGGTTATTGATCAATTAACGAGTTGGATCGAAGGGAAAAACCTTAGCCCATGCCAAATAGCTGTTTAGTTATGTAGGCACGTAGTCTTAAGATTAGTAGGTTACCCATGAGCCTCAACAGTACCAGGCTTGTCTGTGGGCCTTGGGCTTTCTCTTCACCCTTAGTGCTTCATAAAATTTGTTAGATATTGGCCTGATTTGTAGAGTAAAAGTGAGCTTGTACATGCACCCTAACAGCACAAACTAATCAAGTAAATAAAATGAAATTTCAAAATAATAATAATTGATGATGTATGAAATCAGTTGGTTGAACACTTCGGCTTCGGTCGGCTACAGCGGTAGCGAAGGCGGTAGCGAAGGCGGTAGCGAAGGCCTGAAAAGAAGAAACACTGAAGGAAGTGACCGGGGTGGACCGGTCAAATACTCTCCGATGATAAAGTTAGTTTTCTTAACAAGGAAATGTAATTCCAACTTTTCGGGAGTAAAGTATCAGAGTTTTCATCATACCTTTGCCTGTTTCAGACCGGTCCTTTATATAGGGGATCTTGGGACGGTTACTTGGTTTAGTAACCTCCCCAAGGTTTGTGGAATAACTGGCTTCACGGAGGTAACTTCCCCAACGGCTATAGAAGCAGTAACCGCCGATGGAAGTTACATACTTAAGAGAAATTGCTGGCGATGAACACGGGTTAGTTATCCGCTCCAGAATTTGTTAAGTGTTGTAGGGTCGTCCATGTGCAATGTCTATGGACGACCCCATGGACGACCCTTTGTCATGCCATTGTTTGGTCGTCCATCTGCTTCGCATATGGACGACTCTTTCACTTTGATTACGAGGTTTATTCAATTGGGTCAGCTTCTCATGGACGAGATATCTGGACGAATAAGAGATTTGGCTAACCATTGGTGATGGACGACCCCTCTGGACGAGCCATAGATGTAATTTTTTGGTTATCCCATCAGTTGCCCCCTTGTCCAGGGTGTCGTCCAGGGACATTATAGGGATTTTATCCTGTTCATACAGCCACGTGTCGTGGTTTAATATGTTGAGCAGTTAAATCGATTTGCATTTCCCTATGCAATTGCCACGTGTCATTTTCTCAGTGGAGGATGTCGCTTCGCTGACCCTACTGCTGGGCCCTATATATAAGCACATTCTCTTTCTTGCCCTTCACCTCATCATAAACTTCCTTTTGCTCTCTCGTCCAAGACCCTCGTCTAGCATTCGTCCTAGTTCTCAGGTACTTATTCTTCTCTTTAGGTTTTCGTTTTCATCTTTCCTTTAGTTATGTCTTCGTCTAGTAGTATAGAGAGAGAAATAGACGAGTATCAGGACGTCTCATCTGGGAGTTATGAGAGTGATGAGGGTAGTACTAGTTTTAGTAGTAGTTCCTCGGACGAGCAGTACTCGTCTGGAGTTCCTGGCATTTCTTTAGAAGAATTTCAAGAAATGCAACGTAGGACGGCCTCTGGTGCAGGAGCTAGTTCGTCTAGAGCGCCACCCAGCCCTTCTCTGGACGAGGAGGAGGAAGAAGAAAATGTAATATATAGCTGTGCGCCTGAGGTTGCATCCACCTTAGACGCTTCTAAGTTAAAAACTTTAGTAGATAGATACCAAATTCCTGCTGAGCTTGAACCTCGTCTACCCAGGGAAGGAGAGTGGTGTTGTTCACCTTCCTCTGGTTTAGGAGTTTATTCATCTTATCTCTTAGCTGGTCTTAGGTTTCCCTTAAATTCATTTTGTAGAGGCCTTCTTCATAAGTTAGGTATTGGTCCTAACCAACTTAATCCCAATGGTTGGAGGACGATAGTTGCCATGCAAGTGTTATGGCGTGAGGCATTAGAAGGGAACTGTCCTTTAACAGTGGACGAGTTCCTTTACTGTTATAAGCCCTCAGAGATTAAAAAATCTGCTGGTTTTTACCAGTTCTCGTCCAGAGGCTCTCATTACAGTTTAATAACGGGCCGTAGCTCGTCTGATAGGCTCTGGAAACAAGAGTTTTTTATTATTTCTGGAAGCTGGGCTGGGGACCCAACTGAAGTTAGTAATGCCCCCTTCCCTCCTTTTACCAGCCCCATAGGTCGCCTTCGTCCTGAGGGTATGTTTTCTTCCTGTGTCATTTCTTTTATTCCTTGCACTTTTTCTATCTTTCAGTCGTCTAACCACCTTTCTTTTATTGGTGTAGCTGTTACCCGTCCACGCTTGGACAAGTTTTACTTGGACCAAATAGAAAAAGTTCGTGCCTTCCCTAGAAGGTCTTTTCACGAACTAGTGACCTTCAGCAGTTTAGCTACTTGGGGATTTGGTCCAGAACCCACTGCTGAGAACCTAAGCCACGAGGAAACCACTAGACGAAGTAAGTGTCGTCCATCCTTCTACTTCTTTCTATTCATTCTTTTTTCTTTCCCCCTTTTTTTTAACTGATTTTCCTCGTCTATAGGAATAATTACAATGAGGGAGAATAAAGACAAAACAGTGCTTAGTGGGGACGAGGGAGCTTTTGTGCCTCCTGTCGTCCAGAAAGGAGCCGTCCAGGCTGGGAAGAGGAAGTCAAAGAAGATTTCAAGTGGTGTGGACCTGGGCGACCTTCCTAGTCGTCGAGGTCCTAAGAAACCAAAAACCACTCAGACTTCCCTTCCCAAGGTCCCTAAGTTCACTCCGACGGTGAACCTGGACGACCCTCCTGTCATTGTGGAGCCCGTCCAAGTAATTCATCCAGCTACAACTGATCCCACTCCTTCTCTAGCCAAGACTCCTCGCAAGCCTCATTCGTCTGAAGCGTCTGATCGTCCTTCGAACCTTGTGCTGGACGAGGGATATGCATGGAGGACGTTCAAAAGTATCGTCACTGACAATGAAGTTAACGAATGTTACAACATGTCAGTGAAGGAGTTTGAACGTTCTGGTATCCATGATCTCTTCAAGGTATGAGTTCCCTTCGTCCTTGAGTGTTTTTACTGAATCTTTAAAAAAGTAGAATTTTCTTAACTTTCTTTCGTCCATGATCAGGCTATGTCAAAGTTTTATACAGCGACGTGCCAGGCCAAGGAACTTGCTGAGGAGGCCAAGACAGCGAAGGAGAAGACAGAGGAGCTGAATAAGGAAATCCTGCTGAAGAAGGGGGAAGGGATCAGGTTGATGGACGAGGTCAACCGTTTGCTGGGGGTTGAGACGAAGCTGAAAGATGAAGTTGAGGAACTCAAGACGGATGCCATTGAAAAAGATACCCGCGTCACATATCTGGAAGGACAAGTCTCAAGGCTCACCTCGTCTTTGGAGAAGGCACAGGAAGAAGCCATATCAGCTTTCAAGAAGTCTGACGAGTACAAGAATCGTCTAGACAGCCATTATGCTGCTGGATATGAGGACTTCCGTGCTGATGCCAAGGAAGCCTTCCCTGATCTTAACTTCGATTCTTTCAAACTTCCCCTTGCAACGGAGAGCTCAATGTTAGGGACGAGTTCTGAGGACGTCAATGTGGTGGACGACGCCAATAACGAAGTGACACAAGACGATCCAAAGAATGCTCCCAGTGATCAATGATAACTTTTTCTGAAAAGTTTTGTATTTTTGCTTGAGTGCCCTAATGTTTTGGGCTTTTACTTTCTTTTTTATTTAAATTTATTTGAGTACAATTTCCTCGTCCAAGTTTATGGACGAGTTTTATGAACAAGCAATATACTCAAGGGTTTTTGGACGATGGTCGTCTACCCTTTAAATTTTATGAATGTATGAATGCCTTTCCTTTTCACTATTCATTGTGTTTGAATATTTTGTGAACAAGCTTCCTTCATATCGTCCATACCATTTTTATGGTTATGGGATTTTCCCTTTTGCTAAGGCTTTTACCTCGTCTTTAACATACGGATGAGCTCCTTTATGCAATAACACCTTTTGTAATGTTCGTCCATGAATGTCGTCCTTTATCAAGATTCATTTGAACAAATTTTGGACGACTGTTTACTCGTCTTTAATAAAAATTCCCCAACAAATGCTCGTCCATGGGCTGGATTGTTGAGTTGGTTAAATTTGTTATTGGGGCTGAGGTGTTTTTACATACACATTGTTCGTCCAAGGCGTGGACGATTATAATTCAAGATTGTCTCGTCTTGAGCTTAGACGGACATACCTTGTTCATTTTCCTTGCTTTATCCTTATTTAAAGGAAAGCTTTTGGACGATACTTCCTTGCGTCCAAGGATTTTATTCGTCCTTGGCTTTTATTTTTCTTTGCTTTATCCTTATTTAAAGGAAAGCTTTTGGACGATACCTCCTTGCATCCAAGGATTTTACTCGTCCTTAACTTTTATTTTTCTTGCTTTATCCTTTTTTTAAAGGAAAGCTTTTGGACGATACTTCCTTGCGTGCAAGGATTTTACTCGTCCTTAACTTTTATTTTTCTTGCTTTATCCTTTTTTTAAAGGAAAGCTTTTGGACGATACTTCCTTGCGTGCAAGGATTTTACTCGTCCTTGGCTTTTTCGCCTTCCGTGGATCATTTTGAATCATAGAAAATGAAGGATTCCCATACATATTTAAAACACATCATATGTATATTTAGAAATCCATACTATGTAATCATTCGTCCACAATCATGACACATGCTTAAGAGCTTGTGTTTAAAAATACATAAAACATAACTTCGTCCATGAGTAGCATAGCATACACACTTAAAACACTAGTAATAAGCAAGTACTGGAAAATAATAATATTAAGCATTACTTCAAACGTCCAAGGTTCTCGTCCATGTCCGAGCTCGTCCATGACCACCCTTCATTGATAGTATCTCCTTAGATGTTCAACATTCCACGGGTGCTCTAACTTTCGTCCATCCAGGGCTTCCAAATAGTAGGATCCTTGTCTCTTGGAGTTGATAACTCTGTAAGGTCCTTCCCAATTTGGTCCCAGCTTCCCATGGGCCGGGTTTTTAGTTGCCAAGGAGACCCTTTTAAGGACGAGATCTCCAATGCTGAAGCGCCTGGGTTTTACCATAGCATCGTGTTGTCTTGCCATGAGATTTTTGTACCTTGCTGTTCTTTGCTCCGCGTCCATCCTTACCTCGTCTATAAGATCAAGGTTAAGACGAAGCTGCTCATTGTTTTCCTCATCTTGGTACTTCATTACCCTATGGCTAGCCATATGTACCTCTGCTGGTATGACCGCTTCACTCCCATAAGCCAGTTTGAAGGGGGTCTCTCCTGTGGGAGTCCTTGCTGTTGTTCTGTAAGCCCACAAAACACCTGGTAATTCATCTGGCCATATTCCCTTTGCCCCTTCAAGCCGAGTCTTGATGATTTTCAACAAGGATCGGTTTGCTACTTCTGCTTGTCCATTAGCTTGTGGGTGGGAGGGTGAGGAATAGTGATTCTTGATTCCAAGCTGATCACAAAATTCTCTGAAGGGGGTGTTGTCAAACTGCCTTCCATTGTCAGATACTAGTACTCTTGGTACGCCAAATCTGCATACAACGTCCTTCCAGACGAAGTTTTTGACATTTTGTTGTGTAATTTTCACTAAGGGTTCAGCTTCCACCCATTTAGTGAAATAGTCGATGCCAACTACCAAGAACTTCATCTGTCTCGTTCCAGTTGGAAAGGGGCCCAAAATATCCAAACCCCATTGTGCAAAAGGCCAGGGGGCCATCATTGGGGTGAGGTATTCTGAAGGCTGTCTAGGAATGTTACTGAAACGTTGACATTGGTCACATACCTTAACATATGCCTTAGCATCAGCTTGGACGGTCGGCCAGTAATACCCTGCATGAATGACCTTGTGGACGAGTGATCTAGCTCCTGAATGGTTTCCACATGCTCCTTCATGAACTTCTCTCAGCATGTAATTCGCTTCGTCTGGAGCTAAACACCTCAGGTATGGTTGTGAAAAACCTCTTTTGTACAACACTTCGTCCATAAGGATGTATCTGGCTGATTTGACTCTTAGCTTCCTAGCTTCGTCCTTCCCTTCTGGAAGCCTTCCGTGCTTGAGGTATGAGACTATCGGGGTCATCCAATTTTCCTCTCCTTCTATCTGCAACATTTCTGGAAGGTCTATGCTGGGCATGTATCGTATTTCATCTAACTCGTTCATGGCTTCATTAGCGGAGGCTTCCTTCGCTAGAGTGTCTGCTTCCGTGTTCTCTTCCCTCGGGATTTGAACGAAATTAGCTTCCCTGAATTTCTTCACAAGGCGTAACACCTTCCTCAAATATTTCTTCATTCTATCTTCCTTTGCTTCACATGTTCCATTTACTTGGCCTATGACCAACTGTGAGTCTCCCAGGACGAGTACTGAGCTTGCTTCTACAGATCTAGCCAACTCTAAACCTTTAAGAAGGGCTTCATACTCCACTTCATTGTTAGTTGTCTGATACTGTAGGCGAGCTTTGTACTTCAATTTATCTCATTCTGGTGATTGCAAAACAACTCCTATACCTCCTGTATGCAGTGTAGATGATCCATCTACATGGACGACCCATTTTTTACTGTCTTCTTTCTCATCTAAGTCCTCATAGCTTGGAGTGAATTCTGCAATGAAATCTGCTAGGGCCTGAGCTTTTATTGCATTCCTCGGTTGATACCGAATATCAAATTCACTGAGCTCAACCGCCCATTGGATTAGTCGTCCTGCAGCTTCAAGTTTGTTCATTGCCTTCTTGAGCGGATGATCAGTCATGACTATGACGACGTGACCTTGGAAGTAGTGTCTTAACTTCCTGGAAGCTGTTATTAGCGCAAAGGCTAACTTCTCTATTAATGGGTACCTTCCTTCCGCTCCTCTCAATGCCCGGCTGGTATAATACACAGGCTTCTGCACCTTTTCTTCCTCCCGGATCAACGCTGAGCTCACGGCATGTGGGGACACTGCTAAGTACAGATATAATTCTTCTCCTAGCACGGACGGACTTAGCAATGGAGCCGTAGTGAGATAGTGCTTTAGGTCCTGGAAGGCCCTTTGGCACTCGTCCGTCCACTCAAACGCCTTCCTGAGAATCTTAAAAAAGGGTAAACACTTATCAGTGGCTTTTGAGACAAACCTGTTCAGTGCTGCCACTCGTCCAGTTAGTGACTGGACTTCCTTGATGTTCTTCGGTGGTTCCATGTTCAGTATGGCTTGGATCTTGTCTGGATTTGCCTCAATTCCTCTCTCTGATACCATGAATCCTAGAAACTTTCCTGACGATACTCCGAATGCGCATTTACTTGGGTTTAGCTTCATCTTGTATCGCCTAAGTGTTTCAAAAGTTTCTTGAAGATCATCTAAGTGGCTTCCCTCATCTAAGCTCTTCACAAGCATGTCATCCACATATACCTCTACATTCCGTCCTATCTGTGGACGAAACATATGATTCACCAACCTTTGGTAAGTTGCCCCTGCATTCTTCAAACCGAAGGGCATCACCTTGTAGCAAAACAATCCTTGACTTGTAATAAAAGATGTCTTTTCCTGATCTGCCTCGTCCATCTTTATCTGATTATATCCAGAGAAGGCGTCCATGAAGCTCAACAGTTGATGGCCAGCCGTAGAATCAACCAGTTGGTCAATTCGAGGCAAAGGATAACTATCCTTAGGGCAAGCTTTGTTTAAGTCAGTGAAGTCGACGCACATCCTCCACTTGCCATTTGCCTTCTTTACCATTACTACATTTGCCAACCAATCCGGGTAATAGACTTCCCGGATAAACTGTGCTGTGGTTAGTTTCTGAACCTCTTCCTTGATAGCCTTCTCTCGCTCAGGGGCGAACACCCTCTTCTTTTGACGAATAGGCTTAGAAGAGGGGGACACATTCAGTCGATGAGTGATTACGCTTGGATCAATGCCAGGCATGTCATCATGACTCCATGCAAAAACAACGGCATTCTTTTTTAGAAACTGAACGAGGTCTTCTTTCGCCTTTTCCTTCATACTTGTTCCAATTCTAGTGAATTTCTCAGGATCATCTTCTTGCAACAAAACATTCTCTAATACTTCGGTAGGTTCCGAAACAACTCTTTTCTCTTCTATATTCATAGTCTGCATCTGCTCGTCCATAGCCAACATGGCTAGATAACACTCTCTGGCTGCCAATTGATCTCCTTGTGCTTGCCCAATCCCACACTCCGTAGGGAATTTAACTGATAAATGGTAGGTGGATGTTACCGCCTTCCAACTGTTCAAAGTTGGTCTTCCAATGATGGCATTGTATGAGGATGAACAATCCACCACAAGGAAATTTATTTCCCTAGTTATCTGCTGCGGGTATGACCCTACCACTACAGGCAAGGTTATGGTACCTACGGGCTGCACCTTCATTCCTCCGAATCCAATCAGTGGCGAACAAGCTGGACGAAGCTGATCTCGTCCAAGCCTCATCTGCTGGAAGGCAGGATAATACAATATATCTGCTGAGCTTCCATTGTCCACCAACACCCTCCTGGTTCTGTAATCTGCTATGAGTAGGGTAATGACGATTGCATCGTCATGTGGATGATGGATCCTCTCAGCTTCCTCGTCCGTGAAAGAAATGGTTGGCTCGTCCGTCCCCCCCGTCCTTGGGGATCGTCCAGAGAGTTGGACGTTTTGCACTGCTTTGAGATACGTCTTCTTTGCCTTGGAAGATTGTCCTGTCGATGTCCCACCAATGATAACCCTTATTTCTCCGAGTGGGGGTCGTGACGGCTCTTCCATCTTTGCTTTCATCTTTTCATCTTTATGATCCCTTCCAACGAAATGCCTCAACTTTCCTTGTCTTATGAGATTCTCAATCTGCTGCTTCAAGTCGTAGCACTCGTCCGTGTCATGCCCATGATCCCTATGGAAGCGACAATATTTATTCTTATTGCGCTTGTTAGGATCTCCCTTCATCTTCTCTGGCCACTTCAAGGAAGGATCATCCTTGATCTGCATGAGCACTTGGTCGAGTGGGGCATTCAAGGGTGTATAACTCTGACTTCTTGCTGATGGGCCTGCCTTCCTGTTATCCCTGTCTCGGTCCTTCCTATCTTCCGTTCGTCCCTTCTTTGGACGAGGCCCTTGATCAGAGTGACGCGGGGGATTGACTTCCATTCTTTCAGCTCTCTTCCTCTTCTTAGCTATGATGGCGTCTTCCGCGTTCATAAAGTTTTGGGCTGAATGGACGAGTTCAGCCATGGATTGGGGCTCTTTCTCATACAACTTGTGAATGAACAAGTCTGAATTAACCCCATTGTGGAAGGCAGCCAATAGTAGCTTGTCGTCCACCTCGTCTACTGTCAGGGCTTCCTTGTTGAAGCGTGTGATGAAGGAACGCAAGCTTTCACTCTCTCCTTGCTCTATGGTCAGCAAACTGGACGAAGAACGTTTGTGCCTCTGTCCTCCAATGAAATTATTGACAAATAATTTGCTTAACTCCTCAAAAGAACTTACGGAATTCGGAGGTATTTTGCTGAACCATACTCGCGCTGGTCCCTTGAGGGTGGTAGGGAAGGCTCTGCACATAATCTCGTCTGGAACTCCTTGGAGATGCATTGTTGTCTTGAAAGTAGCAATATGATCGAAAGGATCACGTGCTCCGTCATATGAATCCAGGGAAGGCATTTTGAACTTCGGAGGCAAGGGATGCCCATTGATGGAAGCCGTGAAAGGGGAATCTGTTCGGTGAACCAAATCCTCGATGGGATTTGCCCTTCTCATGTTTTCCTTCATCTCGTCCATGACCTTCCTCATCTGGTCCATTTCCTTCTCCAAATGTGGCACCCTTCGCGAAGTGGTGCCTCTTGACTGAGCCTCGGGCTCAGCGTTTCCTCCTCTGTCTTCCTGACTTTGGGATTGTCTCTCAGCATGTCCTTCACGGCGTTGCCTTTCCATCTCCCTAGTCAATTCTTGATTCTGGCGAGTTAACTCCGCCATTGCGGCTGCCATGGATTGCATGTGTTGGATGGAAGGCGACGGCATGACAGGCGCTGATTGGCGATCGCGGAGGGGGTTGCTTGAAGCGTCTCTGCTTCCCTGATGGCCTGGGCTTGTAGCCCTCGACCTAGTTCGAACCATTCAACCTTTTGTTGTAGAAAGCGAAATCGTAAAACAACTTAGTCGCTTCCCACAGACGGCGCCAACTGATGATGTATGAAATCAGTTGGTTGAACACTTCGGCTTCGGTCGGCTACAGCGGTAGCGAAGGCGGTAGCGAAGGCGGTAGCGAAGGCCTGAAAAGAAGAAACACTGAAGGAAGTGACCGGGGTGGACCGGTCAAATACTCTCCGATGATAAAGTTAGTTTTCTTAACAAGGAAATGTAATTCCAACTTTTCGGGAGTAAAGTATCAGAGTTTTCATCATACCTTTGCCTGTTTCAGACCGGTCCTTTATATAGGGGATCTTGGGACGGTTACTTGGTTTAGTAACCTCCCCAAGGTTTGTGGAATAACTGGCTTCACGGAGGTAACTTCCCCAACGGCTATAGAAGCAGTAACCGCCGATGGAAGTTACATACTTAAGAGAAATTGCTGGCGATGAACACGGGTTAGTTATCCGCTCCAGAATTTGTTAAGTGTTGTAGGGTCGTCCATGTGCAATGTCTATGGACGACCCCATGGACGACCCTTTGTCATGCCATTGTTTGGTCGTCCATCTGCTTCGCATATGGACGACTCTTTCACTTTGATTACGAGGTTTATTCAATTGGGTCAGCTTCTCATGGACGAGATATCTGGACGAATAAGAGATTTGGCTAACCATTGGTGATGGACGACCCCTCTGGACGAGCCATAGATGTAATTTTTTGGTTATCCCATCAATAATAATAATAAACCAATAAAGCAATAACGGGGACTGCGTATTAGACATTCATCCTCAATTTGACTTCTTCAGAACAGTGGAACAGGGTCAAAGTAATTGCAACTAGAGGCCCATTGGGCTAATTACTGGCTGTTGTATTTTTTAGGTACTTATTTAAAAGATCAAAAGATAAGACTGGAGTGGGAAAGAGAAGCAAGCAAAGGGACCGTGTGTAAGTTATTTAACATCGTCTGCTTATCTTTGCTTGAATTGTGTCTCCGGCTCTTGGCTCCAACCATGGCCGAGTCCAATATTTTGTCATTGATTGAGTGGTTTTTTTGCGGGAACTAGAAATCCAAGAAACATATATACGGCATAGATATGAAACATAAATGCAATTGAATGCATGTATTATATTTTAATTCAAATGACAATACAGGGACAAAAAGATTAAAGAACGTAAACTAGTATAGCAATTATGGAGAAGGAAAAAAAGAAAAGGAAAAACAAGAATATAAATTTAGATTGAGAAGTACTATGTCCATAATATTCTTACAATATTTTCACAACAAATTTTATATGTAAAGTTGTTACTGGTTTTAATTTGAATCTACCACTAAAATTTCTTTTTTTCACCAATAGGAGCAAATAACAATCTATCACTTCGAAATTATTGTGAAAATGTTGTGAGAATAACATTTCTCATTTAGCCTATAAGTAAATATTCTCATTTGGTCTTTTGAATATAAAATTAATAATGGGTTTAGATCCATTTGTTTTAGCCTAGTTATCAAAATTGAGCCCAGCATTGAACTGTCAACATGGTGGTTTGATGTTTCACGGCCGTGAAACATCAAACCACTATAGACCAATTTTTTTAATTTTTGAAAAAGGCTGACAAACGCTACTATAGGTCTACCTATACTGGCGTTTGACAAACGCCACTATAGGTCTACCTTGTAGTGGCATTTGACAAATGCTACTATAGCCTTTTTAAAAATTAAAAAAAAAAAATGGTTTATAGTGGCATTTGTAAATGCCACTATAGGGTATACCTATAGTGCCGTTTTTGAGAAACACCACTATAACCCTATAATAGTATAGTGGCATACCTATAGTGCCGTTTTTGAGAAACACCACTATAACCCTATAATAGCGGTACAATAGTAGCATTTATAAATGCCACTATAGCCAAAATGGGCCTATAATGGCGTTTTTGGACTTGTAGTGGTGTTTCAAAAACGCCACTATAGGTCCAGTTTTTTGTAGTGCGGGTTCAGCAATTGTGTCATTAATTCAACCATAATATTTATAAGTACTAGTGCTGTTAGTCTTGTTTTTTCACTCCCTTCTTCCTCATTCCCTATGTTTTCTATCTATATTATCTCAAAAAAAAAAAAAAAAAAAAAAAAAAAAAGATCAATGGTCTAAAGTACCCTATCGGTTAGTTAGTGAGTGAGTCTACAGTTTATAAACCCCACTAGTACTTACAAAGGTTAGACTCTTTTGTTTTTACTAGTGTTGTAAGTCTTGTCTTCCCACTCCCTCCTTCCCCATTCCCTATGTCTTTTGTCTATATTATCTCCCAAAAAAAAATATTTATAATTTATTTTATATATATATATATATATATTAAAAATTACATTAAAAAATATAAAATATTTTTGAATAAAAAAACTATAAAATATGAGACAATATTAAATTTAAACATAAATATTCAAGCATACCAAAGATTGAAATTATTGGAATATTATTGCTCTAAAATGTATTCAAATACATACATAATTTAATGTTTTTTTATATGTACAAAATAACTAAAATAAGACGCATTAATTGATCTTTTTGCAATTATTAAAATAAAAAACTTTGATCTTTTAGCTAATTACTTCAAGTATAAAGCACACAACTTAAAAAAGCCCATAAATAAAATTACAAAATTTACGAAAAGTGTGATTATTTGCTAAAAGTAACTTTAAATTGAAAAATCAAATAGTACAAATTAAACCCCACTTGTTCGGATTTTTTTTTTTTTTTTTCCTTAATCTGATATTCCTTTCACACTGAACCAAATTTTGTTAAGTCTACTGATTTGACGGTTCAACAATCAATATGATACAATCCTAATAACCATGAAATTTATATAAATTTCCTAAGAAAACCTAGCATTTATAACTTTCTTTTCTTATTTATTTTCCGTTTATTTTGATGGTTTACATTAATTATTTTTTTTACTAAAAACAAATTATTTAAAAATAAAATAAAATAAAAAGCTTAAGATAAATTTTAATTTTTGCTCCAAATGGCAGTTTCAATATCGGATCTCCAAATAATTTTGTTGGATCTCCAAATATATCCTAACTTTAAATATTGTTTTTCTAGTTTTAAATATTGTAATATGTATACATTTTTGAGGGGGGTGTTAATCAATTGCACAATTATATACCTCACCATGGCTCCAATAATTTCTGGTGCAGGTGAGGTCTAAATGCAAATGAGTTTCTGGCTCATCTCTAGAGAAACCTGCACCAGAAATTCATTTGCACAAGTGATGAGCTACAGAATTTGATTCCATATTGTACATGCTTTCCTAGCTATCATGTCCGTATGAAACATATATCTTATTGTATATGTCCAGGTTGTGTTCTAAGTTATTCATTTCAGATACTTCAATCCACGTGAAATAACTGTGCTTCTGAGGTAGTTTGAACTAAAAGTTTTCACACACACATTGTTATTGAATGTGGTTAACTTGAACTAAAACTAGTAAAGTTTGATAGAAACCTAATCATAACAATGTGTCAACATGCAATCATAGCTCAAATATGTTAGTGGTAACCGATCAATAAGGTTGGCTTCCGAGTTCCGACAATACCATGTGAACATCAGCAATCTTCTGTTCAGTAACTTCAAAGTTTTCACACATGTTCTCATTGCAATTAATAGATTGCACTAATGGAGAATATAATCTTCCAAATCGCCAATGCTGCCATTAGCCTCTTGTTTTGAGTTTGATGTACTTATCTTTTTAGTTTTTACTTGGTCAAAAGCCCTTTTTTATGAACTGGTCAAAAAATTTCTTGCACTCATCAAAAGGGAATCTAGAAAAAGAGTGCTAAACTTCTATTATTACTTGGTGCTTGGTGCATTATCTCCTTTCTTTTAGGAAAAGAATGGATTTCAAATCCCTTTTGTATTTATTTTGTGCCGACAAATGTAATGTAGAATTTAATAGCATATTATTTACTTTGTGCAAAACAATGCTTGTTGGGAGGACTGAAACTGTTATTAGTCTATCACATATGTTCTAGATTATACTAAAACAAAACAAAATTAGGAGCACATGTTCTTAGATTGCATAATTGGAAGGTGGAAGCTTTGATTGTTTCATTATGGACTAAATAATGTGAGGCGGCTGCTAATGACTCTGGTCTTACATATATGTTGACTAGAGACAGCAAATCGAACCCTCCACCTTTTGACTCAACTTAAGCAATCAGCAGCAAGTGACCATGTGACAATATCTTCAAAAGATTAACTTTTTCTTTTTTCAAAGGCTTCAATAACTACCTATGATAATCCACGCTTTATACCTAGACCCTTGTCCACATTGCTGAATACAAAATTTTCTCTCTATTATGACATAGTAACCTAATTTTTGTATTTTAAATTTTTAACTGACCATTTCTTAAGATAAACACGCTTGATTATTTATAATATATTTAATTTTATTAGAATGCTATTTCTTCATTCATTTTTTATTATAATAAGTATTGTAGCAAACTATTGTTTTGGTTAATGGGATGCTAATTCAATGTGGGTATTCTTGGGGGTTCATTGGGCAAAGTTGGACAAAAATGCTATTTTGCATTAACTAATGCAAATGCTCTTAAGTGTTATAACCTTCAATTTTTTTTTTTTAAGTGATATAGCCTACTATCTTTAATTAAAAGAATCAAGACTTAAATTTCACTCTTAATTATTGTAATTATCGAATTATCTATAAAAAAAATCCTTTATAGCAATTTCTTTTTTGCTAAAGAGGGATTTATGGGGATTATCAAACTCAATACTCTAGGAGAGAAAAGACTCCATCTTTTATTAAAAATGGTAAAATACTATGTTACTCCTTAAACTTTATCAAAAATTTGTTTTTCATCCCTACACTTTAAGAAGTTCATTTTTTGTCCCAAAATTATTGAAAAGTTCATTTTTCATCCTTAAGCTATTGAAAATGTTTTATTTATGTTCTTAAACTTTACAAAAAGTTTGTTTTTTATCCTAAATATTGAAAGAAAAAAAATTCTTTTTTCATCCTTATTTTTGTCTCTAAACTATTGAAAAAACTATTTACAAAGTTTAGGAATGAAAAAAGAACTTTTTAAAGTTTAGGAATGAAAAATAAACTTTTTAGTAAAGTTTAGAGACTAGAGTAATATTTTACCTTATTAAAAATTATCAGCTACTTTAAAAAGTCTAAATTGGGTTTCAAGTAATTGCCAATGATAATAGCATCATTTGCGATGTTTGATGTTTATGGTTCTAATTAATTCCACATTCCCCTCCCTCACTATCTACTTATTAGAAAAAGTATAAATTCATTAAAATTCAAATAATTGCATTTTAAATTCAAATACATTGCTACAAATATTGCATATGGAGTTATGGACTTCAATTTTAAAAAAATTAATAAGATTATACTAAGATGTATCCACGATATTCGTTATTTCTTTAGAAAATCTATAGATTTGATAGGAGAAAAGTGTGTAAACTCTGATAGCCAAATCTTCTTATTTGAAGAGATTATTGGTCATACAATAATACTTATCAATAATGATTTTATGTAAAAGTAATATTACATTAATTAAAATCAATCATCTCAACAAATTATGAAATTTGTTGTTTACATATAGCATTTTTAAACACTTATTTATAATGAAATACTTGGAACAAAAAATATTTGCGACGTAAGCAATCAACATTAATTAATTCGTGATGCAAGCATCGAAGCTGTAGCTGACTGATTAATTATGGACTGATTGGTTTGGAGGGCCCTCTCTGATTTTTTATTATTATCTCTAATTCTCTATACAGTATACACTGTTTATTTCTTGGCAGTTTCCAACCCACAGCGGCGATCAAGCCTTTGCAATTTTTTGAACTAATTAAATCCAGTACTAGATTTTATCCTTATAATATTGCTAGTGAGAAGAAAAAGAATAATCCGATTTTGTTATTGAACTTAGTAGTTCATAAAAATGTGTATCTGATCTAAATTCTACGCGCGCGCACAAAAAAAAAAAAAAAAAAGGAAAGATATGTGTTTTAGAATTCACAACCAGTACACTTAACACACTTAGCAAATCAAAGTGAAATATAAAATTGAAAAGTATGAACCGTAAAGTACTTCTATAAGTGAAAGATATGTGTTATATATTACTACATTAAAATAGAAAAAGAAATGACAAGCGAGAAATAGACCATGTTACATGTGGCTGCTGGTGGCCTTAAAAATATATATAGTCTTCTTGAAATATGGCTATGATCTGTGAGGGTAAATAGTTTTACCCTTCTTGGAACTGCAGCTTTCGGCCTTGTTGGACTTTGGCTTCAGGGGAAGATGGAAGGCAAGAAGCACCGAAAACATTTTCCACGGATTCGGCTACGTATTTAAATACCATTCCCTTTACTGACCTCCTCTTTGCTGGAATCACACTTCCAGGTTTTTGTTTGTTCAACCATACGGGCTCTGTGACTGTGACCTGTTCTTCACTTGGGCTCGATTTCACAACCTTCTTCGGCTCCATATTGGTGCAGATCACCCCTCCACTTGGGTTCAGCTTCATAAACATCTCTGCCTCTTGCATTTTGCTCATTACTATAGCTCTCCTTTCACAAAAGTTGGTTTCCAAAATGTGAATTTTTTCGGAAACCAAATTGGGTGATTTTTTTTAGGAGACAAGCATATATATGACAATGTCACAATGGCCCATTTGCCCAAGAAAGTGGTATAGGAAAACAAAAATAAAAGAAAGGCAAGGCCTTTGCACCCAAAAAAAAAAAAAAAAGGTACGGCCTATTTAGAAAAATTTTAAATATACTAATTATTTTATATGAACGGCCTAGGATAGAAACTTGGAAGTTAAGTATACGAGTGTTTAACCCAAAAAAAAAAAAGTATACGAGTGACTAAAGTGTTTCTAGAATATTTTTGGGGTTTACAAATGCTTCTGAAATGAAAACCGTGCTAATCTGACATTTATACAGTAGATTTATCAGTTTAATAATATTATTCTCATTCTCTATTTTGCAATTTTTGTTTAATTTTTTTTTCCCAAAGGGCTAATAATCCCCCAAAAAAGCAAGAAAGTTTGAAGTAATATTCCTTTTTTGAGTGACTGTCCTTCTTACCCAAAAAAGTCAAGTGAGTTTAGTTATTTTCTTTTTACCAAAAAAGAAAATTGGTGATTGAAAAAGTTTTCTCTCTCACTTTCATACAACAGTTTTTTATTATCCTTTCTAGAATTTTTATTATAAATTTATAAGCTAGCCGAATAAAATAAAAGGTGATCACATTGTCACATTCTAATTGCTAAATAAGAAAATAGTTTAGTCCCCAAGTAAGATGGATTTTTAATTCTAATTTTTCTCTGCTTCTGTGCTGCCATTACCACAGTTATGCAATAGTCTGCTTACTAAGCTACTGTCTATTACGACTGTGAAAAATGAGAAGCAAAGAGTACAGCAATATGAGGTACAATAGGGTGTTGCAATTGGAATTGGAAGTAGTAATTAAGTGGCTAGTATAGCAGCTGGAACAAGGAAGTGTAGTGATCAAGTGGATACTGCAGACTCAATCTTGGCAAGTGCAAAGCTATTAGAAACTATTGAGGCAGTTCCATTTCATGAAGATTTTATGCATTGACTTGGAAATTAGTTATGATATAAGCACACGAGTAATATTAGAATAGGATTAGCTTCATAACAATTCTTTTCCACCAAAATAGGGAGTTAGTTACACAGTTTTAGCTTGTTTACATCATGTATATATAGGAGTAGTGGTAATGTATAATTCATTGATTTTGTACTCTCTTTTCATTCTTTTTTCAATAAGAATCACAGTTTTATTTAGAGAGAGAGTCTTCAAGAATTTTACATGGTATCAAAGCATTGAACCTTCTTCAATGGTGTCCACTGAGTCAACCGATCCATCTGATCCAATCAAGCTCAGCCTTCACAATCTGGTTTGAACCTTAGCAATGATTCTAATCCTCCCAATCCCTATTTTCTCAGTTCGAGTAAAAATCTAGGCAACATTTTGGTTACTCAACCATTGCTTGGAATGTGTGAGAGTGCTTTTTTTTTTCTTAGCACACAGGCCCAAGTAGAGATAAGGATCCCGGGCCCAAATACTTGTTATTTTGGTGGACTGGGCTTGGTTCACCGCAGCTAAATGGGGCTGATTACGAACCAAGTTGTGCGCAAGTCATATAAAGCTCCTCAAGATGAAAAATACAATTCCTCTTAGTACCCTGGGGCGTACTGTCGTGGGATCCCGGGCATACTATCGTGGGATCTCGAGGCGTATTAGGCCTGTAAGAACCCAGAATCTTTGGTTCTCTGAACTATATGATCTTTTCCATGTTTATTATGTAATAGAGCTTTGTCCTTTCCCTTTATCTCTATGGGTGCTACATAAAAAACAAAACACACTACACATATCTTCAAATAATTGTTAGTTTCTTAGATTAGGATATACATTTTAATACATATACATATATGTAAATGAGTTTCATGAAAATGATTCTGCCACGAGGATCCTGGCCCCAATTCTCACAGACTTGGTGCTTTTACACAAGACTTGTGGGATTTGGAACTCAAGTCCGAGTGGCTTTGCTTGAGCTTTGCCTTCCAAGATAGTTAGATGAGAAGGATTTTAGCAAGACACAGTAAAGGAAGACAATGCAATAAAGAAATGCACGAAATAATTGTTAGAGATCCTCAAATCAATATGAGGTATTTCATTATTTTCTTGATTGTGGATTACAATATGCTCACTAAGACGTGATACAAGGTTCAACTAAGTTCAAAAGTTACAGACTTTGATAGCTATTCAAGCTTCTAAGACTTGCAAAGTTTGAATTTGTTGAATCCAAGCATATGCTATAGTGGCTGTCTCTGGGATACCGGGAGCAGTTCCTCTGTTTTCTTTTGGTTTTACAGAGCTTTTCCAATGGCTTTGCTATGATATCTTTTCTCCGATCAAAATGGTGATGAATGAATCTCCCTCAGCATGGGTTTTCTCTTTCTTTTATAGTGCGACTCTAGGGCTTTGAGGCACGAGCGATTTCTCTCTTTTGCCCCTTGTGAGCTTGTACTGTGTCAGTTACCCAGAGGCTTGTCCTTTCCTTTTTCCTCATAATTTCTTCCTTTTGGTCCGACTAAGCTGAAAGCCCTTAGCTGGTTTTCCATTTCAAGGTTCCCTCTGTTCGCTGATTCTTCAGCTATTTGGCCATTTCTTCCACTTTTCCAGTTTTTTGGTTGCACTCCATCCTTGTCATTTTCCTCAAATAGTTAGAACATTTTACTGCTGGGTTGAAAGCTCCTTCTGGTTACCTCTCTTTTTTTATGGTCTTCTCATTGTTGGTTCCTTGAGGCACAGCTCTTGCGTTTTGCTTCGTACTTTCTGATCCCACTGTATGTCTAGGTGCATGAGACCCGCATGCTCTTTGTCTTTTATCCCTCTTTTAAACTTGCTTCAATCCATTTTAGCTGTGCTGCACGTCCGAGGATCCCGAGCCTCTGGGGATCCCGGCCCAGCTCTTTCACTGGAATTTGCTGGACTTTTTAATGGCCTTTTTTGCTGGAAATCTGAACATATATAAGGCCTTGATGTTGATTCTTCTTGCTGCACGAATTGGGCTTTCTTTATTTTTTTTATGGAATGGGCTTTGTTGTGAAATTTTGGACCTCAACAGAATGAAAAATTATAACTCATGGTTCAGAGCAATGATTCTTGCTCTTACTACAAAGAAGAAAATTGGCTTTATGAATGAAAAGATTCCAAAGCTAGATTTGGATTTGCCTTTGTATGAAGATTGGGAAAGCTATAACACCATGGTGCTTTCGTGGATGATCAATTCTATGCACATAGATGTGTCCAGCGGCATCATGTATTGTGAAACAGCAAGGGAAATGTGGATTGAATTACAAAATCTCTTTTCACAATGGAATAGTCCCAAGATTTACAATATGCAGAAAGAAATCTCTCATATTTATCAAAAACAGATGTCAATGACAGAGTATTACACCAAATTCAAGAGGCTTTGGGATCAATTGCTTAATTACAAGCCACTTCCAAAGTGTTCTTGTGGTGCTATGAAGATGCTGAGTGCTTCACATGACAAAGCTTATGTCATGAGGTTTTTGTTGGGGTTAAATGAGAATTTTGAGACTCTTAGAAGTCAAATTCTTGTGTCAGATCCATTTCCTTCTATGAGCAAAGTTTATGCACTGGTTCTTCAAGAGGAATCGCACAAAAACATTGGACATGGAGGTTCTAGCACACCTCAGTCTGATGCCATAGCAATGTATGCTAATACAAGAGGGAATTCTGGAAGTGCCAATTGGAACAAAGGGAATAACAAAAGGGAGAAGCCTTTTTGTACTCACTATAACATGACTGGTCACACAGTTGAAAAATGCTACAAGTTACATGGCTATCCACCAGGATACAAGCCAAAAGGGAAATCAAATGCCAATGCAAATCAAGTCTACTCTAAACCAATAGCAAATGCAAAAAATTTCCCTGTTACAGTGAATCAGTGTCCTATATCTAAGGCACAATGTGAGCAGTTGTTGGCATTTCTCAATACTGGGGGTAATCTTGGTGATAGGACATCATGCAGCCACTATGAGCACAGTCACTACAAGTACTGGTGTTGAAGGAACTTCTAGTGTAGTTTCTGATGTGGCTTCTGCTTCTTCTCAACCGCAGTTCAACCTCATGTCAGGTATTCAATCCAATTTCACTCCTAATTTAGAACATTCAATCTTTTCTGCAAAAACAGTCAATAGGGAAGCCTTTAGTAAGTCTGATTGGGTAATAGATACAGAAGCAATAAATCATATGATCCATTCTATTTTCTATTATACATCTATTACTTCTACCCTAAATACTCATGTTAATCTTCCAAATGGTGAGACTACTTTAGTCACACACATAGGAACTGTCCAAATTTCAGAAAAGCTTGTTCTATATAATGTGCTTTGTGTTCCTTCATTCGGTTTCAATCTCATTTCAATTAGCTAGATAGCAAAATCCATTCTTTGTTGCCTTATTTTCTTTGAAAATCTTTGCTTTATCTAGGCCCTTGCTCCTTGGAGTACAATTGGTCTGGGTAGGGAATGCAATGGCCTGCTAGAAGAGAGCTGTTCAACTTCAACATGTGTTTCTGCTGCAGTTCCTGTTAATAAAACTTAGCCACATGTATGGCATTCTAGACTATGACACTTGTCAAATGAAAAGTTGGCTTTGTTGAATAAGAATCATGTGCCTCTTTTTAATCCTTCTAAGAAGTTTCATTGTGATGTATGCCCTTTAGCCAAACAAAAGAGGTGACCTTTTAATAAAAGTTCTCATATTTCTGATAATTGTTTTGATTTGATTCATTGTGACTTGTGGGCTCCATTTTCTGTTTTTACTATGAATGGTTGTAAGTTTTTCTTAACTATTGTGGATGATTGTTTAAGGTGCACTTGGGTATATTTACTACAACATAAGTCTCAAACTTAAGCTACCTTGGAGCATTTTTGTACAATGGTAGAAAGTCAATTTTCAAGAAAAGTAATAACCATTAGAACTGATATTGGTACAGAATTCATAATGAAATAATTTTTTGCCCAAAGAGGTATTTTACATCAACTTAGTTGTGTTGAAACTCCTCAACAAAATGCTATTGTGGAAAGGAAGCATCAACACATCTTGAATGTTGCAAGAGCTCTTAAATTCAATCAAATTTACTTATGCATCTTTAGGGTTATTGTATCCTCACTGCTATGTACTTATTAAATAGAATAACAACATCCATTTTATCTCACAAAACACCCTTTGAAGTACTTTTTGGTCATGTTCCAACATATTCACATTTGAAGATTTTTGGATGCTTGTGTTATGCTTCAACTTTCTCTCACAACAAGTCCAAGATTGCACCAAGAGCAAGGAAATGTGTGTTTTTGGGTTATCCTTTTGGAATTAAAGGCTATAAACTTCTTGATTTATCCACTAATATAGTCTTTGTTTCCAGGGACGTGGTTTTCCATGAACACATATTCCCTTTTGCATTTGATAAATGTGATTTTTCTAATCCTTTTACTATTATTTCTGAAGTTGAAGCTCATTCTTCTGGTAAAGATTGTACAAATAGCTTTGTTACTCCCATTGGTATTACAAAGGTTCCAACTCAATATTCTAGTACTTGTGATTCATCTTTTTAAGTTCCAGATAATCCTGTTACAGCTCTTCCTACATCTCATTCCTCAATTTCTGAATCTACAAGTCTTGATTCTTCCCAACCTGATTCAGCTTCTTTTATTGCTCCTAGTCCTACACCACCTATGGTAGTTCCACCACATATTAGAAAGTCTACTAGGGCTCACCAGACACCTGTTTACTTGCAAGACTATGCTTGCAACACAGCTACTACTGCTCATCCTCCAAGTTTACCATATGATATTGTAGATTCATTGACTTACTCACATTTGGATCCTTCATATCAGTCCTATCTTATGACCCTTAATGCTTGTCATCAAGAGCCTGCTAGTTTTTCTCAAGCAGTTCAAGATCCAGCTTGGAGAGCAGCTATGGATAAGGAAATTGAGGCACTTGAGAAGACTCACACTTGGGTTCTTACCCCACTGCCACCTGGTAAAAGTCTCATTGACTATAAATGGGTGTATAGGATCAAACTTAATCCTAATGGGACTGTGGAAAGGTACAAGGCACATTTAGTGGCTAAAGGCTATACACAAAGGAATGTCTTGATTTTCTGGAAACCTTTTCTCCTGTAGCAAAAACTGTTTTAGTTAGAGTTTTGCTTGCTCTTGCCTCTTCCAAGGGATAGCCTTTGCATCAATTCGACATTAATAATGCCTTTCTTCATGGGGATCTTGAAGAAGAGGTATATATGAGCTTACCACTTGGTTATCATAGTAAGGGGGAGTCCTTATCTTCCAATCCATCCACTCCATTGGTTTGTAAGCTAGTCAAGTCCCTTTATGGCTTGAAGTAGGCTTCTAGCCAATGTAAAGCCAAACTTTTAGCCACCATTTTGTAGCTTGGTTTTCATAAATCACAAGCTGATCACTCACTTTTTATTCATATAGATGGTTCTTTGTTTACTACCTTACTTGTCTATGTAGATGACATGATCATCACAGGCAATGATCCAAGTTGTGTTGCAGCCTTAAAATCCCTATTGGACCAGAAATTTGGGATTAAAGATCTTGGTTTACTTAAGTTTTTCTTAGGATTGGAAATTGCAAAAGTGAAAAGGAAATTAGTTTGAATCAAAGGAAGTATGCCCTTGAGATCCTTAAAGAGACAGGAATGATTGGATGCAAACCTACAAAATCACCTATGGAACAGCAATTGAAGTTATCTAAAGGTGATAAAGAATTGATTAAAGATGTTGAATAGTACAAAAGACTAATTGGCAGGCTGATGTACTTAACTCTGAGTAGGCCAAATATCACATATGCAGTGCATAGGCTTAACCAGTTTTTGTTTCAACCTAGGGTACAACATATGAGGGCAATAACAAGGTTTCTGCAGTATATTAAAGGTACACCAGGGCAGGGTGTATTATATCTTGCAGAGTCAGATTTACAACTTAAAGCCTACTGTGATGCAGATTGGGCAGGGTGCCCTGATACTAGGAAATCTCTTACTGGTTTTTGTGTGTTCTTAGGCAATGCCTTGGTTTCTTGGAGGTCTAAGAAGCAGAGTGTGGTGTCCAGATCATCTGCAGAAGCTAAATACAGGTCCATGGCCACTACTACTTGTGAACTAACTTGGATATTATACTTGTTAAGGGACTTGCACATCACACATGAAAAGACAGCATTGTTGTACTATGACAACTAGGTAGCATTGCACATTTCTGCAAATCTTGTGTTTCATGAAATGTCTAAACATATTGAGGCAAATTGCCATATAGTTAGAAATAAAATTTTGGATGAGACAATTAAAACCTTTTATGTGTCATCTCAGAATCAACTAGCTGATATTTTTACTAAGGCACTTGGGGTAGATAATTACCTAAGGTTGCTGAGAAGGAGGTTAGGCTCAATCAATATCTTTGCTCATTGTATTCAGTATCCTGAACAAACAGTGGAGAATCAAGGTGCAAGAGCTTTGCTCTTGAGGGGGAGTGTGAAAAATGAGAAGCAAAGAGTACAGTAATATGAGGTACAACAGGGTGTTGCAATTGGAATTGGAAGTAGTAATCAAGTGGCTAGTATAGCAGCTGAAACAAAAAAGTGCAGTGATCAAGTGGACACTGCAGATTCAGTCTTGGCAAGTGCAGAGCTGTTAGAAACAATTGAGGCAATGCCATTTCATGAAGATTTTATGCATTGATTTAGAGTAGTGTAGTTAGATTGTATGACAGCTGGAAATTAGTTATGATATAAGCACACATGTAATATTAGAATAGGATTAGCTTTATAACAGTTTTTTTTTTCCACCAAAATAGGGAGTTAGTTTTACAGTTTTAGCTTGTTTACATCATGTATATATAGGAGTAGTGGTGATGTATAATTCATTGATTTTGTACTCTCTTTTCATTCTTTTTCAATAAGAATCACAGTTTTATTTAGAGAGAGGGTCTTCTAGAATTTTACAACGGCCGACCATTATAAGCTTATTTATTCGATCCTTTTTCTTTTGCATGTATTCCATTCTCATTCTCGACGCAATCGTCGATTTCAATCCCAAGAAAGAAGTATATAACTTAATGGTTTTGCTGAAAATTTTCTAAGGGTACTCTCCACTTTGTAGTGAAAGAATGCAGAGTGCATACACGAAAGATTTCTTTTGGTATAAAATATTGTTTCTCAAAATATCAATTTTCCCAAACCTTGGTTATCTTCCCAATTTAATGATTTGGATTGCAATTTGTAGAGTCTAAATTTGCTGAATTATTTGATTGGTTGCGGTTGATGTCATCTGAGTTTGCCTTATAATTTGTATTTTTGCTTTGGGTTTGCAAAGACCATTTCTATTAATGTATTGTTTTTTGAAGCAACAATTTATGGATTGTTGTTTGTGGGACAATTATTGGTTTATATTTATTGTTCGTGTAAATTGTACACAATTGTAAGCATTTACATAAACCATATATAACATATCTGCATGAATATTGTAAACTACTATACATGTGTTTAGTTTACAATATAATGCTTATATAGATGGTGTGATGTAAACTAATAATTTTCGTGTATGTGGACTCCAAGAGCAATGCGGCACTGACAAGCTATTACTTCCAAAGAGAAGGGTCAAAACTCAAAAGCCTCATTCGGTTTTATTCGGTTAGCTATATTTTCCTTCTTTCTTTAAGTGTATTAATTAACGTTACAAGAGGGGGCTGCTGCTATGTATCTCCTTGTGCTTGCCATTTTATTCTACTATTTTTTGTTTTTGGTTTACATTAGTCAACCTTAATCAAAATTTTCTGAGATTTTTTTGAAACATGCTACTAATATGATTTCCAAATAAATAAGTTAAAGAATACATAATTTTTCACAAAATTTTTTAAATAATTATTAGTATATAATCTAATATGAGTATATAATAAACAATATATTAATGATAAGTTCTTATGAAAATAATGTTATTCCAATAACAACATTTTTTGGCTAAAACAATAACAACTTATATCTTTAACAAATTGTTTAAAAAAATTACAATAATTTGTGTCCTTAACATTACTCTTTCCAAATTATACATTTATTTGTTCTTGAATTTGTTGAATGTGTTTTTGATTCTGGCTCTTGTTACAAAGCTACAACTCACATAAGAATGAGGGCATATTACTTGTTATGAAAATTGATGGATCCTCTCTATTTTAAATATTTTTAATATTGTATATTTCATTATTTAGATTTTGTTTAATAGATGTAATAATATGTAGACTAGCGTGTCATTTAAAATTTGTAAAATGCAATTTAAATCATGAAATAAATGAAATGGACCGAACCTTAAGTGTGTCAACACCTTGTAGGCTGCTAGGTTAAAAAAAAGTTTTACTCCCTATATTGAAAAGAAACATCCAAAATAATAATAATAATAATAATGATGATAATATGGCCACGTACTGTCAAGGCTCACCAAACTAACTAGTCAACTACTATTTGAAAAGGTTAATTTCCACACGCCAATTTCCAAGATCCAAATTCTAGATTACATATTATGACTTTTTTTTTTTGTTAAGAAACGTCAATTTATGACTTACCTTGGAAAGTTTAATTGATAGAAAATAAAATAATTACATTTTATTAAATTGGATTTGAGGGAAAAATTCAAAAAAGGCAGTCAGAAAACAGAGAAGGGCAACAGAGAAAAATATAAGACAGAGGAGAAAGCCCCTACAGAAATAGAAAAAGGTCATAATCTGTGGGCTTTTGTATATATAGTACTATACTTATTTTAGATATTCAAGTTTAAACAATTAATATACATTCCCATAATAAGGGTCCGTTTGGATAAAACTTATTTTGTTGAACTGAATTGAACTGAACTGAAAACACTGTAGCAAAAGAATTTTTAAATGTGTGAATAGTACCGCGGGACCCATTTTTAATGAAAAAGTTGTTAAAAAGTGATATTTGTGGGACCCATGAACAGTGCATAATGCACTGTTCAACACTGAAAAGTCAGCCTTTGCGGCTACTGTTCATGAACAGTAACCGTGAACAGTAGCCGCAAACCTTTAAAACGGGTGAAAAAAACAAAAAGGCAAACGCAAACGTTTGGATCCGCAAACGCGGATCCAAACCCAGCCTAAGACTTAATTCAAATCTTTGTTCCAAAAATTTAAAAAAAAAAAAAAATTTAAATTTTTTTTTTTATATAAGATAGAATTTCTACTCTAGCCTAATCTAGACTTAAAAAAAAAAAAAAAATTTATACAAGATATAATTTCTACTCTAACCTAATCTAAGTGCATATGTGTGTGAAACTCCATCCTAGAGATTTGAACCCCGGCTCTTGCCCCCCACACTCCACATATAGTTATGATTAACTAAGCATGACTAATTTTGATTTATTTATTTTAGAGATAATTACAACATGCTGCTAACTACGCAATTCGAACCCTAAACCCTCAAGCACTTTGTGCATGAATAGGTGTCAATTCAGCTACAAAACCTTTGACAAACATGACTAATTCCTTAAAGAAGTGATCTTGATTAATTATGTGTCATGATTTGAATTAGATCATATTAAAATATTAGTGGAGATGCTTTTACTAGATTGATTTAAAGAAGTAAATTGTGTTAAGAAGTTTAGTGATTTTAAATGATTTTAAATAACTAGTCAAATTATCTTTAATTAAAGTTAACTAATTGGTATCTAAAGTTAGTAAATACTCCCCAACATATCCTAACTCTTAAATGGCTAAATTTTAGGTCCAAAGTCGGATGGTACTCAAAATTGATAATTAAAGAGTTTAAAAAAAGGAACAACAACAACCACCTAGCAAGATTAGGACCAGGTCTTAGTGCTGGTCAACACTCAACTCCCACTTGCCCCTTTGACGACTATGATGAATCATTCGCGAACTGATCAGTTTTCAACTGAATTTCAAATCAAAGACGTGCAACTTACATGTCATTTTTGTAGGTTACTTATTGGGCAAAATGTCTCGTGAAAATACACTTCCAAATTCCAGTAGCTCTTCAATTAGTTTCGAAGCTCAACCCATTTACAAATAAAGCCCACAAATACAATGAAATTAAACATGAATGATAAGAAATTGACTCATAATAAAGCCCACACAAATCACAAAGTAATTACAAGAATTTATAACTTTTTTTTTTTAAGAAACAAGAATTTATAACTTAACTAAGAAGATAACGAATTTTTTAACGATCAATCAAATCTGGATTTGTAGTGGGATGGATTTGCTTTTCTCCCATATCTCTTGTTTTACTCATTTTTAATGGTACATACACAACATTATTTTACAATATTTTTATAAAAAAATTTAGATATTAGACAGTTATTGGTTATAATTTGAGTCTATTACTGATATAAATTTTTTTAGCAACTAATAACAATTTACTATCTAAAATTCATTATAAAAATATTGTGAAATTATTATAAACTTAACATTTTTTTTTTTTTTCCCTTGCCGAACACGGTTCCATGTCTGTCCCTTTGGTCCCACGTGGCTTACATGCTTGCATGATGGAGGCCTTTTGTCTTGGGATGAGTTCGGCCTAGTGAGCTGGATTTTCCTTCGCCCGAATGTGGTATTGCACCCATGCAGCTTCGGACTTCAAAAGGCATTTTTATCTGGGAAGCCTCCCATAAAGAGATAAGGGCATAGGCAAATTTTTAGCTTTTTAGCAACTAATAAATCATTTTATTTATTTTAATTTATCATTTTATAACACACTCAATATCAATGATTCTATATTTTTAACTACTTCATTTAAATATTATTTTTTTTATTCTCTCTCTGTCTCTCTCTCTCTGTTTGTGAACAAACAACACACCCACATTACCACCAGTTACATCTACCACCACAAATCATAACCCACAACCATCACAAATCAAGACAAAACCAAAAATCAACACCCAAAGATCCAAAAATAAACACCCAAAAATCATGGAAAACCCAAAAATCCACCACCACAACTCTGATTTATAAAAAATAAAAATAAATAAATAAATAAATAAACAAACAACAACAACCACCACCACCACCACAAACCCACCTCAATTAGGGGTGTGCATGGGTCAGTTTAGGTCAAGTTGAGAGAATTTTTTGACCCAACCCACCATGGTGGGTTAAAAAAAATTCAACCCAACCCAACCTATCACATAAGTCCAACTCAACCCACATAGGTCTGGTTGGGTCGAGTTGAACCCATGGGTTAGACAACTTTTTTTATTACTATTATTATTAAATTGAGTAGAAAAAAATATATCACACCTGCTACCTGAGTTGATAAACAAAATATACATTAATGTATGAACTAATATTCCAACTCAGTTATACATTAATATTGGCTTTTATAAAGAATTAGAGGAAGAACTAGTTATTTAAAAAAAATTATTAACTACATAATATATTTTAAATATATGGGTGGGTCGGATTGGATTTGGCGGGTTTGGAATTTTATGACCCAAACCCAACCTGACCCATTATCAAACAAAAAAAATTTGTAACCCAACCCAACCCACCAAGCCCTAAAAACCGACCTAACCCGGGGGGTTGGGTTGGGTCGGGTCGATTTTAGCGGGTCCGTGGATTGGTTGCACACCCCTAACCTCAACAACCCACCATATCAATCCACCCACAACAGCAACAACTTGATTTCAACCACAACAACAACAACCCAACCACCGATCCCAACGACAACCTAGCTAGCCACCGATCCCAGCAACAACCCACACAAGGACGGAGTCAGGACTTGAAGTTAGGGGGGCAGAAGTATAAACAAAAAAAAAAAAATTGAAACTCCAAATAATCATTCATTTAATAAACCATCAACAAAGAAAAATACACAAAATTATTGTTTTTTAAGATATTAAAATGTAATTATTTATGAAAATGGAACTTGCCGTCTTTTTAAATCTTTGAAATCATCTATGATCGAAATCATCTATAATTATTATGTAATTATATAGTCAATAATCTACAATCATTACACACAATAGACAAGCACTATGCACACAAGCATTTCAACAACTAACCAACAAATTTTAAAGTTGCAAATAATCCCTTTAATTATTTACCAAAAAAAATATATCTTTAATGTTTTAAAAGACACTAACTAATAGACAAAAACACTAAAGACAAAGCTTAAAAAAAATAAAATAAAATAAAAAATCTCAAAACATCACTGGCTATAGCAAATAGGAGTTGACTGTTGACGTGTTTTGTTTGTCAGATGAAAACTTTTTTATTTATAAAAGAAGAATCCGGTTAATGTATGCCCTTAGGGCATACATTAACAAATTCGTTTTTGGAGAAATTTTATCGGGAATTGAAAATGAAAAAGCTGGCAAAACTTTTTCAATTTCAGATAAAACTTTTTCCAAAAATGATATACTATTATGTGCCCTTAGAGCACAAATTAGTAAAATCCATAAAAGAATATAAATTATGGGCTATATTAAAGAGAGAAAGACAAAGATGGGTCAGATTTTTACCTTTCTCTTTGACTTTTTCTCTCTAGTTTCCTCTAGTATATTTATGTCTCAAAGTCTCTTCGTCCCTGCTCTTGCTTTGTACTCTCTTTTAAGTTTTCTTTACAAGTTTGTGAGTCACAACAATGTCAAATGTCAACACATGTTTAAATCTAAGTTAACCAAACAAGGATTCAATATGAGATGAGAGGGACACCTTTGCTTCTACAAACCTGTAGTGTTGCTAGCTGCCGAACTCCTCTCCTTTGTGTTCAGCCGTAAGTTAGGTTTTCCTTTTCTTTCTTTTTTTTGGGAATGGCTTATAAATACCTTTTTTTTCCCTTTTATTATATGTGTGAGGTAAGTTGGGTGTTTCCTACTCCTAGGCTAGTTAAATATCCTAGTTAGAACCGGCTTTGATTTTTTTTTTTTTTTTTTTTTTTTTTTTTGCTTGTGTTTGTTTTGGGGTGTTGTTGGGCTAATTTTCTTTTTATAGCATTTAAAATTTTCAATAATATTGCTAAGAGCACTTGTAGCAATGGAGCTAAAAAGCTATATAGCTATTTTAGCTCTACCAAAACACAAAAATAACCATACAGCAGTGGAGCTAAAGCTCTTTTTTTTTTTTTTTTTTTTTTTTTTTTTTTTTTTTTTTTTTAGCTTCATTGCTACAGTACACATCTATCTATGAATGTGCACTATAGCTTAGAGCTAAAAAAAAAATACCTGCCCAGTTGTGTGTGTGGCTGTAATCGTTATGTGTAGTGAATATATTATTTTATTGTAATAGATATCTTATTTTATTGTGATGTTTATATTATTTTATTGTGTTGGAAGCTAAAATAGATTCACTACTGCAGCATGTGTGTAGGTAAAATAGATAAAGTAACATTTTGTGGTGCCAAATAGCTGAATTTTTAGCTCCACTGCTGTGGATGCTTTGGGGGGGCAAAATCACCCAACCACACAAACCTAGACAAACCCAACCCATATCGACGAGGTGGAGGGGTAGGCTAGATCAGCGAGGTGGAGGAAGATGGGTCGGCGCCGGGGGTGGGTTGGCTGGGCTGCGAGTAAGTCTGAGCTAGTGACTGGGCTAGCAGTGGAGGAAGAAGAGAGAAAATGAGGAAGAGAGGCTGAGTGAGTTTGAGGAGAGAGAGCAACGGGAAGAATGAGAAGGAAGAGAAAAAAAATAACAAAAGAAAAGAAAATTAATTATTTAAATATTACAATAAGTGTGAACACACAAATATATATTACCTTTGAGATACAGTGCATAGCTAAAAGTAGCTGTGTACTGTAGTTGAGAAGCCAAATTTTTTGGCTTTACCTCCCCCAATACAACCTCATTTTAATAGTTGATGGTGCTAAAAATAGCAATACAATTTTTTAACACTATCAATAACAATGCTCTAAGAGAATATCGTGAGCCGCGAGTGTTAATTTCTTAAGGGGAAAATATAGGCTATAAGTATAATCCATGGGGTTAGATATAATATGGAGCTTGAGCCCAATTCTTGAAGTGATGAAGTGGCATGGACCATGAGCCCAATAAGAAGTATGAGGAATTTTGGGCTGCAATCCCAACACATATGGATAGATGAAATGGGTCTTTAGGGCTTTATAAGAGTCAGGAATAGGCGGGGTATTGGGCCTATAGCTTGGACGGGCTATTACTCAGTCAACGAGTTGGGCCAAGGGGAAAAACCTCAGACCATACCAATTAGCAGCTTGATTTTGTAAGCACGCAGTCTTAAGATTAGTAGGCCATGAGCCTCAACAGTACCAGGCTTGTCTTGGGCTTTTTCTTGACCCTTAGTGCTTCATAAAATTTGTTTGATATTGGCCGGATTTGTTTAGTAAAAGTGAGCTTGAGCATGCACCTAAAAGCATCTACTAATCAAGTAAATAAAATGAAATTTTAAAAAAATAATAATAATAAACCAATAAAGCAATAACAGGGATTGTGTAGTAGACATTCATCCTAAATTTGACTTCTTCAGAACAGTGGAACAGGGTCAGAGTACTTACAACGAGAGGCCCATTGGGCTAATTACTGGCTGTTGTATTTTTTAGGTACTTGTTTAAAGATCAATAGTCAAGACTGGAGTGGGAAAGAGAAGCAAGCAAAGGGACTGTGTGTGTAAATTACTTAACATCGTCTGCTTATCTTTGCTTGAATTTTGTCTTGGGCCCATGGCTCCAACCATGGCCGAGTCCAATCTTTTGTCATTGATTGAGTGGTTTTTTGCGGGAACTAGAAATCCAAGAAACATATATACGGCATAGATATGAAACATGAATGCAATTGAATGCATGTATTATATTTTAATCCAAATGACAATACAGGGACAAAAAGATTAAAGAACGTAATTTTTTTTTGATAACACACAAACATACAACAACATGCCAACTCTAAAATTGCTAGCGGCAGTTAAGAGTCGCGGAGCTGTTGATATACTCAAGCACACCAAGCAAACTAGGCGACATGGGACAAAGCCCACACATAAAGGACGTAAACTAGTATAGCAACAATGGAGGGCAAAAAAAAAAAACACACGCATATAAATTTAGATTGAGAAGTGTTACATCTATAACATTTTTACAATACTTTCATAACAAATCCTATAAGTAAAGTTGTTATTGGTTTTAATTTGAACCTACCACTAAAATTTCTTTTTTGCCCACCAATAAAAGCAAATAACAATCTGTCACTTCGAAATTGTTGTGAAAATGTTGTAGGAATATCATTTCTCATTTAGCCTATAAGGGTTTTTTTTTTTTTTTTTTTTTTGATTAATTAGCCTATAAGTAAATATTCTCATTTGGTCTTTTGAATATAAAATTAATAATGGGTTTGGATCCATTTGTTTTAGCCTAGTTATCAAAATTGAACCTAGCATTGAACTGTCAACATGGTGGTTTAATTTGATGTTTCAGGGGTTCAACAATAGTGTCATTAATTCAACCATAATATTTATAATTTATTTTATATATATATATATATATATATATATATATTAAAAATTACATTAAAAAAAAACTATAAAATATGAGACAATATTAAATTTAAACATAAATATTCAAGCATACCAAAGATTGAAATTATTAGAATATTATTGCTCTAAAATGTATTCAAACACATAATTTAATGTTTTTTTTATATGTACAAAATGACTAAAAATAAGACACTTTATGTCCATTTGGATAGCTTATTTTTTGCTAATTTATTTTACTATTCAGCTTATTTTTATTACTATTCATGGGTCCCACTGCACTTTTTGGTACTATTCATGGGTTCTACTGTACGATTTTAGCTAGTTTTTACTTTTATTTACAGTACTTTTAGCAAAAAAAATTTCAGTTTCAACAAAATAAGCGGATTCCAAACAAACCATTTAATTGATCTTTTGACAATTATTAAAATAAAAAATTTTGATCTTTTAGCTAATTACTTCAAGTATAAAGCACACAGCACAAAAAGCCCATAAATAAAAGTGCAAAAATTACGAAAAGTGTGATTATTTGCTAAAGTAACTTTAAATTGAAAAATCAAATAGTGCACATTAAACCTCACGTGTTCGGTATTTTTTTTCTTTAATCTGATATTGATTTTGTAAGGTTGAATTTATTCAATCATGTGTTGGCTTTATTCCATGCCAAATTTGCTTATATTTTAGCAATTAGATACCATGTATTTAGGTGAGAATCATGTAAGGGTTGTATGTGAGAGAATATGAAGAATTCAAGTGTGTGTGCATTCAAGAGGATTCTAGTGACTGGATCTCGCAAGTGACTCACGACTGGCGACTCGCTAAAATGCCACACGTGTGAAGCATGTAGGAAGCTAAAGGGTCATGACAGTTAGAGCACTACAATAAAAAAAAGAACAGTTTGGCCTGGCAGTTATCTCGTGACTCATCCCAATAGCGAGTGAGTCGCTAGAATACCTTGTTTTGTAGAAAAATGTCTTTTCACATCCCTCACGTACCCTACTATAAAAACTCTTATACCTACAGAACGTAGAGAGCTTCCAGAGAGAATTTTGAAAGATAAACCTTAGAGAAAAACAAGATTGACTCATTCACAATCTTAGACATTTGATTATCCAAATTCCTCTACTCTCACCCTCTCCATTGACATACCATTGAGAGGTTCATTAGCCAAATCCTTATCTTACCATACCCATATCAATGAGGAGGTAATTTGGTACTTGGAAAGTAGTTCAGAGATGACTAATTTATTTGGTTGACGCAATGGGCTTATTGCAAGATCCAGAAAGCTAAAGAAGACACAGTTAGGCTTAACCTTGTTGGAGCAAGAAACTTAGAGGGCTTAGGTGCGTTGGGTAGATTAGGCTTGGAGGGTCTATTGTTATTCGTGTATTACAACTTTATTCTTTAGTGGATTATTTTACCGATTGGAGGGCAGCAGGGAGGTTTTTCGCCGAATTCTTTGGTTTCCTCTTTGATAACACATGCTGATATTATCTTTGTGTTTGCATCTATTTAACCCTTACTCTTGCCTTTTAATTGTTGTTGTGTTGTAATTAATTATGGTTTAGAGTAGTTTGTTTATTTGGGTATTGCTTGTACTTATCATTCCACACATATATTGTTAGAGTATAAGTTTGTGTTGGTTATTTTGAAAGTAGGGGTTTAAACATTCACTAGTATTTTATACACTAGGTGAACTTTCACCTTTCATACTGCAACCAAAATTTTATCTAGTTTACTGATTTGATTTCAACAATCAATTTGATACAATCCTAATAACCATGAAATTTATATAAATTTCCTAAGAAAACCTAGCGTTTATAACTTTCTTATCTTATTTATTTTCCGTTTATTTTGACGGACATTAATTATTTTTTTACTAAAAACATATTATTTAAAAATAAAAATAAAAATAAAAAGCTTAAGATAAATTTTAATTTTTGCTCCAAATGGCAGTTTCAATATCGGATCTCCAAATAATTGTGTTGGATCTCCAAATATATCCTAACATTAAATATTGTTTTTCTAGTTGTAAATATTGTAATATGTACGTTTTCGAAGGGGTGTTAATTAATTGCACAATTATACCTCACCATGGCTCCAATAATTTCTGGTGCAGGTGAGGTCTAATTGCAAATGAGTTTCTGGCTCATCTCTAGAGAATCCTGCACCAGAAACTCATTTGCACAGCACAGCAGCACAAGTGATGAGCTACAGAATTTGATTCCCATATTGTACATGCTTTCCTAGCTATCATGTCCGCATGAAACATATATCTTATTGTATATGTCCAAGTTGTGTTATAAGTTATTCATTTCAGATACTATACTTCAATCTACGTGAAATAACTGTGCTTCTGAGGTAGTTTGTGTTAGGATTAATACCCTTAAATCCTATTGTATGATGCTATGTATGACATTATGTATGACTTAATGTTGTGATTAATAAAGTTGTTTTATTATTATCTGAAATAGTGGTAACATGAATATTTGGACATTATCATATATTCCATGAGATGCATAGTATGTGATTTATGTGATTTAGTCACAGAAGATATAAGTCACAAGTTCTTTGTAAACTCAGAATTTTAGTTCGTAGTCGGTGATGAAATTGAGCATTTCATTTGCGAAGACTATAACATATTAACTAAGATGATTTGTCTTGATCATGGAAGTGGTGACTTCTAGTTGATATGTTGATATGTTTTAAGAGTTAAGACATATTGAACTGGACCGCTGTGAGATTTATTATTCTCCTAACGACTGTCAATTGAATAATAAATCTCATGACTTATATTTGCATGAACTCTTAATCCTGAGAGAATAATGGACCTGATCATGAAATGTAGGTTGCTTTGATATATCAGGAGTGAGATCTAAAGTAACGGTCAAAACCTCAGTATGTTGGGCAGCCACATTTAATGTTGATGGAACATATATTTTCAAGATGAAATTCATAGTCTCTTAATAGAGATATAAAATATTCCCTTGAGATAAGTTTAATGGGTTTGGTTATTCAGAGTGTTAGGCCTAACCACTTTGGTAAGAAATTACTAAAGTATATATTTATGAAATTGGATTTCATAAATATATGATGAATAACTTAAAAGGATTAAACCGGGTACTCAAGGATTAAGATGTAGTAATCTTCAAAGTGACAGTTTATATTTATGACTTTGAATTACTACGAATATTTAATGAAGGGGTTACATGTATAATAAAGTTTTGGGATATAATTAATTAATAAGGCCTAGAGTGCAATTATATTTATATAGTGGTATTAAATATAATTAATGGTAACTTTGGACTTGTCAAGAGTTGACAGAAAAGCCCAAGGCCCATTGGAGCTAGTGTCTTATTGGTCCCTTTTGGTCCCACTCCAAGCCACACATTAAAGCCCAATTGGAAAGGCCCAATAGGCCGGCCCAATTAGATAATCAGTTATATATAAAGGGAGAGACATACAGAATTTTCATTAGAGAAAAAGTTTGACACCATTGTGAAGTGGTGTGTATGTGTAAGTGAAACCACTCGTTATTCTCCCTTAGAAACTGATTGAGAGACCACACTTCTCGGGCGTAAAGTGGAATTGGAGTGAAGATTAAAAGTGTTCCCAAGTACTTCTAATCTTTTGTTTTGAATTTCACCGCACCAAGGTACGCTATCTTGTTCTTAAATTCTGAAATTACATAATGCAAGTTATCAATCATGAATGAAATAGATCCTTGTTTGTTGCTTCCGCTATGTGTTTTGTATGAGATACAAAACCAGATTTAACCAACAATTGGTATCAGAGCCAGGTTTTCATCTCATGATTGTATAGCATGTGATTGGATTTTAGAATAAAAGGAAAATAGTTCATGATGATAACCATTGTATTGCAATGGTAGTTATTGAAATTAATGGTAGTTATTTATTATTGAAGTAACTACTTGTAACTACCATGTGCGTGAAGTTTCTATAGACTTCTTGAATGGTAATGCATGAACCGTCCTGTGCATGCATTAAGTTATATGCACCGGTTGGATATGCATATATATATATATATATTGGCTTGGAGTGCAAATCCTTGATGGCATGCAAAATTGTATTATGGATTCCTTCTTTGCATTAGTCAATATATTATATATATGTATTTTGCACTGATTATAATACTTAATGGTAGTTTTTTGAAACTACCATGTGCATGAACGGTTTTGTAACTACCATGTGCATGAACCGTCTTGATGAAAGTATATAATGGCCCACGGATTGAAAGGCATGGTTTCGGTATTGAAAGGCATGGTTTCGGTATTGAGAGAATAATGTATCTCTTGGCATGATTGCATGTAAATGTATCTCTTGGCATGAGTTTATTATAAAGCTTTTGTTTATGCATGATTTCGTGGACCCCAAGTGGCAAATTCTATCTGCCATTAATATGTTTTCATTTATATACTTGTTAAAGCTTTATAATTTATATTGCCAATTGCTTTTGATTTTTGCTAGACGTACATGTATGAATGAATAGTTTTCATTCTTGATTGATGACCATGTAGATGATTGTCTAGTGATATATATTTATGATCAAATACTATATTAATGCTAGAATAAAGTATTTTAGTTTCATATTAAAATACTTTAATGAAATTTATTCCTAATGTGATTGGGATTATATTTTCAAGGGTTTCTAGCATTAATATGGTTCTTGATCATAAAAACCTTTAATTTAAAATATCTAGTGGGAGAGAGATACAAGGGTTGGATCTCACGGCCTTCATTATCGGTTCATAGTAGTGTGGGTAAGCATCTCGTCTTGGCGTGTATGCCTTGCGATCCCAAAGGAGGGTGTTTACTTCAAGTACTACAAGATTGAACTAACCTGTTTAAAGTAGTGTGGACAAGCATCTCGTCTTGGCGTATATGCCTCGCGATCCTAAAGGAGGGTGTTTTGTTCCATGGTACTACAAGTTTAAACAATATAAGGGAGATGAAATGTGGCTACATATGATTCTAGATAATGGTGTACACTAGACTAAATATAATGTTAACCTCCCAAAGGAGCTATGTCATTATCATTTAGAGGCTAAAGATAATACGGCATATTATTAGTGTATGATAAGAGTTATCATGATAGCACTAATAATGAGAATAGTTCTCAATCAATTAATGTGTTTATAATAAACTTGCTATCAAGGAATTATAGACATGGATTGGTTTGTCGTTGCATATATTATTTTATGGTTTTATAAGGTTCCATATTATATGATTATATGCTAAATTGATAATGTCTAGTTTTCTTATTATATTCATGTTTGCTATTTCAGATTTAAAATCATGGCATCATTTAGCCCACTTGTTGCTATTCTTAATCAAAACAAACTGACTGGATCCAACTATGTTGACTGGAAAAGAAACTTGGACATTGTTCTTACTGCTGAAGAGCACAAACATGTGCTTACTCAACCATGTCCTAGCTTTCCATCATTAGATGCTCCTCTTGAGGAAAAACAGCGATATGATCGTTGGCAGAAATCTAATGAGATGGCTAAGTGCTATATCCTAGCATCTATTTCAAATGTTCTACAGCATCAAATGCAGGATGTAGAACTAGCTTCGGACATTATGCTCAGGCTGAAGGAGATGTTTGGTGAGCAAGGCCGTTCTGCAAGGCAAGAAACTATGAGGCAGATTTATAATACCAAAATGGCTGAAGGTACTTCAGTGAGGGAGCATTGTCTTAGGATGATCTTTAATCTGAATACATTGGAAGTTTTAGGTGCCGATATTGATGGAGAATCCCAAGTGGATATGATACTCCAGTCACTACCAGAATCATTCAAGGAATTCAGACTTAACTATAATATGAACAAAAAGATTTATACATTGTCTGAATTGATGAATGAGTTGGTAGCGGCGGAAGGCATCCTTGGTACTTCTAGTGTAGATGCTCATATGGCTGAAGCTTCTACTTCTCAACCTAAGTCGAAAGGCAAAGGTAAGAAGAAGAAGAAGAAGAAAGACTTCTCCAAGAAAAATGGTAAACAAGTTGCCTTAGGAGTTGCCAACAAAGGAAAGAAAACCAAGGGAAAGTGTTTCCATTGTGGTGAGAAAGGACACTGGAAGAGGAATTGTCCAATATTTAAGGCTGCCAAGAATAAAGGTATGAAAAGTACATTCCTTCTTGAAACATGTTTGGTACAGAATCCCACAGATTCCTGGTGTGTAGATTCAGGTTGTACTAATCATATCTGCAAATCCTTGCAGGGGTTTCAGGAGACCAGAAAACTGAATGAAGGGGAAATGTTTCTTACCTTGGCTGATGGGAGCAGGATTCCAGTTGTAGCTATTGGAGTGTTTAATTTATGTTTTGAATCTAGAGTTTTAGTATTGGAAGACTGTTTGTATGTACCTAATGTTCGTAGAAATTTAATTTCTGCAACTTATTTAGGTAAACATGGATATTATGTTATCCTGAAAGACAATGTTGTAATAAAGAAGGATAAAGTGTTTATCTGTTCTGGCAATATTGTGGATGGTCTTTATATTTTAACTCCTGATAAGCATGAATTATACAATTCTGAATTAGATCATAACTCTCATGTAAAATCATTAAAGAGAAAGTTTCCTTCTACTAATGAAGCATATCTTTGGCACTTGCGTTTGGGTCATATTAATCCAAACAGAATTTAAAGACTGATCAAAGATGGACTCTTAGAGCCATTGGACTTTGATGAATTTCCAGTTTGTGAATCTTGTTTGGAAGGTAAAATGACCAAACGACCTTTTAATGCAAAAGGTAGAAGAGCCCAAGAATTGCTTGAATTAGTTCATACAGATGTATGTGGTCCTATGTCAACCCAAGCAAAAGGAGGTTATGAGTACTTCATCACTTTTACCGATGATTACTCAAGATATGGTTATGTGTACCTAATGAGACGGAAGTCCGAAACCTTTGAAAAGTTCAAAGAGTTTAGGACTGAAGTTGAGAATCAATTAGGTAAACACATAAAAGCCATCCGATCTGATCGTGGTGGTGAATACCTTCTTGGGGATTTCAAGGATTACTTAACTCAAAATGGGATCATATCCCAATTGACTGCACCTGGAACTCCCCAACAGAATGGTGTAGCAGAAAGAAGGAATAGGACTCTTTTAGAAATGGTTAGGTCCATGATGAGTTACTCAACTTTACCAGTTTCTTTTTGGGGATATGCACTAAAAACTGCTATGCATATTTTGAATTTGGTTCCATCAAAATCTGTTCCCAACACACCTAAGGAATTGTGGAGTGGGCGTAAGCCTAGTATGAAATATCTCCACATTTGGGGATGTCCAGCACATGTGTTGAAAAGGAAGTTTGATAAGTTGGAAGCTAAAACCGAAGTATGCATGTTTTTAGGGTATTCAAAAGAAACAAATGGTTATTTATTCTATAATCATAAAGATAACAAAGTGTTTGTTAGCACACATGCCAAATTTTTGGAAGATGATTATATGAATAATTTTGATCCTAGAAATAAAGTTGTTTTGGCTGAAATGAATGAACCTTTAGTTGAACAACCAATAGATGAAACTAGGGATGATGTGGTTGTATTGGATACACCACAAGATATTACTCATGAGATGACTAGTACACAGGTGCCTCGTCGTAGTGGGAGAATTATTCGGCCTCCTATAAGATTCATAGGTTTAGGAGAAACTTATGAAGCTATCTCAGAAGAGGCTGAATCGGATCCCTACACTTATGAAGAGGCAATGAATGATATAGATGCACATCATTGGGTCAAAGCTATGAAATCTGAATTAGATTCCATGTATTCCAATCAAGTTTGGGATCTTGTAAAGGCGCCTAATGGCATTAAACCTGTTGGTTGCAAATGGGTTTACAAGAGAAAGAGAGGGATAGATGGAAAGGTTGAAACCTTTAAAGCAAGACTAGTGGCGAAAGGGTATACACAAAAAGAAGGTATTGACTATGATGAAACTTTTTCGCCAGTGGCCATGCTTAAATCTATCATAATTCTCTTATCCATTGCTGCTCATTATGATTATGAGATTTGGCAAATGGATGTCAAGATTGCATTTCTTAATGGCAATCTTGAAGAAGAAATCTATATGATGCAACCAGAAGGTTTCATAGCAAAGAGCCAAGAGCATATGGTATGCAAGTTGAAAAGGTCCATTTATGGACTTAAACAAGCATCTAGGTCATGGAACATCAGATTTGATCAAGCAATCAAGTCATTTGGTTTTGAACAAAATCTTGATGAACCATGTGTGTACAAAAGACATCGAGATAAAGTAGTAATGTTCCTAGTGCTTTATGTTGATGACATTCTACTCATTGGAAATGATGTAGGGGTAATGTCATCAGTAAAAGTTTGGTTGTCAAGCCAATTTGATATGAAGGACTTAGGTGAAGCTAACTTTATTCTAGGGATCAAGCTTTGGCGAGATCGTAAGAATAAGATGTTAGGTTTATCACAAACTGGGTATATAGATAAGGTTTTAGAACGGTTTAGCATGCAAAACTCCAAGAAGGGATTGCTTCCTTTCAGACATGGAGTTCCTCTGTCTGATGACCAAAGGCCTAAGACTCAAGAGGAAGAAAATATGATGAGACAAGTTCCTTATGCTTCTACAGTAGGAAGTCTCATGTATGCCATGCTTTGTACTAGACCAGATATTTGTTATTCAGTTGGCATGGTCAGCCGATATCAATCAAATCCAGGACCAAAACATTGGCAAGCTGTAAAGCATATTCTCAAGTATCTACGGAGAACGAGAGATTATATGCTTGTTTATCGATGTGAGGATTTGATACCCATTGGCTATACAGATTCAGATTTTCAGTCGGATTTAGATTTCAGAAAGTCCACATCAGGATGTGTTTTCACCTTGGGAGGTGGAGCCATAACTTGGAGGAGTGTCAAACAATCTTGTATTGCGGACTCCACCATGGAAGCAGAATACGTTGCTGCTTGTGAAGCAGCAAAGGAAGCTGTATGGCTCAAGAAATTCCTTTCTGACCTTGGTGTAATGAGAATGGAACAAGTTCCCATCACATTGTTTTGCGACAATAGTGGTGCAGTTGCACAATCAAAAGATCTAAGGAACCACAAGAAAGGAAAGCACATCGAGAGAAAGTATCACATCATTAGAGATATTATTGCTCGTGGAGATGTGGTGGTAGCAAAGATTGAAAGTGCAAATAATCTAGCAGATCCCTTTACCAAAGCCTTGCCTCAAAGGACCTTCGAGTCACATTTGGAGCGAATGGGAGTTAGATTAGTGCACAATAGTCTTTAGGGCAAGTGGGAGATTGTTAGGATTAATACCCTTAAATCCTATTGTATGATGCTATATATGACATTATGTATGACTTAATGTTGTGATTAATAAAGTTGTTTTATTATTATCTGAAATAGTGGTAACATAAATATTTGGACATTATCATATAGTCCATGAGATGCATAGTATGTGATTTATGTGATTTAGTCACAGAAGATATAAGTCACAAGTTCTTTGTAAACTCAGAATTTTAGTTCGTAGTCGGTGATGAAATTGGGCATTTCATCTGCGAAGACTATAACATATTAACTAAGATGATTTGTCTTGATCATGGAAGTGGTGACTTCTAGTTGATATGTTGATATGTTTTAAGAGTTAAGACATATTGAACTGGACCGCTGTGAGATTTATTATTCTCCTAACGACTGTCAATTGAATAATAAATCTCATGACTTATATTTGCATGAACTCTTAATCCTGAGAGAATAATGGACCTGATCATGAAATGTAGGTTGCTTTGATATATCAGGAGTGAGATCTAAAGTAACGGTCAAAACCTCAGTATGTTGGGCAGCCACATTTAATGTTGATGAAACATATATTTTCAAGATGGAATTCATAGTCTATTAATAGAGATATAAAATATTCCCTTGAGATAAGTTTAATGGGTTTGGTTATTCAGAGTGTTAGGCCTAACCACTTTGGTAAGAAATTACTAAAGTATATATTTATGAAATTGGATTTCATAAATATATGATGAATAACTTAAAAGGATTAAACCGGGTACTCAAGGATTAAGATGTAGTAATCTTCAAAGTGACAGTTTATATTTATGACTTTGAATTACTACGAATATTTAATGAAGGGGTTACATGTATAATAAAGTTTTGGGATATAATTAATTAATAAGGCCTAGAGTGCAATTATATTTATATAGTGGTATTAAATATAATTAATGGTAACTTTGGACTTGTCAAGAGTTGACAGAAAAGCCCAAGGCCCATTGGAGCTAGTGTCTTATTGGTCCCTTTTGGTCCCACTCCAAGCCACACATTAAAGCCCAATTGGAAAGGCCCAATAGGCCGGCCCAATTAGATAATCAGTTATATATAAAGGGAGAGACATACAGAATTTTCATTAGAGAAAAAGTTTGACACCATTGTGAAGTGGTGTGTATGTGTAAGTGAAACCACTCGTTATTCTCCCTTAGAAACTGATTGAGAGACCACACTTCTCGGGCGTAAAGTGGAATTGGAGTGAAGATTAAAAGTGTTCCCAAGTATTTCTAATCTTTTGTTTTGAATTTCACCGCACCAAGGTACGCTATCTTGTTCTTAAATTCTGAAATTACATAATGCAAGTTATCAATCATGAATGAAATAGATCCTTCTTTGTTGCTTCCGCTATGTGTTTTGTATGAGATACAAAACCAGATTTAACCAACAGTTTGAACTAAAAGTTTTCACACACACATTGTAATTGAATGTAAATTAACTTGAACTAAAACTAGTAAAGTTTGATAGAAACCTAATCATAACAATGTGTCAACATGCAATCATAGCTCAAATATGTTAGTGGTAACCGATCAATGAGGTTGGCTTCCGAGTTCCGACAATACCTTGTGAACATCAGCAATATTCCGTTCAGTAACTTTAAAGTTTTCACGCATGTTCTCATTGCAATTAATAGATTACACTAATGGATATATTCTTCCAAAACGCCAATGCTGCCATTAGCCCCTTGTTTCGAGTTTGATGTACTTGTCTTTTTAGTTTTTACTTGGTCAAAGCCTTTTTTTAGGAACTGGTCAAAAAATTTCTTACACACTCATCTTAAGGGAATCTGGAAAAAGAGTGCTAAACTTCTACTATTACTTGCGTATGAAGTACATAACAGCATTCAAATTGTTTGTCGAGAGCACTGGTGCTTGGTGCATTATCTGCTTTCTTTTAGGAAAAAGAATGGATTCCAAATCCCTTTTGTATTTATTTTGTGCCGACAAATGTAATGTAGAATTTAATAGCATATTGTTTACTTTTTGCAAAACAATGTTCATTGGGAGGACTGAAACTATTATTAGTCTATCATATATGTTCTAGATTATACTAAAACAAAATAAAATTAGGAGCACTTGTTCTTAGATTGCATAATTGGAACGTGGAAGCTTTCATTTTTTCATTATGGACTAGATAATGTGAGGCGGCCGCCAAGGACTCTGGTCTTATATGTATGTTGACTAGAGACAGGACATCTAGCCCTCAACCTTTTGACTCAACTTCAGCAATCTAGCAGCTAGTGACCATGTGACAATATCTTCAAAAGATTAACTTTTTCTTTTTTCAAGGCTTCAATAACTTCCTAAGATAATCCACTCTTTATATCTACAGCCTTGTCCACATTGCTGAATACAAAACTTTCTCTCTATTATGACATAGTAACCTAATTTTTGTATTTTAAAGTTTTAACTGACCATTTCTTAAGATACACACGTCTGATTATTTATAATATATTTAATTTTTATTAGAATGCTATTTCTTCATTCATTTTTTATTATGATAAGTATTGTAGGAAAATATTATTTTGGTTAATGGGATGCTAATTCAATATGGGTATTTTTGGGGGTTCATTGAGCAAAGTTGGGCTAAAATGCTATTTTGCATTAACTAACGTGAACGCTCTTAAGTGTTATAACCTTCGATTTTTTTTTTAAGTGATATAGCCTACTATCAAGACTTAAATTTCGCTCTTAATTATTGTAATTATCGAATTATCTATAAAACAAATCCTTTATTGCAATTTCTTTTTGCTAAAGAGGATTTATGGGGATTATCAAACTCAATACTCTAGGGGAGAAAAAAACTCCATCTTTTATTAAAAAGGGTAAATACTATATTAGTTCTTAAACTTTATCAAAAGTTTGTTTGTCATCCCTACACTTTAAGAAGTTCATTTTTTGTCCCAAAATTATTGAAAATTTCATTTTTCATCCTTAAACTATTGAAAATGTTTTATTTATGTTCTTAAACTTAACAAAAAGTTTGTTTTTCATCTCTTAACTATTGAAAAACGTTCTTTTTTTCATCTTTATTTTTGTCTCTAAACTATTGAAAAAATACGTACACTCTACAAAGTTTAAAGATAAAAAAAAAACTTTTTAAAGTTTAGGGATGAAAAACAAACTTTTGATAAAATTTAGGAACTAAAGTAGTATTTTACCCTATTAAAAATTATCGGCTACCTTAAAAAGTCTAAATTGGGTTTCAAGTAATTGCCAATGATAATAGCATCATTTGCGATGTTTGATGTTTATGGTTCTAATTAACTCCACATTCCCCTCCCTTGCTATCTACTAATTAGAAAAAGTATAAATTTATTAAAATTAAAATAATTGCATTTTAAATTCAAATACACTTCTACAATATTGCATATGGAGTTATGGAATTAAATTTTAAAAAAATTAATAAGATTATACTAAGATGTATCCACAATATTCGTTATTTCTTTAGAAGATCTATGGATTTGGTAGGAAAAAAGTGTGTAAACTCTAGGACCCAAATCCTTTCATTTGAAGAGATTGTTGGTCATATAGTAATACTTATTAATAGTGATTTTATGTAAAAGTAATATTACATTAATTACATTCAGTTACCTCAATAAGTTATAAAAACAAATTATGAAATTTGTTGTATATATATAGCGTTTTTAAACACTTATTTATAATGAAATACCTGGAAAAAAAAAATTGCGACGTAAGCAATCAACATTAATTAATTCGTGATGCAAGCATTCGGAGCTGTAGCTGACTGATTAATTATGAACTGATTGGTCTGGAGGGCCCTCTCTGATTTTTGATTATTATCTCTAATTCTCTATACAGTATACACTGTTTATTTCTTGGCAGTTTCCAACCCTATCAAGCCTTTGCAATTTCCAACCCTATCAAGCCTTTGCAATTTTTTGAACTAATTAAATCCAGTAATAGGTTTCATCGTGATAATATTTTGCTAGTGAGAAGAAAATGAATAATCGGATTTTGTTATCGAACTTCTTTTTTTTTTTTTTTTTGTTTGGGTGCGCGTGTGTAGATGTTAGATCAGATACACATTTTTATGAATTACTAAGTTCAATAACAAAATCCGTAGCTCAAATGAAAAAAAAAAAAAAAAAAAAAAAATCCTTCCAAATTTACTATGATTGTGGTATTAAATCATTAAATTGCAATATTGACAAAATGGAACTCTGTATTATAGAATTCACAAACAGTACATTTAGCTCAAATAAAAAATTAAAAAAAAAAAAAAAAAATCACAACCAGTACACTTATGACTTAACACTTAGCAAATCAAAGTGAAATATAAAATTGAAAAGTATGAACCGTAAAGTAAAATAGATAAAGAAATAGTCTATGTTACATGTGGCTGCTGGTGGCCTTAGAAAATTATATATGCGCAGTCTTCTTGATGCACGGCTATGACGTGTGTGGGTAAATAGATTTACCCTTCTTGAAAATGCAACTTTTGGCCTCGTTGAGTCGTTGGACTTCAGGGGAAGAAGGAAGGCAAGGAGCACGGAAAACATTTTCCATGGATTCGGCTACGTATTTAATTAAATACCATTCCCTTGACTGACCTCCTCATTGCTGGAATCACGCTTCCAGGTTTTTGTTTGTTCAACCATATGGGCTCAGTGACTGTGACCTGTTTTTCACTTGGGCCCGGTTTCACAACCTTCTTTGGCTCCATATTGGTGCAGATCACCCCCCCATATGGGTTCAGCTTCATAAACATCTCTGCCTCTTGCATTTTGCTCATTACTATAGCTCTCCTCTCACTAAATTTGCAACAAATTTGGTTTCCAAAATGTGAATTTTTTTGGAAACCAAATTGGGAGATTTTTTTAGGAGACAAGCATGTATATGACAATGTCACAATGGCCCAATTGCCCAGGAAAGTGGTACAGGATAACACACATAAAAGAAAGGTTCGGCCTTTGCACCAAAAAAAGAAAAAGAAAAACGGCCTATTTAGAAAAATTTTAAATATGCTAATTATTTTATATGAACGGCCTAGGATTGAAACTTGGAAGTTAAGTATACGAGTAGATTTATCAGTTTAATAATATTATTCTCATTCTCTATTTTTCAGTTTTTGTTTAATTTTCTTTTTTTCCGAAGGGCTAATAATTCCCCAAAAAAGCAAGAAAGTTTAAAATAATATTCCTTCTTTGAGTGACTGACCTTCTTACCCAAAAAAGTCTTAAGTGTGTTTAGATATTTTTTTTTTACCAAAAAAGAAAATTGGTGATTGAAAAAGTTCTCTCTCTTTCTCTCTCTCACTTTCATACAACAGTTTTTGATTATCCTTTCTAGAATTTTTATTATAAATTTATAAGCTAGCCGAATAAAATAAAAGGTGATCACATTGTCACATGCTAATTGATAAATAAGAAAATAGTTTAGTCCCCAAGTAAGATGGATTTTTAATTCTGATTTTGCTCTGCTCCTGTGCTGCCGTTACCACACTTATGCAATAGTCTGCTTACTAAGCTGCTGTCTATTATGGCAGACCATTATAAGCTTATTTATCCGATCCTTTTTCTTTGCGTTTATTCCATTCACATTCTCAACGCAATCGCCGATTCCAATCCCAAGAAAGAAGTATATAACTTAATGGTTTTGCTTAAAAATTTTCAGAGTGTACTCTCCACTTTGTAGTGAAACAGTGCAGAGTGCATACGCGGAAGACTTCTTTTGGGATAAAATATTGTTTCTTAAAATATCAATTTTCCCAGAGCTTAGTGTTTGTGAATTGCTAAGGTTGTATCTTGCATTGACTTTGGTGTTTGTGTGTTGCTCAGTGCTGAAGCTCCTACGAGTTTGAGAAAATGTATTTGGGATTTGCGGATCTGCAGTTTATTGCTGTTAAGGTTTTTTTTCTTCCCAATTTAATGATTTGGATTGCAATTTGTCAGTCTAAATTTGTTGAATTATTTGATTAGTTGCAGTTGATGTCATCTGAGTTTGCCTTTATAATTTGTAGATTCGCTTTGGGTTTGCAAAGACCCTTTCTATTAATGTATTGTTTTTTGATGCAACAATTTATGGATTGTTGTTTATGGGACAATTATTGGTTTGGACAAAACTTAGTTACAGTATTTTAGGTGTTGTTCATTAGGTTTCTCTCTTCAGATTCAGCTACGTGGCTATTTAACTAAAAAATACACTTTTAACTCATTAGAAAAAATTCACATGGCAAAATTTCAAAAAGTGAACTTAAAGAACAACACTTAAATATTATACTTAAGTCTTGCTCCATTGGTTTATATTTATTGTTCGTGTAAATTGTACATAATTGTACGCATTTACATAAACAGTATATAACAAATTTGCATGAATATTATACACTATACATGTGTTTAGTTTACAATATAATCCTTATATAAATAGTGTAATATAAACTAATAATTTTCGTCGTAGGTTAGCTCTAAGAGCAATGCGGCACTGACAAGTGACAAGCTACTACTTCCAAAAAGAAGGGTCCAAACTCAAAATCCTCGTTCGGTCTTATCCAGTCAGCTATTTTTTCCTACTTTCTCTGTTAGTGTATTAATTCATGTTACATGTGGGCTGCTGCTATGTATCTCCCTGGGCTTGCCATTTTATTCTACTATTTTTTTGTTTTGGATTTACATTAGTCAACCTTAATCAACTTTTTCTGAGCTTTTTTTGAAACATGCTACTAACATGATTTCCAAATAAATAAGTTAAAGAATACGTAATTTTTCACAAATTTTTTTAAATAATTATTAGTATATAATCTAATATGAGTATATAATAAACAATATATTAATGCTAAGTTCATATGAAAATAATGTTATTCCAATAACAACATTTTTTGGCTAAAACAATAACAACTTATATCTTTAACAAATTGTTTTAAAAAATTACAATAATTTGTGTCCTTAAAATTACTCTTTCCAAATTTTACATTTATTTGTTTTTGAATTTGTTGAATGCGCTTTTGGTTCTGGCTCTTGTTACATAGCTACAACTCACATAAGAACGAGGGCATGTTACTTGTTATGAAAATTGATGGTTCCTATCTATTTTAAATATTTTTCATATTGGATATTTCATTATTTATATTTTGTTTAATAGATGTAATAATATGTAGACTAGCGTGTAATTTAAAATTTGTAAAATAGAATCTGAACCATGAAATTGGTGAAATTGGCAAAAATGTGTCATCATCGCCTTGTAGGCTGCTAGGTTAAAAAAAAAAAAAGTTATAATCCCTATATTGAGAAGAAACATCCAAAATAATAATAATAATAATAATATGGCCACGTACTATCAACGCCCACCAAACCAACTAGTCAACTACCATTTCAAAAGGTTAATTCCCACACGTAGTGTTCCTAAAAAAAAAAAAAATTCCCACACGTAAATTTCCAAAATCCAAATTCTAGATTACAAATTATGACCTTTTTTTTTTGTTGAGAAACGTCAATGTATGACTTACCTTGGAAAGTTTAATTGATAGAAAATAAAATAATTGCATTTTACTAAATTGGATTTGAGGGGAAAATTCAAAAAAAAAAAAAAAACAGAGAAGGGCAACAGAGAAAAATATAAGACAGAGGAGAAAGCCACTGCAGAAATAGAAAAAGAATGGGATAGCATTATATTTGCTAAAAGTAATATTTGCTAACAAAGTCAGGCCCCCCCAATCAATTCATTTGAAGGAATTGATTGGTTCATGGACAGCCTTGGCATGTTTTCAATACTCAGCATCAGGGGCTTGATCGAACCAAGTGTATACAATTTGATGAACTCATTAGATTCAGTAATAGGATCCATAAAATCTCTCAAATTAGAAAGGAAAAAAATGTAATTTGGAATTAATTTGACCTTGTAATTCCTAAAAGAATGGTTGTCTGGTCATGGTTGAAATGCTTCTTATTATTAAAAAAAAAAAAAAAAAAAAAAAAAAACTTCCTTCCATTTTTCTCTGATTGTGAATTGAATAAGCCCAGACATACAATATAACTCTGTGTTTTAGACCAGCAACAACTTTGATTTGCCTATGCTCCCTAAATTTACAAACCGAGGCAACTATTTGATCAGGAATCAATAGAAGCAATTGAGATTTGAGAATACTGTTCTTCCAATCCAACCTTAACTAGACCCATAAAAGGGTGGACAACAAAACTTCAATCAAACTACTTCGGTGTTCTAATTTTAACTCTCTCTTTTAGCAAAGATTAAAAAAGAAAAAAAAAAAAAAAAAAAGATCTGGCCATAATAAATGTCACAAAAGCATACTAAAAATAGTAATCTTGCATATTCATTTTCCTATTCAGAAAACGGAGAAATCACAAAAGCATAAAAAAGTACACTGAAAAAAGAAAAGAAAAAGAAGTACACTGCAAAAATTCTAGAACCATTTATTTATGGTTACTAACCACATATGCCTCTATGTTCCTTTCTCCTCTTGAACAATGGTCATGGTGGGGTGGTGGGTTACCCTTACCCTTCTTCTGGAAGCAGCAAGCGACCTTATTGTTGGGCTGTGGGGTTGGTGCAGATTTTGGCTGCTACAAATTTCCATATCATTCCCATCACTGACTTTCTCTTTGCTGGAAAACCACTTCCATCTCCATTTTTCTGTTTGCGGAAGCTGTGCTGTTCTTCACTTGGACTCGAGTCCGCCACCTTCTTTGACTCTATTTTGATGCAGCCACAGCAGCCCACCACCCCACTTGGGTTCAGCTTTCTCACCACCATCTTTGTCCCTTCCATTTTGTTCATAGTCATCTCTCTTCTCTCTCTAAATATGCCGCAAATTTTCAATTTTGTGAAGGTTTTTGAAGAGATTAACAATGTCAAATCATGTAGAAAGACATTCTAGGACACCAAGAGTCCTACAATAACAATCTTAGGCGTTAAGGCGATGTTGTTTTATACTTTTATATATATACACGCTAAGGCTATGTTGGAATCTAATCTCCTATGGTTGGCATATCTTGTACACTTTTTAAGTTTTATGCCTTTTCTGATCAGCGTAAAAATAAAAATAAAAAATAAAAATCTTTGTTTAAATTTAATAATAGCTGAACTGGTAATTAGTTAATGATGAAATTTGACAACATTGTCTTTAGAAGTCGATGTCAATGATAGCTAGCGAACGTGGCAAGTGTCTCTCACAGCGCAGCCTTATCCAATAATATGTTAATTAAAATACAAGAAAGATTGGAGTTCGTTTGATGTACCTTTTAAAGTAAAAAAGAAAAATAAATAAATAAATCTTGTACTCTTAGGAGTCCCAGGAAATCCCAGAGGAAATGGCAGCAGATAACAGTCCATACCTTACCCCTAAAACAAACCCCAGTACTAATATACCCTTCCAATATCCAAGTATTTTTAGGGCCACTTAAATTTATAAGAAGAAAGAATTTGAAGCTGTAATCATTTGCATGAACAGCGTATAACGTATTGGCATGAACCTTGTATAAATATTCATGTTCAGCAAAATGTAAACTAATAACTTTTCATGTGTGTATTTTTTTTTAGTAAACAGTAATACTTATTAGAACATACACAAAAATAACAATAGCGTTTTAAACCGGATTTATAATACATTACATAATCAGAATACAACTACAAAATGGCCTAATCCTTGTAGTTGTAGATCGAAATTATAAACAACGGACACTAAACACACAAAACCAATGTGGAATAAACATCCCTATTTGGTTTTAAGAGCAATGCGGCACTTGCAAGTTGTTACTTTCTAAGGGAAGAGTTAAAAGCCTTGGCCATTTTATTCTACTACTTTTAGTTTACATTTGGTCAACCTTAATCAATTTAACATGCTAGAAAGATGCTATTAAGATGATTACCAAATAAATAAGTTTAAGAATACATGATATTTCACAACTTTTTATATAATTATTAGTAAATAATCTAATTATGATTGTTATATAATAAAAATAATATTAATGATAGATTCATGTGAAAGTAATGTTACTCCAATAATAACTTCTACTTCTTTTTTGGCTAAACCAATAATAATTTGTCACCTTAACAAATTGTTAAAAAGTTGAAATAATTTGTGTCCTTAACATTACTCTTTCCAAATTATACAAATTTATTTGCTCATAAATTTGCTGAATACACTTTTGATTCCGTTTCCTTGATTCAAAGTGTTGCTTTTGACAAATGGCCCAACAGTAGAAGAAGTACAACAATATAAAGAAGGTGAGAAAGGAAAAATAGTAAAGGAATAAGTAAACAAACCCAGCAAGCTGAAATGGCAAGATTGATGGCTGGCAACCCACAACAATTAAAAAAAGATGTAAAGAAAAAGTAAACGAGCCAAGGAAGTTCAAAGAATAAAGTAGTAAGCCCATAAGAATGAAAAGAGGTAAAGAAGAGGTAAATGGGCTAGGGAAGCCCGAGAAATGAATTAGTAAATTCAATGGGTCGGCCCAAAGGCCAATAAGCCCAAGAAGTAATAAGGGTAAAGATGTGGTAATTGGACCAAAGAAGCCCAAAGGATCTAACAAAAAGCCATAGGAGTAAAAATGGTAAAGAGAAAGTAAACAGGCTAAGGAAGCTTGAGAAATGAAATAATGAAATGGTCCGGTACAGCAGGAATGTTGGCCAACAAAGCCCTAAAGAAGTAAAGATGTGAAAAGTAGATCTAGGAAGCCCTGAGTAAAAGAATGACAAAGAAGTGAGTTGGCACAGTAAGAACGTCAGCCCACAAGTTCACGAGGTAACACGAAGTAAATGGGGGGGGGGGGGGGGGGGGGGTGGGTAAAGTTATAGCAGGCACTATGAAATGATATGGTTGGATCGATAGTCGAGATGCCCATAAACGCAAGGAAGAAAAATATGGACTCAACAAGAAGATTAGGGCCTTTGCCCATGCAACACCCAATCCAAGAAGAGATAAAAGGCAGGAAACATGAGCCCAAAAACCCATGCATCCTTCACGCCACTAAAGATAAACACCAACCAGAACGTACAACATAATCAAACAAACACAGAGGTAGTAGAAATGATGTGAAGGCCAAAAAAAAAACAAATTTAAACAGAGTGGAGCATGCACAAAGAGCCAAGGCACCACCTACTTGTACCTAGCCAATACATGGGAGGTGGACCACGAGTCAAGGTATTTAGAAAGTGTGGTCTGGCGGTGGGGAGAAAGTGGGGGGGGGGTCTATTTTAGGGTTTCCGCCCAAACATCTTTAGGAGAAATTTCCTGCTGGGATGGCATCTCACCCAAAAGAAGTAAGTGTAGGTTGGCACCACTTGATGCATGCCATGGAGGTAGGTGATGGAGAGGCTTAATCCTTATCCAGATAAGAATAGTGAAAAACAGAAAGAGGTAAGAAACAAGACAAGCAATTTTGTCTGGGAATGGGAAGTGGTGCAACCAACAAATTTAGAGCCATGGTAGTGGCTAAGCAGCCGGCAGGCCAGTGGACAGTCTTAGAAGGACACCCATAAGGAGCCAAAAGCAGTTAAGAGGTAAAAATGGTAAATCTCACCATGACAAATAGTATAAAAAGTGGTAGCTGTGAACAATAAAAGGGGGGAAGGGGGATAAGGGATGAAAGGAACGAAAGAAGAAGAGGTGGAACAAGAAAGAAAAAAGAGAAAAGAAATGAATATACAAAAATCATAGAGATATGAGTGGTAGGGATAAAGGTATGCATTAATAGACTACCTTTTTTCTCTCCCTCTTGACAAACCCACTCTTTGAGATATTGAGGATTGAAACTTAAACCATTTAGACAATTTTTTCCAAAGTGCATAACATCTATGGTAGAAGCCTTCCTTAAGGTTACTCATATTGCGAATTGGTTCCCTTCTTGGACTTGTATTTGCTAAGAAACTAAGCCTACTCTTTGGGCAGACACGTTTTTCTTTTATGCTTGTTGAGTTATTTTCACTATTGGATTATTCTGCCATAACTTTATGTGCACGCCAAAGGTGAGGTTATTGGGCTTTACCTTTTGGGCTCACAACTTATTTGTGGAGTGGGTTTAAGAGTTTCCTACTATGGGTAATTCTAACAACTAGACTCCATCACTCCTTTCCCCATTTTTCCAACCCCTTATTTCTCCCTCTTGCTCTCATATTTATAGCTCCCTTTTCATGGAGTGGCCATCATTGTTCCTCTGGCAGATGCGACGGGAGGTCCAATGCTGTTGATTGTAAGTGATTGATTAGGTGGTGGTGGCTTTGGAACTTGGCTCCTCCTTTCGTAGACAGCTTGGCAGCATCGTTCCGCGGAGAACTGCCGGGCATGTGAAAGTTAGTGTGTTTGCTTATCGCCCTTCCCTTCGACGCTCGGGGATGCTTACCAGGCAAGGCCTTTGCTAAATGACTTGGGCCAATGGCCTGCACGGGTATGGGCTGGGCTTTTGGGCGAGCGAAGACTGGGCCCATGCGTTTTGCCCATGTATTGGAGCCCAAATGGGCTCGGGCTTTGGATGCCGCACATTAGCCCCCCTTTGATTCGTGCCCGGCGCTCGGCAAGAATCAAGGAATCCAAAAGGCGCATGCTATCTACGTTCGGTGAAGTGATGTCTAGAATGCTTTAGAGTTCCATTAATGCGACCCTAAAAAGGCGCGCTGAATCTGGCCGTCCGGATTAACCCTCATTATTACCTGACGCTTCGTGCACCGAGGCGGCACAGGCTTCAGTTGGCGCTGGAACCAGAACGACTGCTAATTAATCCTCATAACGGCTAATTAACTGCTGCGCACTCCCCTGGGATCTCCTATAAAAGGTTCGTTCCAAACCACCCTTTTACTTTTCACTCTCTTCTTACTGTGTTCCCTTCTCTGCCGTGCATTCATTCGCGCACTCATACTCCAGCCCAGAATTTCCCTTCACCTTAGAACCCCAAGTAAGTTCTCTACATTCCCACTTTTACGTCCGTATTTTCATTCATTTTTCTCTAAGAGTTTAGGATGGGATATTAGTACCTTCTAGATACGGGTGTGAATGCGCCCCTAAAAAGGCGCGCTGAATCTGGCCGTCCGGATCAACCCTCATTATTACCTGACGCTTCATGCACCGAGGCGGCGCAGGCTTCAGTTGGCGCTGGAACCAGAACGACTGCTAATTAATCCTCATAACGGCTAATTAACTGCTGCGCACTCCCCTGGGATCTCCTATAAAAGGTTCGTTCCAAACCACCCTTTTACTTTTCACTCTCTTCTTACTGTGTTCCCTTCTCTGCTGTGCATTCATTCGTGCACTCATACTCCAGCCCAGAATTTCCCTTCACCTTAGAACCCCAAGTAAGTTCTCTACATTCCCACTTTTACGTCCGTATTTTCATTCATTTTTCTCTAAGAGTTTAGGATGGGATATTCGTACCTTCTAGACACGGGTGCGGCCAAGGTTGTCAAAATCGGGATCCTACATAGGATCGTTAGAGGTAGGTAGGATCGTGGATCGTAGGATCGGATCGTGGATCGTAAGATCCTACCTATTTTCAGATTTTAAGCAAAAAAACCTATTGATAATGACTTTGTATGTTATATAATCACTTAAAATATGAATCCATCCATTAAAAAAAAAATTGCATCATAAAATGTAATTTGCAGACACTACATTGTTCTTACGTAATTCTAACGAAACAAAATATATTTAACTTTTAATATAATATATCTAAAAAGTTCAGTACATGTTTAATTAGCAACTAAGTACCAAAATATTATCTACACATATGGAAAATGCTTTCCAAATTCTAAGTTCCAAATCCAAAATAAGTTAGGCTAGTTAGCATATAAAAACTAGCTAACTACAAATTTACAATATGTAATCAAAAAGAGAATTCTCAATCTAAGGTAAACTAGCTAATTACAAATATGAAATCCAAAAGAGAATTCCCATTCTAAAATTCTTCTAATCTAATTACTGTCATATCCTATTTCATAATCTATATCCTTACTAGTATCAACATCCATGGCATAATCATCAAAATCCCTAGCTCCCTCAAATCCAGGTGGGGGCCCATCACTATCATCATCATTAGAACCATCATCATTCTCATGATATTCATCACTAACATCATGAACCAGAACACTTTTTCCTTTGGCAGCAACTCTTGAAGCCTCATCATCACCTAACAATGATAACCAAAATATACAAATTTTTTTGATAAGTAAAGTATACAAATATAAATTAGTGATTAGTGGTCACACATTCAAACTATACATAGGTAACTTGTATAAATATTAGCTATAAAGGAAGGCTTTAAACTTATAAATTAATACCTTCATTGTCTTCGTCAAAATCTGCACTATCATCTTCTGAATCTACAGAATCTGCTGCTAACCACTCGTCATCAGAAGACAAATTCTCCAAACCAATTTCTTCTTTTGTACTCAATGGTTTAGCTCTTTTCTCTTTTATCTTCAAGTTGTACATAACAAAGACCAAGTCATTCATTTTTTTCTGGTGTAAGCGATTTCTCCTTTTTGAATGTACCTATAGTTGTAACAATTTTAATTGAGAATTCTCAAACAGAAGGGAGGGGGGAAGAAACAAACTTTTACTAATAAAGAAAATGGAAAATCATCTTGTCATAATATATCAAAGTCATTTGGTCTTACCATTTCAAACGCACTCCAATTTCTTTCACAACCAGATGAGCTACATGTTAAGCTCAATATTCTTATAGCAAATTTTTTCAATTCAGGACAGTCATCTCCATATGAGTCCCACCACTCAGCTGATACATATATGAATTATAATATCTTAGTCTTAAGAATATAATCTACAACTAATAAAGATGAATTTGAATGTAAAACAAAAAAACGAAAAACAAAATTGTTACCTGGCTGTTTAGTATTTCTGGCTAGGATGGCAGCTTCAATACCAAAGAGTCCCTTTGCTTGTTTGAATTTTTCAAGTTGGACATCTATTTTTTTCCTGTCACTAACTTCTGGAACCATTCGTTGAAGACACGTATACAGTCCTAATTTAATATCTGAACCCGGATCAAAAGAAGGATCATAATGAATAGAAGGGTTCAAATAGTATCCCGCTGCGTGCAAAGGCCTATGAAGTTGCATTTCCCATCGATCATCAATAATATCCCATATCTCTTTGTAACTACAATTTAAAACAGTGGATATTATATTAAAAAAAAAGACTATATATTTAATAAGCTAATGAATTAAAAACAAATGTAAATTTAAGGAAGATATAAATAAAATGGTTACCTCTTTTGAACATTATTGAAATTTTTTTGTATTTCTTCTTTTGCTTTTTCCATTTCTAGAAAAATGAATCCCATTGGAGGTGTATCAGAGTCAACCATGCGAAGTACCTTTAAAAGGGGTATTGTAGCCTTCAAGCATTTGACAACAAGTCGCCAAAAGCCGTTGTTATCCATAACTATGGCATGAATTCTTTTCCCTTCTTTTGTTTTTGCAAATTTACTACACCTCCATTGTTCAGAAGAAAACATTGTCATCAATTCTCCTTTGAACTCATTAAGACATGACAATGTCAAATATGATGTTGCAAATCTAGTGGCAGCAGGTCTAATCAATTCCCTCCCTTTAGTGAAATCCCTCAACCAATTTAAAAGCATAGCTCTAGAATATATGTACGTTGTAATCTTCTTCCCCTTTGCAATTGTGTACTTATGGTCCTTAATCTTTTTTTCAAAATCCTCAAGCATCAAATCCAAGCAATGGGCAGCACATGGAGTCCAAAACAAGCACTTTCTCTTCTGCATCAACATCTCTCCAGCTAGTTTATAGTTTGCAGCATTGTCAGTCACCAATTGCACAACATTCTCCTCTCCAATCCTATCCACAACTTCATCTAACATTTGAAAAACTTTTTCAGCTGTTTTAGATATGTCAGATGTGTCTATGGAGTATAGGAAAATGGTTCCTTTGGGACTATTCACCAAAAAATTACATATAGATCTCCTTTTCTTATCAGACCAGCCATCAGACATAATTGAACAACCTGTTTTTTTCCATTCAACCTTATATTCTTCAAGCATTTGTTGTGTTAAATCTACCTCTTTCTTCAAGCATGTCTCCCTAATCTCATGATAGGAAGGAGGCTTGAGGCCAATTCCAAATCTTGAAATCATATCAATCATTCGCAAAAACTCCGGATTTTTGACACAATTAAAAGAGATGGCACTAGTGTAGAAGAATCTAGCAATTTGTTGGATCACTAGATCACGCTCTCCTTTTTTAAACATACGATTCATTGTTACTTGCTTTTTTTTTGTAACAAACTTATCCATGGAGCCTATGTGTCTACCCCTCCCTTTTGATGAATGTAGTTGTTGTACTTCAACTAATTCATCATCACTGCCATCATCCTTTTCTTCTATAGTATACCACCTTTTCTTTTTTATAGATGCTTCAGCTTGGGCATACAAAAGAGCCACAAATTTTTCCCTAACCTTTTCTGGCACACTAGGACAAGCTGAAACATTTTTCTTAGTCCCAGCTAAATGATGCTTCAGCCGATATATACCCCCACTATGAATTTCTTTACAATAATTACATTGAACTTGCCTTGGACCTACTTCAACACCATGTTCCCATCCCAGGTCAGACCTATTTCCTGGTGCATTTTTTCGCTTAATTTTCTTTCTAGCCAAAGTAGACATTGTATATTTGTACAGAGCTGTAAAAAAAGACACCAAGATACAGAGCATGCTCAAAAAATCACACAGAAAATTCATCAAACAGTTTGTGTGCAATTCTAAACTACTAATTGTGTTTACTAATATTTCTCAAAGAATCAAATACTGAAGATCCTTTTTCATAATTTTTCAAATTTTACTTAATTTAGTTAACAAAATAGAAAAATAAGAACCTTAAAAGTTTTGTCAAAATCATATACACAGGTAACAACACAACAATCTAGAATCAAGCTATCAAAGTACAAATAAATGATAAACGTACAAATAAATGATAAACTACTAACTACCAAAACAAATTACCAGAAAGCTTAAAGGCAGCGTTGGGATGGCTCACGGCAACACCATTGAGAGGGCTAGAGGGGCTGGGTTTTTTACAGAGGATGGAGGAGGCGCCGACTAAGGTGCTAGCACTGAATATTTTAGATTTTGAAGCGATGGCTCACCATTGAGAGGGCTGAGAGGGGCTGGGTTTTTGACAGAGCACAGTGGAGGCGCGGGAAAGAGCTGCTGGTCTGCTGGAGCTTAGTGTTTCTGAACTATTTAGGTTTTGAAAACGTTTAACTTAATACTGAAGGTTTTTTTGAGATTTAATGTTAAGATAGGGGTAAATTTGGTTCAATTTATTATTGGGTTCTGATGGGCTTGTGGGTTTAGGATGTTTAGGTGGACCGTGGAGGTGTGGACTATCACAATGGACTTCCCCAAATGACCCAAATGAAGCCCACTTAAAAAAAAAAAAAAAAAAAAAAAAAAAAAGAAGAAGAATCCGAATGGTAGGATCGGTAGGATCGGTAGGATCTCATACGATCCTACGATCCTATACGATCCTACACGATCCTACCTACGATCCTAACATTTTTGCGATCCAGCTACGATTTTGATCTTTTTGGTGAGGTGGGATCGTAAAATCGTGCGATTTTACGATCCGGATCGCGATTTTGACAACCTTGGGTGCGGCCCTAGCCACTTTCAGGCATACTTTTGACATTCCTAGCGATATGGAGGTAGCGTATTGCCATGAGAGTGAAATCGCTCTTCACAAAGGGGGCAATACTGCCTTTTTTTCCTTGATGGCGATTGATACTCGGGGTAAACCCCGTATATTCTACCTGGCAAGCTTTCAGCCAGGCCCTGCTAGTTAATAGCCCACTCCTATCCTACATCGACGTTCGGCATGCAAATTTTCTCCCTTCGAAGTTTACAGTAGGTGAGGCCCGTGAACAAGGTCCACGGTATATCTGTTCTGATAAACGCCAACCAGTATGGGACGAGTCTGCCGAGCGTGTGTCCCGAGCTCGTCGAGAATGCGCTCACGATTAAATTTAGTAAGGAGCACCTATCTAACTAGAAGGCCTCATTGATCAAGAAGCTCCTCCCCTAGAAGCCGAAGAAGTAGTTGTTGAAACTGAACACGGCCGAGACGAAGAGATGGTGACTCGGAGGACGATGTCAATCAGCTGTTTCATTCCTGGAACCGGGCATACCGCGCAGCAGCAACAGTCCCAGGGCCGTAGCCAGACCCCTCCTCCTCCGCCGGCAGCCCCCGTTCGGCAAAGAAAAAGGCCGCGCACGACTGAACAAACCCCACTTGTCTCGGGTGATGCGCCCTCGAAGACTCCTCCCCGGCCTTCTGGTGGCATTGTGATTCGGGAGCCTTCGGTTCAGACTAGGACGCAGGTGGCGTCCACTTCCCATGCCGTACCCACGTGGCAGCCCTCGTTCATGCTGGACGGCAAACTGCTTCTCTCAGACGCAAGCGTACACGTTTGGGGAAAGGGGGCGGGCGGTCACGTTGTCCTGACCTTGGCGCGTGGCCTTCTGCTCCCTAAGGACATGCGTGCTTTTGAAGAGGGAATGGATGAATCAATGGGAAGGAGGCTGTAGTGGCACATTATCGCGGTAAGTAAGTTTAAGTTTTTTTTTTTTTTTTTTTTTTTTTTTTTTTTTTTTTTTTTTTTTTTTTTTTTTTAATGTTCTTCCTCCTGGGATTTGGTTCTTGTTCTTGTCACTTCATCAGGCTATGCAACTGGCATGCATACTTGATAGGCGCGTTAGTGATTTTGCCGAGGATGCTGGTCGAGAAAAGGCTCTAAAGGATGTGGCCGACGCTAATGCGAAGGAGAAGGCCGTAGTTGCTGCAACAGCGGAAAAGAAGACTACCGCGGCCGAGAAGGCGGAGGCGAATGCGGAGAAGAGGTACTTGGAGTTGCAAGTCCACGTGGGGGACACTGAGCTTAGGTTAGCGGAAGCTGAGAGCTTAAACAATGCGCGGTCCAAAGAGCTGACTGACCTCCGAGTGGCCCTAGAGGCAAGCTAGAGCAAGTGGTATAATGAGGGATTCGCCAATGCGGAGAACTCAGCAGAACCGATAGTAAGGGATGCTCGGAAGCTCGATTTTGAGGAAGGGTGGCTAGCCGCTCTGCAGGCTATGGGGGTTCCCGAGGACTCTCCTTTGAGGAACCCCAGCCAAATTCCTTTCCCGGTCTCCACTCTTGCGCCTTAGGCTCCTCAAAGGCCCGTCGATGAAGAAGAGACGACCAGCCTGAGGGAATTGGTGGAGTAAATTGACGCCCACGTGGAGTTGGAGGAAACGGAGGTGGCCAGCCAGCTTTGCTCTAGAGATCAGCTCCTTCAGGACCCCGTACAGACTTTGGCGCAGCAGGATTTTGCAGGGTTCGACATTTAGGCACAACTTGCAGATTCCATTTCTTAAATTGCCGAACCGTGATCTTCTCGTTTTGATAAAGTTTTTCTTGTCCTCTTTATTTTATTTTATTTATGCCTTTTAATCGGACCGCCTACGTCACCGGGCTGTGGTGACTGAACAATTGCTTTTTTGCTTGGTTTAGTATTTGAATGACCGCCTTGTTTTGTGGTCGAGACATTGTTTATTTACGCTTTTTAATTGAGATATTTGTGTTTTTTCATTTGCTTCGCACCCATGTTGTAGTGGTCTGGGTAGTTGAATCCTGTTTCGTCATTTAATGGGGATTAACTTACCTCGGATGGCGGTACCTGTATTAAGGGAGGGCTAACCCTCTCATGGTAGGAACGAAGTTTGACGTGTAGATCCACCTGCTAGGTAATATAGCTTGGACTGGGCAGCAATTTTCAGTCCTTAGAATAATTTAAGGTTTCAACCTGCTCGGTAATATGGTTTGAACTGGGCAGCAGGTTTCTATCTTTAGAATAATTTAAGGTTTCAACTTGCTTGATAATATAGTTTGAACCGGGCAGCAGGTTTCTGTCCTTAGAATAATTTAAGGTTTTAACCTGCTCGGTAATATAGTTTGAACTGGGCAATAGGTTTCTGTCCTCAGAATAATTTAAGGTTTTAACCTACTCGGTAATATGGTTTAAACCGGGCAGCAGGTTTCTGTCCTCAGAATAATTTAAGGTTTCAACCTGCTCGGTAATATAGTTTGAACCGGGCAGTAGGTTTCTGTCCTTAGAATAATTTAAGGTTTCAACCTGCTCGGTAATGTAGTTTGAACCAATGGTTGGTTATAACACAAATCTGCATGCTTAAACATTACCATTCACATTAGTAAAACATATACAAGGTTTCGCATAACTTTAGAGCTCGGCGCGTAGCCAGTTAGTAGTAAAACTTCTTCAAATTGCGGACGTTCCATGGCCAGGGTAGTGGCTTCTTGCTTAGTTCTTCCAAGTAATAAGCACCCGCGCCAACGACGGCCATAACCCTGTAAGGCCCTTCCCAAGTTTGCGCTAATTTCCCAAAATTCGTGTCTCGCATGTTCCCTACGACCCTTTTCAGGACCAAGTCCCCGACGCTAAACTCCCTTGTTTTTATACCTTGGTTATATCTCTTGGCAAGTTTCTGCTGGTACTTCGCGAGCCGTATAGTCACAGCTTCACGGCATTCCTTCAATTTGTCTAAACGTTCAACCAGCAGCTCATTGTTCAGGCCAAGGTCGAACCCAGACACTCGTGCACTGCACAAGTTTACCTCGGTCGGTATAATGGCCTCTATTCCGTATGTGAGGGAAAACGGGGTCTCCCCCGTGGACCTCCTAGGCATTGTCTAGTACACCCACAAGACGCTAGGCAGCTCCTCGACCCAATTCCCCTTTGCACCTTCTAATCTTCTCTTCAACCCATTCACAATTACTTTATTCACAGCCTTGGCTTGGCCGTTGCTCTAGGGGTACGCTGAAGTAGAATACTTGTTTTTTATGCCAAGATCTTCGCAGAATTCATGGAAAGCCCGGATGTTAAATTGCAGACCATTGTCAGAGATAAGGGTGTTTGGCACTCCAAATCTGGTGATTATGTTCTTCCACACAAATTTCTTTACGTCCACATCTCGGATATTGGCCAAGGCTTCTGCCTCCGCCCACTTGGTGAAATAATCAACGGCCACCACGACGAATCGCCAGTTACTTGTTGCCCGAGGAAAAGGCCCGAGTATATCCAGCCCCCACTGTGCAAAAGGCCAGGGGCTGCTGACTGGGTTCAAATGGCCGGCTGACTGGTGGATTACGGGGGCATGCTTCTGACACTGCTCACACTTGCGGGCATACTCGGCGGCGTCCTTTTGCATCTTAGGCCACCAAAATCCTTGAGTCATTGCCCAGTGTGCCAATGATCATCCTCCCACATGGCTGCTGCACACTCCGTCATGAAGCTCAGCTAAGAGTTCGCCCACCTTCTCGGGGTGTAAGCATAAGAGATACGGCCCTCCAAAGGATCTCCGATATAACTTCCTGTCGTGTGATAGCCAATACCAAGGGGCCATTCTGCGGATTTTCCCCGCCTCTCTTTCATCGGGTGGAACTTGATCCTCGGCTAAGAAGTCAATGATGGGATCCATCCAGCTACGCTCAAGTGTTGTAATCACCGTGATATCAACCCCCGCAACCCTCGAGCTTCTAGCCGCCCCGATACTTGGTTCTGGAACCAGTTCCACTCTTATTAGCCGAGGTATCTCCTCAGTTACTGATGATGCCAGTGTGGCGAGGGAATCGGCGTGCCTATTCTGTGTCCGGGCGACTTTGATTAACCTCACAGTACTGAATTTGGACATAGCTTGCTTCACCTGCTCCAAATATGCCCTCATACGGGGATCCCTTGCTTCGAAGCTGCCCTGGACTTAATTAACCACCAAACGCGAATCTGAATATACCTCCATGTCGTGGGCACCCAAATTTAAGACTTCCCTTAGTCCGGCTAGCAAGGCTTCTTATTCGGCCTCATTGTTGGAGGCTTTGAATCCCAACCTGAACGAGTGCTCCAACCTTAGTCCCTTGTGGCCAATCATGACAACTCCCACACCGGACCCCGTGGAGCTGGATGCGCCGTCCACGTACACCTTCCACAGGCGACAATCTAACTGACAGACCATTTCTTGCGAGGCTCTGGGGGAAAATTCAGCCACAAAATCTACTAATATCTGCCCCTTTATTGCTTTTCTCGACCTGTACCGCATGTCGAAAGCTCCCAGCCGAGTTCCCTACTTTGCTATTCGCCCCGTGAAGTCGGATCTTTTCAGCAACGACTGCAGAGGGTACTCGGTCAGTACGTATATTGTATGAACCTGGAAATACTGAGGTAATTTCTTGGTGGCATGCACCAGTGCCAATACCAACTTCTCCAAAGTTAAGTATTTAGTTTTCGAGTCAACTAGGGTTTTGCTGACGTAGTACACGGGCTACTGCACCCCCTGGTCCCTCAGCAATACGGCATTCACAGCGTGATCGGACATCGAGAGATACATATACAAGTCCTCCCCAAGCTCCGAGGCAGTCAGCCTTGGCGCATGTGTTAAGTATTCCTTTAGATCCTGAAAAGCTTCCTCACATTCGTCATCCCATTGAAACCCTTTCCATTTCTTTAGAAGTTGATAGAATGGCCGACAGCGGTCTGAGAACTTGGAGATGAATCGATTGAGGGTAGCCAGCATCCCTGTCAAGACCTGTACTTTCTTTGGATTGCTCGGGGATTTGAGACGCTTCACGGCCTCGATCTGGTTTGGATTAACCTCGATTCCTCAGCAGGAGATCAGGTACCCCAGAAATTTTCCAGCCCCTATGCCAAAGGCACACTTTTCAGCATTCAAGCGTAATTTGTGCTGCCGTAACAACTCAAACACCTCCTAAAGATCCTCCACGTGTCGCACTTCCTGCTTGCTTTTTACCACCGTGTCATCAATATACACCTCGACTATTCGGCCAATTTTGTCCCAGAACATTCTTGTCATCATCCGTTGATATGTTGCCCCGGCGTTTTTTAGCTCAAAAGGCATCACAGTGTAGTGGTAATTGGCGTCAGGAGATATGAATGCTGTCTTCTCTTGATCCTCGGTAGATAGGGAAATCTGATGGTACCCTTGAAAGGCGTCCAGGAAGCTCATCCTCGGGTGTCCATAGGTGGCGTCTACCAGCTGATCAATCTTCGACATAGGAAATGGGTCCTTTGGACATGCTCGGTTTAAATCCGTGAAATCCACACAGGCCCTCCATTTGCCATTCTTCTTCCTCACCACCACGTTATTCGCTAGTCATTCCTGGAAGAAGATCTCCTTTACTGCCCATACCTCTTTAAGCCTTTGGACTTCTGACTTCACCGCTTCTGCATGCTTCCTGGCCACTCTTCTCAGCCTCTGTTTCTTAGGGAGGAATGACGGGTCCACGTTAAGCTTATGGACGATGAACTGTTGGTCTACCCCGAGCACGTCATAGGGACTCCACGCAAATACGTCCATATTCTGCACAAGAAACAATAATACTTCTACCCACTCCTTGGTTGTCATGCTAGCTCCTATCTGGAAATACTTGTCGGCATCCAACAGTATTTTGGCTCTGATTAGCTCCTCGGCACCCTCAGCCCCCACTTCTCTTCGGGGCCTCTGTAATTGCTATAACGGAGCTTCCTCGGCAGCGTCTTTTTGCTCGGCGAGCTTGCCTTCCTAGTTTACTGCAGTGACGAGGCACTGCCTTGCCACTCTCTGGCATCCCCGTACCACGGCAACGCCCTGCTCTGTAGGAAATTTAACCTTTACGTGCAAGGTGGAGGGGACAGCCCCCATGGCATAAATCCATGGCCTTCCCAAGATTGCCATGTAAGGGGAGAATGAGTTGACTACTATGAATAATACCGTTACTTCCTTACCTTTCATGCTTACCAGCAGGGAAATCTGCCCTTCAGGAATCACCATCCTTCCATCAAATGACACCAGCGGCGTATTGTACTTTGTCAAATCTTGATTCTTTAATCCGAGTCCTTTGAACAAGTCTGGATACATCACATCAGCCCCGCTACCTTGATCTATCATCACCCTTTTTACCAAGAAACCACTCATCTGAGTCGTGACTACTAGTGCGTCGTCGTGCGGTTGTATCGTTCCTTCTAAGTCCTGTTCATCGAAGGCAAGCGTCTCCCGAGCATGCTTCGCCTTTTTCCCCGTGGGCTCTATTTTCGGTGGATCCACCATGGGCGCGACGGTCAACACCCCCTTTTTGGTCGCAGATGATCCCCTTGGGGCGACGAGGATCATCTCAATTATTCCCAAGGGCGGTGGGAAAGGATTCCCCCTCTGCTGAACGCCTAGGCCAATACCCCTGTCATCAGGGTTCACTACGAACTCTTTCAGATGTCCTGCCTTCGCTAACTGCCCCAAATGGTCTTTCAGTACTTGACACTGCTCGGTAGTGTGCCCTTTGTCTTTGTGATAGGTGTAGTACAAATTCTGATTTCTCCAAGAAGGGTCACCTCCCATCTTGTTAGGCCACCTGAAGTAAGGCTCGTTCTTGATTCGTTCTACAATCCAGTGCACCGGCTCCTTAAATGTCAAGCTCACTTCCCTCGTCTGCCAAAGTGGCTCCTGTATCTTCAAATCCTTCCAAGGTCTGGGCTAAAAACCTCCCTGCTGAGGATGATTTATCGACTGGGCTTTGCCTTTACTCTGTAATCGGTCATCTTCCAAGCGCTTATATTCCTCGATACGTCTCATGAGCTATCTCATATCCTCGGGAGGCTTCTTTGTTAATGACTCCTGCAATTCAGAATCATCGGGTAGCCCCATCTGGAAAGTGCTTGCTGCAATCTTCTCATTGCCCTCACCTATTTCATTATAAAGCTCCCAGTACCGACTGGCATAGCTACGGAGGGTCTCCCCTACCTTCATCTTCATCGATAGTAAAGCACCTATGGGCTGCGGCACTCGGCTGCAAATCATGAACCGTACACCGAACTCCTGGATTAACTCGGCGAAACTGTGAATAGACCTCTTCCGCAGTCCGTTGAACCATCTCAGAGCGGTTGGGCCGAGACTAGAGGGAAACACCTTGCACATCAACACGTCATTGTGAGAATGCAGGGACATCATGTGAATGTAGTGGCTGACGTGCTGAACTGGATCTGTTCTTCCGTCGTAGGTATTGAATGAAGGGCGTGTGAACCTGCTCGGCATTGTGGCCCGTTCGATATCATCAGAGAACGGGGACCGTACTGCTCCTCGCAAAGCGCGGCTCATCGCATCCATTGTGGCATTATACGGTCATCGTTCATCGGGCGAGTCAGATCCTCGGTCCGCGTATCCCCGTGATCGCGAACGATCTTTGCGACGGTGGGATTCCCGTGAATGTAAACGGTCTCGATGGTGGTGGGACCCTTGTGAACGTGAACGTTCCTGATGTCGGCGGGACCCGGATTTATTGGATCCCGTACCCTGGCGATCTCCCCCAGCACCCACCCTCCTATCTCGGTCGTCTCGTCCTCTTCCTTGGTGTCTGTCCTCCGCTTCTAACTCCAAATCCCTCACTAGCCTGCGCAGCCGCTCCAGCTCTTCGTCTCTTTCATCGAATTGCCTATGCCTCGAAGCGCTTGATATTGCCCGCTGCGTCTGGTATGACTCCTCCCCGAGGCCGGATCTCTCTTTCCGCTCGCCGTCCCTATCTTCACGTCTCTTTTGCCTCCTTTCTCGCCAAGACGACCCTCGGGATGGTCCCGCCAAGTGACTTTCAGCCTCATTCCCGGAATCTCTCCTAGACATCTTCCTGTGCGTGAGTCTTGGTTGAACTACAATTTCGTAGGAGATTCCCACAGATGGCGCCAATTGTGCATGCCAAAGGTGAGGTTATTGGGCTTTACCTTTTGGGCTCACAACTTATTTGTAGAGTGAGTTTAAGGGTTTCCTATTATGGGTAATTCTAACAACTAGACTCCATCGCTCCTTTCCCCATTTTTCCAACCCCTTATTTCTCCCTCTTGCTCTCATATTTATAGCTCCTTCTTAATGGAGTGGCCATCATTGTTCCTCTGGTAGGTGCGACGAGAGGTCCAATGCTGTTGATTGTAAGTGGTTGGTTAGGTGGTGGTGGCTTTGGAACTTGGTTCCTCCTTTCGTGGACAGCTCGGCAGCATCGTTCCACGGAGAACTGCCGGGCATGTGAAAGTTAGTGTGTTTGCATATTGCCCTTCCCTTCGACGCTCGGGGACGCCTTACCAGGCAAGGCCTTTGCTGAGTGACTTGGGCCAATGGCCTGCACGGGTATGGGTTGGGCTTTTGGGCGAGCGAAGACTGGGCCCATGCGTTTTGCCCATGTATTGGAGCCCAAATGGGCTCGGGCTTTGGATGCCGCACACTTTATTAGGCCACTTTCCTTTATTTTGGTATTAACATTACTTGTTTAGTATTATAGTTGTTCTAGTATACTATATTCCTGCAATAACATTTGTAATAGTTGTTCCTGCTGTGGGCACACCATACACTCAATGCTTTTGCCAGAATGCGTCTATATTAGGATGGCTTGACTTGTGCATAAACTAGCCTGAAGTGTATTTCATTTAGGTCAGCCCCAATTCTTTTACCTCAAACCCATAGGCCTCAGTACAATAAGAGAGATAAAAGCCCAACAACACAAAAATTGCCCACCATACAAAGCCACAACTCATATAAGAATGAGAGAAACATCATTTGTTATGAAAATTAGTTCATATTTATTTTAAATATTGTTCATTTTGTTTATTTCATAATTTAAAATTTTAATGGATGCAACAAAAATATATATTGCCTTCATTTTTTTTATTTCATAACAAATTTTAAGTGGCAGATTGTTATTGGTTGCTATTGTTGGGGTAAAAAAGTAATCTAAGTGATAAGTTCAAATTTGAACCAATAACAGTTAACCACCTATGATTTGTTATAAAAATCTTATAGACGTAGTACTTCTCTTATATATATATATATATATATACTAGTTATAGGCCCGTGCGTTGCACGGTTTTATAAAAAAGCTTATAAAATAAATTTATAAATAATTATATATTTTAATAGATTCAATAAAGATAAAAGAAAAAATTATCGAGTGTAAATAATTATCTCACTAAAATAAGGGGTAAGATTTCTTCTTAAAACTAAATTAAATTGATAATTCCAAATTGAATTTTAAATTGATAATTATTTAAAAAAAACGTACTGAAACAATTGATAAATCTAAAATTAATATAATCTTGATAATATTATAAATTAAAATTAAAGTTGATAATTCAAGAATACACATGTAGAACATCTTGATAATTTGATGTAACATAAAATCAAATAAAAAATTGTTAAAATTAATCTATTAATTCTAACCATATTTAATCATTAATTCTAAGACCCTAACCCTAAGCATATAAATTAAATCAAAGCTAAGAAAATTAGTTTAAACAAAAGGCAGCCAATACACAAAACCTAATCAATTTAATAAAAACAAAATACGAAAACAAAGAAAGAGCCTTAAGAAACTTGACAATGTTTTCAAATGTTTTGAATTCATTAATTAAAATCACATGAAGACAAAAAAAACAAATAATAACACTAAAGAAAATAAACAAAATGAAAATAATAATAATAATAAAAGAAGAAAAAATGCATACCTATTTTGTCATGGGATTTAGGCATTCACATATTAAAATAAGCTTCATTCCAAAAATGATATATAGGGTTATATATATTAGTAGAGTTCCATTTGAAATATAATTCATTTAAATCTTATTGAAATTAAAGATATCTAATCAATGTGTTTGTTTTTATCACATAGAAATTGGAATTAAAAAAAGGTCATATGAATAAAATGAAAAAAAAAAAAAATTGATTCAACATAACATAACATATAAAATATTTAAAATTTAAAAAAATTAAAAAAAAAAAAGAGAGAGAAAGAGAACGTGGTTGATAGCTATAAGGAATTTTGATATATAAATAATTTTGATATATAAATAATTATTAGTCTATATATCATATGGCATAATTTATAATATTCTTCATCAAAAAAATTAAATAAATAAATAAAAAATAGAAGAAGAGGAAGAATGAAGGATTACTCACATGGCATAATTTCTAATATTCTTCAATAAAAAAATTTTAAAAAAATAGAAGAAGAGGAAGAATGAAGGATTACTCACATTGTTATGTACTCACGTGGCATAATTTATAATATTCTTCATTAAAAAAATTTAAAAAAAAAATCGAAGAAGAGGAAGAATGAAGGATTACTCACATTGTTATGATTTTCTTGGTAGCAATAGCACAAACTGAAAATTATGATTTTCTTGGTAGCGATAACACAAACTATGAAAATTATAGAGATGACTTCCTTAGTAAGAGATTAGCCGTCTAAAGTCTAAACCCACTAAGAGAGAATTTTGTGGGAGAGGTGTGTGTGGGTTTTCATTTTATAGACAAACGAATAGGAGAAATATACCTTTCAATAGTAGGTCATTTTTGGCCTGTGAACAATAATCTCTATTATTTGATCTCAACCTCTCTGTGTAATTATTAACAAAACAAAATAAGTTGCACAAAAAAAAAAAAAAAAAAAAAAAAAAAAAACCCTGCTTAGTATGATATTTGCTATCTAGTTCACCTAAATAAGTTTTTTCAAAGGGATGATAAAGCTTTAACTATGAAGAGATACAATATGCTAAGCAATAGAGAATAAAACTTAAACTACAAAGAGAATAGTAGACCGTTAAAACAAATGCAGTAGCTTCCTAGTTAACAATATGGGCAATACAATCTATTATATCTTTTAATTAAGCTCTAAAACAATCCAAGTGTTGTCAATACTGTGCAAGAATGTGTGCTGAAAACTCCAATCTATCAAACTTGTTACAACCATCTTTGCATCTTCATTGATGTGCCCCATCTATGATATGTTTTCTAGGACCTCACAGTGCATATATAAAAAAGTTGATAATAACAATTAAAATTTGCATCTATCTAAAACATTGTCAAAGCATTGGGGTAAAGTTTTAGAATTGATTTAATAGCTAGAATTAAAAAAAAAAAAAAAAATCCTTGTAATGAGCACCACATAAAGAAAATAAACCTAAAGCTTCTAACCACAAAATTAAACTTTAATTTTATGCATGCTTGCATGGGATCCATATAAAGAGTATAAAAGAAGTGATCAAGGGAAAAAAATCAACAATATATGCACAAACTTCAAAAGATTAGGCATAGTACAAAAGGCTTTGAAAAAACTACAATGAAATACATATAATAGATAACTGAAGCTAAGCAAGTTCATGTGCCACCTGATTGTTTTCTAAGATTGAAACCATGGCAAGCCATGAAAGATGTTCTGTATCATGTGTCCAAGATTCTAATTGATTCGTTGGTTTGACCGCTTGAAAAAGCAATGTGCTCCTTGCTCGTGGGCAAAATAGATTTCTACTTCCAGTGCAAAAGCCTCCGTTCATTTTCTAAATAGAAATAGATAACTTGGTTTTCTAGTTTCAGATTAATTCTAGCAATAGAAGAGTTCAAGATATATTTGGAGATATTTATGATTTTAACATTTCAAATTGCTTAACCTTCATTGAATTGTTCTTGGAGATAAATATGATTTTAGCATTTCAGATTGATAAGCCTCCATCAAATAATTCTTTATGATCTAATCTAAAGTTGTTGATAAACTTGGAGATGGAAAGGAGAGTAAAAATTATTGATAATTCATAAAAATTAAAATATTTATCAACTTAGAAATTATAGGAGAAAAAGATAAGGACAAAAAATATATATATCTATTTTTTGATTTTAGGGTTTGTTGATAACATTTTAGATAGACATAACTGTTATAGTTGTAAATCAAATACTACTTTCTTTCATTACTTGATTTGTCATATTTATCAAAAAAATATGTATATATCTATTCTTTAAATCTAAAAATTTAAGAAAATTTCTACAATTTGGTGCCGCCACTTGGCGCAACTACGGCGTCTAAGCCCAACTTTTATTATATATAATATGATATGATATATAAAACCGAAACCTCTGAAATTCTCATAATTTTCCACATCAGCACAATATTTAGATAAAATTATTTTTGTTTAGTCCAAACTTAATAAGGAGTGAAATTATACCTCTCTAACAATTCCAACTTAAACTCAAACTCATCATCTTTTTTAAACAAAATTATTTTTGTTTAATCCAAACTTAACAATGAGTGAAACTCTATTGTAAGGGCATAATTTGTAATGGACCCTTAACAATTAAATTTGTAGAAATGCGGGTAAACGGGCTAGGCATTAACAATACAGACAATGAATGAGGCAAAATCAACACAATGATAACAAAGTGACCTCACTGGGTGTTTTCTATGGGGATCAGGGCCATCATCCCGGTTAGGTGTTGGCAATGAGCCTTTATAATGGCTTTGGATAAGTACTCGTGAGGATCCTGATAATTTTGGTTAAGTGTTTGTGAAGCATATCCATCCTCGGCCTCCCCCGAGGATCCATTTTTCTTCTCCTTCCTATATATCTCCTCCCTTTTTTTCTCAGGCCCCCTCTCTTTTTGTTGGGAATCCTCTTTGTTATATATATTATTACTTTAGTTAATCCTCACCATCCACTTGTCAATTATCGGAGTTTCTATGTACAGGGGACTGTCCCATCATCTGTATTTGCAGGTTTTATGTTATTTCTCAGCCGCCTTTACAGGCTTTATAATAGTTGAAGTGACTAATGCTTTAGGGTTTTCAGGTCACCTCACCATTAAGGCGGCCAGAATGTTGGTAACGTTCATTTATTGAACAAAGGATATTTTCCTTTTATCTAGGTTGGTTTGCCGAGGAGCCTGTCGTCCTCGGCGAGGCCTTTGGACAACCTGGGCTCTTTCCTTATTATCCTCGGTCGTTACGTTATCCTCGGTGCGGGCCTTGGGCCGCATGTAGTGGGCCAGTGTGGTTAATACGATAGGGCCCCACAATAGCCCCTCAAAATTCTGCTGCACGTCCCCTTAGGCGGGGAGGAGGATTTTGATTTCCTCGGCGTTTTTTCGCGCCCTGTTGGGCTTTGCCTTTCTGTTAGTGTTACCGTTACTTCAACTGCTCTTGTAATCTCCTTTTGGTGCTAAGGGGTTGTCTGAGGAGTCTTTTCCTTGTTTTTACAAGTTTTTCTTTTTCCGGAGTGTACTTTCTTGTCTGAGTTTCTTAATTATAGGTTTGAGTCGCTTGTGCTCAAGCACTCAGTTTCTCGTGGCTTTTGTCCTTGGACTACGTAGTGCCTAAGTTTATCTAACACTTGGTTTTTATTCTGAAGTATCTTGTTTCCCCATGAGGCTTGGGTCCAAGGACCATGCAATGCCTTGGTTCTGTCCAGTACCTAGTTTTCTCATTTTATCATCTGAAGTATCTGGTTTCCCCATGAGGCTTGGTTTCGAGGACCATGCAATACCTTAGTTCTGTCCAGTACCTAGTTTTCTCATTTTATCATCTGAAGTATCTGGTTTCCCCATGAGGCTTGGGTCCGAGGACCATGCAATGCCTTGGTTCTGTCCAGTACCTAGTTTTCTCATTTTATCATCTGAAGTATCTGGTTTCCCCATGAGGCTTGGGTCCGAGGACCATGCAATGCCTTGGTTCTGTCCAGTATCTAGTTTTCTCATTTTATCATCTGAAGTATCTGGTTTCCCCATAAGGCTTGGGTCCGAGGACCATGCAATGCCTTGGTTCTCTCCAGTACCTAGTTTTCTTATTTTATCATCTGAAGTATCTGGTTTCCCTATGAGGCTTGGGTCCGAGGACCATGCAATGCCTTGGTTCTGTCCAGTACCTAGTTTTCTCATTTTATCATCTGAAGTATCTGGTTTCCCCATGAGGCTTGGGTCCGAGGACCATGCAATGCCTTGGTTCTGTCCAGTACCTAATTTTCTCATTTTATCATCTGAAGTATCTGGTTTCCCCATGAGGCTTGGGTCCGAGGACCATGCAATGCCTTGGTTCTGTCCAGTACCTAGTTTTCTCATTTTATCATCTGAAGTATCTGGTTTCCCCATGAGGCTTGGGTCCGAGGACCATGCAATGCCTTGGTTCTATCCAGTACCTAGTTTTCTCATTGTATTCCTTACATTATCTATTCATCTGTGGCCATTTAATTCTACATCGCTATAATTTACAATAAGCATTAAATAATTACACTTTCCAAGCAAAATAATAATAATGATAAATGCGGGCGGAGTTGGTGGAGGATAGGACCTTGCCGTGTTCTGCCTCTTCATTTGATGGGACTCTTCTGATTACGAGGCGTCTCCTGGGCTGTCTGAGTAACATGTTCTGACGCTTCGGTGCCTTATCGTTTAATGAGGCGTCTCCTCATTAATGCCAGCCATGGATCTACGAGGATCTAACGGTTGATAGGCCCCTTGGAAGTTGGGGCGGAATTATTGCCTCCGGAAATCTCTCCCTGGGATTTATTACGGATTGGCCCTCATCAATATTCCGCCTTCTATATAAGGCGTTTTTAAGACAACCTTCTCCTTCACCCTTGACAAACATCCATCTTATACTTCTCCCAGAAATATTACCCAAAAAGGTTCTGCCAAACGTTGCCGCTTGAGCCCCTTCGAATGAGTTAGCCCTTGGAAAGGGCGGCCTCGGGGATGCACAGCCCCTATTAGGAGCCGAGGATGACACTCCGACCCTGGACGTCACGCTAGGGTTGGGGTAGGAGAAATCCAAAGATTCTCCTTCTTTTCAACCTAACCAGAGGAGGAACCCTCCTCACCGCCTGGAGAAGGACCTAGGAAGAACGTAACCACCTTCCTTTGGATATAGGTCATTAACCCTCCAAGCCGGCTGCAATGGGGGTGGGAGGGAAGCCAGACGGAATCCAGAAATGGAACCGTCGTGTGCCCCGGCCTCTTCCACTTCTTCTATAGCTCTTCTTCCCTCTTTTCTCTTTTTTCTCTTCTTCTTTTGCTCCTCAACGAGCCTTCCTCTTTTCTTTTCCTCTTCTCTTGCTTCTCATCCAGCCTTCTTTTCTATCTTTTGTTCCTCTGCCAACTTTCTTTCTCTTCTTTCCTCCTCTCTTCCTTCACTTCTATTCTATCTTTTGTTCTTCAGCCAGCTTTACTTTCTACCTTTTGTTCTTCATCTCTTCTTTCACTTCTTTTCTATCTTTTGTTCTTCAGCCAGCTTTACTTTCTACCTTTTGTTCTTCTGCCAGCTTTCTCAAGCGTCTGCCTTTGTAGTTAGCTTTAGAATAAGCCCCCTGGGCACCACTTGTAAGAGATGTAATTTTTCTTTATATATTAATAAAGAAGTAAACTTGCTTTATGTGTTGTCTCTCTTTTCTTTTTCGTATACTCTTATTTCTTATTGTTTGTAGACTTCTGGATGAATGTTGCTGCTGTAAACTGTGTAATTCTGTATTTGCACTTGATCGAAAAAAAAAAAAATTTTAACACCAGCCGTCGCACTGCTAGTACACAAGCCCGGCCCCACGGTGGGCGCCAATTGTAAGGGCATAATTTGTAATGGACCCTTAACAATTAAATTTGTAGAGATGCGGGTAAACGGGCTAGGCATTAACAATACAGACAACGGATGAGGCAAAATCAACACAATGATAACAAAGTGACTTCACTGGGTGTTTTCTATGGGGATCAGGGCCATCATCCCGGTTAGGTGTTGGCAATGAGCCTTTATAATGGCTTTGGATAAGTACTCGTGAAGATCCTGATAATTTTGGTTAAGTGTTTGTGAAGCATATCCATCCTCGGCCTCTCCCGAGGATCCATTTTTCTTCTCCTTCCTATATATCTCCTCCCTTTTTTTCTCAGGCCCCCTCTCTTTTTGTTGGGAATCCTCTTTGTTATATATATTATTACTTTAGTTAATCCTCACCATCCACTTGTCAATTATCGGAGTTTCTATGTACAGGGGACTGTCCCATCATCTGTATTTGCAGGTTTTATGTTATTTCCCAGCCGCCTTTACAGGCTTTATAATAGTTAAAGTGACTAATGTTTTAGAGTTTTCAGATCACCTCACCATTAAGGTGGCCAGAATGTTGGTAACGTTCATTTATTGAACGAATGATATTTTCCTTTTATCTAGGTTGGTTCGCCGAGGAGCCTGTCGTCCTCAGCGAGGCCTTTGGACAACCTGGGCTCTTTCCTTATTATCCTCGGTCGTTACGTTATCCTCGGCGCAGACCTTGGGCCGCATGTAATGGGCCAGTGTGGTTAATACGATAGGGCCCCACATCTATCTTTCTAACAAGTCCAACTTTTTTTTTTTTTTTTTTTTGAGAAAATCCAACTTAAACTCCAATTTTGAGATAAATATGAAAACTTACTTATTGATCCAATCCTAAAATCAATAACATTGAATTGCATAGCATAATTTTTCCCTTTTTTATTTTTGTATTAATGTTGAAGTGTCACAATTTTTTTTTTTTTTTTTTACATAGAAATACCACCTTTAATTTTTTATCAACTTTTCTTCTACGTATTACTTTAGCAAATTTTTTTCCTCTACTATTTTATCCACTTTTTGGATAGATACAAAAGGTAATCAATTTTTTTTCCTTCACATCGTCTTTTTCTATGCTAAAATCAGTAGCTATTAGGTAGAAAGTGTAACAATTTTTTCCCTAATACACGGTTTCGTTTTTTTTTTTTTTTTAGCCATGTGGTTATTTAATTAAAAAACACATTTTCAACCCATGGAAAAAAATCCATATGGCAGAATTTTAAAAAGAGAACCTAAAAAACAGTTCCTAAATACTATATCTAAGTCTTGCTCTATTGGTTTATATTTATTGTTCGTGTAAATCACTAAATTGCACATAAAGTACGCATTTACATAAACAATATATAACATATTTGCGTGAATATTATAAACTATATACTTGTTTAGTTTACAATATAATCCTTATATAAACAGTGTCATGTAAATATTAGGTTTTTAAAAAAAAAAAATTTAGACTTACTCTCCTCTTGTAGGAGCTCTCTCTCTCGTGTAAACGAGCCTGCCTCCCTTGGTGACCCCAAGGGCCTCTTCCTACTCAATTTTTTTAACCTCTTAATTGTTCTTACATTGTCTCTATAATCTTTACATTCTGCTAAGGCCGTAAGTAGGTGAAAGAAAATTATGGCGGAGGATGTGATTGAAAGTATGGTCAGTCTAAAGTTAACGTCAAAAGAGGAAGAAGATATACAGGTTTCTGATGAGGGAAGGATGGATGAGATTGAGGGTTGTGCTCTGAGTCTAATAGGGAAGTTCTTAACATGCAAACCTTTCAATAGAAAGGCCGCAAAAAACACGCTTCGGCGTGCGTGGGGTCTAGACAAGGAATTGCAGATCTGTGAGGTGGGCATTAACCTATTCCAGTTTAAGTTTCAGTCGGAGTATGAACTTGAACGAGTTTTACGGGGAGGGCCGTGGTCTTTCGACAATCAACTATTGATGCTTACTCGGTGGAGGAAGGGAATGAGTGCAAGAAATGTAGTTTTGGAGCACGCGTCACTGTGGGTCCAAATCTGGGGGGTGCCCTTCGATATGATGTCTCCAACCGTGGCAACAGAGGTGGGGAATAAGATGGGGGTGGTAGAGGATGTGGAATGCAGACAACGTGCAGATGATCAGAAGTTTTTCCTGAGAGTTAGGGTAGCCCTTCCTATTGCCAAACCGATTCGGAGAGGTGGTTTTCTTATGGGATCGGATGGCACACGTCATTAGGTTACCTATAAGTATGAGAGGTTGCCTCTGTTATGTCATTACTGCGGGGTCCTTGGCCATGACCTCCGCCATTGCCCGGAGCATTTTGTAGCGTCAAAGAAGTTTAAGCAAGTTGAGTACCAATATGGGGATTGGTTAAAAGCTGATAACGGACGGAGCAGATCTCCACCACGACAAGGTATGGACAGTACAAGGGGGGCTGAATCATTGGGTAGAATTGAGGTCCGTTCAACTGGGAGCAATGAGGTACAAGAAACACCGGCAGCGGCGGCAAGGGTACAAAACTCCAGTAACAGTCAGATAGCCCAAATTGGAAGGCACGGGCGTGAGGGGGAACGTTATTGAAATTCAGGAGAAAATCTCGGAGGATAATGAAGTCCCACATTCAAATGTGGATAAAATTGTGGCGAGTTCTACGCAAGGTGGAGATTTAAAACTGAATTTGAATAATGAGTCAGCTGCTGTAAACTCATTCAGTTCGGTCTTGGGCCATTTGGAGTCAAAGCCCAACAAGCAAAAAGCTACATGGACTAGATTAAACAGAATGGAAGTTGGGCCACCTAATTCAGCTAGTAATGTTTTTAAGCCCACATTGGGTAAACGTAATATGGGAGATACTCTGGACGTGGACTATAACAGAGAAACTGAATTCAAGTTTTCCAAACGTTCCAAGATTGATGAGGGAGATGGCAACGCAGAATCCATATCGACGGGGGTGGTGGACCACCCTTGCTGGGAGCAATGAAACTTTTGAGTTGGAACTGCCAAGGGCTTGGGAACCCTTGGACAGTTCGTAGTCTTCACAAAATTGTGAAAGACCAAGCTCCTGAAATTTGTTTCCTCATGGAAACTCGGCTGGATATTGAAGGTATTAAACAATGGTGTAATGAGCTGCCGTATAAGAATCGTTTTGCTGTCAAAAGACCGGGAACAGGGGGTGGGCTTGCTATGTTATAGAAGGAAGATATAAGGCTGGAAGTCTTTAAATTTTCGGAAAACCAAATTTCGGCATGGGTGACCGAGAGTGATGGATTTCGATGGTTACTTACCGGTTTCTATGGCTGGCCAGAAACAAAAGATCGCTTCAAGTCTTGGACTCTGCTATCTCATATCCATTCATATGTTGATGGTGCTTGGATGTGCATTGGAGATTTCAATGAGATGTTGAGTTCAACGAAAAAGCTAAGTTGTAGACCAGCTCCACCTCGCCAACTTGACGCATTCCGAGAAGCTCTGGAACTATGTAATCTTGTTGATTTGGGGTTCATTGGTTGCCCTTACACTTGGAATAATAGGAGACCTGGGGCAGCCAATACTAGGGAACGATTGGACAGGGCTGTGGCCAATGAAGAATGGAAGGCGAAATTTCCTGAAACTACTATCACGCATATTTTTTCGCATGCCTCGGACCATCTCCCTTTGATCCTCCAGAATCATGTAGCTCCAAAACGGAGTGAAAGAGGGAAACGTGGTTTCAAGTTTGAAGAGCCGTGGTTGTTATGGGATGATTGCACTAAGGTGGTCCAAGATGCATGGGAAAATATTGAGTGTGGTGAAACGGCCTTGGAAACGGTAAGGTTGAAGATAAATGGATGTAGCTCGATTTTGAGGGCCTGGGGGGCCTCTAAAACTCATCCTGGAACGGAAGAGATAAAAGCTTTGCAAAAGCGGATTGAATGGTTGACTTGTGGCCCACCTACTGTTCAGCACTGCAGTGAGTTTCTTCAAGCAAGCAAGGAGTTGGATGAATGGTTGAGAAAGCTAGGGGTGAATTGGCTTAAACATGGGGATAAAAACACAAGCTTCTTTCACTCAAAGGCAACTCAAAGACGGCAAAGGAATTTTATAAAAGGGATATTGGACCCACAGGGCAGATGGTGTGAGGAAATAGAAGAAGTGGCAGAAGTAACTGTGGCTTATTTTAATAATATGTTTTCCACAGGTTCATGCAACCAGATTGAGGAGTGTTTGGATGCAGTACAACCAAAGGTGTCCAGTGAAATGCAACAAATACTGTCCAGTGAATTTAGCGAAGATGAGATTAAAGCAGCTTTGTTTCAAATGGGACCTACAAAGGCTCCTGGACCAGATGGTATGAATGCCCTCTTTTATCAAAAGTTCTGGCATATTGTTGGTGATAATATTGTGTCTGCTGTTCTTGAATTCCTTAATACTGGTTATATGTTGCCTGATCTTAACCATACTTATATTGTTCTCATTCCAAAAATCAAAAATCCTGTTAAGGTCTCTGATTATAGGCCCATAAGCCTTTGTAATGTAATTTACAAAATTATTGCAAAGGTGCTGGCTAACAGGTTGAAGCAAATTCTGCCTCAAATTATCTCCCCAAATCAAAGCGCTTTTGTGCCAGGAAGATTAATTACAGATAATGTTCTGGTTGCCTATGAAGCCCTCCACACGATGCATGGTAGGAGAAAAGGAAAGACTGGGACACTTGCTATGAAACTGGATATTAGTAAAGCCTATGATAGAGTAGAATGGGATTTTTTAAAAAGGATCATGCTGAAGCTGGGTTTCCCTGGTGTTTGGGTGGACAGGGTTATGAGCTGTGTCATATCACCTTCCTTTTCTGTCTTAATTAATGGTAAACCATATGGTATGATTCATTCTACTAGAGGAATCCGTCAAGGAGACCCTCTATCACCTTATCTTTTTCTGTTATGTGCAGAAGGATTTACATCTCTTTTACAGAAAGCAGAATTAGAAAGGAAAATACATGGTGTTTCTATCTGCAGGCGAGCTCCCACTATTTCACACCTGTTATTTGCAGACGATTCCCTCTTATTTTGCCAAGCCATAGAAAAGGAGACAAAGGTAGTGATGGAGATTTTGCAACTGTATGCAGAAGCCTCTGGCCCATGTATAAACATGGATAAGTCCTCAGTCTACTTCAGTAATAATACTGCTCCTCAGCATCGAGAATTGATCAAGGATTTATTGGGAGTAAGTGAAGTGGATAGATTTGAATCTTACTTGGGGTTACCGACTTTGGTGGGGAGGAAAAAATACCATACTTTCTCTTTTATTAAAGATAGAATGTGGAAAAAGCTCCAAGGGTGGAAAGGGCGAATTCTTTCAAGAGCAGGTAAGGAAATATTAATCAAAGCAGTGGCTCAATCCATTCCAACCTATACAATGGGGGTTTTCCAATTGCCGGCTAAGCTATGTGAAGAACTCCAAGCTATGTGTGCTCGGTTTTGGTGGGGGCAAATTGGAAACGAGAGAAAGATCCATTGGTTGAGTTGGGAAAAATTATCTAGACCGAAATTGGAAGGTGGAATGGGATTTAAGGACTTGCGACAATTCAACTTGGCAATGTTAGCCAAACAAGGATAGAGGTTGTTGCAAGATCAAGAGTCATTGCTGTTTCGGTGTCTCAAAGCACAGTATTTTCCTAGATGCAATTTTTTGGAAGCCACTGATTCTCCCACTAGCTCATTCACATGGAAAAGTATTTTGGCAGCCAAGCCAATAATTCAGCAAGGGTCTTGTTGGAGGGTAGGTAATGGAACTTCAATCCGAGTGTTAGGTGATAAGTGGCTTCCCAATCATCCCTCCCAAAAAATACTACATCCAACCCAAAGTGTTGAGGATGATCTGATTGTTGAGGAGCTTATAGACCCGGTTACTAGGTGGTGGGACAGAGATTTTATCATGTAGAATTTTAATTATGAGGATGCGGAAGCTATACTACGTGTGCCTTTAAGCAGAAGGTATATCTCAGATTCTCTATTTTGGACACTTACCAAATCAGGGGAATATACAGTAAGGTCTGGATATCAGGTGGCTCGGAAACTACAAAAGGAGGCGGACTGCGCAGAAAGTTCTAATGGAGTTGTGGGAGGTACGGTCTGGAGAACCATATGGAAGCTAAAAGTACCCAACAAAATCAAAGTGTTTGGTTGGCGGGCTTGTCGCAATATTCTGCCTACTCGAGTGAACCTGGTTCAAAGGAGGGTAATCCAAGATAATAGGTGTGAGGCATGTAAGATTGAAGCTGAAACGGGAATCCATGCTTTGTGGAACTGTGGAGTAGCTCGTGATGTATGGGCAGGCTGCTCGGCAAGAGTGCAGAAATGTAGTGGAGACCAATCTAATATGCTTCAGCTTATGGAGGAGATGATTAACCGGCTATCTACTGATGAACTGGAGCAATTTTTAGTTCAGTCATGGATTATTTGGAACCAACGAAATGGCTTGATTCATAGGAAGCAATTACAAGCACCTGAAGTATTAATCAAACGGGCACAAGACTTTATGACAGAGTTTCGGCGAGCTAACGCTTAGTTTTCAGTTCCAGTCACAATACCAGCTCCGACGAGATGGACACCACCTCCTTTAGCTTGTTTTAAACTTAACTTTGATGCTTCAATTTTCCAAGAAGATGGGTCGTCTGGTATTGGGGCCATTATTCACAACGATAGAGGAGAAGTCATGGCATCGTTATCAGCAAAGGGGCCCCCAGTGGAGTGTAGTGAAGATGCAGAGATTTTAGCTTGTCGCCGCGCTGTGGACTTTACAATGGAATGTGGATTTTCAGAGCTGGTTCTTGAAGGTGATAATCAAGCTATTATGAGTGCTAATACTGCTGCCCACGCTCTAGCAAGATATGCTAAAGATCTCATAGAGGATGTTGTATGGATTTAAGATTCACCTCCTCCAGTTGTGGAGGCTGTGTACTTGGACTCAATTTCCATTTAATGAAATATGAGGATGTTTTCCTCTTCAAAAAAAAAAAAAAAAAAATAGTGTCATGTAAACTAATAATTTTCGCTTATATTGGCTCTAAGAGCAATGCGGCACTGACAAGTTACTTCCAAAGAGAAGGTCAAAACACAAAATCCTCATTCGGTCTTATCTGGTCAGCTATGTTTTCCTACTTTCTTTGTTAGTGTATTAATTAATGTTACATGTGGGCTGCTGCGGCAAAATTTGCTAAATAGACTGATTTTAGGAAATATTTTGGTGAATAGTATGTGCATCAAAGTATATAGTTAGTTAGACTGATTTTGGAACTCGAGTTAAACTCGAGTTCTAGGCCAAAAATCCCAACATAAATCTGACGTGGAATTAAAAAAAAAAAAAAAAAAAAAACAAAAACGAAAAACAAAAAAAAACAAAAACGACATGGAACTCGAGTTTAGCAAGCTCGAGTTCCATGTCGATGTATTTTTGGGCTAAAACTCGAGTTTAGCAAACTTGAGTTCCAAAATCAGTCAAACTAACCAAATACTTTGTATCTCCCTGGGCTTGCCATTTTCTTGTACTATTTTTTGTTTTTGATTTACATTAGTCAACCTTAATCAAATTTTTCTGAGCTTTTTTTGAAACATGCTACTAATATGATTTCCAAATAAATAAGTTAAAGAATACATAATTTTTCACAAATTTTTAAAAATAATTATTAGTATATAATCTAATATGAGTATATAATAAATAATATATTAATGCTAAGTTCATATGAAAATAATGTTATTCCAATAACAACATTTTTTGGCTAAAACTATAACAACTTATAACTTTAACAAATTGTTTTAAAAAATTACAATAATTTGTGTCCTTAACATTGCTCTTTCCAAATTTTATATTTATTTGTTGATGGAAATTTAGACGCCTTAAAACAACCAGATTGCGTAGCCTAGATTAATTAGCCAAGTTGTTACTTAGTCAAATTAAACAATTCTAGGTTAAAACAATCAAATAATCATATCATGCCTATAAAACATATAAAGCAGCAGAATAATAAATAACACAATGATATGATCACCCAGGAAACCACACGGAAAAACCTGGGGAGGATTTGACCCACCGATCCTCAAGGCAAAACGGAATCCACTAAGAAAGAATTGAAGTTCTTACAAAAGGACTTACAAGCTCCCCGCTTGACTTCCTAATGCTACCCACCAGTAAAACTTCCTGACACGACCACGCGCAGGCTCCGAATCCACGGACTACTTCTTTCTTTGTATTCCTCAATCAGCTACAAGCACCCACGCTTGATATTCTTTAAGCTTCAAAAGCAGCAACCAAGTTGATCATCAAGATGTAGAAAATATCTCTACCTTGAAAACCCTAAGTTTATGTGAAGGAAAGCTCCTCAAAGATCTCACAAGAGATTCACATAAACAGCAAATATGAGCAACAAAGACTTAGAGAGGTTTAGGTACAAAACCCTAAAAAATAAAAGGAGGCACAAGAGGCACTCTAATCTCTCTCTACAAAGTCTCCAAAAACGTTCTAGGGTTTCCCTTATATATATAAGAGTTTTACTTGAATCCCAAGACGTTTAAATAGAGTTTGGGCTTAGTTGGAATTCTGCAGAAAAACGTTCTGGCCGACTTTCGATCGATCGAGTCTAATTTTCGATCGATCGAGCCAGGCCGAAAGTTACAAATACTTCTGCAGCCACTCGATTCCAACTTTACAATAATAAATCAACTTTGAGCAAGCCTAAACAAGACTAAATACATTGTTTTGATCATGGTTTGCCAACACTACAAATTAGAGTTCTAAATACATAAAATCCTAAGACCTTAGAACCTAACATTTGTTCTTGAATTTGTTGAATGCTCTTTCGATTCTGGCTCTTCTTACAAAGCTACAACTCACATAAGAATGAGGGCATATTACTGGTTATGAAAATTGATGGTTCCTCTCTATTTTAAATATTTTTCATATTGTATATTTCATTATTTATATTTTGTTTAATAGATGTAATAATATGTAGACTAGCGTGTCATTTAAAATTTGTAAAATAGAATCTAAACCATGAAATAGGTGAAATTGACAAAAATGTGTCATCATCACCTTGTAGGCTGCTAGGCTAAAAAAACAAAATGTTATAATCCCTGTATTGAGAAGGAACATCCAAAATAATAATAATAATAATAATAATAATATTATGGCCACGTAATATCAACGCCAACCAAAACCAACTATTTAACTTCCATTTCAAAAGGTTAATTCCCACACGTAAATTTTCAAAATCCAAATTCTAGATTACAAATTATGACCTTTTTTTTTTTTGGTTGAGAAACGTCAATTTATGACTTACCTTGGAAAGTTGAATTGATAGAAAATAAAATAATTACATTTTACTAAATTGGATTTGAGGGGAAAATTCAAAAAAGACAGTCAGAAAACAGAGAAGGGCAACAGAGAAAAATATAAGACAGAGGAGAAAGCCACTACAGAAATAGAAAAAGGTCATAATCTGTGGGCTTTTGTAATATCTGCTAAAAGTAATATTTGCTAACAAAGTCAGGTCTAAATGGGGTAGCATTATATTTGCTACCCCACTTTTAGCAAAGAATGGGGTAGCATTATATTTGCCAACAAAGTCAGGCCCCTCCAATCATTTCATTTTAAGGAATTGATTGGTTCATGGACAGCCTTGGCTTGTTTTCAATACTCAGCATCAGGGGTTTGATCGAACCAAGTGTATACAATTTGATGAACTCATTAGATTCAGTAATAGGATCCATAAAATCTCTCAAATTAGAAAGGAATAAAATGTAATTTGGAACTAATTTTTGATCTTGTAATTCCTAAAAGAATGGTTGTCTGGTCATGGTTGAAATACTTCTTATTATTATATAAAACAAAATAAAATAAAAACCTTCCTTCCAGTTTGCTCTGATTGTGAATTGAATAAGCCCAAACATATAATGTAACTCTGTGTTTTAGACCAGCAACAACTTTGATTTGCCTATGCTCCCTAAATTTACAAACCGAGACAACTATTTGATCAGGAATCAATAGAAGCAATTGAGATTTGAGAATACTGTTCTTCCAATCCAACCTTAACTAGACCCATAAAGGGGTGGACAACAAAACTTCAATCAAACTACTTTGGTGTTCTAATTATAACTCTTTCTCTTTTAGCAAAGGAAAAAAAAAAAAAAAAAAGATCTGGCCATAATAAATGTCACAAAAGCATTCTAAAAATAGTTAATCTTGCATATTCATTTTCCTATTAAAAAAACAGAGAAATCACAAAAGCATAAAAAAGTACACTGAAAAAAGAAAAGAAAAAGAAGTACACTGCAAAAATTCTACAACCATTTATTTATAGTTACTAACCAAATATGCCTCTATGTTCCTTTCTCTTCTTGAACAATCATCATGGTGGTGGGGTGGGTTACCCTTGCCCTTCTTCTGGAAGCAGCAAGCGACCTTATTGTTAGGCTGTGGGGTTGGCACAGATTTTGGCTGCGACAAATTTCCATATCATTCCCATCACTGACTTTCTCTTTGCTGGAAAACCACTTCCATCTCCATGTTTCTGTTTGCTGTAGCTGTGCTGTTCTTCACTTGGACTCGAGTCCACTACCTTCTTTGGCTCTTTTTTGAAGCAGCCACAGCAGCCCATCTCCCCACTTGGATTCAGCTTTCTCACCTCTATCTTTGTCCCTTCCATTTTGTTCATTTCCATCTCTCTTCTCTCTCTAAATTTGCTGCAATTTTTCAATTTTGTGAAGGTTTTTTTTTTAAAGATTTATAATGTCTATCATGTATTAAGACATTCTTGGATACCAAGAGTCCTACAGTGTCAAACTTACAATCTAAGGCGCTGAGGTTATTTATTTATTTTTATTTTCATTGCCATCTCTCTTCTCTCTCTAAATTTGCTGTAATTTTTCAATATTGTGAAGGTTTTTTTTTAAAGATTTATAATGGCAATCATGTAGAAAGACATTCTTGGACACCAAAGAGTCCCACGGTGTCAAACTTACAATCTTAGGCGCTAAGGTCATTTATTTATTTTTATTTTCATTGCCATCTCTCTTCTCTCTATAAATTTGCTGCAATTTTTCAATTTTGTGAATGTTTTTTTAAAAGATTTATAATGTCAATCATGTATTAAGACATTCTTGGACACCAAGACTCCTACAGTGTCAAACTTACAATCTTAGGCGCTAAGGTTATTCATTTATTTTTATTTTTTGTATACTAAGAGCATTTTCAATGGCTTCTTTAAAGCCAATTTAGAAAGAAAACACTTCAAAAATTCACTCCAACAACTTTTTCATCTCCATTTTTTAGATTAGAATTGCTACAGTGCTTCTTTATAAGTAGAGAACACTGTAGCGTTTACTGTTCACATTTCAAATGTTTTTTTTTTTTTTTTTTCTATTATAATAATCAGTTATTGAATAAAAAAAATGTTAGAAAATGTATAGTTGTTTAAAATAATAATAATAAATAATGAATGAATGAAGAAATACTATTTAAATAAGATAGAAAAAATTATAGAAAATTTGTTGAAAAGTATATTTGAAAAAGTAGGTATATAAAAACTAAATATCATTGTTCACTGTCCAAACAGTACAAAAATTTAGACAAGCTCCTAGAATGCTCTAAGGCTACGTTGGAATCTAATCTCCTATGGTTGATATATCTTTGTACACTTCTTAAGTTTTATGCCTTTTCTGATCAGCGTAAAAAAATAAATAAATAAAAATCTTTGTTTAAATTTAATAATTAATAGCTGAACTGGTAATTAGTTAATAATGGAAATTGACAAAATTGTCTTTAGAAGTCGATGTCAATGATAGCTAGCCAAATTGAGCGCGGCAAGTGTCTCTCACAGCGCAGCCTAATCCAATAATATGTTAATTAAAATACAAGAAAGATTGGAGTTCGTTTGATGCACCTTTTAAAGTAAAAATAAATAAACAAATCTTGTACTCTTTGAAGTCCCAGGAAATCCCAGAGGAAATGGTAGCAGATAAGAGTCCACACCTTACCCCTAAAACAAACCCCAGTACTAATATACCCTTCCAATATCCAAGTATTTTCCTATCAAAAAATATATATATATATATATATATATATCCAAGTATTTTTAGGGCCACTTAAATTTATAAGAAGAAAGAATTTGAAGATGTAACCATTTGCATGAACAGTGTATAACGTATTTACATGAACCTTGTATATAATTCACGTTTGTTTATTTTACCATATAAATCTTATATGAACAGCAAATTGTAAACTAATAATTTTCCATGTGTGTATGTGGTTTTAAGAGCGATGCGGCACTTACAAGTTGTTACTTTCTAAGTGAAGAGTTAAAAGCCTTGGCCGTTTTATTCTACTACTTTTAGTTTACATTTGGTCAGCCTTAATCAATTTAACATGCTAGAAAGATGCTATTAAGATGATTTCCAAATAAATAAGTTTAAGAATACACGATATTTCACAACTTTTTATATAATTATTAGTAAATAATCTAATTATGATTGTTATATAATAAAAATAATATTAATGGTAGGTTCATGTGAAAGTAATGTTACTCTAATAATAACTTTTACTTCTTTTTTGGCTAAACCAATAATAACTTGTCACCTTACCAAATTGTTAAAAAGTTGAAATAATTTGTGTCCTTAACATTACTTTTTCCAAATTATACAAATTTATTTGCTTAGAAATTTGTTGAATACACTTTTGATTCCGTTTCCTTGATAGAAAGTGTTGATACCCACTTTTGACAAATGCCCAACAGCAAAAGAAGCCTAACAATATAGAGAATGTGAGAAAGGGAAAATAGTAAAGGAATAAGGAAACAAACCCAGTAAGCTGAAATAACAGGATTGATGGCTGGCAAGCTACAACAATTAAAAAAAAGAGGTAAAGAAGAAGTAAACGGGCCAAGAAAGCATAAAGAATAAAGTAGTAAGCCTGTGGAAATGAAAAGAGGTAAAGATGAGGTAAATGGGACAAGGAACCCTGAGAAATGAATTAGTAAACTCAATGGGTCTGTCCAAAGGCCAATAAGCCCAAGAAGTAATAAAAGGTAAAGATGTGACAATTGGGCCGAAGAAGCCCAAATAATCTAACAAAAAGCCCATATGAGTAAAAGAGGTAAAGATAAAGTAAACAGGCCGAGGAAGGCCGAGAAATGAAATAATGAAAAGGGCTCGCACAGCAAGAATGTTGGCCAACAAAGCCCAAAAAAAGTAAAGATGTGAAAAGTAGGCCTCAGAAGCCCTAAGTAAAAAATTGACAAAGAAGTGAGCTGGCACGACAAGAATGTCAGCCCACAAGTTCACAGGATAACACGAAGTAAAAAGGGGGGGGGGGGGGGGGGAGTAAAGTTATAGCAGGCACGATGAAGAATCGATAGCCGAGAGGCCCACAAACGCAAGAAAGAAAAATATGGACTCGGTAGGAAGATGAGGGGCCCTTGCCTAAGCAACGTCCTATCCAAGAAGGGATAAACATGAGCCTAAAAGCCCATGCATCCTTCACGCCACAAGAAACAAACACCAACCAAAACGTACAACAGAATCAAACAAACACGGAGGCAGTAGAAATTGTGTGGAGGCCAGAAAGAAACAAATTCGGACGAAGTGGAGCATGCACAAAGGGCCAAGGCACCATCTACTTATACCTAGCCAATACATGAGAGATAGGCCACGAGTCAAGGTATTAAGAGAGTGTGGCTTGGCGGTGGGGAGAAAGAGGGGGTCTATTTTAGGATTCTCGCTCAAATTTCTTTGGGAGAAATGTCCTACTGGGATGGTATCTCACCTAAAAGAAGTAAGTGTAGGCTAGGACCACTTGATGTATGCCATAGAGGTAGGTGATGGAGAGGTTTAAGCTTTATCCAGATGAGAGTAGTGAAAAAATAGAGAGAGGTAAGAAACAAGACAGACAATTTTGTTTGGGAAAGGAAAGTGGTGCCCAACATATTCAGAGCCATGGTAGTGGCTGAGCAGCCGACAAGCTAGTGGGCAGTCTTGGAAGAACACCCATAAGGAGCCAAAAGCAGTTAAGAGGTAAAAATGGTAAATCCCACCATGGTAGCTATGAACAGTAAAAGGGGGGGGGGGGGACAAAGGGCGAAAGGAACGAAAGAAGAAGAGGTAGACCAAGAAAGAAAAAAGAGAAAAGAAAAGAACATACAAAAATGATAGAGACATGAGTGGTAGGGATAGAAGCATGCATCAATAAATTACATTTTTTCTCTCCTTCTTGACGAACCCACTTTCTGAGATATTGAGGATTGAAGTTTAAACCATTTAGGCTATTTTTTAAAAATTGCGTAACTTCTATGGCAGAAGCCTTCCTTGAGGTTACTCGCATTAGGGATTAGTTCCCTTCTTAAACTTGCATTTGTTGAGAAACTAAACCTACTCTTCAGGCAAACACGTTTTTCTCTTATGCTTGTTGCGTTATTTTCACTGTTGTATTATTCTACCATAACTTTATTAGGCCACTTTCCTTTATTTCGGTGTTAATGTTATTTGTTTAGTATTATAGTTGTTCTACCATTCTATATTCCTGAAATAACATTTGTAATAATTGTTCCCGCTATGATCACACAGTACATTTAACGCTTCTGCAAGAACGCGTCTATATTGGGACGGCTTGACTTGTGCATAGACTGGCTTGAAATGTATTTCATTTAGGCCAACCCTAACTTTCTTACCTTAGACCCACAGGTCGCAGTATGACATGAGAGATCAAAGCCCAACAACACAAAAAGGCCCACTACACAAAGCTACAACTCATATAAGAATGAGAGAAACATTATTTGTTATGAAAATTGATAGTTCGTATTTATTTTAAATATTGTTCATTTTATTTATTTCATAATTTAAATTTTTAATGGGTGCAACAAAAATATATATTGCCTTCATTTTGTTTAATTAAAAAAATACCTAAGGGACAGGTTGTTACTGGTTGTTATTGTTGGGGCAAAAATGTAATCTAAGTGATAAGTTCAAATTTGAACAAAAAACAACTAACCACCTATGATTTGTTGTGAAAATCTTGTGGACATAACACTTCTCTTATCTATATATATATCCGAAACCTCTAAAACTCTCACAATTTTTTATGTCAGTACAATATTTAAATAAAATTATTTTTGTTTAGTCCAAACTTAATAAGAAGTAAAACTCTATCTCTCTAACAAGTCCAACTTAAATTCAAACTTATTATTTTTTTTGAACAAAATTATTTTTGTTTAATTTAAACTTAACAAAGAGTGAAACTCTATCTCTCTAACAAGTCCAAGTTAAACTCCAATTTTTAGATAAATATGAAAACTTAATTATTGTTCCAATCCTAAAATCAATAACGTTGAAGTGCATATCATAATTTATCCCTTTTTTTAATTTTTGTTTTAAAGTTGAAGTGTCACAATTCTTTTATATTTTATTTTTACATAAAAATACCACCTTTAATTTTTTATCAACTTTTCTTCTACGCATTACTTTAGCAAATTTATATATATATATATATATATACACACAACATTTTCCTCTACTACTTTATCCACTTTTTGGATAGATACAAAAGGTAATCAATTTTTTTTTTCCCCTTCACATCGTCTTTTTCTATGCTAAAATCAATAGCTATTAGGTAGAAAGTGTCACAATTTTTTCCCTAATACACAGTTTCGTTTTTTATTTATGTTGAATTGTCCCAATTTTTTTTTTTTTTTTAGTTTATTTATTCTTCTTATCAAACTTTTCATTCCACCATTATCAATAATTCTCCTTCTCTTATAATTCATATTGATTAGAAATCTAACTACTTTACAATTTGAAATTTTATACCAGATGAAATTTTTTAAAATTGATTTAAAACCGAAACTTCTAAAAACTTTCAAAATTTTTCACGTCAGCACAATATTTAAATAAAATTATTTTTGTTTAGTCCAAACTTAACAAGGAGTGAAACTCTATCTCTCTAACAAGTCTAACTTTTTTTTTTTTTTTTTATAGCAAACAAGTCTAACTTAAACTCAAACTCAAATATTGATAATTTATCTCAAAATTTGCAAGGTTAATCATGAATACTATAAAAGCAATGCAAACCCCAAAAAAAAAAAAAAAAAACTGAGTACATAGAGGTATGAACTTTTCTTATGTTATTTTCTTCTCCTCTACTTTGTTAATATATATATATATATATATATATATATATATTTATTTATGGTTTTTCATGTATTTTTTTAAAAAGTAATTTTCGTACATGAACTACCAAACTCTCTTTAGACATTTTTTACAAGATAAAAAAGCTCGCAATAATTGAAATTATCTTTTGAATGTAACTCATCTTTCTTTTATATTTTTCTATTATTTAGTCATATATATTTTGTTTTGTTTTAATAATTTCTAAGCAGTGAATCATTTAATTCTTTAATATTTTTTGGTCTTTCAAAAGTTTTAATATCTGAATTTTTAACTTATTTTTTTGTAGAATCTGAAATTGTTTGACAAATTTTTTGTAAATTATTACACATTCAAGCAATGGCTTCTTCATCAAATTGCAACACAAATTGAAGTCATACAAGAGCAAATCATGCAATAGTATAGTTTCTTAATCAATTTAAGATTTTGTAAAGTTATTTTAGTCTACCTCGCAAATAAATAAGTTTTCATGCATAGTACGGGTTAACGACTAGTTGTTATTAAACAAAAACAAATATTCCTGATGGCTGCGTATCAATGCACCGTCAACTCTTTTAAGGGAGCTTGTTTCCCATCAAGGCACCAACTGCTATTTCAAAAAGTTTATCCTTGAACATCAATGTCCAAATTCTAGATAACAATTATACTTTTTTTTTTTTTGGGTAAAACTTACACATTATGACATAAAGTTTTAATTGATAGAAAATAAAACATGTAGATTCTACGGTCAAAGAGTTTTTTTTTTTTTTTTTGATGAAAATCATTTTTCTAAATTGAATTTGGGGAAAAATAATTCAAAAAAGGCAGAGGAGAATTAGAAAGTAATTATTTGCCAATAAAGTTAGGCCCCCAGGAATCATTTCATTTTAAGGAATTGATTGGTTCATAAACCGGCCTGGCTTGTTTGCAATACTACAATTTGGTGGCTTGATTGAAACAAGTGTATCCAATTTCACTAACTCATTAGATTTAGTAATAGGATCCATATAATATCTCAAATTAGAAAGGGAAAAAAAATAATTGGAATTAATTTGATCTTTAATTAGTAAAAGAATGGTTGTCTGTTCATGGTTGAAACACTTCTTTATAAAAATATATATTTTTTAATTTTAAAAAAGACCTTCCTTCCATTTTTCTCAAATTGTGAATTGAATAAGGCCGAAGATACAATGAAAGTGTGTGTTTTAGACCAGCAACAGACTTTGATTTGGCTATGCTCACCAAACTTTCATGGAACATTGCTACAAAACCAGGACAACCTCTTTGTATAGCTTTTGAGAAGCAAATATAGTGTCAAATCTTTCCTAGAATGCTACCAAGTTGAGAATATTGTTCTTCCAATCCAACCTCGACATGATCCAAAAAAGGGTGGACAAGAAAACTTTCAATCAAACTACTTTGGCGTTGCAATTTGATGTTTTATAGCTCTCTCTTTTAGCAAATAAAAACAAAAAGATCTGGCCATAATAGATGTCACAAAAGCACACTAAAAATAGCTAATCTTGCTTTATCAAATTTCCCATTTAAAAGGCATAGAAATCACAAAGCATAAAAAGTACACTGCAGACTCTGCAGATAACTTAAAATACAACAACATGACCCATTATTTATGGTTACTAAACCACATAAGCCTCTGTGCACTTTTATCTTCTTGAACCGTGGTCATGGTGGTGTGGTGGGTGTGGTTAATTTAGCCTGCAGCAACCGACCTTATTGCTGGACTGTGTGGCTGGTACAGAACACAGATTTCAATATCCGTACCAACACTGACTTTTTCTTTGCCGGGAAAACACTTCCATTTTTCTGTTTGTTGGAGCTGAGCTGCTTTGCACTTGGGCGAGAGTCCACCACCTTCTTTGGCTCTTTTTTGGTGCAGCCACAGCAGCCCTCCTCTTCATCTAAGTTCAAATTTCTCACCATCTTTGCCTTTTCCATCTTGTTAGTTGCCATTTCTCTTTTCTCTCTAAATTTGCCTTCAAATTTTCAACTCCAAATTGTGAACGTTTTTGAAGAGATTAATAAAGTTAAGTAGAAAGACACTCTTGGTCGCCAAGAGTGAACTGTGACATTCTTGGGCGCCAAGGCTGAGCTGGAATCTAAATCTCCTATGGTAGATATGTCTTTCTACACTTTTGATTATGTTTTTTGTATGTCATTCTCTTCTTTGCTGATCAGTGAAAAAATATTTGTGCTCGTTTAATAATAGCTGAAAAGATTTAGGAATTAAAATTACTTTCTTTTTTTTCATCTACTTTTATTCCAAGGGTATTTAGAAGTCGATGTCAATGACAACTAGCCAAATTGAGCGCGGCACATGTCTCTCACAACGCAGCGTAATCTAATAATATATATATGTGTGTGTGCGCGCGCGTGTGTGTGATTGTGTTACTTCTAAATTTGTACTAATACATAAGAGATTGGAGTTTATTAACTTCATTTGATTTTTAATGTACCCTTTAAAGTTTTTAAAAAAAATCTTGTACCCTTTGAATTCATAGGAATCCCAGAGGAAAAAGCAGCAGAAGAGTCCATACCCCTAAACAAAGCCCAGTACAATATAACCTTACAATGTCCAAGCATTGTTTGGGCTGCTTAAATATATAAGAAGAAAGAAGTTGAGGAACTACAATTTATTTCCAGAAAAGAAAGGAAAGGTTGTTTGGAATGATTGTTTGTCAAAGATTTAATCTTTTTTCCCACAGGTCAGTGTTTGTGTAATGTTGAGTTTGTAATGGGCATTGACTTTAGTGTGTGCTTGCTCTGAGTTTGTGGCACGCTATATGTTTGATAAAATGTCCATGTGGACCTGCATTTTATTGCTTCCCCAAATGTGAGGCTTTGGATTACAGTTGATGTTTGTTGAACTGGTTCAAAGTCTTTGGACCCTACTATTTGCTGAGTGCTATGTTGTGACCAATAAAAATCACAAGCTATTGCACTCTAATTTGAAGTCAAAGAGTGCAGAGTGAAGACAGGGAAGATTTCTGTTGGTATCAATATTGTTTTTCAAAATATCAATTGTCCAGAGCTTAAGTGTTTATGAATTGCTGAGGTTGTAACTGGCATTGACTTTAGTGTTTGTGTTTGCTGAGTTCTGAAGCTGATACGAGTTTGATAAAATGTCTTAGAGACCTGAGGTTTATTGCTGTTTAGGTTTTTATCTTCACAACTTTGGATTGCAATTTGTAGGGTCTAAATTTGCTGAATTATTTAATTAATTGCAATTCATATAATCTGAGCTTGCTTTATTATTTGCAGATAAGCTTTGAGTGTGCAAAGACATTTTCTATTTATGGATTGTTATTTCCTAACTGAAGTCTTCAATCCTCTGTTGCTCTATCTGGTCAGCATCTTGTTCTTTCTTTCGTTTTTAAGTATATTAATGTTAGATCCGAGCTGCTGGTTTGTATCTGCCTATGCTTGGCTTTTTATTTCTTTTTGGTTTACATTAATCAACCTTATGACACTTTTATTAACCGTTAATTGTGGCAACTTTTTATTGATTATTATTTGGATCTACTACTGATATCATTTTTTTTACGTTCTAATAACCACTCAAAAAATAAAATATAATAGCCACTTAGTGCATTAACAATTTGTATAAAAAATTTATAAATCTAACATTTTCCTTTGTATTAACATGCTACTATGTTGATTTCAAAATAGATAAATTAAAAAATACATAATTTTTCATAATACTCAATTATTAGCATATAACCTGTTTATGGATGTCACCGTGAATAATTTCATTTTAAACAATTGATTGGGTCATGGACAACCTTGGCTTTTGTAGATATAGTGCTGCAAGTAAGGTGTGGAAGGGATGTTCTCCCCCGATGGTCCGACACCTAATACTAATCCAAATGGAATGTACTTAGTCTGTTGGCTGTTCTTGTCCTTCTCAGGTGCTGTTTTTCTTTGCTTTTGTAGTTTTGGTTTCTCTCATAAAAAATAAAAAAAAATAAAAAAAATAAAAAAAAAGTAAAAGAAAAAAAAAGGACAACCTTGGCTTGTTTTCAATACTCAACATCAGTAACTTGATCGAACCAAGTGTATGCAATCTCATGAACTCATTAGATTCAGTAAAAAGATCCATAATAATATCTCAAATGAGAAGTTAAAAAAAAAAGTAATTGGAATTAATTTGATATTGTAATTTGTAAAAGAATAGGATAGAACCAAGCTTTAGACAACTATTTGATAAGGAATCATCTTATTAAAAAAAAAAAAAAACTATTTGAGATGGAATCAATAGAACCAATTCAGATTGAGAATCTTGTTCTTCCAGTCCAACCTTGACCGAGGGGGGGGGGGGGGGGGGGGGGGGGGGGTGCCCCCCTGAACTTTCAATTTTTTTTACTGATAAGTGATAATGATAATGTATTGAACTGAAATGTGTTATTTGCCCCCCTACACAAAAGACAAAAAACCTTTTCTATATATTGGGAACCACCTACAGCTACATTGTTCAGAACTCAACAGTAACTCTAAAATTACTATAACTGTAATATAAAACTATAGGTCCCACCTAGTAATGATTTAAAAAATAAAAAAAATAAAAAATAAAAAAAAAAAAGCCTGCTGTACTAATACGGAATAGGAATCATAGCAGCCTAATACTAATAGAACTCTGAAAAAAAAAAAAAAAAAAAAAAAAAAAAAAAAAAAAAAAAAAAAAGTGTATATATAATTCTGTATAAAGCACGCCTGCTATCCAAAAAAAAAAGAAAAAAATTCTTGGTATTCTTTTAAAAATTAAGTGTCTATTTGGATACAGTTTATTTTGTTGAAAACTGAAAATAATAAAAAATTTACTGTTCATTGTTTTTTTACTGTTCATATGCCTTGGTGCACTGTTCATGTCTGATCTTTAAAAAAAAAAAAAAAAAAAAAAAAAGGAAAGAAACATAGACGTAGACGTGGGAAGCGCAAAACGCACTTCCCAAACGCACCCTAAGTAAAAGGGGGATAATTAGTTTTTTTATAATTTGTAATTTTGTTAATATAATAAGGGTAAATTTGATAATTTATTTGGTTCAGCACTTCTAAACTCTACTCTCCCTTAAAATCTCTCCAATTTTTGGGAATTAAAAATGAGGGTTAGAAGTAGTTAGAACTCCTCCAAATCTCCCCCCCTCCCTTAAAAAATTTCAAATAAGGTAATTTAACTTACTCTCTCTCTCTCTCTCTCTCTCTCTCTCTACTCTATTTTCCTGTACTCCCCCTTCATTCAAACAAGCTATTAGAGTTTTTGTTGAATTTTTAAAAGCATTCAAGTTAAGTTTTTAAAAGCATTCAAGTCATTGAGTCACGTTTAAATTGTGTACTCTAAATATTCATGTTTAAATTTTTTTAGATTAATTTTTTACTTTCAATCTTATCTTTTAATCTTGCCCCCCCTAACCTATATTCCTGGCTCCGCCACTGGCCTTGACTAGACCCATAAAAGGGCGGACAAGAAAGCTTCATGTTCTTCACTTGGGCTTGAGTACACCACCTTTTTTGACTCTATTTTGCTGCAGCCACAGCAGCCCACCTCCCTACTTGGGCTCAGCTTTCTCACCACCATCTTTGTCCCTTCCATTTTGTTCATAGCCATCTCTCTCCTGAAAAGCAATATAAAGAAATGAAAAATATGAAGAAGTAGAGAAGAGAACAGAGAAGAGAGCAAAGAAGAAAAGCAAATTTGATGAACTAATTCTGAGTTTCTTGATTTGATTGATTCACTGAGTCCAGTACATATACATAACCAATTTCGTAAAGTTTGGGATCACTGTAACTAATTATATCATGACTCATCAGACGCTTACACGTGGACTTGCAACAATAACTAACTTTACTAATAACACTAGCATAAGCTACCTACAACTTAGACTACTCTACTACATTGACTACTCTACTATAGGTCGTTTTCCTTTAGCCTTATCACATGCTGTGTCACATGCCTTTATATCCCCCCTCAAACTAAGGGGAGGAAGACCCATCAGTTTGTATGTAAGATCTAGAAACTGAGGAGAAGACAAAGCTTTTGTGAAAATATTAGCCAACTGATCATGTGTGGAAATGAAGTTTGATCTGCAAGTCTTTATTGAGAACCTTCTCCCTGATATAGTGATAGTACACTTCAATATGCTTGGTTCTAGCAAGAAAAATAGGATTGGAGGCTAAGGCTAATGTAGAAACATTATCACACCAGAGCATAGGAGGTAGAGATAAGTATACTCCCAAGTCCTTAAGAATCATCCTTTTCCAACATATTTTAGCAGTTGCAGAAGCCAAGGCTCTATATTCAGCCTCAGTAGAAGCCCTAGCCACAGTCAATTGCTTCTTGGCAGACCAAGTAATTGGAGAATTCCCTAAAAACACCACCATGCCTGTAATGGACCTACGATCAAGAGGATCACTAGCCCAATCTACATCACAGTAGGCAGAAAGAGCTAAATGACCAAGCTAAAAATGAACTTCATGATGCAAGGTACCCTTGAGATATCTAAGGATTCTTTTGGCTGCCATCAAATGATGTTGAGTAGGTTGACTCATAAATTGACAAACCTGCTGAATTGAATATGACAAATCAAGTCTAGTGAATGTCAAGTATTGCAAAGCCCCAACCATACTCTTATAGACAGCAGGATCTGAAAGTAAGGGATTGACTTGAGAGCTAACATGCACTGTAGGGGAACTAGGAGTGAGGCAGGGTTTGCAGTCCAACATATTGAACTTAGTAAGCAAGTCTAAAGCATATTTAGACTAATGCACAAAAGTCCTTAAGCGGTGTACTCAATCTAAAGACCAAGAAAGTGTTTCAGAGGGCCAAGATCCTTCAAGTCAAAAGTAGCCCCAAGTTTGGAAACAATGTGAGCAATAAAAGAATAACTATTCCCAATGATGATGATATCATCAACATATAAAAGAAGATAAACCACAAAGGTATTATGATGGAGAGTAAACAAGTTGCAATTAGCAAAAAAGGCTTGAAAGCCAATGTGAAAAAGCTTAGAGGTAAAATTGTCAAACCAAGCCCTTGGTGCTTATTTAAGGCCATAAATGGCTTTATGAAGAAGGCACACATGATCAAGATGAGTAGCATCAATATGGCTTGGAGGTTGAGACATGAAAACTTCCTCTTGCAAAATGCCATGAAGAAACGCATTGGACACACCCAATTACTTCAAAGACCAATGATTCTGCACAACCAAGGCTAAAATGATCCTCACGTTTGCTGGTTTAACAACAGGACTAAAGGTCTCTCCATAGTCCAAACCATATTGTTGCAAAAACCCTTTAGCAACCAATCGGTCTTTGTATCTAATCTTATACACCCATTTATAGTGAACCACATTCTTACTAGGTGAAAGAGGGACTAAAGAACAAGTGTGTCGCTTCTGAAGAGAATGAAATTTAGAATCCATAGCTTCAATCCAATAGGGAAACTGAGAAGCAACATTAAAACTTAGTGGTTCTACCTGAAAGTAATACCTTACTATGGCAAAAGCTTTGGGCTTAAATATGCCATGTTTGGATCTAGTAAGCATAGGATAAGTATTAGGATGAGAAGAGGGACCAGACTGAAGAATAGGATTGGTGGAGGACTCAGGAATGGCAAATTGGGATGGAACAACACTAGAAGAAGGGACAAGAGTAGATGAGAAAGGAGGTACAACATCAGAACCAATAGAAGAAGAAGAAGAAAGATCAGTAGAGACATTGGGAGCTATAAGGTAGGAAATGAAGGAGTAATAAAGGAGGGAAGAATATCAGAAATGATAGATAAAGAAATATAAAAAGAATTGGGTAAAAGAGTAGATAACTAAAGGTCAAAAGAGGGGCTGTCAGGACCAGTAGGGCAGGAAGGAGTGGATAAAGGTGCAAGAAAAGCAGGAAATACTGACTCATGAAAGATGACATGTGAAGTAATATACACTTTATGAGGTTGAGGGTTAAAACATATATAACCTTTAGACAAAGGTGGATACCCTAGGAAAATACACTGAATAGACTTTGGTTGAAGCTTGTTGTCAGTATAGGGTTTAAGTAGAGGAAAACAAGCACAGCCAAATATTTTTAAACCTTGTAATGAAGGAGTAGTATGAAACAGCTTTTCTCAGGGTGATTTGAAACCAAGAATAGAGGAGGGAAGCCTATTAACTAGATATGTTGCAGTACTAAAAGCATAACACCAAAAATAAGAGGGAAGCCTAGACTAGTGAAGCATAGACAAACCACTCTCAACAATTTGTTTATGTTTTCTCTCTGCTACCCCATTCTATTAAGGGGTGTAAGGACAGGACAACTAGTGTTGAATACCATTATCTAAGCAAAAAGACTTGAAATGGTTACTAGTATACTCACCCCCACCATTAGTTCTAAGGGTCTTGATTGCAGACCCAAACTGATTTTCTACAAGAGCTTTAAAGTGCAGAAAAATAGTAAACACTTCAGCTTTATGCTTAAGAAGAAATAACCAGGTAAACCTAGTAAAATCATCAACAAAAATGACATAGAATCTGTAGCCAAGTACATAAATAACAGGAGCAGGGCCCCAAACATCATTGTGAACCAACTGTAAAGGAAAAGTACTTGACATAACATGCTTTGGAAAAGGAAACTTGTGCATCTTAGCACTTATACAATATGTACACTGTGAACAAATGTCATCATTAACAGAAATTTTGACAGTATTATTGAAAGAAGACAAGGCAGAATAAAGGAGCTTGGAGCAAGGATGTCCAAGTCTTTGATGCCATAGCAATGCTTGAGGAGAGCCTGTAGTATTGACAGAGGATTAGAAAGCAAAGGATGAAGGAGGAGTAGGATCAGCAGATAGTTAAGAGGAAAGAGGGATTGGATAGACACCATCCTTACTCTGGCCTTGATAGAGAATCTTCCCCGTAGGTAAGTCCACAAATTAAGAACTGAGTAGCATCAAAATAGCAATAAGCATTGCTTTGTAAGCAAAGTTTATGGACAGATAGCAAATTGGAAGCCAAATCAGGTACCCTAAGGATATTGTCTAAACGAAATTGATGAGAAGGTGTAAGAAGCTTACCATTTCCAATATGAGTCACACGCAATTCTTGCCCATTGTCAACAGTAACAGATTCATTCCCTGTAATGGCTTGAGAGTGTAAAGAAAGCTGAGATAAATCTGGAGTCACATGATCTGAACATCCTATACCAATGAGCCAAGTAGAGGTAGATGCTAAAGCAGAATTAGCAGTTGCGGATGCTGCCATAGATGCTAGTTTAGTAGGAGCATGTCTGCCTTGATAGGTAAAATTCATGCGATAATAACAGTCCAAGGCAGTGCGACCATTCTTGCCACAAATTTGACAAGTAGGTCTTGAATTCTGAGATTGGCCTTGAACCTAATTTAAGTGAAAACCAGAACCAGTCCTAGAGGATTGAAAACCACCATTCTTAAACTGAGAATGTGATTGAAAAAAAAGAAATTGAGAAGTAGTATCGGTAGTCCTAGAGGATTGACCAAGATTGAAACCAAAATTGGTATTTACAAATGTTTGACCATTATTGAAACCAAAATCAATAGGATTATTGTTAAAACCTCTACCATAACCCCTCTAATTACCATTCCTACCTCTACCTCTATTATTGTTCTGATTAAACTCACTTTGAAAATCATAGCCATAGAAGTATCCCTAGACTCAAATTTCTTCTTAATAGCTCTCTCTAACAAAGTATTTAACTCTTTTATGGTAAACACATCATTCCTAGTTCTTATTGCTGAACAAAATGCACCATATTCTTGAGGCAAAGCTTCTAAATCTAGGTGTATATGCTCTTCTTCATCAATGAAAATAGCAACAGAACTCAATTTATCCCTAACTTCTTTGATTCTTTGAAAGAAATTATCAATGCTTTCAGAACCTTTCTTAATACTCAACAATTCATTTCTTAGACTTAAAACATAAGATCAAGATACAGAAGCAAACCTTTTCTCAAGCACATTCCAGACTCTCTTCGCAGACTTTTGACCCACTGTAATGGCTAAGACTGATGGAGATAGAGTGGAGTGGATGAAGGTGAACAAGGCTTGCTTTCGATTCTTCCAACTAAGATACTTAGGGTTTGGCTCACTAGTAAAGCTTCCAAAACTGTCCTTCAAGAAAGGATTAGGTGCTACACATGAACCATCAACAAAGCCTATCATGGCATAAGCTTCAAGAATCACAACAATTTGATGTTTCTAGACCATATAGTTGGTGAAATCCAGCTTCATCGTCATTATACTCGCCATATTAGATAAGAGCAGCAATGATGGATTCACTAAAGAATTTGTAGGAGTAGTTGTTGTAGTGGAAGTGGAAGGTGTTGTTGAAGAACTAGAGCTCGGAGCAAAAGCCATTAATGGTGGCTTTGATACCATGAAAAGCAATATAAAGAAATGAAAAATATGAAGAAGCAGAGAAGAGAGTAGAGAAGAGAGCAAAGAAGAAAGGCAAATTTGATGAACTAATCTGAGTTTCTTGATTTGATTTATTCACTAAGGCCAGTACATATACATAACCAATTCCGTAAAGTTTGGGATCACTATAACTAATTATATCATAACTCATCAGATGCTTACACGTGGACTTGCAACAATAACTAACTTTACTAATACCACTAGCATAAGCTACCTATAGCTTGGACTACTCTACTATAGGTCGTTTTCCTTCAGCCTTATCACATGCTGTGTCACATGCCTTTACATCTTCTCTCTCTATATATGCTGCAAATTTTCAATTTTGTGAAGGTTTTTGAAGAGATTAATAATGTCAATCATGTAGAAAGACATTCTAGGACACCAAGAGTCCTACAATGACAATCTTAGGCGCTAAGGCTATGTTATTGTTATTATTATTATTATTATTAAGGCTATGTTGGAATCTAATCTCCTATGGTAGATATAATCAATGTATACTTTTAAGTTTTATGCCTTTAATTATGATTTTTGTATGTAAGTTTCTTCTTTTCTGATCAATGAATTAAAAAAATAATAGGCATAGCTGAAGAAGTGATTGGCTGGATAGGTGGAGCTACTGAACAGGTAACTAGTCTGTGATGGCAATTGACAAAATTGTCTTTAGAGGTCTATGTCAATGATAATTAAGCCAAACTGAGAGTGGCACGTGTCTCTCACAGCGCTGCCTAATCCAATAATATGTTAATCAAAATACATAAAGAGATTGGAGTTCATTTGATTTTTAATGCACCTTTTAAAGTTGTTTTAAAAAAAAAAAAAAAAAAATCTTGTACCCTTTGAAGTCCCAGGAAATCCGAGAGGAAAAGGCAGCAGATAAAGAGTCCATAGACTCCATACCCCTAAACAAATCCCAGTACTAACATACTCTTCCAATGTCCAAGCATTTTTATTTTTTAGGGCCTCTTAAATACATAGGAAGAAAGAAGTTGAGGATCTAATAATTTGCATGAATATTGTACATTATAAACATTTGTTTAGTTTATAATATAAATCTTACCTAAACAGTAAAACGTAAACTTATAATTTTTCTTGTATGTATGCGGTTTTAAGAACAGTGCTACACTTATAAGCTGTAATTTCCTAATCCTAAGTGAAGAGTTAAAAGCCTCGATCGTCTTATCTTATCTAGCATCCTTTTCCTTCTTTCTTTTTTACTAAATTAATTAATGTTAGATGTGGGCTGCTTTTGCTACTTCTACTTATCTCCGTGTGCTTGCCATTTTATTCTACTATTTTTAGTTTTTGGTTTACATTAGTCAACCTTAATCAATTTTTTCAAAGCCTTTATTTAAACATGCTACTAAGATTATTTCCAAATAAATAAGTTTAAGAACACATCATTTTTTGCAATTTTTTAAATATATTTTAATTATGATTGGTCTATAATAAAAATAAAAATAAAAATAATATTAATGGTAAATTCATATGAAAGTAATGTTACTTCAATCATAACTTCTTCTTTTTTGGCTAAAACAATAATAACTTATCACTTTAATAAAAACTCTTTAAAAATTGAAATAATTTGTCTCCTTTTTTTTTTTTTGGATGAACTAATAATTTGTCTCCTTAGCAATACTCTTTCTAAATAAAAAACCAAACAAATATTCTTGATGGCCACGTACCAAAGTGCCGTCAACTCCTTTTAAGGGAACTTGGTTCCCATCAAGGCACCAACTGCTGTTTCACAAAGTTAATCCACGCACGTCAATGTCCAAATTCTAGATATCAAATTATGCCCAATCTACGGTCAAAGAGCTTTTTTATTTTTTATTTTTTATTTTTTTAATAATGAAAATAATTTTTCTAAATTGAATTTGGGGAAAAAATTCAAAAAAGCAGAGGAGAATTAGAAAGTAAAAATCTGCTAAGAAAGTCAGGCCCCCCATTAACCATTTCATTTTAAGGAATTGATTGGTTCATAAACAGCCTTGGCTTGCTTGCAATACTCGGAATCGGTGGCTTGAGTGAACCAAGTGTATGCAATTTCACGAACTCATTAGATTTAGTAATTGGATCCATATAATATCTCAAATTAGAAAGAAGAAGAAAAAATGTAATTGGAATTAATTTGATCTTTGTAATTCGTAAAAGAACGGTTGTCTGGTTATGGTTGAAATACTTCTTTATAAAATAATTAAAGAAAAAGATCTTCCTTCCATTTTTCTCTGACTGTGAATTGAATAAGCCCAAGGACACAATTAAACTGTGTGTTTTAGACCAGCAACAGATTTTGATTTGCCTATGCTCACCAAACTTTCATGGAACATTGCTACAAAACCAAGACAACCTCTTTGTATAGCTTTTGAGAAGCAAAACCAAGTTGAGAATATTGTTCTTCCAATCCAACCTTGACATGATCCATAAAAGGGTGGACAAGAAAACTTTCAATCAAACTACTTTGGTGTTGCAATTTGATGTTTTATAGCTCTCTCTCTTTTAGCAAAGAAAAACAAAAAGATCTGGCCATAATAGATGTCACAAAAGCACACCAAAAATAGCTAATCTTGCTTTATCAATTTCTTATTTAAAAGACATAGAAATCACAAAGCATAAAAAAGTACACTGCTAAAAAGAGAAAGTAAAAGAAACAGGGTACACTGCAAAAATAACTGAAAATAAGGCTGTTATTACATAGTCCGGGACCATGCTTGATCCCCCTCACAGAGTGATGAGTCTTACCTCGTGTGTAAGACCCACCTTCTCTGGGTGGAAGTATAGTCCAGAGCTATACAATAACTTTTCCTGAAAATACTAGTATACTACAACACGACCCATCCTCTATGCACCTTTCTCTTCTTGAGCCATGGTCACGTTGGTGTGGTGGGTGTGGCTATTTGGCCTTACTGTTGGACTCTGGTGGTGGTCCAGTTGTGGGTACAGCAAATTTCAATATCTGTGCCAACACTGACTTTCTCTTTGCGGGAATAACACTTCCATATTTCTGTGCGTTGGAGCTGACCAGTTCTTCACTTGGGCTCGTTGGCTCTATTTTGGTGCAGCCACAGCAGCCCACCTTTCCATCTGGGTTCAGCTTTCTCACCATCTTTGCCTTTTCCATTTTGTTCATTGCCATCTCTCTTTTCTCTCTAAATTTGCTTCAATTTTTTCAACTCCAAATTGTGAAGGTTTTTGAAGAGATTAATACTGTCAACTAGAAAGACATTCTTGGACGCCAAGAGTCTTAGTAAACAGTGACATTCTTGGGCACTAAGGCTGTGCTGGAAATTAAAATTACTACCTTATTTTTAATCTACTTTTATTCGAAGGGTGATTGGCTTAAGTGATAGCCGTGGAGCAACTGAGCAAGTAATTAGCTTATGATGGCAATTGACAAAATTGTCAATGATAACTATCAGCCAAGCCAAATTGAGCGTGGCACGTGTCTCTCACAGCGCAGCCAAATCCAATAATATATTTCTTCTTCTAATCTAATAAATAAAGAGGTTGGAGTTTATTTCATTTTTTGTGTGGAAAAAAAAATATCTTGTGCTCTTTGAAGTCCCACACTTGATCTTATAGCCAAAAGAAAGGAAAGGTTGTTTTGAAACGAATATTGTTTGTCTAAGATTTAGCCCTTTTTCCCACAGGTCAGTGTTCAGTGTTTGTGTAGTGTTGATTTAGTAATGCAAGTTGATTTTAGTGTGTGTTTGCTCTGAGTTTGCAGCATGCTAAATGTTTGATAAAATGTCCATGTGGACCTGCATTTTATTGCTTCCCCAAATGTGAGGCTTTGGAGGTGCAATTTGTAAATTTTGCAATTATTTGATTGGTTGCAATTTTGCAAACGATGTTATTCAAGCTCTCTTTACTATTTGTAGATAAGCTTTTGTGGTTGTAAAATTCTTCTATTTATAGATGCTTATTTGCCTATGTGGATTTTAACAGGAGGGTGACATTGACAAGCTGCTATTTGCTAATTGAGGAGTTATGGCCAGGATCCTATTTGGTCAGTACCTTATTTTTTTTAGTATGTTCAATCTTTAGAATATATGTTTGGTTTGAGATTTTGAAAAATGAACAAAAACTCTAAAATCTTAAGTCATGGATCGTTGGCATGAATCTATCTCAGCTTTCTCTTTCTTCCAATTTTTTTTTTTTTTTCATTAATGTTTGCATCAATCTTTTCTGGAAATTCTATCTAAAAATCTGGTTGATTTCCAAATTATGGTCTAAATATCTAATTTGGTCAATATTTTTCGTCTTAGAATGATATAAAAACATATGATACTTATAGCTTGAGAAAATTAGTTTCTTTGGAATTTGACAGGATTTGAGGTTTTTTCTTATATTTAATATAGTAGGTTCCGCTTTTTATCTATTCGTTTCTCTTTCAAGTCCCTTCAATATTTCTAGTGTCACATCAAGTGTATCATATATGACTAGAGAAAAAACCCCATTTGAGCATTGTTGAGAATATTTAGGGCTGTTTGGATTGAGTAGGGAGGGAGGAGGAGTAGAGTAGAGTTGAGTTGGCTGATAATAGGTTAATTTCGGTCCAATTCTACTCTCCTTTACTCCTCTTCCCTCCCTCCTCAATCCAAACAAACCTTTTTTGCTTTCTTAAGTCAAAATGGCAATATTGGATAGCAGTTGATGTTTGTTGAACTGGTTCAAAGTCTTTGGACCCTACTATTTGCTGAGTGCTATGTTGTGAGTCTTGTGACCAGTAAAAATCACAAGCCAGTGCACTCTAATTTGAAGTCAAGGAGTGCAGAGTGAAGACAGGGAAGATTTCTGTTGGTATCAATATTGTTGTTCAAAATATCAATTGTCCAGAGTTTAGTGTTTGTGAATTGCTGAGGTTGTAACTTGCATTGACTTTAGCGTTTGTGTTTGCTGAGTTCTGAAGCTGCTACCAGTTTGATTAAATGTCTTAGGGACCTGAGGTTTGTTGCTGTTTAGATTTTTTATCTTCACAACTTTGGATTGCAATTTGTAGGGTCTAAATTTGCTGAATTATTTTAATTAATTGCAATTTATATAATCTGAGCTTGCTTTATTATTTGCAGATAAGCTTTGAGTGTGCAAAGACATTTTCTATTTTTGGATTGTTATTTGCTAACTGAAAGACTTCAATCCTCGGTTGCTCTATCTGGTCAGCATCTTGTTCTTTCTTTCGTTTTAAGTATATTAATGTTAGATCTGGGCATGCTTGGCTTTTTATTTCTTTTTGCTTTACATTAATCAACCTTATAACACTTTTACAAACTGTTAATTGTGGCAACTTTTTATTGGTTATTATTATTTGAACCCATTACTGATATCACTTTTTCACTTACTAATGACCACTCAAAAAATAAAATATAATAGTCACTTACCGCATTAGCAATTTGTAAAAATTTTTGTAAATCTAGCATTTTCCTTTGTATTAACATGCTACTTTGTTGATTTTAAAATAAATAAATTAAAAAAATACATAATTTTTCATTATACTCAATTATTAGCATATAACCTGTTTATGGATGCCATCATGAATGGTTTCATTTTAAACAATTGATAGGGTCATGGACAACCTTGGCTTGTTTTCAATACTCAGCATCAGTAACTTGATCGAACCAAGTGTATGCAATTTCATGAACTCATTAGATTCAGTAAAAGGATCCATAATAATATCTCAAATGAGAAATTAAAAAAAAAAAAAAAAGTAATTGGAATTAATTTGATATTGTAATTTGTAAAAGAATGGGATAGAACCAAGCTTAGACAACTATTTGATAAGGAATCTTCCTATCAAAAATAAAAAAAAATAAAACTATTTGAGAAGGAATCAATAGAACCAATTCAGATTGAGAATCTTGTTCTTCCAGTCCAACCTTGACTAGATCCATAAAAGGGCGGACAAGAAAGCTTCAATCATTTTCTCTGGTAAAGTGGGCTATTTGCAGTACCTACTTTGGTGTTGTAATTTGATGTATTATAACTCTTTCTCTTTTTAGCACCAAATAAAAAAAAGAAAGATCTTGCCATAATAAATGTCACAAATGCAAACTAAAATTATTTAGTCTTGCTTTATCATTTTCCTATTTAAAAGGCAGAGAGAAATCACGAAGAATAAAAAGAACAATACAGATAACTAAAAATACTGATATTTAAAATTAAAAAAAAAAAAAAAAAAAGGAGGGAGAGAGAGAGAGAACTAGAAGTACTACAAGAAGACCCATTATTTATAATTACATTTGGGTCTTAACCACATATGCATCTATGTACATATTTTTTACTACTTGGCGCATGGTCATGGTGATGTTGTGGGTTTGGCTATAATATATGCTAATGCTATATAGCCTTACACTTTACCCTTCTGGAATCATCAACAGACCTTGTTGGACTGTGTCTGTGGGGGTGGTGCTGATTTATTAGCTAGACCGGATGTAAATATCATTTTCATCACTGACTTCCTCTTCACTGGAATTACACTTCCATTTTTTGGTTTGTTGAACCATTGCTCTGTGTTGTAGCTTACCTCTTCTTCACTTGAGCTCAATTTCACCTCCTTATTTGCGTCGGCCATTGTGCTCACTGCCACTTCCAAATTGTGAAGCTTTTTATAGGGATTAATATGTCAATCTTGGACGCCAAGAGTGCTACACGGCCATACCAATGAACAGTGATAAACTTGGACTCCAAGGCTTCTAGTCTCCCTGTGATAGATATTTCTTTGTACACTTTTCAGCCTTTAATTTTGATTTTTGTGGGTTATTCTCTGCTTTGCTTTTACTTTTATTCGAAACGTCGATTGCCCTTTTTTTTTTCTTTTTTTTTTAACAGAAAGGTGGAAGGCTTAATTATAGGTGGAGCAACTGAGCAAGTAATTAGCTTATGTTGGAAATTGACATTAGTAGTAGTAGAAGTCTAGAAGATGTCCCATCAAAAAAAAAAAAAAAAAGTCTAGAAGATGTCAATGACGTGAGTGTGAGTGTGTCACGTATTCCTCACAGCAAAGCCTAATCCAATAATATGGTACTTATCTATATTATGGCTTCCTTAGTTTGGGATTCTCAATTTAAATGTCTAAAATATTTTCAAATTTATTTATTTTAAGGCTCGAATAATAGGATTAGACATGTAAAATTAGTAATTTAAAAACTTAATTTTAGCTAAATTAAAATTAAAAAAAAAAATTTATCGCACTTCCACATTTTTCTCTCACATTAGTTATCAAATATTAATACAACTTTTTTAAAAAATAAAAATAAAACTGTTTTTTACCCCTACAAACATTTTTTTTATTTATTACTGAACTGTTTTTTTTCCCACCTACACGTTTCTCTCTCTCATATTAGTAGTCAAATATTAATACAACTTCTTAAAATAAAAAATAAAATAAAACTGTGACGAGTAAAACGTGAAAATCCAAAAAATAAAAAATAAAAAGCCTCATTCTGCGCATATCGTGTGTTGAGGCTAGTAATAAATAAGAGGTTGGAGTTCATTTGATTTTTAATGAACGCAAGTCCCAGAAGTAAAGGCAGCAGGTAGATTCCGTAGTTCCCCCAAACAAAGCCCAGTACTATCTAACCTTCCAATGTCCAAGCATTGTTAAGAAAAAAGAAGTTGAGGAACTACCACAATCCATTTCCAGAAATGAAAGGTTGTTTTGGAATGAATATTGTTTGTCAAAGATATAAATTTTTTTTTTCTCCCACAGGTCACTGTTTTGGTTATGTTGAGTTTGTAATAGACATTGATTTTAGTGTGTGTTTACTCTGAGTTTGTAGCATCCTACGTGTTTGGTAAAATGTCCATTTGCACCTGCATTTTATTGCTTTCCCAAATGCAATTTTTAGGGTCTAAATTTGCTGAATTATTTGATTGGTTGCTAATGTTGTCATTTGAGCTTGCTTTACTTTTTGCAGAGAAGTGTTGTGTTTGCAAAATTCATCTATTCATGGATGCTTGTTTGCCTATGTGGATTTTAAGAGGAAAGTAGCATCGACGAGCTACTATTTGCTAATTGAGGAGTTATGGCCAGGATCCTATCTGGTCAGTACCTTCTTCTTCTTTTTTTCTTTTTTCTTTTTTTCCTTTTAAGTATGTTTAATCTTTAGAATATTTGTTTGGTTTGAGACTTTGAAAATGTACAAAAACTCTAAAGTCATAGTCATGGGTGGGTGGCATGAATCTATCTCAACTTTCTCTTTCTTTCAATTTTTGCCTTGTGGTTTTTTGTGTTACATCAATGTTAGCATCAATCTTTTCTGAGCTTCTATCTAAAAATCTGCTACTTGGGATGATTTCCAAATTGTAGTCTAAATTCCTAATTTGGTCACGATATTTTGTCCTAAAATGATATAAAGCATATGAATCTTAAGCTTGAAAAAATTATTTCTTTGGAATTTGACAGAATTTGAGGCTTTTTTTCTGTAATTTAATTTGGTCACAAGTTTATTCTTAACAAGAAAAAAAAAAGTAGGTTCCGCTTTCTTTCTATTCGTTTCTCTTTTGAGCCCCATTCAATGTTTCTAGTTTCATATCAAGTGTATCAAATATGGCCAAACAAAGAACCCCATTTGAGCCCTGTTGAGATTGCTTAGGTTTTTTTGCTTTAATAAGTCAAAAAGGAAATATTTTATTTCAGTTGATGTTTCTAAAGCAGGTTCAAAGTCTTTGGACCCTCTATTGCTGAGAGCTATGTTGTGACCAGTCCATTGGCTTTTGTCAATAAATTATTGCTGCAAAAAAAAAAAAAAAAGTGTTTCTTTGAAATTTGATGCAGAAATCAGTAATCAAAACAAAAACCCAAGCGATAAGCTTTAACCATTGAAGATGGAGCACTATATATAAAGCCTGAGTAGACTTCATACTTTTTTTTTTTTTTTTAATTTTTTTTTTATTGCTGTTTTTGAAGTGTTGGTTATGTAGTACTCATTCTATGTTATTAGTCAATTTCTAATTCTTCTCTTTGAGTGATAATTTACATTTAGAAAAAAAAATTTGGGATTCAATATTAGATTGTTTCTGTAAGATCTTATGCTCAGTTGAGTTTTCAAGGAAACTGTGAAGGAAACAACTGCTTTTTCTAATTTCATTTTTTATATACCTTAATCTATAATCTTAAGTGTGTCGGAGCCTATAGTATCAAATTTAGCTTTAAATTTGTATGCAGTATTGATTCAGAGCACCATTGGTCTAGAAGCTGGGGAGAGAAGGTTCTATTGGCTGTTTTAGACTTATTTACTAGATTAATAAAGTTAGGTATGCCAATCTCCTAGACCAAGGTCAAGCCAATAAAAATACTCAAAAAAATATATGCTGTAATACGGATGTCAGTGCCCAATATTTTTAGTTTGACTGAGATGTCCTTATCACGTCTTCATCATTTGAAGCCCCTTGCTATATCATTGTTAAGTTTTGACCAACCACTAGTACCACAATTATAAGTTCATATGAATATAAATTGTATAGCTATTTGCTCTGGCTTCTGGGAAAGGCACTTCCTATGTTTCTTGGAGGTTTCTTAGGTCACTCACTACAACATTCATAACTAAGATAATGCAAAATTGAGATTGATATGCTATGTGGGTAACTTTTGTCAATGTTACATTGCTCACTTTTATTGCAAAATTTCATCATTACATTACATTGTCTCTTTCTTTATGATGTTTATACTTGCAAAAGATCAAAATGATGAGATATCAAAAACTATTTCATCTAAACGTATTTGTTGATAAAGTGGTGTACACCATCTAACATTTTCCGATGCAGAAAACTATTACATAGTTTGTAGAAACAACGCTAATGGTCCATCAATATTTGTCGTTTTACTTAATCCTTGCCAACATACGATTGCTTTTTGAAGCATTGATGAGGCTAGCTCTCAATTTGTTGTTACCTTCTTTTTTCTTTTTTCTTTTTTCTTGTAGTATTAGACGTCCGTATACTTTTTGTTTGTCCCGAAATGTTGTGCCTTGTTCCCATATCCAAGGCTCATGAATTCACTAGATTTGGTGTGTCCCAAACTTACTAGTATAAATAAATCTGGAAGTTATCAACCTTGTATTCTGTAGGATATAAATAAATAGGAGTGTCACTGTGTCGGGTCCTAAAAGATTATTAAAATTTAAAAGGATTGCATTGGAGTAGACTTATGTTACGTTAATTCTTATTTTAAACCTTTAAATAGGATTATATAAAATAAAAAATAAAATAAAATAAAACGCATGGGTCCCTTTCGGGATATCTTTTTTATTTATTTATTTTTTTTTTGGAGATAAAATCCTGACACATATTGACTCAATCGCAAGAACATGTCTGTCCTATATGGCCCATGTGCACAAAAACGCAAGAGGACGCCATTAATAAAGCAACTGTCATCTGCCGTCCTTGCTTTTTAGGATTTTTTATTATTATATTATTATTTTCTTAGGTTATAAAAAAATCATAATTTTAAAACTATGATCCATAGTTCATAATAAAGTGATTATAAAAAAGAGGTTCATCATAAATAAAGCGAATAATATTTATAAAAGTTGTGTGATTCTAAATTTTTTTAGAAGAATTTAATAAATGTAGAGTATCAAGGGCACCACTTTATTAAATGGGTAGTATTATAAAAAGGTCAAGTTATAGTGGCAATGACAACAAGTGGACCAAAGGTTAGTTCTAGTGAGGAAGCAGAATTGTTGGCATGTAGATGATCAATTGAATTTGTTGTGGATGCCGATTTCACCAAGCTGATCATAGAGGGAGATAATGTAGACGTCAGGCAAGCCATTTCATCATCACGGATCAACTACTCATTGTTAGGCTATGTGGTGGATGGTATACGTCACTTGGTTCATTGATTAGAGTGGGCTAGATTTAACATAATTAAGAGGGGTGAGAATAAGGTTGCACATGTTCTTGCTCAACATGTTAAGAATACTTTAGATAATGATATGTATTAGATGGAGAATTCTCCTCCACCTGCTATGAAAGCCTTGAATCAGGATGTTCTATTATCATGATTAAATGAATGAAGGATCATTTCTAAAAAAAAATAATTAATAAATAAATATATTTACCGATCATTATTATTCTTCAAAGTTGCGTCTAAAACAAAATGACCCACATTGATTCAAACAAAAAGATCAACCATAAAAAAAAATAAATAATATATATATTAACAACCAGTCCACTTTGTTGGCGCAAAGAGGCGGCGGGGTGGTGGCGCTTCCCGAGACCCGGCAGCGCTGAAACCCACACACCAACCACCACAACCGCCCGCACGCACAGCCGTTTCTTCCCACCAACCAGACACAAACACAGCTGACCCATCGCTGTCGGCCTGTCACCACCTCATTCCGTTACCCATTACACTCCAAAACCACCGCACAAACCACCGGTCCGCCCCAAATTACATCAAAACATCACAAATTTTCCGATCGGGTCAATTGCTCAAATACGCACACACAAAAAAAAAGAAAAAAGAAAAAAAGATGCCTTTTCTTTTCATTTATCTGACGCTGGGGTCTAACCAGGGGAAATTCGTTGAATTCCTAAGCTTTGAATGACGGTGACCTTATAACACACTAGACCCACATGGCAAATCAAGAAGAAAATCCAAAATTCAAAACTTTGCAGGCTGAAAATGCTAGAAATGTATGCCCTGTATCATTTAAATAACATAGAAATCACAAGCTAGTACACTTCCAGATCAGTGGCAATATCAGAATCACAAAAATTATTTAAACTCGTTCTGGGGCCTAAACCATGGTTGACAAGTACGGAAATCCATGGTGCTATGGTGTGTATGGGTGTACAGGGTTACCATTCTTGAAGCAGCAAAAGCTTTTGTTGGCGAGTGATGAAGAGGCACCGCGAGGACAGAAAACGTGCCTGAGGAATTGAGCCAAGCGCTCAAACATCAGTAGCTTCACTAGCTTCCTCTGTTTCGGAATTACACTTCCGAGCTTTTGTTTGTTGAACCATGGCTTTGTGTCGACCCCAGAGTCGGAAAGTTCTGCAACTGGGATCAGCTTCACGACCACCTCTGGGTCTATCTTGGTGCAGCAGACCATGTTGCCACCTGGGTTCAGACTTGGGATCACCATCTCTGGGTCTATCTTGGTGCAGTCCACCTCGCCACCTGGGTTCCGACTTGGCATCACCAGCTCTGGCTCTGACATTTTTCTCAGTGCCATGTCTCTCTTCTCTATGATTTTCTTCTTCTTCTTCTTCTTCTTCTTTTTTTCAAATTGTGAATGGATGAAAGATTCCTTTTTGCCTAGTAGTATTTAAAGAAAGAAAGACACTGACTTACAAGCGGCCTACAGTGAGAGTAATAACCATTACCCATTTATTTTAATAAAGTTAAAGGTAAAGGCGACAGCTTTAGGATTTGATTAGTTTCAGCCTTTCACGGAATTTATGATTTCTATTTTCTAACTTGTAGGCGATTCTCTGTTTTTGTTTTTGTTTTTTGTTTTTTGTTTTTTTTTTCTTTTAAATGCTGCTGAGAAGATTAAAAAAATTAGTAATCACTACGTCTCAATCTTACTTTCTTTTTTATATGGGTTTTACTAATTTATATCATTAAAGCACGAATTAACTGAATTCTTTTTATATATACTTTATTCAAAAGATTGTGTTATGCCAAATAATTAAATTTTTATTATTAAAGACACGTGGCAAAACAAGGATAGATCACGGGAAAATCATATTGAAGTACATAATTGCAGTCAAGAATAATATTATAGCCTTCTTCTATATAAATTAAAAAAAAAAAAAAAAAAAGAACCCGTTAAAGATTATGGCCTTAGAAGATGACAAATGATATTAATATGAATGGTTGGTTTGACAGTGAGACCATGGAAAATTATCTCAAAACAGTTATTGTAGCAGTTACCAAAAATCTACCATACACATACTGAGTGGTCATTACTCATTAATAGCAACAAGTCTTAATACTTGATAGAGGAAGTTTATCATGAAATGACATGTAACACACTACTTCATGTATGAATAGGGGTTGAATCTACCCCCCAAAAAAAAAAAATGATACTAGCACAACTAGACCATTTCTGAGATTATTGTATTATTTTCTTAGGAGATCAAGTAGTCTATAGACAAATCAAATAGTCTTAAGGCTTGTAGAAGATCTTATGCTTGTAAGCTTATTTCATTTTTAATTATATTATTATTCAATACAGTATATAAGTAGTTTGATGCAAGATTTAGTTGTTTGTTTAAGTTTGATTTGATTTACTGCTTAGTTTGAATTAATTTAGTGTTAAAATAATCGTTTAGGCTTTAATCCTTTAAATTTGCTTCATAAGTTAAATTGGGTAATTTACGCTTAATAACTTAGGCCCATAACTTAGGATTTTTCTCATTATAAATTTTAATTCGCGTATTTGTTAAAAAGCACTTCAAGCAATCTAAAAAAACAATATTGAGTTACCTAGGCTAATTAAAATTTGGTTTCTACTCAAACAAATTGTAGGCCAAAACACAAGAAAGTAATAATAAACTTAGAATTGTCTCTCTCCTAGAAAAGTTTAACTTTTACCAACGGTGGTGGCTAAGGCTTGTGTCAAGCAAAATGGACTTATAATGACAGTTATATATAGTCGGTTTACTTTATCCTTATGCGGCTAGCGTGGGTCCACAAATTCAATCCACTAATTAATCATAAGTTACCAGCCACTAATTGCAGGAGAATAATTTTTATTATTACTAGCCTCATCACATGTGCTCTGCATGTGTGATGATGAGACACTTTTTTATTTTAAGTTTAATGTAATTTTTTAATTTGAATTTATTTATTTTTAGTGAGGTTACACAAGAAAGAATTTTTAAGGAACTAAAATTTAGGATTTGAAATGGAGTAATCTACTAGGTTTAGTGTGTACTAATTTTTAGAAAAAAAAAATGTATCAAACGTGTATAAAATATATTTAAATAGAGTGTCCTAATTTTAAGGAAAAAAATTTCTCTGTAAGTTTTTTTTTATTTTTATTTTTTTGTGTTTAAATTTTGTTGAATTACAATTTTAACCTCATTTTTTATTTTTTAAGAATAAGAATTATCTAATTAAATTAAGAATATTTTTGACATTTTTTGAAGTCACAACTAACTTTATGAATTATCTTAATATATAGAGATTATACTCTAATTATTACAATTATATGTTACAATTATAACCTAATTACGTAGACTTTGACCCTGATTTGGCAGATTGATCTGTGTGAAAAATGAACAATATGGTAACTGACTTATAATATTAGATATGTCTAGGTGGGATGTATCTATCTTAATTTTTTCTTGACCTTTAACCAAAAAAAAAAAAAAAAACTCTTTACCTTTTTTTCTATAGATTTGGTTCTTTGGATCACATCAATCCCTTTCTTTTTTCCCTTCTCTTTTTCATTGATTTCATCAATCTCTTTGGTTTATTTTTTTTTTTAATAAGAATGCTAAACTTTTATCGCACAAAACAACAAGATGCAGCTCTATTAAAGTGAGAAATATATACCTTTGTGCTGGACAGCTCAAGACCCAGAAATCAGAAATTCATTAAAACTGTTATAAAGCCTGGTTACATACTACAAAAAAAGAGACATCACAAACTCAAGTTTACACAAGCAATAAAAAGTAAATTAATCTAAGAATAGATCACTTTATTAGGCAGATTCTTCAAGCGTAGCAGTTGAGAGTTGAGAGCCCCCAAGGACAATACGAATTACCAATTAGCTCCACTGATGACTGGAATACAGCTTCTTCGATTTTATATGAATGATCAGATTTCTTTGGGCCCAGCGTCGTACACTGCAGTAACCTCAATCCAGCTAATTGCAAATCATGGCTATCAAGCTTTTCCCTTTTCCAATTTTTTTAGCCTCAATCAATTCCATGAGTTTATCCCACTCAGAAATTTGATTGAAATCCTGGCACGTCCATAATCCTCCCTCAGATTTCAGCAACCTTTTTGTTATGAGCTTCTGTTTAAATATGCTACTTGGATGATTTCCAAATTACACAGTATAATTTTTTCTTATCTGGTCACAATTTGTTGTTCTTCAATTAAATATAAGAAATGGCACATCTGAGTTTTTTGGGTGTTTGATGCGCTATCAGACCATTGGTTCCCCTAAGATATATATTCGTTTTTAAGTCGGTCCATTTCTACAACATTTTCAATATCAAAGTTTACTACTTATGTGTTTCTCAAAAAAAAAAAAAAAAAAAAAAAAGTTTACTACCTATGTATCTTATTTTTCCCTTTTTTAGTAGGATAATCTACATTTAAAATCAAATATTTTTAGGGTTGTTCAAATTAAATCATCATATGGATATAGTTCGAAAGTTTCAAATTAAATCTTAAAATAATGTTACAAATCAAACCTTATTGAAACTTGAACTTTTAAAATAATATGAATTTTAACCTTCTCTTTTGGGTTTGATTTTCGGGTTTTATTGGAACCTTTAAATTGATGTGATTTTTAAGGTTTAAGTTTCGGTTAAAAACTAACTAAACTATATATGAGGTTTAATATGTAATTACCTTATATCTCATTATTAAATTTAATACTTTCAAGACCGTAGAGTTTAATCGGAAACTAACCCTAGAGTATTATAATTAAATGTAATAAGTGCAAGCATGTTAAGTACTGCTGTTGAATTGTGATTTTCTTGTTTATATTGGCTATATTTAGTCCAAAATTTCTTTGTACATTCAAGCATAAATTCTATATATTTTGTGGGCTCATATTGTAATAGGGTTGGTTTAGAAATCCATGAAGAGCAGCTAGACATTGCAACTGCAACTGGACTCGCAAAAGCAAGCGACCCACTGTAGAGAAATTAGTTATTTGGATAATCTAATTTACCCATCTTAACCCTATTATATATAACCTTCTTTCCCACACTATACTTTTTTGGAAAATCAGATACACTAACCTCTAGAGAGAGCTACTCTTACTTAAGAGAAAATTCATTTGTAGTCTCCACTCCCAACCTCTCCTATTGACGTACCTTGAAAGGAGATTAACCCAAATACAACTTACACACATATTGAGTGTTGAGAGTGTCTTGATTCAATAGGAAGCATTGGAGCTTGACCGCATATTCAGCTGGTAAGGCATAGTAGTGCAATTGGATGGTATTGTAGGATCCAGAAAGTTAGTGAAGACATAATTCAGAGTAGTCCATTGGTTGGAGAGCTTAATGGCCTGTTTGGATGTTTAAAAAAGAAGGGAGAGTAGAGTAGAGGGAGGGAGAGTAACCTAATTACCTTGTTTGGAAGTTTTTTAAGGAAGGAGGGGGAGGGGTTTGGAGGGATTTGGAGGGGTTCCAACTCCTTCTAACCCCCCATTTTTAATTCCCCCAAATTGGAGAGATTTGGAGGAGGAGTAAAATACATAAGCTATTGACCAAGTAAATTACCTAATTTACCCTTAGTATATTAACAAAATTACATAAGGGGAAGAGCTAATTACTCCCTTCCCCCTTACTAATTTTAAAAACATCCAAACAAAGTGGAGGGGAATTATTCTCCTCTACTCTCCTCCCCACTACTCCCCTCCCCTCTACTCTCCTCCCTCTCTAAACTTCCAAACAAGCCATAAGTATAGTGGATATATTAGGCTTGAAGGATCTCTTTGATTATCTTTATACTTCAACTTATTTACTAATGAATCATTTCTTGATTGGAAGTCCATAAAGAGGTTTTTACACCAAGTTCTTTAATTTTTTTTTTTTTTTTAAATAACACATCAAATATTATCTTGAGTTTGTTATTCTTTTCCTTAGTGTCCTTTACATTGTAGTATTCTAGTTTTATGTTCATCAATGCAATTATTTGGTAGTTCAGCTGATTATTTATCGCATTAATTATAATTAGTATAAAATTAATTAAACCATAATTAAAATTTGGGATCTAAATTAGCATCTAATAATTAAGCTAGTGCTAGTACGCTTTCAACTCTTTTGAGAATGTTGATACGAATTTTGGATAATATTCATTCGCAATTTCGCATAACAGTTGTCACAACTCAATTATTTTTAAAAAGTACAAACTACAAAGTTGTCACAACAAGTGTGTCGTCGACTCGTCGTCACTTGATGAGTGTGAGAGAGAGAGAGAGAGAGAGAGAGAGAGAGCTTCAGAGAAACATTAGTTACATTACTGGTCCGCATTGCTCCCATGATTTAACGTTGTCCTTGAAATTTGGCAACATATGATTGAATTAGCTTTATGAGGCTTGAGTAAGGGCCAGCTCTAGATTTGATTTTTATTTTATTCCCTTTTTTTTAGTATTAGACGTCAGTGTACACAGTAAACATTCCCTTTTTTTGTAAGTATCCAACGACACTTTTTTTTCTTTTTTTTTCCTTTTTTTCAATCTTTAGAGGTTGTTAGTTAAAGTAGTTTAAGTGTTCTTTGTAATTTTTTGAAATATGTATGGATGAAAAAGTATGTAAAAATATATGTAATGTTTAAAATATGAAAATATGAGTTTGAGATTGATGACCAAACAGGCCTTTACTATCTAAGGATACTGATAAGAAAAAAAGGCGGAATATGAATTTACATATCCATTAGATAATAGATTTTTTTTTTTTTAAGGAGAATTAGAAAATAGATTTGTATGAGTTTGAACTGAAATGATCTATCACACATTAGTTTACTTTTTTAGTTTTTATATTAAGATTCAATTAATTTTAATATGTCATGATGAACCAGAAAATGTATTGTCCAAACAATAGTAAATGAGCATTAATACTAATGTAATGGAAGAACACTTCAACAGGTTCTGTAACTGCTGATCATTAAAGATGATGAACCCAATCATTTGATACGTTACAAAAGTAATAAAGTCTAGTTAATGACGACTGTTACTTATTGACCTTAAACTCTCATTAAGGCAGAGACCGTTACACACAGGGAAATAATTACCTACAATTATATACATAAAAACATTTATGAGCGCAACAGCTACTGCAAGATCGTTCAAAGCTTTGGATTAGACAAGTGACCTAACTAACAATTTTTGGCATCATCATGTCATATGTTTGAGTTTTTATATCCTAAATTTTGGTTATCTTATAAATAAGAAAAACATGTGATAACAAGTTATGACTAGTATAACATAAAGAGGGAACACTTGAAATGAGACAAAAGGATTTCTTTACATGGTTCAACTACTATAATAAATTACAGGATTGCTTTCATTATTTTTTAATGCAGTTAAATAAAATGATGGATATTCAAAAAAAAAGTTAAACAAAACTTGTGACTAAAATAAAATTGGGATATTTACATTTTATGAAAATTAAAAAAAAAAAAAAAAAACATGCAAATTGCATACTATAATCAAATTAACAATTAATATTAATGGTCATGTGTAAGTCATGTGATCTTATAATAACAACAACAACAACCAAGTTTTAGTCTTAATTGTTTTTTTAAATCAAATATGAATTTTAATATGTTAGTTAGGTCAACCTCACTATCACAAATATTTTTTTTTCCTCATTCTATTGAATTCGAATAGTAAGATCAGCAATGTGACCACTAAAAATGTATAAATTTTCTCTTTTACACTTACAGATGTTATAATTACTAAATTATTCTTTCTAATTTCAAACAAACCAAAATATCGGTGAGATAGTTGTCAAAACGTAAATCGTATTGTGAATCAATTTTTTATTTTTCTGTATCATGTATTGTATCGTATTGTGTATCGTAAGATAAACAAACACTTAATAAAATTTATAAAAACAATTATAGATATACATATATAAAGTGTATATTCATTATAAATTTTGAATATATTCAACAAATGATTAATTTATTCATCACTTATGTAATAATATTTAACAAGATAACTAAATAAATCAAATTAGCATGTGTTTATAACATACACATTCAAATTGACTAAACTCAAAAATGATAATAGATAACAAATGATCCAAAATGATAATTTCTTTGTTAGGAACTTGGTGGTTCCTAATAGGGACGGATAAAAATTGTAGGGGAATTGACTTGATTCGAGATAGTCACCCTCCATAGAGAAAGAAAGAGATTAAGAGAAAAAGATGCACTAATGAACTAAAAAATTGGTTTATTCTTAAATGATGGAAATGTGATTATAAGTAGGTATTTATATAACCATAAACTATTTTATTGGCCCACATTGCCTTATCCGAATGGTTCTATTATTCCCCATATGCATCAATAATTCCAACATGTGTTAAAAGTGATTAACATGCTTGGAATTGTAACTAACTAACTAACTAAATACATTCTATACCCCAAATGTGAGCTCCTAACATTTCCCTCTCCTTCAAAACACCTTGCCCACAAGGGGTTGTTGTAGTTGACATCTTCATGAGGGGAAATCGGCCACTAACCCAATACTCCAAAGCATCTTGAACATTGAACACACCAACTACTTTCAAGCACCTTGTCACAGCCTATAACTTGAGTAAGTGAAACCCATCATTAACTAGATCAGCAAAGAAGCACCAAGAAATCTTTGTGTTGTGGCCTTTCTTTCTATCAAATACCATGTCCCTAATCATAAACTTCCAAACAAATGGCCACCCATGCAACTCACGCATGTAAGGAGATGATTGTCCATAAACTACAAATAATGCAATAAATGGATCCAACTGATCACATTCCCATGAAGCTAACATTGAGGATAAAGAGAGTTTCTTAAGAGCAATTTCTATATCTTCACAACTTTTAAGATCCCAACTTACACCCAAATACTTATAAAAATTATGATCAGCTCAATTATGGAACCCATCATTTATTCCACTGTAGCCACCATGAAAAGAATCATCTAGTTCAAATTCAATCACATTGCTACTAATGTTAGTGGCCGTTACTTTCATGCCTTCATTCTTGATTATATGAGCAGCCCCATCTGTTGAAGTACGAGTATTATGATAAGCTCGATTATGGAACCCATCATTTATTCCACTGCAACCACCAAGCAAAGAATCATCTAGTTCAAATTCAATCGCATTGCCACTAATGTTAGTCGCTGTTACTTTCATGCCTTCATTCTTGATTACATGAGCAGCCTCACCTGTTGAAGTATGAGTTTGGCCATAGTCTAACACCATTGGATCACTCATATCCACACCAACAGCAACCACTTCATGCATTGTAGATTCTTAGATCACACCATCACCTTCTTTGGTGGTTCTCTGGACTAAACTTCAAGGGCAACGTGTACATGGATACCTAATCAACTCCATCTAAGTGAATGCTATCATCATGTTCATCATTTTGCAATTTTTTTTTTATTGAAATTTTCTTTATCATTATCAACATTTACTATCTCTTCTTGTTCTTTTATTTTAATAATATTTTTTAAATTATTTCTTTTTGGTATTCTAGTTTCTTAGACTTATAACAATGACAAAAAAATAATAATTATATTGTTAAGTAATACCTTATTTATAGTATAAAAATGAAATTTGTAAATATGAAAGTGAAGTATAAGGGTGTAATCCAAATTTTGAAGGAAAAAGAGAAAAAACAATTATGAACATATTATTTTATTAGATTAAATTAAGTAAATTAATATTTTTGTATTAGAAATAAGTCTTACAACTTGTTAAATTTAAATAAAAATACAAATTTTAACCAAAAAAAGACTTATTTTAAAATATTTTTCTATATATCATACTATACAATACAATTACTACGATACGAACACTATCTTATGCGATTCATAGGTGCTTATGATACACTATTGCAATACATAACTTTTTACATTCAATACTCGCACTCATCACCTCTTTTAAGAATTTATATGACAACTTTCAAAGTGGGAAGTTACGTACAATCGCTTGATATTTTTTCTTCTCAAAAAAAAAAAAAGTTGACATCTCTGACAGAGGCGTGACTTTCTATTGCTCTAATGGATTGAACATGTTACGAAGCTAACATGTGTCTTCTTTTTATTTTTTCTAATCAACTCAAATATGATTATATTAGGGAACAAATTGTCACATCCCTTTTATCATTGGAAGATAAAAAAGCACCCTGACTTGATAGAAGTATATAGAATCACCCTCCCTTGATTTCGGGTAAAGGGGCTTTTACTGCAGGTCTTATCACTCTTGACCCTTTTATGTTGAAAGCCTAAATCTCCCCCACTTCGGTTTTTTCATTCGCTTTGGCAGTGATGGCCTTGCGAGCTTTTCCTATTCTAAATAGTTTCTTTTCTATTTCGCAGCCTCACTGAAACACATGTTTATAATGAATAATGATATTACCTGCTTCTCATGGACTTGTTGTTCTCTGTTTTGCGTTTGATTAAATTGAAGTAATTGTCGGTCGTTATGCTAAATCAAATGGATCTGTCTGATTTGTGCCCTTGTTAGTCGCAATTCTCGGCCAACATGACTGTGGAGCTGACGTAGTGAAAGAGAGAGGTAGTGACGTAAATTAAATCCATCCCTATTGGAAAGTATGAGTATTTAATTTTAACATTTAACAATTTAAAAACTAATTTATTTATTTTAATATATAATTTTACAACACATTTTGTATCAATTTTTTTTAATTTTTCCATCAGTCAAATACCGTTCATTTTTTTTTATTAATTTCTTTAACACTTCCTCTTGGCTATTGAAACCCAACAAGGAAAATAAAGTAATTTTTTTTTAATACCTTCCTGGGAACTATTAGCCTATTTGCCTTTGACATAATTGATATTAGAACATTCACAATAAATCATTTAAAAATTTTAGTTTTTAACAACTCAAAATATTACTTTATCTATTTTAATAACTCATTTTATAATACACCATTCATTAAAGATTTTATATTAACATTTGACACAATAAAATAATATAACCAACATAATAAAACAATATATCTAACATAATAACCAACAATAACAATTATCAATACATTAAAACACTTTTTTTTTAACACTCTCCATTAAAATATTATTTTTTGTTTTCAGTTTTGAGCTGCAGTGGGTTACTATAGATAGCAGCTAGCAGCCCACTGTAGCTCAAAGTTAAATTTTTTTAAGTTTAGCTGTTTTATTGTAGCCACAATTTTGAAAAATTGGTTGCTAAATTGACTTTTAACAACTGGGATGCTCTTTAGGCACTAAATCAGCGTTTGAAGTGGTAAAATAACTAAAAAGTTATTTTACCACCACATGCTCTAAAGGCAAGGAAAGTGTCTTTTTTTTTTTTCTTTTTAAGTCAGACCTCTCTAATGACTTTGTTTAATTGATTATCTAGAAAAGTGGATCATCTCTATTAAAAAATTCACCCTTTTTTTTTTAATCTTGGTTAGAAATTTTCAAATCTACCCCACCCCAAGTCTTGAACCGGAGACCTTGGCTTTTAAACCATTCAAAGGATCCAATGATTTTCCTCAGCACTCACAATAAAGAGGACCCGAAAACATAAACAAAAGTTAGTAATTTTCACAAGTACAAGGGTAAAACAAAACGCATTTAATATTCCCTAATTTATAATGGATTTATGAAAAAAAAAAGGTTCAGAAGCACACTCACAAAAGAGCTCACCTAGGTACAACACAACCACACCCACTCGATCGGCGGCGCTGGAACCCACACCACCACCGCCGCACCCTTGACCTACAAAACGAACCCCCCATGCGCACACAGCCCTTTTATCTCACCTAACCAGACACAAACACAGCCACTCCCATCGCTTTCACCACCGCAAAAACCCACCAATCAGTCCAAATTGACATAAAAAAGTCACAATTTATCCAATCCGATCAATTGCGCACTAGATCCAAAGAAAATCAAAAAGGGCAAAAGAAAAAAAAGCCTTTCTATTAATTTATCTCAGACGGTGGGCGTTGGTGAAATGCTTTGTTCCATTTTTCTTTGATTCCAAACCTGGTACAATTAAATTGCGTTGTACTTGTACTTGTCGTATAGGCAATTCGTAGAATTCACTAACAATAATACACTAGACCCACGTAGCAAAATCAACCCAACATTCAAAATTAAAAATTTTGCACGCTGTAAATGCTAAAACTGTATACTAAATACGGCAAAATTCAAATACACTGAAGATCACTAACAAATATCCGCATCACAAAAAATTATTTAACTCATATAGAGCCTAAAAGGCTAAAACAACAGTGCCAAGCTAGGAGGTATGCTATGGTGTGTGTGGGTGTATAGGGTTACCATTGTTGAAGCAGCAACAGGTTTTCCTGGGAAGTGATGAGGCTCCAGAGGAAGAGGAACCTTTTGGACAGAAAACTTGTACAAAGAATTGAGCTAAGCGCTCAAACACCATCCGCTTCACTGACTTTCTCTTCTTTGGAATCACACTTCCAAGCTTTTGTTTGTTCAGCCATGGCTTTGTGTCCAACCCTTCGGCAAATTCAGCAGCTGGGTTCAACTTCACCTTCTCTGACTCCATGTCTCTCTTCTCTCTAATTTTCAATTTCAAATTGTGAATGGATCAATGGTATCATATATTAAAAGAAAGACAATGACTTAGTGGCTAAGCTGCCTAAATTGATATGAGTGTGGGACTGACTGTGATACTTGGTTGGAATATCAAAACCGGCATTAACTATAAAAACCATAAACAGTGAACATTATTATAATAATAATAAATTATCATCTTTTTTTTTTTTTTTTAAAAGGTAGATATGCAGTTTGAGTTTCTTGTAGGTAGTACTCTCTCTGTTGCTGTGTTGGTGTTTGTTTTTGTATCCGTATTTGTTAAGATTCTTCTAGATGCTGAGAAGATTAGAAATATTGACTATCATTCTTTATTTATTTGTTTGTTTGTTTTTTTTTTTTTAATTAAAAAAAATTGAAGGCCAAGACTCTAAAAAATAAACTTAGAATTGTCTCTTTCCTACCAAAGTGTATCTTTTATTAATATTAATGATGGTGGTTGAGTTGTCTCATGCAAAATGGATATATGGTCGGTTTATCTAATGCAACATAAGCTAATTATATTGTGAATAAATAATAATATGAAGATGAGATTTTTAAGGAACCTCATTAAAGTCAGAAAAGCATTAAATTGAAGGTGGATAAGGTCCTAGTAATTAATTACCAATCTATTATATTATTATTATTAATTATATTATAACCTAATTATGGAGACTTGGACCCTGATTTTGCGCTGCTATCGCTGATTACTTTTTTTTTTTTTTTTTTTTCCTTCTTTTCTTGCTTTTTCGACTACTTAACGTGGTAGATTTTTCTTTGTTGAAAATGAACAATAGGCTAACCGTACTATTAAATCTTAGATCAGGCATGCATGAATCTATCCTTTCATTGACCTTTTGTTCTATTCATATTGTTCTTTGGTTCACAATTCACATCATTCTTTTTTCTTTTTTTCTTTTTTTTTTTGGGGCCCTTTTTTCACTGATTTCATCGATCTCTTTTCTAATTCGCAAGCTTAAACTTTTTATCGCACAAAACAACATGATACAACTCTATAATAAAGTGAGCAAATTAGAATTTATTGTAACTGTATAAAGCCTACAAAGAATGAAATAGGGCAAACTCAAGTTCACACCATCACGGAGTACAACCTCTTGAGTTTTACACTGACACCTATGATATGAATGATCAGATTTCTATGTGCCCAACGTTCGTACACTGCAGAACCTCAATCCAGCTATTTGCAATTAATGGTTATCTAGGGCCTGTTTGGATTGAGTGATCCTTTATTTTCCAATTTTTTAGCTTCAATTTTTATGAGTTTATGTTTTGTTAGAGATATATTAGTCCATTAGTATAAGTTTTGAAGACGATCAGATACTATCCCAGTCTCAACCATAAACAATGTCGAACAAGGATCAGCAAATGTTACTTATAGGACTTCACTGGCACCTTATGAGAAATCAAAGTAGAATTAGGCTTAGGCCTATGCTACTGAGTTAATATATCTCTAACATGTTTATCCCACGCAAAAATTTCATTCAATAAATCCAAGCAATTGTCCATAATCCTCCCTCACATTTCATCAACTTTTTTGTTTTGAGCTTATGTTTAAATCCTCTACTTGGATGATTTCCAAATTACATTACAATATAATTTTTCTTAAGGTCTAGTTAATGTATGCCCTTAGGGCATACATTAATCATTAATTTTTGAAAACATTTTATGGAGAATTGAAAAAATTGTAAAAAAAAGTTAGTAACTTTTTTTGTTTTTGCATAAAATTTTTTTCTAAAATGGTTTTCTAAGGTATACATTAGTAAAACCCTTTTTCCTATCATGGTCACAATTTTTTGTCTTCCAATTAAATATAACAAATGGCACATATGAGTTTTTTTGTTGTTTTATTTGTATTGAAAGGAAGACAAAGACAAAGACAATAAGTGGTGGAGGCAAAAAATTTCCAGGGAGGCCAAACTAAAAAAAAAAAAAAACTATTTAGAAGCAACCCAAAACCCAAACAATTACACAATGTATATAACTTGTGTTCAAGACTAATACAAAAGGATTGTGGAGTTAAAGACCTAAATTCTAAAATTTTGAGGACTAATAACTAAGTTTTTCTATAATTTGTATTTATTTATTATTTGAATATTATATATATAGTGGAAAATTGCAAAAAGCTAGGGGGCCATGGCCCCCCTAGCTACACCTATGATGATCACCATTATTATGTTTACTTTTCTACATGCAAAAAAATGTGGGTCAATCTACAATCTACAATCTACCAAATCGACTCGAATCTTATTTCTAACCCAAACCTAATCTGACCCATACTCAAATGGGACCTGACCCGCTTAGCAGTTCAATTTTCTTGAGATAGAATCTTATGTGATGAGTATATGAGATATCAATTCCTATTCATGTAGGTTCTATGTGTATGGCTCCTATATATATGTGAGAGGAGTGTTTTACACACTCTTTACATAACATATTTCTGACCTTTGATAGAGCCATTAGATTATAGTGTCTCCAACTAAAATTTACAAGTTACACAACAACTAGAAATTACTCCCTATATCTATCAACTGAAGAAAAATTGTAATACGGTGAAACTTTATGAATGCTAGTTCAGAATCAAGTAAAACCAGAGAAAGAGTTCTTGAGAAAACAGATCAAGAAGAAGAACACAGTGAAGAGAGAGAGAGAGAATGAGATGAAAAGAGAAAAGATTTTATTGAAGAAGAAAACTGTTTTTCACTAGCATAATTACATCTGAATCATAGCTCTCTATTTATAGGTACACATCATTCCCAATAACAATATAGATTACGATCCAAACTATGCGCTGTGATTCAAGGAATTAACTGTGGAATTATAACTAATCTTCGCGCCATTAGTAACTAACATTTACTCTTGCTTCAGACGACACCGTTTAAGGCTTAAAGAAGAAACACCAGAACATCAATCAAAACAGTGCGCATCACTTAAGTGATTAATGAAACGGTGCGCATCATGGGCTGTGCACAGCACGTGCTAGATAAATGAAACAATTTGCTACTGCTGAACCAAGGATAGTTTGAGCTTCTTCGTAGCTTGAGCATCAGGTTCTTCAACATCAACAACTAGACATTATTCCCCTGTATTTGTCTCACTCAAAATTCAACATTCAACTCATCTTTTTTCCTACGTTTCTTGGGAATCAAGTAGCAATCAATAACATCAGCAGTAAATATAGATAGAACTCTCATATAAGATTTATTGTGAAAATATTATGACTTTCAAAATATTCTAAAATAAAATAGTGTAGACACCCCATTTTGCAACCAGCAATCCATTAGAAGTAAAATTGTAATTTTAAAATATTCGAAAAGTAAATGTCGTTTGATCCATTTGATGAACATAAACTTCACTCTAAAATAAAATTGAGTTCACCATGATAAAAATAAAATAAAATAAAGAACACGACAATTGGGTCACCCAATCAAAAGATCAAACCACATCATGACTAAATGGTTGATATGCATCCTTACACATTAAGACAATGATGTAATTAAAAAGACTATGAAAATTCATGAGATAAAACCCTAAAATATAATTTTTGATTTTCCCTCCTTAAAAATGACTAATAAATTTGAAGATTAAGAGATAGGGTCACCAAAATAATGTTCTAATCATTAATGGCTTTAAAATAGCTTAAAAATCGTATTTTCCTCCAACAAGTAAGAAAATTAAGCAAACCTACCAAAAGACAAACTTTATGCCAAAATATGCCTAGGACATAGATGCTAATTAATTGGCACCTTGTCACAGAGACATGGGTGTCAGTTGGTACCCATGTTCTGATTCCCATCAAATTTGAGTTTTGGCATATATTATCAGCTTGAAATCAAATTCAAATGCGTTTAAGGATAAAACCAAGTTGAAAACTCCAAAGGGAAAAGATGAAGTAAAAAATTAAGTTATTTTCCCCATCCCTCCTATAAATTGTATCCACACCACTAAATTAAGGGACTTTTCTTTCGGAATCTTGATTTCCCCTACTCTTATATTAAAAATTGTGAGTTGTAAGGTGCTGCGGAAATACTGGAAAAAAAAAGATTAGAGGAGACCTTAGCATACTTATGTAACATATACTCGTCCTAAACTTTAAACACGTTCACTTGTACACACTTCAACATATCAAGTTCTTCATCAAATTCTTCAAAACACTACACTAATTAAGTTATAGAATAACATACGTGGTTCTACACTCATCAACACACATAACTCCCTCTATCAATCAAGCAGAAAATTTGTGAGTAAAGAAGGTTCAACAATGTGAGGAATCAAATTCGATCACCGTTAAGCCATTCGAAAAAGATCATGTATATATGCCGTATAACGCCTCAACCATCACAATATACATGGATGAATGCGTATTAATTAAAACATGATTAATCATATTGGATGATATTTAAATTCATTCGTATAACTTGTTTGAAATAAATTGTCCAAACAGTGGCAACATATGATTGCTTCATGAAATTGAAAGCATTGAATACGGGGCCCAATATGGATTTGCAGTTTTTTCATCCTTTTTCTAGTGTTAACTGTCAGGACGAATTTTGGTTCGTTTCTAGAAAGTCATGTCTGGACTCGATTCCAACTGTCAGGTGTCAATGGGTCCACTGATTACTGAACCAAGCCTGGTGGTTTCACTGTACGTCTGTATCCAGTAAAAATGTTCTCTTTTTTTTCTTTTTTTTTTCTTTATTTAATTTTTTAAACAGTTAAATGTTCATTCATTTACACCTGTATCTAACTCTACTGACAAGATTCTCACCCAAAAAAAAAAAAAAAAAAAACACTCTACTGACAAGACAAAGGAGAGGAATATTATGAATTTATTCATCCATAAGATAATTAATAGCTTTGTATAGCTTGAATGAAAATTCTCCATCTCATACTTAAATTTATTTTTTATTCTTTTATTATATTCAATTAATTATAATATATTATATATTTTTTATGATTTAAACTTTGGTTATTTTATGAAAAAAAAATTGTATGTAAGAAGTTTTATTACTAGTATGAAGGAAATTGCTTGAAATGAGACAAAAGGATTTTTATTCATGGCTCAATTATTACCATAAACGATCGATATTCAAATAACCAAATAATAACAATAAGAGAAATGATATGTCTACAACATTTTTACAACAAATCCTAAATGGTTGGTTGTTACTGGTTATTATTGTTGGGACAAAAAAGTAATCTTAGTGTTAGTTTCAAATTTGAACCACTAACAATTAACCACGTGTGATTTGTTGTAAAAATGTTGTAGAATTGTTGTAGACGTAGCATCTCTCTAATAATAATAATAATAATAAATTGAGCAAATCCACCTTAAAATTATTGGGATATTTTCATTTTACCCCAATTTTAAACAAAACTTGCAATTTGCACACTATAATTAGATTAAGTATTAAGATTATTAGTCACATGTAAGTCATATGGTCAAATAATAACAACAATAATCAAGTCTTAGAGCTTGTTTAGATTAAGGGGAAAGCAGCAGAAGTAGAGTAAAGTTAGCTGAAAATCAAATTAATTTCTGACGAACTCTACTATACTCCCCTCTCCCTCCCTCAATCCAAACAAGTCATTAGTCTTTAGCTTTTTAAATCAATTATAAATCTTAATAGATTAGTCAAGTTGGTCACATATACTTTTTTTCACCATTCTATTGTATCCTAGTTATACTATATTTTGTTACTCTTACCCATGTTAAAATTATTAAATTGTTCTTTCTAATTTCTCAAACGAACCAAAATATCAACTAACTTCATTTTGGTTGGAATGAGTGAAATTTTTCATACCAATATACAAATCAAAATGAAGAACTTTTTTATTCCACCTTGAAAAAAAATTAGATTCACTCCATGCTTGTTTCAGTCATTCCAATGAAGAGTTTAGCTTACCTTCAATACTTTTTTAATTAGACATGTCATTTTGTTTTAAATATACAATAACAAGTAGTAATGGGTTTTAATCTTTATCTTTTATTTAGTTAGTAGATGATGTGGCAGTCTCTCATTAAAATAATGTTGAGGGTCATTTTTTCGAAATTGACAAAGGCAGCCCAACCCAGCAATGCGGGCAGCAGAGAAGCGGTAGACCAAGCGAAAAAAAAACCATTAGGCCCAAGTGGCAGGAACAATGGATCACAGGCCCCTCAAAACGAATGAACGGGTCTTGAGGAAGTAAGCGGGCCTAAAGGGCCCGGAAAGAGAGAAAATAGCACCCATGGGCAGTATGTGTTGTGAAAAAGAGAGAATGGGCCGCGGCAGGCCCAAAGGAAAATAAGTAAAGAAAGTAGGGGATAATGGTAAGCCCATGAACCCCAAGGATGAGAATGAGGAAATTGAGCCGGGGAAGCCTAATTAAGTTAGTAAGAGCCCATGGGATGCGGAGTTAGTAAATGGACCAAGGACATCCAAAGAAATGGGCCAAAGAGGCCCAAGGGAAAAGAAGGGGACATTGGAGCCCATAAGCGAGAACACCAGCGGCCACATTAAGCCACTGGGGGAAAATGGAACGGCGGGCCTGAGAAAAGGCCCAGCAGGAAGAAAATATGGCAGGAAATGCTAAGTAATGCCATAGGAAACAAAGGCAATTAGAAAATTGGGTTGAAAAGAACGCGAAGCCCAATACTGAACAAAAGCCCAGCGGGGAGTCTGAGTAATAGCTCGTAAAAAAGCCAGAAACGGACGGCAGGCAAGCAAAGTCTCCAGTCCGCGGCAACTGCATGAACAGCAGGCAGATTTCAGACATATGCATGCGCAAAGCCCAGACACCACCAGCCTGTACCCAGCCAATACAGGACATGGTGGGGTCATGGGGTCAGAAGTAAGATGGCGTGGTTTGGTGGTGGGGAGAGGGGAAGGCCTGTTTCAAGGTTCCTGCTCAAGCTCTTTTGGGGGATACGTCCTGCTGGGATGACATACCACCCAAAAGAGGCACGGCTGAGCTGGAACCAATGGGTGCATGCCATGAGTGAGCAGAGAGAGAGAAACACCACCGCGGCAGGTAGAGATGCCACGGCAGACTAACAGACAAAGTGGTTGTCTTTGTCTGTAGCAGGGTACTCGCAGACGGAACAGTAATGGTCGGCGAGTACGCCCGGGCCAAATAAAGGTGGTTGGAGGGTAGAATGGTAAAACCCGTCCACGGTAAGCACTATAAAGGGAGCCTCTGCCGTGAACGAAAAGGGACACAAGGAGAAAAAACTAAGAAAAGAAAATACTCTGTAACACACCTAGGAAAACAGGGGAAGCACAACACTAAAAAACCAAAAAAGGGAAATCACTAAGGAAAAGAAAAGATAGAAAGAAAGAGTGTGAGAGTTAGTGGCATGCACCAACAGGACTCTTCCCTTCTCTCCCTCTCAAAACTCTGCACTCTTCTATACTTATTTCGGGCGTTACCCATTCAGGTCCGCCTCCCTCAACCCATTAACTTCCACGGTAGGATTTTTTTCCTCGGAGGTTAATCGTGTTGAGAAGAGGCGTTCTTCCTCTTTGGCATTAATTCTGCAGGCCGAACCGAATTTGCTCCCTGTCTGTTTGATTAATTTTATTACTAATCTCCTTTATTATTTATTTGTCAAAGGTTGATTAATGTTATTATAGTTATGGATTACTTGGTCATTTCCCATTAAAAGGACTATCTGGTCATTCTAGAATTTATGATTCTGTTCATCAATTATATCTGCTTGCCGTAAGCTCATTTCCTCTGAAACAGAAGTTCTGCCTGCCGCCAGCGTTATAGTCCTGCTTGTCGTAGGCTGTTCTCTATAACAACTCAGCCCGTGGTAAACACTCCCCTGGCAGACGAGGCATAATTTGCGCACAAGCCGGCCAAGTTGAGTTCCAATTGGCCCGGTCTCAATTCTCGCAATCCAGAACACTTGGGCCTACAATCACAAAGGGGCAGCCCAGCCCAACATAACAAAAAAAGGCCCCACAACAAATAAAAAAGAGATTTTTTTTTTTTTTTTTAAAAAGTACTAGGATGTGTTGATTTGTATATTATAGCTAGGAGAATTCCACTTGTTTTGAAGGGGTTATAATAAGGATGTGTTGTGGCTAAGGGTTGAAAATTTTGTCTAGAAGGGGTGGATAAAAATAGGGAGACTAAAGGTATAGACAAATCTTTATAAAATGATTGTATAGGTTGGTAAGGGGTGTAGACAAACATTGGGGACGGTTGGGAAGCTGTCCCCTCTGACCTTTCTATTGACTGAAGTTGTGTCAGCAATTACTTTCTTTCCTTTTTTTTTCTGCCCTATGAGAGAGAATGAAAGATATTTTTGATTGTGGATACAATTGTTGTAAGCTCTTGTTCAATCTTCTTGATTTTTTTTTTTTTTTTTTTCAAATTGTTGATAAGAGAGTCTAAGGATGAAGAGGTGTGGATAACTACCTCAGCTAACTTCGGTTGGTTATCAAGGATTTTTGGAAGAGCTTGTTTTGTGTCACAACATTGTCTGTTTGCCCATTTAAAGCTGCTTCTTAAATCGGCCAAAATTAAAGATTCTTCCGGAATGCAAAATTATAAAGGCAACCAGTTTTGTGTTGGCCTTTTTCCTCAAATTTTTGCAATATTTCTTCAGACTTGAGTCTTTGACTTTTCTTACCCCCTCCCTCCCGGCGGCCCCACCATGTGTCGCACACTCTTTCTCTCTCTCTATCACGTCACTCTTTCTCTCTCTCTCTCTCTCTCACGGCCGGTCCAAAACAAAAGTTCTACATTTTAGATTTTACCCCTTTTTGCTAAATACATTCTACCCTTTTTGTTTTTAAAGGGTTGCATAGTTTTATACATAGATATTGAATAACTATTAGTAGTACATATACAAGCATTGGTTCTAAGTTTTACATTTTAAAACCTATTTTACATGTTAAATACAGATATAAAGTATATTATTATTTAATTAAAATAATATTGCTTTATGTTTGTTTCTTTTTGCCAATCCACTAACATTATAGGAAACAATTTGTCACAGCCCATTCATCATTGGAATATAAAAATATATATATAAAAAAAAGAACAGAAAACAAAAAAGGCAAAGCTAAGCAAAGCCAAACCCCCTTGAATGAAAAGAACCACCCTCCCTTGATTTCGGGTAAAGACTAAGAAAGTAAGAATTACTCCTGTTCGAAATGCAAGACATGTGTTCTTTCTAAAAGGCCTTTTGAGTTTTGCCAATGACTTACACTGTTCACTTAACCCTTTTATGTTGAACCCTAAATCTGAACCCCACTTCGATTTTTTTTTTCTTTGGCTATCGGCTTGGGAATGATGGCCTTGCGAGCTTTTCCCATTCTGAATTCGTTGCATAATTTCTATTCTGTGTCTTAGCCATACAAATGCTTATAACGATAAGATTTGTTTCTTAGGGATTTTTTTTCTCCCTATTGCATTAAATTGAAGTACTGGTCTGTTATTTTGCTGAATTAAATGGATTTTGTCTAATATATGGCCGTGGTTGTCGTAATCCTCAGACAACATGACTCAGTGGGGTGACTGCAGTGAATGGGATACTGGTGTAAAACGGGTCCATCTACTATTATATTGGGAAGCAAGGCAAGGGAAACTAACAAAAATTAATACCATAAAGATGGACTTTTTGACCAAAAATTTGCTTGATTATCTAAAAGAAATGAATCATCTCTTTTAAAAATTTCACCCTTAGGCCTTAGGGGTTATTGGGTCAATAATAACTAACAAGAACCCAAAAACAAAAACAAGCTGTGCTGTTAAGTTTGCCGTTGTCCTGTAATTGCTGAAAGAGTCGGCACACCCACAAAAGAGCTTGACAGTACAAGTACTCCCACCGGATCACGCAAAGAGGCGGCGCAGCCGCGTCTCTTCCCGAGACCTGGTGGCGCTGAAACCCACACAGCCGCCGCCGCCGCACCCTCAAGCCCAACAAAGCGAACCCCCACGCGCGCACACAGCCCATTCATCCCACCAAACCAGACACAAACACCATTGCTCCAAAAGGACCAAAACCACCCCCCACAAACCACCAATCGGTCCCAATTGACATCAGCACATCGGAAATTTTCCGACCCGATCAATTAATGAAGTACCCAGTAGATCCAAAGAAAATTAAAAAGGAATAAAACTCAAAAAGCCTTTCTTTATAAATGCTTCGTTCCGTTTTTTTCTTTCATTCCTATCTGGTATACAGCAAAACTGTGTTGTACTTGTACTTGCCAGGTAGAGAATTCGTAGAATTCACAATTTCACATACAATAATACACTAGACGCACTAAGCAAAATCAAGGCAAACATTCAAAATCGAAAATTTTTGCACTCTGTAATTGTAAATGCAAAAACTGTATACTAATAATTAACCCTCAAATACACTGCAGACTAGTCACAAAAAATTATTGAACTCATACGAAGCACAAAAAGGCTAAAATAATAGTGCCGAGGTACTAAACTATAGCATGTGTGGGTGAATAGGCGTAGCCTCACCATTGTTGACGCAGCATGAGGCTACAGACGAAGAGAGGAATTGAGCTAAGCGCTCAAACACCATTTTCATCACAGACTTCCTCTTCTTTGGAATCACACTTCCGCGCTTTTCTTTGTTGAGCCATGGCGGCTTCGTGTCGAACCCTTCAGCAGCTGGGTTCAACTTCACCATCTCCACCTTCTCTGACTCTGGCTTTGACAGTTTTTTGCTCATTTCCATATCTCTCTTCTCTCTAATTTTCAATCTCAAATTGTGAATTGAGCAATCGTATGTATTTAAAGAGAGACACAACTTGGGGGCCAATCTGACTAAAGAGATGTACAAGAGTGAAAGTGAGAGTGGCATTAGTAACTGTATAAACCATATACTTTGAACTAGGTGGAGCTGACGCTTTGACCGTTCTTAATCGTAAATACAGAGATTGGAATGGTACTTTTTCTTTTTTTTTTTTTTTTTTTTTTTTTTTTTTTTTTTTATGAATTTATGATTTGATTTCCCTTTTCCCATTTGTGGCTAACTCTCGGTTTTTTACTTTTTTTTTACCTTAAGATTCTTCTAGATGCTCAGGTAATAAAAAGAAATAGTAATTATTGCCTCTCATTCTTTCGTGTTTTTATTTTTTTTATTTTTTTAATTCAAAGGATTGAAGGCCAAAATGCCAAAACAAAGAAAGCAAAAATAAACTTAAAATTGTCTCTTTCAATGATAGTGGTTGGCTTGGCTAAGTCTTTGTCTCAAGCAAAAAGAAGGTATAAGACAGTTAGATTGTCGGTTTGCTTTTGCTTCTCCAATGGTCTACAAATCCAATCCTCTTTAAATGGGTTCTACTTCTATCAACAAATGTTCTTGTTAATAAATCAATTTTAAAAAATTTTGACATCAATTTTACAAAAAAATGTAAAAAATTGTCATAAAAATTAATTAATTTTTCTTATTTCATCAAAAAAAAATTTCATAAATAAATACTCTTAGAGTATCTATTATTATTTTTTTCCATTGGTAATAAATATGAAATCCAACCTCTTTATTAAACCCTTATACTATTATATAAGGACTTCGACCCTGATTTTGCGCTGTTCTAGTCTATTGCGGTAGTGTGACAGTGGTAGTGGTAGATGGATCTTTGTGAAAAAATGAACAATCTGCTAAATCGTAGATATGGCTGACGTTTTGTTCCATTGTTTTATTCTTTGGTTCACATCATTCTCTTTTTCATTGATTTCATCTAAAAATTTTTAATTTTTAATAAGCAAGCTAATTTGTTTAATGCACAAAACAACTATTAAGTGAGAAATACATAACCCTGAGCTAGACAGCTCAAGACCCACAAAACAGAATTTAGAACTGTATAAAGCCCTGTTAAATAACAAACTACAAAGAAAGAGACAGGGCAAACTCAAGTTAACACTAAATTAAAATTAAAATAAAAATGTAATGTAAAATCACTTTAGGGAGATTCTTGAAGCATAGCAGATGAGATCCCCCATGAACAATGCAAAGCTATATTGATGACAGTCTTTAAAATCTTCCTAGAGATTCATCCTAGATTTCACTTCCCACTTGACAGCTTGGAGTCCACTTTCTTCAATTTCAAATCTTCTACTTTTAAGATGATTTCCAAATAACACAGTCCAATTTTTCCAATATGGTCACATTTTGTTGTCAACCAATTTGAAAATGTATGAATGACTTATTGTATAGGTTAAAGTCTGAAAGACTACGTATTAATCTGTAAATAATAAAGTGCAATGGTCTGTCTTATATATAGGTGGAAATTGTGTGGTGTACAAATAACCTACACTATGGGCTTATATTCTAACAGTATCAAAGTATATTAATAAAATACAAGGGACTGTTAAATAAACAATATATGTGTATTGTACAAGTAATAGCAATTCAGTACAAGAAAACCTGGTACAAGGTACATTGGGCCTAAGCCCCATTATGCTATTCTAACACAATTATTTATAACGAATGAATTTTTTTTTTGGTATTTGATGGGATTGGTTCTGTTAAGATATCCATTCCTTTTTTAGTTGATCCTCTTCTCCAATAGGTCAAGGGTTAATGTCTATTGAAATATCATATATTTCCTATTTTTAGTAGAGTAAATTACATTTTAAGGCATTCTCAAAAAAAAAAAAAAAAAAAAAAAAAAACATTTTAAGGCAATGTAGAATTTTTTAAGGTTGGTTTGAATTAACAAATTATATAATTTTAAGAGTTTCAAGTTAAAGTTTAAAAATGTTACAAATTAAACTTTATCGAACTCTTAACTTTTAAAATTGTATCAATTTAACCTTTAACTTCTTGGGTTTGATTATTACATTTAATTTGATGTGGTTTTAAAAGTCTAAATTTCAAAGTAAAACTAATGGGACTATGAGGTTTCATATGTATCTTAAATATTTAAAATTTTCAAAACTGTAGAGTTTGATCACACACTATCCCTAAAGCATAGGAGTTAAAATGTTTTTGAGAGAGTTTGAAAAGTAACAAATACTAAGTTCAAAAAATGTGCAAGCGTGTTAGGTATTGCAATAAGGGGAAAAAAACAAAGGAAGAAAAATAACCAAATTGGCTCTTCCGAGAATGTTGATACTTATCATGACAAAAGAAATCTATCAACTTTTATGTGCATTAGAAAGACAATTGATTGATTGTTGTTTGAAGCTAATTAGCTCAACTAATGAAGTCTCTTATTATCAAATAATTTACTAGGGATCAAATTCAACTTACATCAAAGACAAAAACAAAAACTATATATATATATATATATATGGTAAAGACTAAAATCAAACATCATAGAGTAGTTGCTATAAATTTTGTTCTTATCCTATCAATAAGGTAGGGGGAAAAAGAGTGATTGATAAAGCTATGTACAAAATAAAGGGTTTGGCTTATCTCTAATACTTTTTTAACTGATTTTTTTTTTAATGAGAAATTGTCACATCACCCATTAACTAAATAAAATGTGGAGATTAAAACTCACTACCACTTGCTATTGTGTATTTAAAACAAAAAGACATCTCTAGTGTAAAAAGTACTGAAGGGAGGAAAGCCAAACCCCAAAATAAATGCTAGTATTTGAATTGGATAATGAATTAATGATTCTCTTACCTAACTTATTTCACATCTACTTTTCATATTTAAAAGTAAATGGTTTCTCAAAAAAAAAAAAAAAAAATTTAAAAGTAAATGTCACATTTTTTTTACCTTTTAAAAATTGTGTATATAGGCATACAATTATGAATATTAAGTGAAGGAGTATTGTATGTCAATGAATGTGAAAAGAATATTTATCATTCGCAATATGTCGGCTATATGATTTCAAAATACCCAAATTTTAAGCAATGATGTGAGTCTTTAAAAGGTGAGGAGTGAGATTTGTGGAAAATATAGAGCAAGGTTGATGCAGTTTACTTAAATGGTTGAGCAAGGTTGACGCGGTTTACTTAATTGGTTGTCATAAAGGGACTGCCTTCGCAACTTCTAGGAAGTTTCCTTAAATATAAAATCTAGAAACTAATCTCATGATAGTATCATTTTTTATTTATTTATATATAGATAGAGCATGCTGCTAATTCTACTACTCGAATATTTTTTCTTTTAAACCCTCAAACATTTTATTCTTGAAGAAATACCGAGTAAGCTACCAGATTCTATAAAAATATCTCAATATCAAGTTAACTAGTAGTATTAGTAAATGTTCACTAACAGGATTTAGTCACTCATGTATCATGATAATATCAAATAGTGTCAAACTAAGTGCTACCATAATAATATTTTTAATACTCTATTATGAAAGTCTTAGTGAATGCTAATTATACCGGACTAAATGATAAAATTTATATATAGTTTCTATCAACGCAAAAATTAACGAGGCATTGTATGACTTTCCTCTTCAGTCACGTTTTTTTTAGGCAAGAAGGCATTGTAAGATTTTTTTTTACTATACGGTTGGCAATATTAGGCAATTGAGAGAGTAACCCTAAACTTCGACCCGGTGGGGCTCCAAATTGACAAAGGTATATGGATTTCTTCTTTCTTTTGATTTCATTGACTCCAAAAAAAGGCCTTGTTGACCCAAATTCTTGTTGTTTTTTGAAAGGAAGTGAGAACCGGATGAACTCCTTTATAGCACATGTCTGTGGATAATGTGAAACAAATAACAAATATTTTCACTTTAGTTATTAACTTATTACATTATCACTATTGTTATGAATACATTGTTGCAACATTATTTGAAGTGAGATTTTTCATTTTTTTTAAATTGCCCATATAGATATAGTACAACAAGTGCATAATAAATTTAAACATGCCTTTAAGCATTCATTTGTGAATTCAATATACTCTCTTCTGTTGTATAACTAATGTTATTGTAATAAATCTTCAAATTGCATTAGTAAAACACTAGTAATATTTGATGGGTCCGGTTAATGTGTGCCCTTAGGGCACACATTAACCTTTCTATTTTTGGAAACATTTTCTTGAGAATTGAAAAAGCTGTGATTACTTTTTCAATTTTCGAGAAAATTTTTTCCAAAAATAGAAATTAATGTGTGCCCTAAGGGCACACATTAGTAAAATCCATATTTGATTTAACATTGCTAACTTTTGATTTGACACAATTATTATATTTATTTGCATTTTAGTTAATTATAATATTTTAATTATGAGGACATAATCACAACCTATTTAAGAAATTCCAGCAGCCATTCAAGCAGTTAGGGCCGGTGCTTTGCCAGCCACTAGATTTGTTGTCTCCAAAAAGATGAAGCTCCAGCCGTCCAACTATACACCAAAAGCTATCCAGACACCAAGGAACTCACTTTTCCCCAAAAGCTATTCATTTCCATTCTAATTAACGGTACACCGTACACATCACACAGATTTATCATTTCTTTAATTCTGTGAGACTCAACTTTCTTTTAGAAAGATTAATGGCAAATTTTACCGAATACCATTGAAATACAGTAAATTTAAATTTGTTAAATCTTATTATTTGATTTTTAAGACAATCATTCCGCACCCAAAGAATCAAAATGGTTCTATATAAAAAATAATAATAATTATAATAATTTGATTTCAAAATACCTCACAATCCAACCAAGGGTTTGTGTTCATAATTTGAGTTCACATGGAGTTTCCTTATTTGGTAGGTTTGGTTGGAACCTTCCTCGAAATGGGACTAGAATTTATTTAATCTTTTAAAATACTGTAACTCGTTTCTGTTTTAAATTTTACATAAAAATTAAAATTTGAAAATCTTTTTTTGTTTCTTTTAAGTAAGTGTGGAAGTGCTTTATAATAGAAAAAGAAAAAGAAAAAACTGAGAATATATAGTCCGAGTGGAATCAGACTAGACTAGGAGAGCACATATCGGATCGGAGTTGCGGAAAGCAACCAAAGAAGGACATTACCTCCAATAAATTGCACCCCTACCATTCGTTAGTATGTACCTAAGACTAAGATTATGGTATTTGTATGGATTGCAGATAATAAAAAAAAAAAAGCCCGAGCAAATGGACCCTGGATCTCTGGTACCTAGTCAGGGCAGGCTTTTGGAAATGTCCACAAGTCACAGCTTTTGACACTGACAACTATTGTGACTTTGACTGACCCACTAGGCTAATCACATGAAATAACAAAGTGAAGTGCGTGTACCATGAATCAATTGTCGTAGAAGACAGAAAAGGCATACCATTAAATAAAAAAAAGATAATTAGCAGTAAAGTAGTTAACTATCGTTCATAAATTAAAAAGGTATATCCATTACACTTTTACAACAAAATTTAAATAATATATTGTTATAAAATAAGTAAAAAAAAATTTAAATGATAAATTCAAGTTAAAACCGATAACAACTTATCATCTATAATTTATTTAGAATATAATACTACTATAAAAAATAATAATAACTAACACAAGTACTTGTGATTTTATTATAATAAAGGCCTACTAATAAAATCATTAGTACCCCATCAAAGAATGTCATAATAAATCATCAACGACATAACAATCATGGCTGTAACATGGCGGTTGTGGCATATATAATGAGTAATGCTAAAGATATATAAAATGTACAACTTTTACCACAACTCGTCTACAATTATGAATGGTAGAAATGCGTCTTCATATGGATTCACCATCATATTTTTACTACTTATAACTCATCAAGTGAGCTAATTGCAGCACAAATTGTGTAATTTTATATATCCTTACTAGTATATAATCAAACTCTTCTTGGGTTTAGATGATTTGGTTTGAAGCAATCATTTTGCTTTTTGGATTGGCAGGCTCCAGTGAAAGAGGGAATCCCAGAGCCAGGACAGAAAATATGGGCAAAGGAATATTGGACAAGGGTATATATGATACAGACACAAAATACTTTTTTTTTTTTTTGCTAAACGACACAAAATACTTTCTTGGAAGACGTCTACCCAAGTTTTATAATACTTTCTCTTCCACTATATTTTATTGGTTTTTTTTTTTTTTTTTCATTTTCTTTTTTTTACATCAGTAGCCAAAGGAGGTGGATTTGAATATTGCATGTTTCCATTGGAAACTTTAGAAGTTGCCAACCTGTTTTGGTGTAAAGCTTTAGGCTATTTTCATTGGTTATTGATGTATTTTTCTTTGATTCTTGAATTCTACATCACATTTTAAAAGATAAAAAGATTATATTTACATTTAAAACATAAAAATGGATGTAAACATTACGTGAGAGGATTATTACACATATATTTTAATAATATTATATTCTAATGTCTTAGTAAATGTTAATTATACAAGACTAAAAGATAAAATTTAGATATAGTTTTTATCCAAAAAAATGGTGTTATCTTTTTAAAGGATAATTAAACATAGGCTACAATACAAAGTACACTCTCTAAGTTTAATTGAAATTTATTTCAGTCCTCTAACTTTATTTTCCTTTAATTGAGTCCCCCAATTTTAGAGTTATTCAATTAGGCCTTCTGTCCAATTTCATTAAAAAAAAATTTCAATAAGTATGCAATTAACTAATGAACAAAAATATATATTTTTTAAAAAAATTCTAACATGAAAACCTATAAAATATTTTTATTAATTTTATAGATTTTTTTTCATGTGATAATAATATTTTTAATGGAAATTTTCAAACAAAATTAGATAGAAGGATTGAATTGAATAAATTTGAAACTTAGAAAATTCAATTGATCGAAAGTAAAGTTAAATGACTGAAACAATTTCTACCAAACTTAGATAGTGTAATTTACATGTTAGCCTTAAATATACAAGTATATGGTTGCATTAGTCAATTTAACTATATGGTCAAGATCAGCAAGATAACCTAAAGTATAACCTCTAAAGAATTATACCTAAGTTTTATTTTGTTTTGAATATCATGCAAGAAATACTAATTGGGTGTGATTTTGTTTTGCCATTTTGGTTAGGTTGGTTATGTATGCGGAATTCTTTGATTCTTTCACTGTTGGGGTAGTTTCGTGGGGACCTCAAGAATGAATGTGGCATCATTTTGTAAAAGTTCAAGAAAGGTACTCTGTGACTTTTTTTTTTTTTTTAATTGAATAGTTATTATTTTTGTGATGTTACCGTGAAACTTGAAAATTATTTGTTTCTATATCCAATCATACCCCTTTACCCAAAAGGATTGGCACGGCCCAGAACCTTTGATCTTATAATACAAGGTACCCCTCAGCTCAGTCAGCGTGTCACTGTCATGGGCCAAGTCGTTGTATTGCTGTCAACCCTTTTTTTTTTTTTTTTGGATTCATTGGCCAAGGCCCGTTCATGGCCTTGGTTACCTGGATTTCAAGAGCATCAGCCACATTTCGGCTCCACTGGACGGCCACAGCATGTATTCGGCTCCTTGTCCCTCTAGCTGCCACTATTGCATTAGTTTTCACTGCCCCTAGTACAAGTGAAAACTGGGGGATATTGCTAAATAGTAAGACACTTTCGATCACACATTTTACTATTGAGTTACAGCCACACATTTAGCTATTTAGGGAGAAGAAACAGTTTTTGTAAAGGACTTTTAGTCTATCTCTCTCTAGCTCTAAAGCTCTTTCTATTTCACACTCTCGTTCCCTCTTTCTATTGTTAAGTATGGAATCAACTAAGTATCGCAATGCATTCTTCTCTTCATGTAAGACCTAGGTTGCATCGACCTTCGGTAAAGCTTCATTCCCCATCAAACAGAGTTTATTTTGCAGGAACTAGAGCTAATTAACACGTGCAGTCATGATACCATCCTGCCACATCCTATTCTATCACGTCCTCCCTAAAAGTTTACCTACAATTACTATTGTTGGTATAAATACATTGTTGGAAAAAATAGTGGGGTAATTTTACTGATAATGTAATTAAAGAAACTGGATTAGATAGCAGGAATATCAAAATGAAGCAATATAAGTGGGGTGTTACATACCATGGGTAAAACTCACCCATGAAAACCGGCTAATAAGGAGAGGGTGCCCAAGAGCTTATAAATACAATGTTAAAATTATACTTAATCCATATGGGACACTAGGATTATAACATACCACCACGCTCCACAACCAACGTTTACGACGGCTCACTCTAGCGACACTAACCCAATAGTAGCCCTTTCTCTTTTGGTAGCTTCACTCATCTATTAGTAATTTTAATCTTGCCTCGAGGTCGCCCCCTCCGAGATTTGACCACTTAGCTGCAACTCATTTGATCTCATGCTCAATGAGTTACATCCAATTACTCGAAGTGGTAGTTGGCTCTGATACTAAATGTTACAAATCTATGGGTAGAACTCACCCTTAAAAACCAGCTTACAAGGGGAGAGTGTCCAAGAGCTTATAATCGCATGGTTAAGTTTATAGTTAATCCATGTGCGACATTAGGATCATAATATGTGAATAATAGGACCATTAGAATAAGGCCATGTGGGCTAATAGAATAGTTTTATGGTTCTATAAATACCTACTTGTAATCACATTTTCATCATTTAAGAATAAACCAATTTCTCATTACTTAGTGCATTTCCTCTCTCTCTCTCTCTCTCTCTCTCTCTCTCTCTCTCTCTCTCTCTTAATATTTCTTTATGGAAGATGACTACCTCGAATTAAGTCAATTTTCCTTCAATTCCCATCAATTCCCTTATAATTCCTATCCATCCCCATTAGGAACCACCGAGTTCCTAACAAGTGGTATCTGAGCCGTTGATCTTAAGACTAGCGATTGTGACCGGAGAAAACAAAGTTTCATAAGATGTTAAGGATATTTCAGAAAATGTCAAGGCTTCGGCTGAATCTAAAAAGATCATAAAAGAAGAGCTCTCAAGATTGCAAAAGGATCTTGAGAACATGACAAAAGAAGTGTTACAATCTTTTGATTCAATGGAACTTGAAGAACAAATCAAGTTCCAAGAATCTACTGCTGTTGTTGCAAGTTAGGACGCTGATTTTTGTGTCAAAGTGGATGATGATATCCATGTACACCCTGCCCTTAAAGTTTAGTCCAAAGAACCAATAAAGAAGGTGACGATGATCCAAGAATCTACAATGCATGAAGTTGTTGCTATTGGTGTAGATACGAGTAATCCAATGGTGTTTGATTGTGACCAAACTCATACTTCGATAGATGGGGCTGCTTATGTAATCAAGAATAAAGGCATGAAATTAATAGCCACTAACATTGGTGGCAATGCAATTGAATTTGAACTAGTTGATTCTTTTCTTGGTGGCTATGGTGGATAAATGATGAGTTCTATAATCGATCTAATCATAATTTTTATAAGAACTTGGGTGTGAGTTGGGATCTTAAAGGTTGTGAAGATATAGAAATTGCTCTCAAGAAACTCTATCCTCAATATCAGCTTCATGGGAATGTGGTCAGTTGGATCCATTTACTACATTGTTTGCAGTTTGTGGACAATCATCTCCTTACCCATGTGAGTTGCATGCGTGGTCATTTGTTTGGAAGATTATGGTTAGAGACTTGTTATTTGATAGAAAGAAAGGCCATAACATAAAGATTTCTTGGTACTCCTTTACTGATCTAGCTAATGATGGGATCTACTTACTCAAGTTAGGGGCTGTGAAAAAGTGCTTGGAAGTAGTTGGTGTGTTCAATGTTCAAGATGCTTTGGAATATTGGGTTAGTGGCTGGTTTCCCCTCATGAAGATGTCAGCTATAACAACACCTTGTGGGCAAGGTGTTTTGAAAGAGAGGGAAATGTTAGGAACCCACATTTAGGTATAGAATGCATTTAGTTAGTTAGTTAGTTACAACTCCAAGCATGTTAATCACATTTAACATATGTTGGAATTATTAACGCACATGGGGAATAATAGGACCATTCGAATAAGGTCATGTGAGCTAATAGAATAGTTTTATGGTTCTATAAATACTTACTTGTAATCACATTTCCATCATTGAATTATAAATCAATTTCTCATTGCTTAGTGCATTTTCTTTCTCTCTTAATATTTCTCTATGGAGGGTGATTACCTCGAATTAAGTCAATTTCCCTACAATTCCCATAAATTCCCCTATAATTCCTATCCATCCCTATTAGGAATCACTAGGTTCCTAACATGGGGTAATCCTTAATCCAATACATGTCTACATAGTGCTTATTTGCCTCCAAAGTTAGTGTCCTTGCTGGTTTGTCAATACGCGTGGAACAATGAGAGAAATCGTAAAGAGGAGCCTAAGAACATTAGCATCAGTATGTGTAAAACTCTCATTCTATTAGTATAAAAACCTACTTTTTTATATTACACAATTAATTTGCAAAAACACTCACATCAGATTATCTATAACACACTTTCTTTTATTTAAATAATACTTTCTCACCTACCCATCCACGGCTCCACCACCTTACCATACACTCCAATAATCACTTCTCTGAACACTCATTCTCTTTCTTTTTCTCCTTCTTATTCTTTTTTCTTTCTTCTTCTCCTTCTCCTTCTTTCTTCTTCTACATTTTTTCTTTTTTGGCATCTTCTTCTTTCTTTCTTCTTCTTCTTATTCTTTTGCTATTTGAGTTTGATTATGGGTAGTGATTTTGGGTTTGCAATTTAGTTGGTGATTTTGGGCAAATTTTTCCACTACAGTGGGCAGTGATTTTGGGGTTCTCTGCTAGACCGCTGTTGCTGCTTCTTCTGCTTTGGCATCTTCTTCTTCTTCTACTATTTCTGCATTTTCTTCTTCTTCTTTTGCAATTTGGGTTTGATGATTTTTTTTAGGAAAGGGTTTGATGAATTTAGGATCTAGATTTAGATTATGTTTGAAGAATTTGATAATTTGTTGTTGGATTTAAAAGAAGATAAGAGGAGAAAGAAGGTAAAGGAATAGAGAGAATCGGATGAGAGAGGATAGATAATCAAATGAGAGATGAGAGAGAAAAAATAATTAAAAAAATCAAATAGAAAGCTACAGTAACTGTGTAAATATACATGGTTATGGTAGCAATTTTGGAAATACACAGTGTTATAGAAGGACTGATATGGGTAAATTTTGAGCAAAATTTTGTAAAATGATACACTTTTTTCTATTATAGAGGGACTAATGCAATTGCTCTAATACATAAACATTTTGCAAAATTTGAGCAAATACAAAGGTTTGAGACCCTCCAAGAATCTAGTTTCTCTATTAAGCCTTTTAAACTTACATTCAATCACCAAATCTTGAACCCCAAAATTTTTTTTTTTTTTTTTTTTTTGGGAGAGAAATTGAACCCCCAAATTTAGACATGCCTTTTAAATTTTTACATTCAAATTCAAAACAAACTATTGTATGGTTTATGTTATTGTAATAAATATTAGAATTTCATTAAATATACTTTATTTAACATTGTTAATTTTGGCTCATTTATTATATTTTAGTTAATTATCTAATTAATTGTGATATCAGAATAAGGAAAAAATATTTTTAGCCCATAATGAATTTTGTGCATCTATCACAATATTCACCTGCCTATACAATATAATCGTTGCCATAAAAAATTAAGAAAAATTAAAAATAATAATAATAAATTCTTATACAATAGGTGTATACTAGTAAGTAATAATTTACCAAAAATAATTAAATTAATTTCCTTCAACTTTTCTTTCAGATCAAATTTAAAGATAAATATACTTTTTTGCTTTTCCATTCATTTTACAAGAATAATTATTGTGTAGTGTTACAGCAGTACTTCAGGTCTCCACAATCGGATAAGCTCCACACATGAAATCTACCCCCATTGTGAGATAAAAACAAAGTCTTCTCATTTGTCTCTGATCCTTCTATACTTTTGAACCACTACATTTTGGAAGTGCAGGTGCTAACTTTCACCCTGATGTGAAAGGAGGGCTGCCTGGGCTGGTGCCTTACTGGCAGCTAATAGATTTTGTTGCCTTCGTTACAAAATTACTTTTAGAGTTCGATTAGGATCCGCTTATTTTACTAAAATTGAAAGTTTTTTGCTGACAAAGATGAAAGTTAGCTGAAATAGTATAGTGTGACCCATAAATAGTAACAAAGAATGCAATAGAACCCATGAATAGTAAAAAAAAATAAGTTAAATAGTAAAATAAATTGGCAAAAATAATCTTTGCCAAATGGACACTTAGTTTAACTATCAATGTCAGTAAAATCTTTAATTGCTGAAATTTTTAACGATTGTGGTGGTGAGCCCAAAAAGTAAAACATCGGAGTGTTTGATCGGTGTAGGTAGCATAACAACTATGTACTAGAACTACTCTTGAAATATAAATAGGGTTTCACTAATGTTATATGTATACTTTTATGGTAAATCATTTTATAAAATTTTTGGTGAGAAAGGGAAAAAGTAATTCAATTTTTTAACAATTTTTTCAATTTTGCATTAAAAGGTTTTAAAATAAATAATTAATGTATGCTCTCTGATTAATGTTTTAGTCTGACAATGAAGATCTATCATCAAGAATGGACGTCATAAGTTGAAACTAGAGACGGAGTCAAGGGGGACGAGAGGGGGCATTTCCCTTGACACCTCCAAGAAAAGTCCATAGATACTTTTGATACACAGAGAAGAAACAAATACAAAAGCCCAGTTTAAACCAAGCAGCAGTAAGGCACCTGACATTTGTCCTGACTACCAGAGCTTCATGGCCTTTTTGGTCGTGCTTGTTCAATTCAATACCATAACTGATGGTACTCATCCTCCAAAGAAATGAATGGAAGGGGTTCAATTTCAGTTTCTTTAGTTGCTTGATAGGTACTCTTAGACCATTGGCATCAAGTGTGAGAAATACCAAAATTTTGGCATTTGGCACACCAATGACCAAAGACCAAAAGTCAACCAACATCTGATGTGGCAAATCTCAAAAAATTTGGCATGGAGCTGCAATGACATTTTAAATATGAGATGATACGGACATATGTGCTAAAATTTTTTATTCAACTCTCTTTGTACTGACTTTCTCTCTGGGAAAAATCTCATATCTCACTATGAGAGACTGTGAAAATTTAGGGTCTCTCAAAAAAAGGGATTTGGTACTTGTAAGAACACCTCTCTTTTGGGTAGTAGTGTGGAATCACCACTTATTTTTTATACAAAAAAAAAAAAAATTGAATACAAATTACATGTTCAAAATATTTCGAATGTCATTGATTGAATAAAGACAAGTACAATTTTGGTAAATTAAACCTTACAAGGTTTTGGGTCCTAGTTACAATCTATACAAAAGAATACAAAGCTTTCGTCCTAGTTACAATCTACCAAAATTAAAAAGACAAAACACTAATCTTCCTATCCAAAAATTCTAAGCTCGGGAGCTAGGTTATGAAATGGGAAGGTGTTAAGCACCCATTCCACCCAAACAGAGTCTGGTCTTCTAGACTCTAATGACCAATATACCCTTTTTGCATGATATCAAATGATATGTTGAACATACATGACAGACACTTGTTAAAAATTAATTTAAATAAATCTGCCTATGGATGTGTCCTCTTTTTAAAGAAAATTCAGATTTGTTTTTATGAAAATTAAAATAATGAGACTTTTTTTTTTTTTTTAATTAGATCTGCTTTTATGAAAAAGAAAGAGTAAGATTTTATCAAGAAAAATCATATCTGTATTGCGTAAAATTAAAAAAAAAAAAAAAGATTTGATTTGTTAGAATCAGATCTGTTTTTGTAAAAGAAAAAAAAAAGATTTTGTTAAAAAGAACCAGATCTGTTTTGAAAAGTAAAAAATAATTTTAGTTTTCTAAAAGAAAAATCAGATTTGTTTTTAAAAAAAAAAAAAAGACTTTTTGAAAGAGGATTCACATTCACGAGTTGAATTTATTATGCATGCATCACATATTAAAAAAAAAAACTACAACATAACTTTCAATCCTTTCTTTTAAATTTCAAAATCTGCAATTTTGTAATCAAAAAAACTTTTTTTTGAAAAAAATCAGATCTATATTTAATGAAAATACAGATCAGCTTTTGAATTTTGAAAAAAAATCAGATTTGAAAATACAAATCAATTTTGTGTTAAAAATTAGATCTGTATTTAATGAAAATACAAATCAATTTTTGAATTTTGAAAAAAAATCAAATCTGAAAATACTGATAAGTTTTTAGTTTTCATAAAAGAATTTTGTTAATCATTGCAGATTTTGAAATTTAAGAAAAAGAATTACAATAAACAATCACCTAAACACATGTTAAAGAAAATTCTAGCAATGTATTTAAGCATGGTAATTATATATCAAGAACAAATCATAATAAAAACATGCTAAACATATTCATGCATCAAATAATAACAAAAAATTAATGAAAGAAGAAAAGAAAGAAGAAAAACAGAATACCTCTTGCATGAGCGTGCTCTTCTAATGAAATAATATTTTAGGATTCAAAAAAATTTGTTCACCTTTTGAAGCCTAAAATACTTTACTTACAAAAAAGAAGTTCCTAAAGCAAAAGCCTCCAGAACATCTTTAACGTAAGGGGAATTAAAAAGTCAGAAGAGAAGAGCCCCTAATTCTGATTTGCTTCCTCTATTTATAAAGGTTGGGATGCTTCAATGAGATCAGATACGAATTAGAATGCGTCCTTATCTCTAAAAAATTGAAAAAGATAGGCCTTATCTCAATCAGGGAGTCCCTAGGCCGAGCCACAAATTTGGGCCAATCAATACTTAGGGAGTGTTGAATGGCCCTCTTGGGCACCGAGTCCACGTTTGAGTTTTGGTCCAATTTGGACTTTCTTTTTGAGGATTTTTAAGCCAAGAATCGCACCTAGATGCATTTTTGATTCGTATTCTAAAAACTAATCACTTTTTCTTGATGTTCAGGTCTTTAAAGTGATAATTATCTTGTAGATAAATATTCCAAAAAGTCTTGATTATCCACAATTTCTTTGTTATTTGATTATCCACTTTATTCTCATGCAAGCAAGCTTATTTCTAACACTAACTAACAACCAATCACAAAATTATTTAATTAATTTTAATTGTCTAGCCAATCAGAATTAATTTAAATTAATCATGCATGGTCGGCTCCACCCAAACAAAATGCATGCAGACCGTGCAAACTTGATCATGTGATATCTTTCCATCCGACAGTCTGATTTGGAAATCGGACACACCGTCGCGACCGTTAGAACCTCAAGATCATTTTTATGATATGCAATGAATGAATTAATGCATGTAATGCAATTCTAAATTTTGGGTATATGAATGGTCACTCTAATCATCTTCCAGGATTAAATTATGAGTGTAAAATCGAGTGTCTACACTCACTTCTATCTGTGCTATTTGTTTCTCTCATCTGTGTCTTTCTACTTGTGCTCTCTATTTCTCTTATCTATGTCTCTCAAAGTGATGCTGGAGGTTGTGGGAATCTCTACCGATGTCGCGAAGAGGTGCTGGATGTTTTGGGAATCTCTGTCGATCTCGCAAAGTGGTGCTGGTGGTTGCTCCTTTGCTTGTTGATCTTGTGAAGCGAACGTTTTTCTTCCTAGAGGTTCGAGGCAGTGCTAGTTTTGGTGGTGTTAAGCAGTGCTGGTGGTTAGGCTCGGACTATAGAAGAGAAAGAAGCTTCATTTTTTGGCTTCAATCGTGTTGGAGATGATGGCGTTGAGGTGGGGGATTGGTGGTAGTATGGGGGATCGGTAAGGGTGGTTTTTGGCACTATTTTTGGACCTCTAGTGGTGTTGTGGGATGTGGGTTATGATGATTGGGTTGCAGTGATTGGATGGTTTTGGACATGGGTGGTGGTGGTCGGTTGTGGGTTTGCAGCAATGGTGGTGATTGTGATTAGTTTTGGCTTTTTTTGTGGCTATGGGTTTGAGGTGACAATAGTTATGGTGGTGTTTTTTTTTTTTTTTCTTCGTTGGTGATGAGTTTAGAGAGAGAGGGAGAGAGAGAAAGAGAGAGAGAGAGAGAGAGAGAGAGAGAGGTTTTGGGTCTAAATAAATTAAATAATTTTTTATTGGTTGTTTATATTATTTTAATTTATTGTAACGTTAAAATAGAATATCTAATGTATGATATATTGAAAAATGATGTGGTAAAATAGATAAAATAAGTTTTAGTGTGTCCAAATAACATTTAAGATAGCATGACTGATACTAGTGCTCTTATGATCAGTCCACTCGAACTATTCTTATTTTATTATTATTATTATTTTAATTTTTAAAGTACTCCCCCATTTACTAAAAAGATACAAGAGATTTTAAAACTTGATGATGTAAAATTTAGAATAGAAACGCATTATTTTAAAAGATTCAATAGATTTTTAATTATAGTCCCATTTTGTAGAATGTTCCAACCAAACCTACCGAATAAAAAACTCCACGTGACCTCAAATTATTAACACAAACCCTTGGATTTGACATCATGGCAGACTACTCACAAACCTATAGAGGCCTGACCAAATTTGAGAAATGAGAGATCATGTGTAACAACATATTGTGTAATGTGTACAAACATATGCAGACAGTTTATCTTCATGTCAATGTCGATGATGGATTACATTATCATATTTACAGGAACAGCTTGTGTCCAGTGGCCAGTTCCATTGGACACGTTGGGATTTGGACACGTGTCCGCATCGCAACGTATCTAATAGAACTGACCACTGGACACAAGTGACACCCCATATTTACAATTTAACTGAAAAATTAAAGAAGGCCAAAAATTTATGTAAAAATCTTATAAAAGTGATTTTCAGTAGATACGAACAGAAGGAGATAATGGAATACACGTGTAATGACTAATGATACAGCAATTATATCTCTTTATTGGATATGAATTTTGAAAATCTAACTGTTTGGTTTTATGTTTTTCTTATATTCTCTATGTTTGCGAAATTTCAAAAGATCAAAGATTAATAGTTATGTTATCAACCAAATATTTAAATTTCAAGCTTTTGTGCTCTAAAATTACGCATAAAAAATAAGTTTATTGATCAAATAGTAAATAACATCTGTTTTGCATGAAATTTGACATGTATGTTAAGAATATAAAGAACATACAAATCCAACTATTATATTTTCAAAATTCACATCCAATAAAAAGATATAGTAGGTGTAGGGGGCAGAACTTGATCCCAGGCCCAGCCCACTTAGAATGGGCTAAGAAGGGAACCCAATACTATTAATTTGTACAAATGGGAGTGCAAGCCAATACTTTGATTCCTTACAACTACGGCTTTGATTAAAGAGGTGGGATTAACTGCAAAGATAACACTTGATAGAAATTTAACAAGAAGAAAAAAAATTCTTAGTTAATTCTCTCCTCGGGTTAGCCAAGGATCACTTGTCCTTAAAAAATACAGTTCTCAGTATTACACTAGTCTCTTTCTCTCTCTCTGAACTTGTTCCAATCCCTTCTTAAGTAGGATCTTCCTTCCTTTTATAATCATTTGAATTGCATCCCAACCTTTCACTTGGAGAGCTGCTAATCTTTCTTTGAATACTTATCCCATCACTGCTTTGTTGGTGGTGGTAGAGTAGGATACAGGCTGTGAAGACACTGTTCAAGGGTCATTCTGCCATTAATACAGCAAACTGAGTTGTTAGAGTGCGTTAAATGCGAAGGTGATGGATGTTTTATCTGGAAGTTTCCTCCCTCTTTTGTTTGTATGTCATCATAGTCCTCCTCGGCCTCCTCGAGCAGGTCGTAACCCTCAGTTTTTATGGTCTGCTGAGTTCTTAGGTTGTTTTGATTGGGCCAAGCCTAGTTTGATAGATAGCTGGGCCTTAATTACTCATCGGGTTGATCTTGTCAAGGGTTCCTTCTCTTCGGGCTCTTCCCCCCCCCCCCCCCCCCCCCAAAAACTGTAGGCGTTTGAAAGATTTCGTTTGGAGAGAAACCTTATTCTTTTAAGAAAATTTTAATATCACTTTCATGAAAAATAGAAAAATCTGTCATAAAAAGTCAATTTTTTTTTTTCTTTTCCTATAAGAAGTTTCTAAAAATATTTTCTAAACTAATGTCCTTAAAGCATTCATTAACTTTTCCCTTGTATAGCCCATGATAAGTTGATGTTGTTAGGATTTTTAGACCCCTTGGTTGATTTTACAGTGGAATTTATTAGTTTCAAATAATTAACAAGTTATGAATTCAAATTGATTCCAAGGTTAATTGCCATATATTAAATATATAACAAATAAAAAATAAAAAAGTAAATTTAGTGAAAAAAACATAAAATAGTAATATGATGATCTTGAAAAACCGATTAAACAAATTGTTTCACAGGAAAAAATCTGGAGGAATTTAATCTAACATCGGTGAAGAGAATGATGCTTGATTATATAGTCCATTTCCCTCGCCAATATTTTCTATTCTGGCTCTGGAAGTCCCTCTTTCTCTTAACCCTCCCAAATCTAAAACCAACAATGGCTGCATCAAGATTTGTCCTACATCCAAATCATCTAATCCCAAGAAGAGTAAGATTATGTACCCACATCACGGCCATGATTGTTGTTGTCATTGATGATTTATTACATTCTGTTAGAGTACTTGTAATTTTATTTTAGGCCTTTGTTTTTTTGTTTGTTTTTTGTTTTGTAGATAAACTAGCAATTTTTAGGCCTCTATTTATGTAGTGAACATTTTCTACAATTGTAGTTCCATCCTCAAAAGAAACAAATAGAAGTGATGAATTTATTGGACCCTGTTGTGTTACATCTTTAATTGCCTAAGGTAACTCCGATATGTACTTTGCTGAGTCCACTCGGACTTATTCACATTTTTCTTTTCTTTTAAAAGAAGTTCCCATTTTACTGAAAAGAAATTCAACAAGAGGTTTAAACATTTTATGTAAATTTTAAAACAGAGATGCATTATTTTAAATGATTAAAAAATTCAGACCCATTTCGAACTTTCGAGGAATGTTCCAACCAAATAACAAATGAAGAAACTCTCACATGACCTCAAAATATCTACAGGGAGGCAAACAAGTGTGCTGATTTTTTAGCTAGAATGGGTCTGCTGCTTGACAGTGATTTTATTGTGTTTTCCAGTCCGCCTGTGGACTTGACTAGTATTTTGGAGGCTGATGCCAATGGTTTGTATGTCAATATCTGAGCCTTTGTTTGCTGTTTAGTTCTAATGAAATTTCCTTTCTACCAAAAAAATATTAACACACAACGTCGGCTTTTTCATCATGACTTTCACTCTGCTCAAATCGAAGCCTCACCATCACCAAATGTCCAAATCGAAGATATGAGAAATAATCTGTAATGAGAAATATGTGCAGACAGATTTTCTTGACGTCATGGATGATGATTTATATATTTACAATTTAACTAAAAATATGAAAATGAAGGACCAAATTTTTTTGTACAAATCTTATAATGGTGACTTTCAGTAGATACGTGCACAAGGAAAGAATGAAATCCACGTGTAATGATCCAGTAGTTATGTAAAAGTGAGTGAGTATCTTGTAACTGTATAGCCCTTGATGTATATACACACCAGTGACAGAGCTTCAATTTCAATTTTGGGAAGCAAGTTTAAAAAAAGTTTATATTAACAAAAATAACCAAAAAAATTTAATCTATATTCATAGCAAAATAAATAAACAATTGAAAACCGCTGTAATTGTCTTACAAAATCTAATATAAACGTAAATTATAATTTATTTTTTCATATTTAAGTTGAGTTTGGATTGCACTGAAAACAAACCACATCTGTGTTTGGCGTTTTTTCTTTGGCTCTATGCATTATTTACTAAACCCGCAAGTACAAAAAAAACATAAATTTTGCTTTAAAACTGGGTCTCACGGCACTATTCACATATTTAAAAATTATTTTGCTATAGCGTTTTCAGCAATAAGCTTTCAGTTTTCAACAATAAGCGGTATCCAAACAGACCCTTAGTGTGTGTTTGACATTGGCTTAAAAAGTCAGTTTTTTTTTACTATTTAACTTATTTTTGCTACTATTCATGTGCTTTACTGTACTTTTTAATACTATTTATAGGTTTCACTATACTATTTCAGATACCTTTTAGTTTTATCTATAGTACTTTCAACAAAAAGTTATTAGTTTTAACTAAATAAAATATTTCCAAACGAACACTTAGTTTAATTTACTTAACTCTTTGCGTTTTTTCATAGTTAGTAACAATCAAACTAAGAGATTAATTTAAATACATTAATTTTAAACATCTAATTTAATTCTTTAAAATGAATTAAGAAAATAAATCAATCTAAAAATGTTAAGAGTACAACAATATATCTACAAAATTATATAGTAGTACTCCCTAGATTGCTTTTAAAAAATATTTAAATTTCAATCTTTCTTTCTCTATTCTTCTAAATATTTAAAATTTGGATTTATAGAAAAAACCGAGATTTTGAAACTGTGAAAAACCCAAATGAGAGAGGAGGAATATATATATATATATATAGAGAGAGAGAGAGAGAGAGAGTAGAGGTTGTAGAATTTTAGCACCATGAGAAAAGAAATATATTGGGATAAAAAATAAAAAATAAAAACTGCTATGATTAGTGTGAAAGAGTATGCAGCATGCGATAAGAATAGTTAGCTAAATAGAAGTGACTTTGCTGTGTAGGGAGGAAAGCCTTTTTAAATTTTTTACAGTGTGAGGTTGGTGAGTTGGTTTGCTCATATGGGATAAGATCTTTTGTTTGTTTTTCTCAGGCTAGCTTGACAACTAGTTTGAATTTGACTGATCCACTAGGTCAGTCATATCGAAGCATGAAAGTGAAGCGTGTACCCTGAATCATTGTCATAAAACACAAAAAGCAGGCCATGTCAAAATAAGAGTATTACGGCAGCTAAACTTTAACTCAATCCATTTAATAAGTGTATCAAAATGTCTTAATTTTAATACAATTTGTTTATTAGAAGAGTCATTATGATATAACTTATTTCATCTCGTTTAATAAGGCAAGTAAAAAAAAAAAAACACAACATTAATTGTTTTCTCGTTGTTTTAGATAAAAGAGTTAAGAACTTTAAAGTTTTAATTTTTATCAATATAACTAATAAAATTCTTTTAATTGCTCTATTATATTTTGAATTCAAACTTATATATAATAAAAATGACGCTTATTTATATTAATTGGATCATTTTAAATTGAATGCAGGTGAAGCAAGTCAACACAAATTGGCCTATTTATTAAAGTTTGTCGACCTATTTTCAACACAAACCCATTTAGAATAAAAAACTAACCGGAAAAAAATAAATAAATAAAAGAAAGTTGCTTCATGTTCGTATGTATAATTTGGTATTTACAACAAGGAAGGGATTTGATACTTAGATGTCTTGTGGGTAATATGAAACAAATTACAAAATTTTCAACTTTAATGATAACTTTTTTTTTTAAGACACTTTTATGGTAATATTATTATTACTATTGTTAGTAATTATATGATAGATACATTGTTGCAACATTATTGTAAATGAAGTTTTTCTTTTATGCATCCCCTAAAAGTTATCATGGCTTTTGAGTGGAGTTGTAATGTGCCTTTGTATTAGAACTATTTTCCCTCTCTCTTGTGTGTGTGTGTTTGTTTCTCAAAAAAAATTTTTTTTTCTTTTGTGCATCTATCATAATATTCATCAACCATATATATCATCGCCATAAATAAGTGTATACTAATAATCTATTCTTATACAATAGGTGTATACTAATAATTTACGGTATATATATATATATATTTCTTTCAACTTTTCTTTAGATTCAAATAAAAAAATCGTATCTATATATATATATATATATATATGTTTTCCTATTATTCTACTGTGTTATCTCTTATACAAGAGTAATTAGTGTACAGTCTTAGAGCAATACTCGCGGCTCTTACAATGGGTGCAAACCTCATGGTGGTTCTCACGTGTGAAGCTGGACCCTTCTGATGGGAGTCCATAACACTACAACTAGAGTCCAAACTACACATTATGTTTCCCTCATGTAAAACACAGTGGAACTCAACTGTGTTTGTGTGTATGGTTAAGGCATGAGGCATTAGCCCTCCTTTGAATCCTTTCACATCAGTGTGAAAGTTGAAAGGTATGAATTACTATTATTTTTATTTTTGTAAATATTAGTATACACTTATTGTATAGTCATCGATTATTGTTATTTTTTATGTTACTTAAATTTTTATATATTATTTTGGTAGATGAATATCATGATAGAGGCACAAAATTGATTATGGGCTAAAAATATTTTGTCCCTTATAATAAATGGGCCGAAATAGACAGAAGATCACCTTCAATACTTCTGATCCACCACTTTTTTAGAGTGCAGGCCAGGGTACTAACTTTCACACTGATGTGAAAAAGACTCAAAGCAGGGCTGGTGCCTTACTGGCATCTACTTGATTTTGTTGCCTTCAAAACAAAATGCTTTTTTAACTAATTAATTGTGAAATTTCCACCGATTGTGGTGAGCCTACAGGTGTCGGTACCATAACTCCTCCAACGTACTATAGAATACCTTCCACCTAATTGCTGGATCATTCCAACTGGATTCCATTATCTCCTTGTGTATAAGATTTGTACTTAAATTTTTGGTCTTTTGATTTGTTTTGTTTTGTTTTTTGTTTTTTTTCATTTTTTAGTTGAATTGTAATTGTATAAATTTTAATGTGATTCATCATCCATGACGTCAAGAAAACCTGTCTGCACAATTTCTCAATATTGATTTCTCCGATTTGGACATATTGTAACGGTGAGGGATCAAAAAGTCATGATGAAAAAGCCAAAGCTTTGTGTTAGTATTTTTAGGTCACGTAAGAGTGTCTTCTTTTGATAATTTGTAGGTTTGGTTGGAACATTCCTCGAAAGTTCGAAATAATTGACTTTTTTGACAAAATAATTGACTCTTTTTGACAAATTGTTATATTTTCTATGAAAATAGTATCAATCTCTTCAAACTAGTTTGAAGAAAAATCCTCCAAACGCCTCTTATTTTTTTTATTGAATGTTAATTTTGAAAATTTAATCATTAGATTGCATGTTCTTTATATTCTTAACATACATGTTAAATTTCATTTAAACCGGATGTTATTTACTATTCAATCAATAAACTTATATTTTATGCATAATTTTAGAGTACAAAAACTTGAAATTTAAACATTTGATTGATGACATAAGTTATTGATTTTTTTTTTTCTTTTTGAAAATTTGCAAATATAGAGTATATAATAAGAACTTAAAATCCAACAGTTAGATTTATTAAGAAAAGTTCTAGAAACTGCTTTGAGAGAAAAACTATTCTTGAATTGATTGGAATGAATTAATTGAATTAATTTACACTAAGACTCTGTTATATATACACGTTAACAGAGTAAAGAGGGAATCAAAACTAATCTAACTAACTTTTAACAAACTAACCAACTCTTATATTTCAGCTGTACAGCACTAATCATTCTCACGTGCCTACTCTCTCACGTGCCAATCACTTAAGTGAAACGCTTTCGTTTGCCTTCAATTTTCCTTTCTTCTTTTGCTTATAAATCCTGTCGTTTTGATAATCACTGCATTTGTGCTATTCTTCTCTCTTCGTTTCTGTACTGCTTTGCTTCTTACCTTCTTTCTCAGTCACAAATTCAACACTCCCCCTCAAGTCCTGATTCACAAAATCATTGACTTGATTATTTGAAGTCTTCAGAATTGGGGAGTAAATATCAATCAAACCCAAACAATTTGTCAGTCTGCTAAAAGCTGGAAGTCCTAAAGCTTTGGTAAAAATGTCTGCTGTTTGAAATTGGCTTGAAACATGAAAGGTTTTAATCACACCCTCTGTTATCTTGTCCCTGACCAAATAGCAATCAACCTCTATGTGTTTTGTTCGCTCGTGGAACACAGGATTCGCTACAATATGTAATGCAGCCTAGTTGTCACAAAAAAGCTGAGCACTACATGGATGATCAACCTTTAAATCTCTCAGTAGTTGAAGAACCCACACAATTTCACAGGTTGTTGTAGCCATTGATCTGTACTTTGCCTCTGCTGATGATCTAGAGACTGTACTTTGCTTCTTGGACCTCCATGAGATTAATGAATCTCCTAAGAACACACTGTACCCTGTGATTGATCTTCTGGTATCAGGGCAGCCTGCCCAATCAGCATCGTAGAAAGCTTTCACTTGCATTGTGGAGTTACTGGAAAAAAACAGTCCTCTGCCTGGAGTGCCCTTCAGATATTGCAACACTCTATTGACTACTAGTAAGTGAGGCTCTCTTGGTTCAGCCAAAAATTGACTTAACCTATGCACTGCATAAGTGACATCAGGTCTGGTTAGAGTGAGATAGAGCAATCTTCCTATCAGTTTTCTATACTGACTTGCATCTGGAAGCAGTTTTCCCACATCCTTTGGAAGATGCAAATTTTGTTCCATTGGAGTCCTAAGTGGTTTAGACTCCAAGAAGCTTGTATCTTGCAAAATTTCCAAGCAGTACTTCCTTTGATTCAAACTTATACCCTTGTCACTTCTAGCAACCTCAAGGCCTAGAAAATACTTCAATGAGCCTAAGTCTTTTAGGCCAAACTTACTGTTAAGCAAATGCTTTAAGTCAGTAATGCAACTAGGGTCATTGCCAGTGAGCAAAATATCATCTACATACACTAACAAAACAATGAAGGAGGCACCTTTGGTGTATGTAAAGAGAGAGTAATCTGCCTTGGATTGGACAAAACCAAAATTCAACAGAGTGGAAGAGAATTTTGCAAACCACTGCCTTGAGGCCTGTTTCAAACCATAGAGGCTCTTTTTGAGTTTGCAAACCAAAGGACCATAATTTGAGGTAGCAACACACTCCCCCTTGTTGTGAAAACCAGGGGGAAGGCTCATATAGACCTCTTCATCCAAATCACCATGGAGGAAGGCATTGTTCACATCCATTTGGTGAAGAGCCCACCCTTTCACAGTAGCCAAAGATAAAACCATCCGGACAGAAACAGACTTGGCCACAGGAGAGAAGGTATCAGTGTAGTCAAGACCTTCCCTTTGGGTATACCTCTTTGCAACTAAACGAGCTTTGTGTCTTTCAATGGAGCCATCAGACTTGTACTTAGTCCTATAGACCCATTTGCAGCCAATGGGGATCTTGCCAGGAGGGAGAGTGGTTAAAGACCAGGTGTTAGTAAGTTCTAGAGCTGTAATTTCCTTAACCATAGCAGCTCTCCAATCAGGGGATTGAACAACCTCATGGAAAGAAGTAGGGTCTAGGGAGGTGGAATCAACAGCCATGACAAATTGCTTGTAATTTTTAGTAAGGTTAGAATAGGTGAAACAAGCAAATATGTCATAAGATAGGCCATGGGAAGGTTTGTAAGGATTGGAAGTAACTGATTTGCAAGAATAGTCTTTTAAGTAGGATGGAGGGTTGTGTGATCTGGTGGATTTTTTGAGGGGTAAAGGAGAATTTGGTCTAGAGTAATGCATAGGTCCAAGATCATGCTCAGAATCAACAATAATAGGAGTGACAAGTGGAAGTGGTGTAGGTGATGGAGGATTAGGAAGAGGAGTAGGAGGCTGATTTGCAAAAACGGTGTCTGCAGAATCAAGGAGTACAGCTCTACTCTCATTTAAAAAATTTGAATTTGAAATGCAAGAATCAGGAACAAAAAAAGGGAAGACAAATGAAGTTAAATCAAAAGAGTAAGAATCATTTAGGTGCATAGAGGAAGGAGAAGGACCAGAAGCAAAAGGAAATAGATGTTCATAAAAAATCACATCTCTAGAGACAAAAATGGAATTGGTTTCCAAATCCATGATCTTGTACCCTTTAATACCACTGGGATATTTTAAAAAAACATATTTTCGTGCTCTTGGTGCAAATTTGTGTCTGTTGTGACAGAGAGTAGAAGTGAAGCACAGACAGCCAAAGGTTCTGATATGATCATATGAAGGAGATGTTTGAAAAAGCATTTCAAAAGGAGTTTTGTTTTGTAAATGTTTGGAAGGCAGCCTATTGATGAGATAGACTGCAGTAAGAATGCAGTCACCCCACATTTTCAAAGGCAGGGAAGAATGAAACCTCAAGGCTCCTGCAACATTTAAAATGTGTTGATGTTTTCTCTCAACAATTGCATTTTGTTGAGGAGTTTCAACACAAGTTAATTGATGCAAAATACCTTTTGATTTAAAAAAATCTTTCATAAAGAACTCTGTGCCATTATCACTTCTAAGACACTTGATTTTTGTACCAAATTGTGTTTCAACCATGTTAGAAAATTGTTCAATAAGAACTTGTGTTTCAGACTTAGATTTAAGTAGATAAACCGAAGTGCATCTAGAATAATCATCCACAATGGTAAGAAAGTATTTGTAACCTTCAAAAGTTCTAGAAACTGCTTTGAGAGAAAAACTATTCTTGAATTGATTGGAATGAATTAATTGAATTAATTTACACTAAGACTCTGTTATATATACACGTTAATAGAGTAAAGAGGGAATCAAAACTAATCTAACTAACTTTTAACAAACTAACCAACTCTAATATTACAGCTTGTAAAGTTGTGATTTACACTATGTTTTTTGTTGGCTTTATTCTATGACAAAAAGTGTTGTAATTGCTTTAATTTATTTCCTTGTATTTTGTGGGATTTTATTGTATTAGGTTTAGTATCAAGTTGGTGAAGACTCAAGCTTAAATGGATCTCACGAGTGTCTCGCTGGAAGCTAACCCGCAAGGGAGTCATGTGAGAAGCACGTGCTGGAAGCTGAAAAGTTATGCCAAGTTGTCGTTTTCGCGAGTGTCTCGCTGGTAAGGCCTTCCCGCGAGACAGTCACGAAACATTCTGCCTAGAGGATTTTTATGAGTGACTTTCTTACCCTTCACCCATACTATATATACCCTCATTACCCACAAATGTTGTAGAGGCTATTCAGAGAGAAAAACCCTAGATAGGTTTTCTACAACACACACACCCATCTTTTGAGAGAGAGCTACTCACCCTTAGTGAGAAATTATTGTGGTCTCTTCTCCGTCCCTCTCCCATTATCATACCTTGAGAGGAGATTTGTACCCAAACACAACCCACACCTATTCAGAGTGTAGAGTATTTTGGAGCTGTTAGGAAGCATTGAAAGAAGCCAAGGATGGCAAATGCAACATGGAGCTTGTTGCGGGATCTGGAAAGCTAGACAAAACACGGTTCCGAGAAGCCTTGTTGGAGTAGGAGCTTGGAGGGCTTAGGTACATTGGGTAGATTAGGCTTGGAGGGTCTCTTGCTAACCAATGTATCCCAACTGATTGTCTAGTGGATCGATTACCGCTTGGAGGGCGGCGGAGAGGTTTTTCGCTGAGTTCTTCGGTTTCCTCTTCGATAACACATAGGCGTGTTATTTTGTGTTTGCATCCTTCTTCCCTATTCTTGTTCATTTCATTTTTATTGCTGTGTTGCTTTAAATATATATTAGAGTAGCTTCTTGTTTATTCGCTTGCATTTACACTATTCTACACTTAGTATTAAGTTAGTGTAAAATCTATTGAGCCGTAATTTTTATTAGGAGGTCTAAACAGCTCTTGTGTTTTTTAACACATTTTCGAGTTTTCACAGCTGTACAGCACTAATCATTCTCACGTGCCTACTCTCTCACGTGCTTTTGCTTATAAACCCTGTCATTTTGATCATCATTGCATTTGTGCTGTTCTTCTTTCTTCGTTTCTATACTACTTTGCTTCATACCTTCTTTCTTAGTCACAAATTCAACAAAATTTTTAAAATTCACATTCAATAAAAAAATCTAAAAAAGAGTTTAGAGAAAACTTTTTTCTATAGTCCGTTAATAAATATCTTAAGAACACCCATTAACAAAACCTTTTGCATAATTGCTTGATCATTACACTTGGATTCCATTATCTCCTTGCCGACGTATCTACTGAAAGTCACTTTTATAAGACTTTTACATAAATTTTTGGACTTCTCTAATTTTTTTGTTAAGTAGTAAATTTGATAATGTAATGATGTAATCCATCATCCATGACGTCAAGATAAACTTTCTGCACATGTTTGTACACATTATATGTCCTTACACGATTTCTCATTTCTCTAATTTTCAATAGGTTGAGTAATGAAAAAGCCAAAGTTAATTTTGTGTTCATATTTTGAGGTCACGTGAGAGTTTCTTCATTTGGTTTTTTTTTTTTCCCTCTAACACACTGTATTCTCAAGCTTTCAGCTAGAGATTAATCACTGTTTACACTAAATAGGCCTACTAAGGAGTAAAATGCTAGCCCAGAAAAATCTTTTCAAAGTACAAGTAGCCGGACTCGAATTAGAGAGCATACTCAATCAAATCCAGTACAGACACCTTAAGACTGAGAGCCCAACCAACTCGGCCAACTCCCTAGATTTTCATTTGGTAATTGGTACCAGGTTTGGTTGGAACATTCCTCGGAGAGTTCGAAATGGGTCTGAATTTTTATTCTTTTAAAAACTTAGCATCTCTGTTACTATATGCCCGAGTGGACTCAACTGAGTCCATACCAGAGTTTATTAAAGCAATTAAAGATGAAACATTGCAAGTTCCAATAAAATCCCCACTTCTATTTCATTTGTTTCTTTTGATGATAGAACTAATGAAGATTATGTTATTGAAACAATTCCGATCATATGGGCAAATGAAACTGTGGCAGTCAGTGCTAACTAAAAGTCCAAGTTTATCAGCTTGACAATTAGTGTCAACTTGATTGACCCACTAGAAGAATCACATGTACATCGAAGTACGAAAGTTGAAGCTTTGCACACCATGAATGATCGCCGTAAAAGACAAAAAAAGGTACACCATACAATGATATAAAAATAGAAAGATACAAATTTTCTATACAACGAAGATAATATTAAGAATAGTGCTTAATACCATGTGTAATTTAACAATGATTCATCGAAAACTAAAAAGATAACTAACAACCAATTGTACAAAAAGTTCACTACATAAACCAAGGCCTAAAAATTGCCAGTTTATCGTCAAAAAAAAAAAAAAAAAATTACAACAATTAATCATGGGCGTGATGTGGGGTATATAATCTTACTCTTCTTGGGATTAGATGATTTGGGTGTAGTACAAATCTTGAAGCAGCCATTGTTGTTGTTTTTGGATTGGGAGGATTCTGAGAAAGAGGGAGTCCCAGTATCAGAGCCAGAACAGAAAATATTGGCAATGGAATGGAGTATATAATCAAACATCATTCGCTTCACCAATCTTTTCTTTGCTGGAAAAACGCTTCCAATTTTTGGTTTGAACCGAGGCTCTGTCTTCTTCTCAAGCTCATCTGGGTTCAGCCTCACCAACATTTCTTTCTCTAGCTCTCCCCTCATCTCTCTCTCTCTCTCTCTCTCTAGATCAGCTTTTGATTTTGGGGTCTGCAATTTTACCTTTTATAACGAATAAGTCTGCAATTTGTTGTGCCAAAATATGAGGCAGTAGACTTATTCTTTATAATTCAAACTCTGAGTCGTTGATGTTACATAATAAAAATTAAAAAAAATCTTATTAGATTAAAGTTTTGATTGAATATTGCTTATTTTGTTGAAATTGAAAATTTATTATTGAAAGTTTTGTAGATAAAAATAAAAGTTAACTGAAATAATATAATGAGGCCCATAAATAATATCAAAAAGTACAATAGGACCATAAATAATTACAAAAACAAACTAAATAATAAAATAATTTTTATTTTTTATTACAATTCAAACCGAAGCTAAGTGCTCCTGGGCCAATAGGAGTGAAACTTGAGGCTCACGACCATAAAATAAATAAATAAATAAATAAAAAACAACAACAAACTTGAGGCTCACGCATTCCATAGAACCAACTATTATCAGCCACGTGCTTTAAATCTCAACTTGGACTTGGAGTGTGAGTGTATAACACTAGGAAGTATAATAAATTATAATAAAGTTTTAGACTTAGGTGGGGCCGACAAAATGACTTCAAAAACTTCCACTTGCACAGTTCTACTATGGCCGAAATTACTTATTTTTTCCTTAACCGACTAATATCTTCTTCTATTTATTATCCATTGTACCTAAAAAATAAATGTCGGCACCTATATTTAGTACTTAGATAAGGTGAGGTGTTAACTTTTCATTGGATAGTTTGATTTTTTTGATAAATATATATTTTTTCCTAAACTCTTTTTTTTTTTTTTTTGGCTAATTTTTTTCCTAGACTCTTTGTGCAGTGACCTATACTACATTGTATGAATATAAAAGTATTAAATTAAATTTACAAATTTTTAACAATTAAAATTTTTGAAACCATCTATAATTTAATAGGAGGTCCTACACTCCTACTTTTAATTCTCTGTCCCTACTTTACTTCCTCTCGTTTAAAAATTTTCATGTATTAATTGGGGCAATGAAGCAATCAACACATGAATAGACTGATGGATGTATGTTGTCTAAACATGAGACATACAGACTGTTCACATGTTTTCTTTTTTTTTTTTTTTTTCTTTTTTTGAAAGGAAGAGTGATTATCTATAATAATAATAAAAACATGCACAAATAGCTGGCAAGCTAGTGATGTCATTTAAAGGATTCATCGTATTGGACAAATTGATGTCATATACTGACCACTTAATACACGGTACATATAGTCATGCCGTACTCACACGGTAGCTTAATAAACAAGGCAACGAAAGATATTTTTTTTATTTTATATTTTTTAGGAACAAAAAGGCAACGAAAAATAACAATATATATAGTCACATGCAAGCCATTTACCAAAAATAAAAAATAAATTTTAATGGCCTTGACTTTTAAGCTCAATCATTAAATAAAAAATATTAAAATGTTAAAGTTAAAAAATAAAAATGGTAAAAAAAAAATATTATGAGTAGATATGAGGGTAATTACACCCTATACTAATCCATAGAAAGATAACAATTCCAAAACATTGAATAGATTTTCTAGTCGCATGATATCCCATTGCCTATAGGGATGGCAATGGAACGGAGCAGAGCAAGACCAAAGGACGGAGTCTTTGCCTCTGTCTCGCATGATTTTGTCTTATCCCATCCTCGCCTTACTTTGCATTTGGAGAAAATTTCCTTACTTCATCCTGGCCCCTTAGAGCCTTGTGAAGCCCCAACCCATCCCATAAAATATACTTGAAAATACAAATAAATTTATCTCATCAAATCAAACTAATTTTTAGTAAAAACTTAGTAATATTATCTAAGTGTTTAACATGACAATATCATAACAAAAACAAAAACAAAAATCTCATAGTATGACAAAATAAAATAATCCAAACTCCTAATACATAACAAAATAACTACTCAAAAAAAAAAAAAAAATTGCCTAGTTCTTCAAAAATAATCTCCACTTTCTTCATTATTGTGACACCACTTTCTTCTTCCATCATGAATAAAACGAAACAATGAGTTCTAAACTTCTAAGCCAAATAATTGAAGTAGCTGTTCTAATAAAATAAAATAAAAAACCATTAAAATACACCCATGACTTGTATATTCAAATCCCCTAGAGAAATACTTCAAGATCCAAAACTAAACACATTGATAGGTATAGTGAGTTAACTTTCAAGAAAATATTTTGTTTATTTTTTAATAATACCTAATGCATTTTTCTGCCTTTAATTTTTTTATAATGTCTTATTTCTTTGTCTTTATTTTTTTTATTATAATATTTTATGTCTTTCTAGAAACTAATCTGAAAGTCCTTTTTTATTTTTTTATAAAATCTTTTTTCTTTATTTTTTTCTAACATATATATATATATATGTATGTATGTATGTATGTATGTATGTATAGATCTGTACCTTATAGGACAAGCTACTATGTTGTTCCAATGTTCATGATAGAAATAACTATACAAACATTCAGAAATAACTGCACCTCCTAACAGCCACACACAATGATGAAAACTATAAACATAATCTTATAGTAATTATTTCTCAAAAAAAAAAAAAAAAAAAAAAAAATTGTGAAGCAAGGGGACCTCAAGAATTTAATAGATGGCGTATATGGATGTTTTCCAGGCCAAACAATTTAATTTAATTTGCTAATTTCATATTTATAGCTCTTATTTTTATGTAATATTTCATTGACTTTTTAAAAATATTTTAAATGTAGATAATGGAAGAGAGGGACGTGGGTTCTACTTCTAACTTGTTTTTTTGATACAAGTTAGAATTTTTACTTATAACTTCTAACCACAATCATTAGACACGACTTTGAAATACTACATTAAAAGCCTACACTCTTGCCTACCAAACCATAACGGCATAACTCCTATTGATTTCTATTGCTTGGGGTTTTTTTTTTTGAAAGGTTCTATTGCTTGGGTTTCGATCATATATAGAAAATACAATTTGATAAATAGTGTTTACGAGTTACAACAAAATTATTTATGAAGTATATTTACTTTAAGAACAAAGTTTAATACAAAATTGATTATAGTATAAGATTACAACTTCCTATAAAAATATTAACATTACTACATATTTTGAAAATATAACAATTGGATTATATGTTCTTTACGCTTTTAATACACATGCCAAATTTTGTGACAATCAGATATTATTTACTATATGATCTATAAGTTTATATTTTATGTATAATTTTAAATTACAAAAACTTGTAATTTAAACAATTTATTGATAACATGACTATTCATCTTTAATTTTCTAGAAATTTTGCAAGCAAAGAAGATATAAGAGAAAATGTAATCCTATGGTGGATTTGTCAAAGTTCACCACCTTTAAAAAGATATTTTGTAAAATTGTAATTTTAAGTTACAACCAATTTTGTAGTTAAACTTTGTTCTTAATTTAATAGATGTAAAAATATAATTTCTTAAGAAAGAGGACTAGTGATGAACTGAGTTTCATTTTGCTTTGCCATCTCTTTGGAGTATGAAATTTTTCTAAAAATGAAAGCATCATTAGCAGGACAACAATGGTACTTTAGATTCTAAAAAAAAAAGGTACTTAAAATTTTATAATTAAAAAAAATGGTTGTGTTAAGGAGAACAATTGTTTATAAATTATTTTTTGAAACATGAAAATATTAACCAATGCCTTATGGGTATTAGTTTATGAGCTATTTTTAGAAATATTTTATTGGTAGAATGATAAAATAATAAATGCTTTTAATAGCTTTTTATATTTTTCATGAAAGTAGTGTCAAAACTTTCTTATTATTTATTATTAACAATTGTCCTAAGAGCATCCGTTAATATGACCATTAAAAAAATTTTAATATCACTTTTATGAAAAATATTAAAAAGTGTCAAACTTCAACATAAATAAAATACATTTTTTAATAAATTCACTCACGCATCTCAGAGATCTTGTTGATAACTCAAAAGTGAAAACATTTATCTCTCTCATTATTGTATATTTAATTATTTATTGGAGGTGGAGGTACGATTTGGATCAGAGGTCATTGATGCTGGTAAGGCCATCATAAAATAAAAAAAGGTAAAATCTATGAATATGCATTAATTTTAATAATTTCATGATTGCACGTTCTTAATTTTCAATTGTTCGGATTATACTGTATGATTGGACCAGTCAAACAACTTTCATCCATTATACCACTATTAATTTTTTTTTTTTTTTTGAGAAATAGCACTGTAATTTTATTCAAAGAGAGCCAAATCGGTTTGAACTACAGAAAATAGGTGTGAAAGAACATCCTTCATCCACACTGTAAACTCACTAATATGTCTAACAATGTTGTGAGCTGAACTATTACCTTGTCTTAGTACATAACCAAACTCAAAATTTGAATCCTTAGCTAACTCCTTTGCTTCATCAACGAAGAGTCCATATAGTCTGTCAAGGATGGCCTCTCGTACAAAAGGGCATCAAAGGTGTGATTTTTTGAGGACGTTTCTACTGTCAACTTCATTACTTCCTACCAATACAAAACCAGTCCCCCACCTCTAAGAATCCGAGGTACAAAGAACATGTGATCAAATTGTAAATTCCGTTTTATATTTTTTTTGCCTTACTTCGTCTGTCCATGTCTCGGCAATGACCGAGCTCCTTCTCTGTCACTATGTTTCCAAGCCCGCGATAATTCCATATTAAGAGATTCATGACTCTTGGCGGGGCTGCTCAGCAGCCTCCACCATTAAATTTGATGAGGGTTTGATCTGCATCACTTGCAACCTTTTGCTTGGAGAGTCTGTGGAAGTCACCATGCACGTGCCCAACTTTCTCTTAATTTTTTCATCACACTTGTTCTTGACCCCAGCTAGGTTAACTTGGTGCATGAGTCTTTTCCAAGTCCCAACACTTGTTGGGTGATCATTAATCTTGGCCATTGATCTGCTAGCCTCATCATTTAGATTGGTAGGCACATGCATATTTTGCATGGAAGCGGCTAGGGTTGGTATCATAGAAGTTTGGTTGCACTCCAATTCTGCTGCCTTAATGGAATTAGCATTTATGTTGGACACTTCAATGCTATTCCCCATTAATATTTCCCCTATTAATTTCGTATCAATTGACTTAGCTGAGCTGGAGTGGTTAAAGACCATATCAAATTCATCCTTTTTGGAAAGGAAATCAGAATCATTGCACCTTACGTTAGTCATAATCACTTCCTTATTTTTCGAAATTGAGTGATTATCATTTATTGCCCCAAACGTTTCCGTCTCCTTCCTCAAACTTCGCTGCACAATTACTTCTGTAACTGCCTCCACGATTTGATTTTCCTCCTCCCTTTTCTCCGCCACTGTTGGTTCTGTGTCTGTTGGAGTTGTAGTGCCAGACTAAACGAGACTCACATTATGAGAGCTACCTTCATCCCTGCTCTATACTTGCAATCTGTGTTAGGATTAGTGCCCTTAAATCCTATTGAATGATGCTGTGTATTATATTATGTATGACATGATGTATGACTTAATATTGTAATTAATAAAGTTGTTTTATTATTATCTGAAATAATAGTAACATGAATATTCTGACATTATTATATAGTCCATGAGATACATAATATGTGATTTATGTGATTTAGTCACAGAATATATAAGTCACAAATTCTTTGTAAACTCATAATTTTAATTCGTAGTCGGTGATGAAATTGGACATTTCATATGCGAAGACTGTAACATATCAACTAAGATGATTTGTCTTAATCATGGAAGTGGAGACTTCTAGTTGATATGTTGATATGTTTTAAGAGTTAAGACATATTGAACTGGACCGCTGTGAGATTTATTATTCTCCTAATGACTGTCAATTGAATAATAAATCTCACGACTTCTATTTACATGAACTCTTAATCCTGAGAGAATAATGGACCTGATCATGAAGTGTAGGTTGCTTTGATATATCAGGAGTGAGATCTAAGGTAACGGTCAAAACTTAAGTATGTTGGGCAGCCACATTTAATGTTGATGGAACATATATTCTCAAAATAGAATTCATAGTCTCTTAACGGAGATATAAAATATTCCCTTGAGATAAGTTTAATGGGTTTGTTATTCAGAGAATTAGGCCTAACCACTTTAATAAGAAATTACTAAAATATATATTTATGGAATTGGATTTCATAAATATATAATGAATAACCTTAAAAGGATTAAACCGGGTACTCAAAGATTAAGATGTAGTAATTTACAAAATGTCAGTCTAAATTAATGACTTTATGTTACTACAAATATTTTATGAAGGAGTTGCATGTACAATAAAGTCTTGGGATGTAATTTATTAGTAAGGTCTAAAGTGCAATTATATTTATATAGTAGTATTAAATATAATTAATGGTAATTTTGGACTTGTCAAGAGTTGACAAAAACGCCCAAGGCCCATTGGAGTTAGTGTCTTATTTGTTCCCTTCTAGTCTCACTCCAAACCTCTATGATCTGATTTTCCTCCTCCCTTTTCTCCTCCACTGTTGGTTCTGTGTCTGCTGGAGTTGTAGTGCCTAACTAAACGAGACCCACATTATGAGAGCTACCTTCATCCCTGCTCCGTGCCTGCAATCTGTGTTAGGATTAGTGCCCTTAAATCCTATTAAATGATGTTATGTATTATATTATGTATGACATTATGTATGATATGATGTATGACTTAATATTGTAATTAATAAAATTGTTTTATTATTATCTGAAATAATAGTAACATGAATATTCTGACATTATCATATAGTTCATGAGATGCATAGTATGTGATTTATGTGATTTAGTCACAGAATATATAAGTCACAAGTTCTTTGTAAACTCAGAATTTTAATTCATAGTTGGTGATGAAATTGAGCATTTCATATGCGAAGACTATAACATATCAACTAAGATGATTTGTCTTGATCATGGAAGTGGAGACTTCTAGTTGATATGTTAATATATTTTAAGAGTTAAGACATATTGAACTGGACCGCTGTGAGATTAATTATTCTCCTAACGACTGTCAATTGAATAATAAATATCACGACTTCTATTTACTTGAACTCTTAATCCTGAGAGAATAATGGACCTGATCATGAAGTGTAGGTTGTTTTGATATATCAAGAGTGAGATCTAAGGTAACGGTCAAAATCTCAATATGTTTGGCAGCCACATTTAGTGTTGATGGAACATATATTCTCAAAATGGAATTCATAGCCTCTTAACGGAAATATAAAATATTCCATTGAGATAAGTTTAATGAGTTTGTTATTTAGAGAGTTAGGCCTAACCACTTTGATAAAAAATTACTAAAGTATATATTTATAAAATTGGATTTCATAAATATATAATGAATAACTTTAAAATGATTAAACCGGGTACTCAAGGATTAAGATGTAGTAATTTACAAAGTGACAGTCTAAATTAATGATTTTGTGTTACTACGAATATTTTATAAAGGGGTTGCATGTACAATAAAGTCTTGGGATATAATTTATTAATAAAGCCTAGTGCGCAATTATATTTTGATGGTGTATAAAAAATGCTAAGCTGATTTCTCGTCCATATGGCCGTCCATAACAACGTACACGGAGTGCTGTTACGCTCGTCTTTCACTCACCATCCCCTTACACTCGTCCAATATTCATTCGTCCAAGGGAGGATGTACGAGCAGTGAACCTCGTCCGTCCATAGTGATGGACGAGTAAAGTTCACCAAGAGCCATAATACTCTTCCAAAAAACCAAACGTTATATTGTTTGTATCAAATTATCTATTTATTGTTGAACACCGATTCTGATGAGGTAACTCCAATAACAGTTATGGAAGTTGCCCTCTGAATTCTCCAAACACTACGACGATAGGAGAAATAACTGCCAAGACCAACACTATATAAAGACCCCTCTACACAAAAATATGGGTAACTAGAGAAATTTTGAATAAAGAATTTTTTCCTTATACTGAGAGCCACAAATCCACTAACTTTGCCATCGGAGGACTTTTGGCCGGTCTCCACCGGTCTCCTCTGACTTCTTGTTTGTTACTTTCAGGATTTCGCTCGTAGATCGTTAACGCCTGTAAATTTTAGCCCACTGATCCTTTGACATCATCAGTTGGCACTGTCTGTGGGGAAGATAGAATTTTTTACGTTTGGATTTCATCGTTGAATTCTGCAGTTTCTTTCTCCGACAAAGGGTTGAAATAATCCGGACAAGATCGAGGGCCACTAGTCCAGGCCCTCAACAGAGCAGAGATGCCTCTAGTAACCCTCATCGTGACCATCAATCGGCGCCTGCTATGCAACCTTCATCAACCCAACACATGCAATCCATGGTCGCTGCCATGGCAGAACTAACTCGCCAAAATCAAGATTTGCGGAGAGAAATTAATCTCAGGAGGCAACGGCGTGAGGCTCGTGGAAAAGAGCGAGAACAAAGTCAGGAAGATGAAAGAAATGTTGAATCGGAAAGTCAATCAAGGGGCACCACTTCACAGAGGGTACCACATTTAGAAAGGGAGGTGGACCAGATGAGAAAGGTTATGGACGAGATAAGGGAGAACATGAGAAGGACTAATTCTGTAGAAGATTTAGTTCACAGAACTGATTCACCCTTTACAGCATCCATCAATGGCCATCCCTTACCACCAAAGTTCAAGATGCCTTCCTTGGACTCATATGATGGTACGCGTGACCCCTTTGACCATATCGCAACCTTTAAGACTACCATGCATCTTTAAGGGGTTCCGGATGAGATAATGTGTAGAGCATTTCCAACTACCCTCAAAGGGCCTGCGAGAGTTTGGTTTAGCAAAATACCCCCGAATTCAGTAAGTTCCTTCGAAGAGTTGAGCAAATTATTCGTTAATAATTTCATTAGAGGATAGAGACATAAACGTTTCTCGTCTAGCTTACTAACCATAGAGCAAGGAGAGAATGAAAGCCTGCGTTCCTTCATCACACACTTCAATAGGGAAGCACTGACTGTGGATGAGGTAGATGACAAGCTACTGCTGGCAGCCTTCTATAACGGGGTCAATTCTGATTTGTTCATACACAAACTTTATGAAAAAGAGCCTCAGTCCATGGCCGAACTCGTTCATTCAGCCCAAAACTTTATGAACGCAGAAGACGCAATCATAGCTAAGAAGAGGAAGAGAATTGAAAGAATGGAGGCAAATCCCGTCTGTCACTCTGAGCAAGTCCCTCGTCCGAAGAAGGGGCGAACAGAAGATAAGAGAGACCGAGATAGCAAGAAACCAGGTTCTTCAGTACGGAATCAACAATACACCTCTTTGAACGTACCACTTGAGCAAGTCCTTATGCAGATTAAGGACAAGCCTTCTTTGAAGTGGCCAGAGAAGATGAAGGGAGATCCCAACAAGCGTAATAGGAACAAGTATTGTCGCTTCCACAGAGATCATGGGCATGATACGGACGAATGCTTTGATTTGAAGCAACAGATTGAAAATCTCATTAGGCAAGGGAAGTTGAGAAATTTCCTTGGACGAGACCAGAAGGATGAGAAGTTGAAGGGTAAGGTAGCAGAATCGCCACGACCACCACTTGGAGAGATAAGAGTCATTGTAGGGGGAGATTCAACAGGACAGTCGTCCAAATCAAAGAAGACATACTTAAAAGTGGTGCAGAGCATCCAACTCTCTAGACGATCACCGAGAGCAAGCACCACGAACGAACAAGCAATTACTTTCACAGACGAGGATGCAGAAAGAATCCATCACCCTCATGACGATGCTATTGTCATTACCCTCCTCATTGCTGACTACAAAACTAGAAGAGTGCTAGTGGACAATGGGAGCTCAGCTGATATTTTGTATTATCCAGCCTTTCAGCAGATGAGGTTGGGACGAGATCAGCTTCGTCCAACAAGCTCTCCTCTAGTGGGATTTGGTGGAATGAAGGTACAACCTGTAGGCATTATTCTTTTATCAGTGACAGTGGGGGCATACCCGCAACAAATCACCAAGGATGTGAACTTCCTTGTGGTAGATTGCCCATCTTCCTATAATGCCATAGTTGGAAGGCCGATTTTAAACAGTTGGAAGGCGGTCACATCTACCTACCACTTGTCAGTGAAGTTCCCAATAGAACATGGGGTGGGGCAAGTACAAGGAGACCAATTGGCAGCAAGAGAATGTTATCTGGCCATGTTGGCCATGGACGAGCAAATCCAAACCATGAATATTGAAGAAAAGAGAATTGTTGCAGAACCTGTTGAAGTGTTGGAGAATGTTTCCCTAGACGAGAATTACCCCGAAAGGTGTACCAAGGTTGGAGCAGACTTGAGAGACGAAGTTAAGAAGGGCCTCGTCCATTTTTTGAAGAAAAATGTTGATCTGTTTGCTTGGAGTAACGAAGACATGCCGGGTATAGATCCCAGTGCTATTACACACTGTTTGAATGTAGATCCTTCCCCTAAGCCAGTACGACAGAAGAAAAGGGTGTTCGCTCCAGAAAGAGATGCCGCTATTAAGGACGAGGTATAGAAGTTGTTGGCCGCAAAATTTATACAAGAAGTGTACTACCCCAGTGGTTGGCCAATATAGTAATGGTGAAAAAAGCGAACGGCAAGTGGAGGATATGTGTGGATTTTACAGATTTGAATAAGGCTTGCCCCAAGGACAGTTACCCACTGCCACGTATTGACCAATTGGTGGATTCTACTGCAGGCCACAGACTACTAAGTTTTATGGATGCTTTCTCGGGATACAACCAAATAAGGATGGACGAAGCAGACCAAGAGAAGACGTCCTTTGTTACCAGTCAGGGACTATTCTGTTATGAAGTAATGCCCTTTGGCTTGAAAAATGCTGGAGCAACATACCAACGACTAGTTAACCACATGTTTCGTCCGCAGATCGGGCGGAATGTGGAGGTCTACGTCGACGACATGCTGGTAAAAATTCAGAACGAGGAAGGACATCTGGATGACCTGAAGGAGACATTCAACACGTTGAGGCAGTATCGCATGATGTTAAACCCTAATAAATGTGCTTTTGGAGTATCGTCAGGGAAATTCCTTGGATTTATGGTCTCCCATAGAGGAATTGAGGCGAACCCTGATAAAATTCGAGCGATATTGGACATGAAGCCTCCATGCAATGTTAAAGAAGTCCAATCCCTCACCAGGCGGGTTGCTGCCCTCAACAGGTTTGTTTCTAAAGCTACTGACAAGTGTTTGCCGTTTTTCAAAATTTTGAAGAAAGCATTTGAGTGGACGGACGAGTGTCAGGGAGCCTTTTAAGACTTGAAAGCGTATCTCATTACGACTCCATTGCTGAGTCCGTCCGTAACAGGAGGAGTTATTTTTATACCTGGCAGTAACCCCGCACGCCGTAAGCTCAGCACTGATAAGAGAGGAAGGAATATCTACAGCACAACTATATACAGTTACCTCCGTCTCGTCCAAAGGACTAGACGGAGGGATGGAAGACGAGGTACCTACCTGGGACCCTGAAGTTTTTCTAAGTTGTTTCTGTATTTCTTCTAAAGGAAGCCCAGGGACCCCTGAGACATACTCCTCGTTAGTGGTGTTTCCCCTACTACTACTACTGGAATCACTAGAATCATAACTACTCTCGTCATAATACTCGTCTATGGCTTTTTCTGTACTATCGCTAGACGAGGAAATGGCTATTTCTGACATTTTTGGAAAGAAAATTTTAAAAACCTAAAGACGAGGAAAGAAGGAGTACCTGGCTCTAGGACGAACTGAGGCTATGGACGCAAGGAAACTCTTAGACGAGGCTCTAGACGATGAAGGTCAAAAGAGAGAAATCTCAGAAGTGAGGAGGGTAATGAAGGCAACCCACTATTTATAGGTGGCTGACCTAAGCACACGAAACGACACAACCAACCAGATGATGACACGTGGTCTTCGTCTCGAAAAAATGAATCGACGAAATGAACCACCAATCAGATTAGAACACGTGGCATCTCCAATTGCTGAAAGAAGCTCGTCCGTCCACTGGAGTAGATTACTTGGGCGACCCATGGACGAGGGGGCAACTGATGGTGTATAAAAAATGCTAAGCTGATTTCTCGTCCATATGGCCGTCCATGACAACGTACACGGAGTGTTGTTACGCTCGTCCTTCACTCACCATCCCCTTACACTCGTCCAATATTCATTCGTCTAAGGGAGGATGTACGAGCAGTGAACCTCGTCCGTCCATAGTGATGGACGAGTAAAGTTCACCAAGAGCCATAATACTCTTCCAAAAAACCAAACGTTATATTGTTTGTATCAAATTATCTATTTATTGTTGAACACCGGTTCTAATGAGGTAACTCCAATAACAATTATGGAAGTTGCCCTTTGAATTCTCCAAACACTATGACGATAGGAGAAATAACTGTCAAGACCAACACTATATAAGGACCCCTCTACACAAAGGTATGGGTAACTGGAGAAATTTTGAATAAAGAATTTTTTCCTTATACTGAGAGCCACAAATCCACTAACTTTGCCATCGGAGGACTTTTGGCCGGTCTCCACCGGTTTCCTCTGACTTCTTGTTTGTTACTTTCAGGATTTCGCTCGTAGATCGTTAACGCTCGGAAATTTTAGCCCACTGATCCTTTGACATCATCATATTTATATAGTGATATTAAATATAATTAATGGTAATTTTGGACTTGTCAAGAGTTGACTGAAAAGCTCAAGGCCCGTTGGAGCTAGTGTCTTATTTGTTCCCTTTTGGTCCCACTCCAAGTCACATATTAAAATCCAATTGGAAAGGCCCAAAAGGCTTGCCCAATTAGATAATCAGTTATAGGAGAGAAACATACAAAATTTTGTAACAATCACAAGTACATGAATTGGTATGTATGTGAGTGTTGAACACTCTCTCATTCTCTCTAGAACATATACATATAACTGATTGAGAGACAACACATCTTGAGCATTAGTGGAATTGGAGTGAAGATTGAAAGTGTTCCCAAGGACTTCTAATCTTTGGTTTTGAAATTCACCACACCAATGTACACTCTCTTGTTCTATATTCTGAAACTTACATAGTTCATGTTATCAATTGTGAATGAAGTAGATCTGTTAACTCTTCGCTGCGCATATTTATATTTCCAACAATCTGCTTGCCCTCTTCTCATAGTAACCGAGGACATAGATCACATCCTTCCCTGACAATTTGTATGATGGTGCTCTTAGAAACGGGCCAAAGTGTTGTTGATCCAAGGTTAAGGTACCATTACTTTGAACCCATAGCTCGTAGTCCTTGTCATCGTGATTCAGGCACCCACGCCAATAGCATAGACTCAATAATCGTTCATATTTGAATCTAATCCATCTCTTCTCTCCACTGGGTAAAGCAATGACTCTACCTCTACACAAAGGCAACGTAACATCAAGCATCACCCTCACTCGAAAAAAACTACCTCCATCCTCATCCACCACTCCATTGGACCTTTGAATATCACCCACTATTTCGTACAAATTTTATGCCACTTTCCTAGTTAGAAAACTAGTAGGCATCTCCTGTATATCGTTGCATGACGATCAAATGCCTATCAAAACTCCAAGGTTGGCTTTCTAAAATTTTATCGACATCTACCAGATTATCGAACACAAACAATACAATATTGTTTCCTTGGTTCCTAACTCTGAAACCATTTTCCGTCCTCCTAACTTTCTAGAAAGTGCTAGCAACTACTTCCATTTGGAGGAATCATGAGGTGAAGAATTTCGCAGTAATAACAAATTCACCCCTCCTATGATCTTCAAGGAGGATGAATCCAGACCTCTCCTTATCTGAGAGTGATAAATTGTTCCAACTCATTGTCAGTGGTTCCATCGTCCACTATTAGGACATATGTGAATCATGTTAGGAACATATGTCATCTAGAATTGGTTAATCCTTTGACAAAACACACTTTACTTGTAATTGGATAGATCTAAGATGTGTTTAATACTTCAAGGAACAAGAGTTCAAGTCCAAGTGTTAAAGTCATGCAAATTTGTCCAAGAATCAAGTGAAGAAGTGCTATATTTTAAAGCTCGACAGCTAGCTCGACAGATACCATCTATCGAGATTTAAAAGACATGTTTAGCCTGATACTCAATAGCTGCTTGATAGATAACCTATCTATCAAGATTTACAAAAATCAGTTTTCCAAATCTAATTTTACACATATTCGTGTATACTTGTTTAGGCTTTCTTTTCTCATAACCCTAAGTATATATAAGGATTATTTTAAGGGCCATCTCAGTGGATGAAACTTGAGGCAAACGTTTTGTTCAAGTAAATTGTGACCGGAGACAAATTCATTTTAGCTCATCTTTCTCTTGAAGAAGCTGCTACGTTTGTACGCCATAGGGTTTTGCAGCCAAGGAGCTTCATGATCTTTATCATGTTGACGAACCGAAGAACTTTGCAACAAACATCCTTCTCAAGTTGGTGGTTAGTCACATACTTGGATCCATGCATCGATTGGTTAGTCATGTAATGGGAGCCGTGCATTAAAAGGAGGGATTGTCACTACAGAACAAGTCCAATTGTGTATTTGGGTAAGGATTCAATTGTAAGTTGGTATAAGGTACTGGGATTCATTTATTTGTAACCGCTTGTTGTGATAATAGTGGATGCTCGAGAGTGGTGACCTTAAAATCACCCAGTGGGGTTTTTGCCTTTGAGATTTTCTCCATTCATAAACAAATCACTATGTCAACTTTTTTTTTCGCTGCATATTAATTTAGTTGGAGATTTGTTTGTACTACCACGCGTATTGCATGTTAATTTGATTAATAAATTAGCTTGGCAAATTAATTGGTTAATTCATCACAAGGGGTCAATATATTCTTGGCCTATCATCCACTTAGGTAGTTCACAATTTCAATTTCGAAGGAGAGAATTTTAAGAACTATTTCCCCAAACTCACAAAAAAATATATTACCACTAGCTTGAAGAGTATATGTGATACTCTTGAGAACAGACGTTGAAAAAATAAACTCTCCTTCAAAGAAGGGACAAAACTTCTACCGCCAAAGCAAAGCAGGAGATTCTTCTTTCTTAGAAACTAAGAGACTGTTATTATACCACTAATAATTGCTAATAAGAGATCTCTTGGGGTATTTATTTGACATATTTATAAACCAAGATATCCGACTTGAAGAAAACTCTATTATTTTATATATTTAAAATAAATAAAAACATCTTTCTTTATATATTTTATTTATTAAAACTTATTTTAGATATAAAAGGTAATAGTATAAGATATAATTTTTTTACACGTCATAAGTGACGTTTCCATCCATTAGTGAAATGTATTTAAAATAACATACATTTCATTGACAATTTATTAATGAAATATATATGATTAAATCAATCTTAAAGTATATAACATATGCTAAAAGAAACAAAAATAAATAAATAATTTGATTCTGGAACTATCCTAGAAAGCTATTAAATATAAAAAATGAATAAAAGTAAAAAAGTAAAAAAGTGAGGGAGTTGGGTGAATTACACCAGATCCCAACTTGGCATTAACCACTTGCATGTTGAATTAGACGCTCAAGTTGTTGTCAATCTTGTACTGTCTAAGAAAGTTATAAATAATTCATGTGCTGCACTTCTCAATGACTACAGGTACTTCCTGGAGCTGTTCCAGCATGTCAAGATCACCTATGTGTTTAGGGAGGCGAATATATGTGCCGATAACCTTGCTAGAGCGGGCTGCTCTTTTTCTGGAAATTTTGTTGTATTTGATGCATCGCCCAATGATGGCTTATGTAATATTTTAAATGCGAATGCTAATGAATTGTATACTCTAAGGCTCTCAGCCAGAACATTACCTTTTATGGCAAGTTAATTTTAATACAGTACCCTCTTAACAAAAAAAAAAAAAAAAAAAAAAAGAATTACACCGGATCCCAATTCGAATTTTCCTTACATCCTTGGAGACGGAGCAGGCCGCACTTTTGACAGTAATGGTCTCTGTACTCTTTATGTGACATAAAGAATTGGTTGATAAGTCAGACCAAGGTACACCTCCACCGGATTGCGATGAGGAATGCTGACGAATCATCTTAGTAATCAGGACCTGAATTAATCTGTGACTTATAATCCTCATTCCATGTCGATTTCAATAATGGAAAATATTAACTGCCATCTTATCGCACTGTTAAAAATAATTTAACGTTGTATAAATTGTGAGATTCATTTATAAATTGTATAAATTTACCGTTATTGTGAGATTCATTTAATAAAAAAATTGTATAAATTGATAAGTAGATTTTGTTTTAGAGAGTTTTAGTTTATAGCGTTGGTTTTTGATGATAGTTTTTTATAATCAGACTAAGATACCAATCAATTTTTATTATAAACAGAGATTGAATTCCAAATATTTTATTTAATCATCAAAGACTTTACTAATTAAGTTAACTGAAACTCACAAATTGATAAGTGGACTGAAAATATGACTAGAATGACTTTTTGAAACTCAAAAAGTTAGCTTTCTCAGTTCTATATCCTATAAAGCTAGTAAAAAATCTGACATATACACTTAGATTATGTTAGCGTAAAATTTCTATCTTGTATAAAAAAATCTGACATAAAAGTAAAACAAAGCAAAATAAACCTCAATTCATCACTAGTATTCAAATTTAGCACATGATAGGCATTTACAATTATTATTTACACAAAGTCACAATTTTACGAAGAATAAGAAACCTTAACATCGATTCTAGGCCTACTACGCCTAAGGCTAACAAATCTCAAGTAACCAACCTCTAATAGAATTAATTAAGGTCTCATTGAATATAAAAAGATCAAGTCACCAACCATTTACAGCAAAAGTCTCCAAATTTAACATAACACTTCAATCATCACCAATGAAGTAAGCTCTATACTCAAAGTATAGCTAATTAATTTGGAAAAAAAAAAACACTATTAGATGCTGTGATGAGCTAAAACCCAATAAGTAGCATATTTAATGGGGGTGGGGGAAATGCAAGTTTCATAATGATGAACAATTTACAAAACATGTTTTATTTTTCAAAATTTCTAACTGAATCCTGCAAGATCATTTTCAATAATAATATGACAAGAATGATTAAATGGTGAAACACAAAATTCCTCAAAATAATACCATGAAACTATATACTATAATCTGTGAGCACTGATAATATAATTCCAAAGTCATAAAATCTAACATATGGCAATTTATCGCAAATATACCACACTACTATAAACCAGTTAGAGGATCCACCCATTCACAACTGGCATGATATTTTCCCCTCTAGTATGTAATCTCTTGGCCCCATGGGTAGTAACTTCACCCATACTCTCAAGGTTTTGTCTATCCCCCCATGGGTAGCAAGGAGAACGCGTCAAATAGGACCTCTTTTGCTTGTGGTCTTTTGGCCCCATGGGCAGCAGCCTCACCCACACACCATTAAAGAACCTCTTCCCCTCATGGGCAACAAGGAAGAACGCATCAACCAAAGTGAAAGGGCACTAACTTGGATTTGATTCTGTTGTCATAAATACTACAGAAACCAAATTGGGTGATCACTGGGAAATCACACATGGCATAAATTAAAACAACATAAGCTCACAGGTTACATTTCCTTTCAAATACACAATTTATATCCAGGTAGTTTCAGAAAAACCTTAAAAAATCAAAACTTCCACAAAGTTTGGAAGGTTTTCAGCTTCATTCTTGTCAAAAAAGTTTTCTATCAATTTCCCAAATAACAAGATAAGTATTTCCAATATACCATAAAATCAATGAATTCCTTATCAAAGATTAAATCAAAGATGCTCATATTTTCCATGTCAACAATTCATGCATTTCCCCAAATGCAATACCAAATATGATGCACTCTTCGTATATAATAATATATAATAGGGTCACAACACAACACTTTTTAGAAAAACATAGTTCCACAAATATTTTTCCAAAATGTGTGACCCAAAAACAACGTTTATGCAACATGATTATTTTCCAAAAATCACATTAAAAAGCTACTTACCTTACAACCTGCAAAAAAACCTAATTCTCCGAGCTCCAAAGGAGATTAGCTAGATCCTAATAAATATTAAGCAAACTTATCACAATAAGCATAAACCTTGAAATTGCATCTAGTTACAAATTAAGAATTGCCAAATAAGCACTTAATTAGGCAAGCCTAGTATATAACCTCATCAATAATGTATTCCACTTCCAAAGTTTCTCAACAAATTAATTAAAAGGCATAGACTCCAACTTATTCTCATAAATTATTCAAAGTATAATCTGTAATATCAAAACTTCAACACTTAATAAGTAGTTCCCATAAGATTTACACCACATCAATAAGAGACCCATGATACCAATCCCCCAAGACAAACAATTTGAATCTTAGCTCCAAATAATCAATAAAAATTATATTCACCATTTATTTTACGTTAAAAAGCCAAAACCCCCAAATTGTCACCACTTAGATAGTCACCATTGCAAAAACTATAAACCCACTCATCAAATAAATCCACCAAGACAAAACCCATACATTTAAACACATGAATATCACTTCCAGAGCTCATAAATCATATGAGTATCATTATTAAAAATTAGATAAAGAAAGCCTCTAGTAGAAGCATATAAACCCACCAAAAAGATTAGCAATTTTCACCTCAAATAAAAGGGATGAAGATGCTTAGAGGTTCCTAAGGATTTTCTGGTAATCTTGCCAGAAAAATGATGGTGGAGATGGTGGTGTGTAGTGGTACCGGTGGGAGAGTGTGGGAAATGAGTGTGTGTGTGTGTTTAAGTGAAGAGAAAAGAAAGAAAACAAGAAGAAGAAAAGGGATGGCCGGGCAAAAGAGATAGTGTGAAAATGAGTGGTGGGAAAGGGTAGAGTAGGTGGGGCATGTGGGACTAAAAAAAAATCTGTCCACACCTTTTTTTTTTTTTTTTTTGGAGTTGGGATGTTACACTATCTCTACCATAAAACCTAATCTTTATAGCTTTAATTCCACCATAAAACTCAAACCTAAGCTTGTGTTTCATGGTTTCAGTTTTGTGTTTCACGGTTTCCAATTTAAACACGGCAACCTTTGTGTTTCACGGTTACAATTTTAGACGGCAACCCTTTGTGTTCCATGGTTACAATCTCAAACGGCAACCCTTCAGCTTCCTAATATAAGATTTTGGTTTTCTAACTCCTTCATTTCTTCCTCTCCTCACACTATATTAATATTGAGAAGCTGGATGATTTAGTTCAGGTATTTCTAAATCCCAGTTGCTCTTGACCTCTATTCTTTTGACTGCCTTGCATAATATTTAATGTAAGAGATAGATTAATAGTATTGTTTTTTTTTTTTTTATTGCTGTTTTTTTTTCTTTTTTAATTTTGTTATTGCGTCTTTTGTGTTATGGATCATATATGGATTTTTATGTATATGGGTTGGGCATTTATACTGATATATGATTGTTTGTTTCTATGTTTAAAATTGATTTGGTTAATGTTTGAGAGTGTAACGTGGTGTAATCCGTGTGAAGCTGCAAATAGGAGTTTTAGTAGTTAGCAAATTGAATGATAGAGTTTTAGTAGTATTCTTGCCTGCAGAAACTGTCATGGTCTCTCTTGTCTCTAATTTTCAATTTCAAATTATGAATGAATGGATTGGTGGTATTTAAAGAAGGGTCATGCTAACGAGTATCCTTAAAACAATGGTTAATAATCCATTTTAAGAAAGTTTTGACATCACTTTTATGATAAATGAAAAAAAAAAAAAAAAACTATCAAAATATTAATTACTTTTTTCTTCTTTTCCCATAAAAACTTTCTTTAAATGAATTGTTAACCATTACACTAAAAACATCTGTTAGCATTTCCCTTTAAAGAAAGACAATGACTTCCTTGCTAAGTTGTCTAAAGTGATATAAGAGTGAGAGTGACTATGATTCTTGGTTGTAATACCAAAATGGGCGCTAACTATAAAAACTATAAGTATAAACAGTGAATAATGATGAATGAACATACTACCAAAAAAAAAAAAAATTTGATGAATGAACATTATAATATATATAATAAAATTTTCTATTTATTTTATTAAGCTAGACTAGATGTAGCTCACGCAAGGACCCTTCTTTAAAGTAGATTTGTAGTTGCCACCACATACCTTTGATGTGATGGTCACTCTACAAGTATAAGTGCTTATGAGGTGTGGGGGGGTAAGGGCTAGGGTTCAAATCTCCATGAGGGAGCTTTACACACATATACACTTAAATTACGTGAGAGTAGAATTTCTATCTTGTAAAAAAAAAAAAGAGTAGATTTGCAGTTTAAGCTTTTAATTAGTTATAACCAGGTTGTTAATTAAAAAAAAAAAAGCTATAAAAAAATAATTACAATTTTCTTTTCTTAAAAAAATTTAAAATTTTTTTTACATTTTAAAATTTTATAAAAGTTTGTAAAAATGTTATAAAAAAATTAGTGACTATAACAATACTCTTAAAAAGAATCAATGATATTTTTAAGGAGACAAAAGTGTAATTTTTTAAAATAAAATTGCTAAAATTAGTACCCATATACAAGAAATCCCTATTTTAATAGTGATACATACATACATATATATATATATATAATTTAATTAAAATAATTTACTTTTATACATTTTTTCTTTCTGCTAATCCACTAACATGTGACTATATTAGGAGACAAATTGTCCCAACCCGTCATCACTGGAATATAAAAAAGCAAGCCAAACCCGGCCCCGGAATGGAAAGAAATCCCTCCCTTGATTTCTGGTGAAGATTCTGTTCGAAATGTAATACAAGTGCTCTTTCTAAAAGGCCTTTTGCCAATGACTAATCACTTGACCCTTTTATGTTGAAGCCTAAATCTGAACCCAAGTGGATTTTTTTTTCTATCGGTTTGGCGATGATGGCATTGCGAGCTTTCCCATTCTGAATTTGTTGCATAAGTTCTATTCTATGTCGTAGCCATACAATGATACAGATGCTTATAACAATATGATCTGTTTCCTGGGGATTTTTTTTGTTCTCTATTTTGCATTGATTAAATTGAATTACTTGTCTATTATTTTGCTGAATCAAATGGATTTGTCTAATATGTGCCCGTGGTTATCGTAATCCTCCTCGGCCAACATGACTCAGTGGGTGACTGTAGTGAAAGGGGCACTGGCGTAAAATGGATCCATTTATTATATTGGGAAGCAAAGGCAAGGAATAGTAACAAAAACTAATATAAAGACGGGCTTTTGACTGAATTGCTTGATTTTCTGGAAAAATGGGCCATCTCTATCAAAAATTTAACCTTAATTTAATGGTTGCCCTTGGGCCTTAGGGGTCAATAACACGACCCAAAAGCAAAAACAAGCTGTGCTGGTAAGGTTGCCGTTGTCCTGTAATTGCTTAAAGAGTCAGCTGGCCGTTTAGGCTTGTCTGTGAAATTTATAAACATAACTTAGAATGGATTAATGTACTCCAATTGAAAAACGCAAATATTCCCTAATTTAGAATGGATTAATGTACTCCAATTGAAAATAGATATAAGTTTAGAAGCACACCCACAAAAGAGCTCTACAGTTACACTACAGTACAATTACTCCCACCGGTGGCGCAGTCGTGTTTCTTCCCATGATCTGGCGGCGCTGAATTCCACACCACCGCCGCCGCCGCCCAACAAAGCAAACCCCCACTCGCGCACACAGCCCATTCATCCGATCAAAACCAGACACAAACACAGCCACCCCATCGCTCCAAAACCACCAGACGGTCCCAATTGACATCAACACATCACAAATTTTCCGATCCGATCAAACACCCAGATCCAAAGAAAATCAAAAAGGGGAAAAAGCCTTTCTTTTTAAATGCTTTGTTCCATTTTTCTTTATAGGCAATTCGTAGAGTTCACTTACAATAATACACTAGACCCACTTAGCAAAATCAAGGCAAACATTCAAAATCGAAAATTTTGCCCTCCATAAATGCTAAAACAAGGAAAATTATTAGATAGTCCTAGAGGACAGAGCTCCGGGACTATCTAATAATTTGCCCTCAAATACACTACAGATTAGTAACAATATCCACATCACAAAAAATTATTTAACTCAAATCATACGGATCCTAAAACGGCTAAAACAACAGTAGTGCCAAGGTATTCTATGGTGTGTGTGGGTGTATAGCCTCACCCTTGTTGAAGCAGCAACAGGTTTTGTTGGGAAGTGATGAGGTTCCAGAGGAAGAGGGACGGCTTGGACTGAAAACTTGGACAATGAATTGAGCTAAGCGCTCAAACACCATTCTCTCCACTGACTTCCTCTTCTTCGGGATCACACTTCCAAGCTTTTGTTTGTTCAGCCATGGCTTTGTGTAGAACCCATCGGCCAATTCTGCAGCTGGGTTCAGCTTTACCATCTCCATCTCCAGCTTCTCTAACTCTGGCATTGAGAGTTTTTTGTTCATTGCCATGTCTGTCTTCTCTCTAATTTTCAAAAAAAAATTGTGGATGGGGCAATCAACAATGATTTCATGTATTTAAAGAAAGACAACTTTGTCGCCAAGCTGACAAGAGAGAGAGACAAAGAGTGTGTCACTAACTGTATAAACCATAAACTTTGAGCATTTTATTGTAATAATAAATTGTCTATTTATTTCATTAAGCTAAGTGGAGCCGACACTTCGACGGTTCTTAATGGTGAATAAAGAGATTGGAATAGTAGTTTTTTTTTTTTTTTTTTTTTAGCTTTAAGTCTTTAACCTTTAAGATTGGATTTCCCATTTGTGGCCAATTCTCCGTTTTTACTTTCTACTTTAAGATTCTTCTAGATGCTGAGAAGATAAAAAAGACACAGTAATCACTGCAGGTACAGCCCCTCATTCTTTCGTTCATTTTTATGTTTACTTGATTCAAAAGATTGAAGGTCCAAAAATGGCAAAACGCAAAAAAAAAACAACAATACACTTGTTAAAATTGTCTCTCTCAGATCTCAATGATGGTGGAATTGGCTAAAGCCTTGTCTCAAGAAAAATGGAAGTATAATAAGACATTTTTAGATGGTCGGTTTGCTTTTGCTTCTCCCATGGGTCCACAAATCCAATCCACTGATAATCATATGTTAATTGTTAATAAATATGAAATCGAACTTCTTTCTGAGCTATAATTAGATTATGATCTCGGATAATTCCTATATGTTATATAAGGACTTTGACTCAGATTATGCACTGTTCCTGTTGATTGCCTATCTTTTGTTTATTATGGTAGTGGTTGATAGACTCTTGACACTTTCTCTCTATTTCATTTAATTACGTGGGTTTGTCTTTCTGTCTTTATTTGTATTTGGATTGTGTGGGTTTCATTTAGATTTTTCTATGTGGGCATGTATCCATTGGTAAACTGTGCATAGCAATGTGGTTGTGGGTTTCAATTTTTTGAGTTATTTGTGAGGTTTGGTGAACTGAGTTGATTTAGTTTTGTAAAGATATTTTCGAAGATTTTATGTTTTTTACCGTTCAAGTGGCTCTAATTGAAATGCAATTAACTGTTTGATGAAATGCCTCTATGAGCTATCTATTATTGGCAATGTTCTCAACCTTATCTTCCTTTAACCCCAATGTGATACATGGTAGCCCCGCACCAACTTGTTGTTCGTGTTGATTTTCTATCATGTTTTTCTGATAATATGTAACATGTAACTACTTATCAACAATTTCATGCAATTGATATGTGAAAGGGACTAGCCAAGCCATTTTCACAAGTAACGAAAGAATTGTTTAGCTGAAACCTTGTATGACCAAACTTTGCACAAATGCATGATCCTGCATTGTTAGAATAGCTACACAATATGCATGATGCTGAGTAGTGGTTTGGGAAAAATAATAATGATGAAAGTGGTTTGGAACAATATCACAGAATCGATATGTGAGATGCCTCCATCCTAGGACTTCCTTTATTACTAATGTTATTATACGTGCCCAAATTCCCACATTGAACTGGGCCTAGTGTTGGGCTCACAATTTACTTATATAGTGGGTAATGGGTTTCCTACTATGAATAGCTCCCAAGCAAGCTTCAAGAAGGAATTACCCGCTTCAGCCTAACCTCACTTATTCCCTCCTTAAGCTTTCGTAGTTACTGATTTGCTCTCTCCCTCTTTTCTCTCTCCTTTCTCCCTCCAAAATGTCCAACCCCATCTCCTCTTTCTTCCTCCTATTTAGAGCTTAAGGATAATAGAGGAGTCATGATTACACCCTGATTCCACTCGTGTGGGTGGGACCCAAATTGATTATTCCTGACAAGGAATATGCTCAGTTGGAAATGGGGTCAAGGACGTTGGAACTGGCACTAGACTCCAAAAATTGCTCGGCAGCGTGATTCCCTAGGGCATTCTCAGGCTACCAAGGCATTGCCGACCATCATAGGGATACCTACCGACCATTCGAGATGCGGGTTGTGTTTGCATGCCGAGCTTATGAATAGTGGGCCAATCATGATGTTAGGCTTGGGCTTGGTATTATTCATAGACCTACATTTCCTGGGCTCAAGATAAGTGGGCCTATAGTAGTACACCTTTCAACAAAATAAGTAGATCTTAAGTAGATCCTAAGAGAGCACATATCAGAGTTACCAAAAGCAATTAAAGAATGAACATTACCTTTAATAAATTACCAAGCGTCCCCTGACATGACTACCACATACCCCTTCGTGGAGCTCAGTTAAGAGCTCATTAACTTTACTTGGATGTAGACATAGCAGGTAAGATCCCCCAAAAGGCCTCCAGTACAACCTGCAGCCTTCAGACAGCCAAAACCAAGCAATGATTCTGTATATCCTTTCAGCTTCTTTCTTATCGTTCGGTAAATGGTCCTCGGCTAAAAAGTCAATAATCGGATCCATCCAACATGGCTCAGACACCATAATAGTTGAGGCATTCATCTTTACATCTATACTAGGCTCTTTCACAACTTCCACTTTGATCAACTGTGGTACCTCCTCGATCAAGGATGATGCCAATGTGGCCAAAGAGTCCACATGTCTATTCTGTCCTCGAGCAATTTGAACCAACCTCACTTTCTGGAACCAATTCATGGTTTGTTTCACTAACCGCAAGTAGTCAATCATCCAGGGATCTTTGGCCTCAAAGCTACCCTCTACTTGGTTGACAACCAGCCGTGAATCCGAGAATACCTCAACTTCTTGTGCCCCCAGGTCAAGAATGGCTTTTAGTCCAGCAAGTAGGGCTCATACTCGGCTTCATTCCTCATACAACCTAAAACAAAGGCCCCAATTTTTCAAACCCAAGCAAATCATCAAGCTTTATACTAAAAAAGGATACCTAGTCACTAAACAAAACTCTAATGGATTCAATCACTTCTAAAAGGCAAATAAAAAGAGAAAAATAAAAGAGAAAAGACAATAAGGAGAAATAGGAGTACCCGACAACCACCAGTGGTGGTGGCACCGGCGATAGCACCTCTTCAAGTCGAAGGAAAGAGCCAAGAATGTACCGGAATCACCACCGGTAGTGGAGGTGTGGGACGCGGTGGCTACTAGCTATAACCATGCAGATTCAACAATGGTGTAAGAGAGTTTTTGAATTTTGGGTAGAGAAAGATTTGAAGAAGGAGAGAGTTTTTTTTTTTTTTTTTTGTTTTTGGTAGCTGAAATGCAAAGAGAAAAGAGCAAAGAAAGGGGAGAAGATGGGTGTCACGCGGATTGATGAGCTGTCTCTATTAGGTGTCAATTTTTTATGCGTTGGATTAAATAAGCAATTGGGATTGAAACTATTGCATGGGATATGAATCCAATGATAAGATTTCTTTGGGCCTACCTTTAAATTTATGTGACTTTTAAAGTTTAAGCTTCGGTTTAAAACTAACAAAGTTGCTAAAATCTCATAAGTGTAAACATGTTATAGAGTTTAATCTGAAACAGCTAAAATGTAATAAGTGTAAGCATGTTAGGTATTGCAAATTTGCAATAAGGGGGGAAAAAACAAAAAACAAAGAGAATGAGCAGAAAATACCCAAGTGAGCTCTTTTGTGACTGTTGATACCTATGATAGGTGAAAGTAATCCATCAGCTTTTATGTCCTTAGAAAGACAATTTTTGAATTATGCCCTTTAGTTAACTCAATTGGTAAAATTTTATATTGTCGAATAAGAGATTAGGGTAAAGAACAATCATCATTTGCCCAACGGTAAAAAGCAATCATCATGGAACTGACGCAATAAATTCAAATCCTATCAAATCTATAAAGGGAGGGAGGATGCAATTGACAAAGTTATGGATAAAATCCGAAGGGAAAAAACCCGACAAGTGAGTAAAATGGGTTATCCTGTACGGTTGTACCTTATTTGAGCCTTTTCTAAATAAATAAATAAAATATTTTACTTTTTGTTTTTTAATTATTTTAAAGTAATATACAAAATTGAATACTCTCTTGGTGAAAAGAGAATTACATATAATTTTTTTAGTTCTTTTTAATGGTATGCGATCTTTTGAGCATTCACATAACCACAGTTGTTTCTAAATCAACTTCTAACATTCAAAGTAAAATTCTTAATTACTAAGTATTAGTCTTGTCTTTTGCCTAAAAATTTGGAAGTTTTGTTGTGCACTTGAAGTTGGTTATAGAGATTTCAAGGTTATTTAATTCATTTATAGAGTAGTCATACTTGTAAAATTTTAATTAAGCTATCTTCTCCATCTTGCCTTCTATAATTAGTACCCACACCACCAAGTTGAGGGACTTTACTTTCAGACTATTGATTTCTCCTGCATTTATATTAAAAATTGTGAGTAGTGAGGTGCTACAGAAATTTTGAAAGAAAATGTTTAAAGGAAATATTATGATGCTCATGAAACATTTACTCCTCCTAAATCTTTAAACACATTCACTTATACACATTTGTACTCATCAAGTTCTTCATCAAATTCTTCAAGACACAACACCAAGTAAGTTACATAACAACATATGATATTTCACGCTCAACCACACGCGCGCATAATTCCCTGAATCAATCAAACAGAAAACTGGTGAGTAAAAAAGGTTCAATGTTGTGAGAGAAATCGAATTCACCATCATGCTATTTGAAAGAAATTTTGTATGCAAGAATAACGCCTCAACAATCCCTATATACATATAAAAGAATAAAAAGTGATTCACCATATTGGATGATATTTAAGGCTCGTTTGGTATATGTATTTAAATAATAATTTTTAATTTTTAAACAATATTATACTTATTTTTACATATTTTTTCATCTACATGTATTTTTAAAAAATACAAACAATTTTATTAAAATAACATTATCAAATGGGCATTTAATATCATTAGTACGGAGGCACAGCTTGTTTGAGATCTCTCGCGCGTGCACTACCTACCCATCTTAAATATTTTTAAATAGTAAAAAAACTGTCACAGCGCGTGTGCCGTGTTCACTAGATTTTTAGATAGATAGAGAAAGTGCCCAAGATAGTATATAAAAGTATTAACGTTGTTTTCCTTGAACATCGAGTATCGGGGCCCACTCGGGATTTTGCTGTTATTTTCTTCCTTTTTTTTAAGTGTTAAAGCGTCCGTACAGATTTTGGTTCGTTCACAAAAAGTCAAGCGCTTTTTTTTTTTTTTAATCCGAAAGTCAAGCCTGGTGGTTTCACTTGTATCCAGTGAAATGTTCTTTTTGTTGTTTTTATTTTTATTATTTTTATTTTGTTTTTAAAAGTAAAATGTTCATTCATTTACTGTTGTCATTCATTTACTGTGGTATCTAAAGGAATTAGACAAAAAATCTGAAATTTAATAAAAGATTTAATTAAACGAAAATAAAGTTAAAGGATTGAAATAAATTTTAATCAAGTTTTGAAGGTGCAATTTACATCCTATTCTATAATATATTACAATTGATTGAATATAATTAGCTAGTGGTGAGTTAATCCAGGGGTTCTCTTGTGGGGCTCTTGCCCCACATCGTTTAGTTTCAGTTGTGTGTGTGAATTTAAAAGCCTTGTTTGCCTTCAAGAGTTGGGCCCTTTTGAAGGTTTGAATATTGTAAGTCTTTATAACCAAAAAAAATAAAATAAAATAAATTAAATTAAATATGGAATAGAGAATTTTATTGAATAGATTTTTTATCTAATGGTCCTGATAAGAAGAGTTAATAGCTTTGTATGGGTTGAATATAAATTCTCTATTCCATATTTAATTTAATTTTTAATTTTTTATATTCTATTAATATATTATAGGATAGAACGTAAATTACACCTTTAAAGTTTGATTGAAATTCATTTTAGTTTTTTAACTTTATTTTCGTTCAATTGATTCTTTTATTAAGTTTCAAATTTATTCAATTCAAACTTTTTGTCCAATTCCATTGAAAATTTTTCATTAAGTATGCAATTAAATTCTCACACAAAAATACTTTTATTAATTTTACAGTTTTTTTCATGTGAGAAAAATATTTTATTTCAATAGCAAATTTTTAACAAAATTGGATAGAAGTCCTAAATTGAATAAATTTGAAATTAAAAAGACTCAATTGAATGAAAGTAAAATTAGAGAACTAAAATGAATTTTAATCAAACTTAGAAGGTGGAATCTGCATTTTACCCTATATTATATATACATCTAAGTTTTTATATTTTAAACTTTGGTTATTTTATGAAAAAATGACAAAAATAAAAATGCTCCAAATGGGATAAAATGATTTTTATCCATGGCTCAATTACTACCCATAAATTTGAAGACTATCTTTTTTATTTATTTATTTAATGCTACTAAAAAAATGATTGATATTCAAAAAAGAAAAAAGAAAAAAAAGGTTAATTGAACAAATCCACCTTAAAAATATTGGGATATTTGCATACTAAAATCGGATTAACTATTAAGATTAACAGTCACATGTAAGTCATGTGATCTAATAATAAAAACAATAATTATCTTAGACTTAAGCTTTTAAAATGAAATATAAATATTTATAGACTAGTCACTAACCCATGCAATGCACAGAAGAGCTATTGACTCTGAAAAAAAAATGATGAAATATTTAACTTCTATACTTTTTCATAGTTTAGAAGTGTTGTCTAACATTGAACGTTATTGAGTTGCAAGTGCATAGTTACTGAAACTTAGAAAGTAATTTACAATTCTTAAATTAATAAAAAAAAACTCCCAATAGTTTTATATATATATACACACACCCAAAACTAATATAAACTGCAAATATATAAACAAAAACCATGATATGAGGAAGACACACAAAGTTTCAAATTTAAGTAGCAATATAACTTTCTCGTAGTAATAACAATATAGACAATTCAAATATGAAACAATATCAAAATTATAATATCTAATTCCCTTATCTTTTATGTTGAATCCAAACAAACAATTAATTGAAATTAATCTAAACAAATAATTAATCAACCAAAAATCATAGCTTTTAATAAGAAAAAAAAAATCACATGAACCTAAATAAAAAGCATTTAAGGTAAAGAATTAAGATCAACCTACTGAAACGCAAATACCAAAAACTCCAAGACTTAAAACTTTCTTTAGGCTGGAAGAGATAAGTTGCAGTTTTGATTTTTCTCCAAAAAAGTAGATATGCTTTATTTGCCATGTACAATAAAAAAAAATAATTAGTAGAAATTTCAACCCAAAAACCAAACCCACAAAAACAATGTTAATATAAATATGGAGATTAACCCAAATACCCAAAAGAAAATCAATTCTAAACATAACAAAAGAATAAGATAGAAAGAAAATCTCAGGCACATATGAAAGCAAATAAAAAATTCGACCTAAAAGATAAAATTCATTATAACAATATAAAAAAATATCCACATATGTTGAATTGAAATTTTATTAATAATAACAATATAAACAAATTCGACATAAAATTCATTAATCAAATAAGAAAGTTGAATCAGATTTGCACCCAAGAAAAGAAACCAAATAGGTAGTGTATTCGTGGGATTGGTACTTCTACTCCTTAATAGGCTTATCCTTTACGTTAAATCGGTTTAACAACTCTAGCCATGGGTTAACACAACAAATAACCAAAAAAAAAAGGCTTCTAAACCTAAGTAAATTAGGATTCCTATTCGTGATGTGTTGCACCCAAAAAATAAAAAAAAAAATTGCAATTTTATTCTATTTTCAAAATTACAAATTCTGCAACTGAAAAGCACAAAATACGAAAAGAATAATTACAAAATTACATGAATCAACTTGCATTTTCTGGGAGATGTGCTCACCTATGTTTTTGAGGGATTGAAGGTAGTGACAGCGGGTGGTTGGAAGGCTGAGAAAGAAGCATATTGTTTATTGGGTTGAAAGAGAGAGTCGAATAAAAGAGTGCCTTCGAAAAGAGAGTCGAATTGTTTTAGGGAAAAAGAGTCGAATTAATTTTTTTTTTGAGAAAGTGAGTCAAATTTTTTTTTTTTATATAAATATTATACATGTAAGTCATGTGATCTAATAATAAAAACAATAATTGTCTTAGACTTAAGCTTTTAAAATGAAATATAAATATTTATAGATTAGTTAGGTTAGTTATATTTGTTTTTTTTCCCGCAATTCTATTGTATCATAGACTCATAGAATATGATTGGTTATGTAACCTTAAAAAATATAATTTCTTTTACCCTTACCCCTGTTAAAATTACTAAATTACTTTTTCTATTTTCTCAAACAAACCAAAATATCCACTCATTTTTTTAGCAATTACAGGGCAATTTTCCTCATAAATCTTTAAGTTTTTTAATCCCACTCTAACTATCAAAGTTTTGAATTTCATGCCATTCCAATAAAGAGAGTGTGTCCAGTGGTAGTTGTCATTGGACATATAAGATTGCGGACACATGTCCACTCTCCAATAAAATACTAGTAATATCTCTTTAGTCTTGAGTCTCTGACATTTCTTCCCCACTCATTTCCACACCACATTTAATGTGTTGTACCTTTTTTTTAATAAAAATCTCTCTCTCTCTCTCTCTCTGAGTCGGTCAAAACATGAGAGAGTCGGTCAAAACATAAAACTTCTACATTTTACCCATTTTTTTATAAATATTTTTATTTTAAAAAAGGGTTGCATAGTTTTATACATTGCTAGATATTGAATAACTATTAATACACAATAATATCATATACAAGCATTGGTTCTATGTTATATATTTTAAACTTTTTTGTTTTAGAAGAATTTTAAACCTATTTTAATAGTGATATATATATATATATATATATTATTTAATTAAAATAATTTACTTTTATACTTTTTTTTCTTTTTGCTAATCCACTGGCATGTGATATTAGGAGACAAATTGTCCCAACCCGTCATCATTGGAATATAAAAAAGCAAGCCAAACCCGGCCCCCTGAATGGAAAGAAATCCTTCCCTTGATTTCTGGTGAAGATTCTGTTCGAAATGTAATACAAGTGCTCTTTCTAAAAAGGCCTTTGCCAATGACTAATCACTTGACCCTTTAATGTTGAAGCCTAACACTGTGTTTGGGAAAACAAAGGGGGGAGGGAAGGGAAGGGAAAGAGGAGAAGAAAGGGGAGAGGAGAGGGAAGAAAAAGGATAAATTTTTATTTTTCCTTTGTTTGGTTTATAAGGGAAAAATTGAGGGGGGGGGGGGGGGGGGGGAACACGTTACATATTGGTGCGTCTCACCGTAAGTACTCTCTCATTTTTGAAAGAATATGGTAAGCCATGGAAGAATTTGTTTATTTCATTTTCCTTTTCTTCACATCAATCCCTCCTAACCAAACAAATGAATTTATGTTATTTTCTTCCATTTCTTTTCTTTTCTCTCCAAATCCCTCCTAACCAAACAAAGGGTAAATCTGAACCCCACTTCGATTTTTTTTTTTTTTTTTTTTTTTATCGGTTTGGCAATGATGGCATTGCGAGTTTTCCCATTCTGAATTTGTTGCATAATTTCTATTCTATGTCGTAGCCTAGCCATACATACAAATGCTTATAAAAATATGATCTGTTTTTTAGGAATTTTTTTGTTCTCTATTTTGCATTGATTTAAATTGAATTACTGGTCTGTTATTTTGCTGAATCAAATGGATTTGTCTAATATGTGCCCGTGGTTGTCGTAATCCTCCTCGGCCAACATGACTCAGTTGGTGACTGTAGTGAAAGGGGCACCGGTCTAAAACGGATCCATTTATTATATTGGGAAGCAAAGGCAAGGAATAGTAACAAAAATTAATATAAAGTAGGGATTTTGACTGAATTGCTTGATTATCTAAAACAATAGACCATCTCTATTAAAAATTTAACCTTAATGGTTGCCCTAAGGCAAAAACAAGCTGTGCTGTTAAGGTTGCCGTTGTCCGGTGGCTGTAATTGCTGAAAGAGTCAGCTGGCTGTTTTGGTTTGTCTGTGAAATTTTTAAACATAACTTAGAATGGATTAATGTACTCCAATTGAAAATCGCAAATATTCCCTAATTTAGAAAGGATTAATGTACTCCAATTGAAAATAGATAAAAAGTTTAAAAGCACACCCACAAAAGAGCTTTACACTACAGTACAATTACTCCCACCGGCGGCGCAGTCGTGTCTCTTCCCAAGATCTGGCGGCGCTGAATTCCACAACGCCGCCGCCGCCCAACAAAGCAGACCCCCACTCGCGCACGCGGCCCATTCATCCGACTAAAACCAGACACAAACACAGCCACCCCATCGCTCCAAAACCACCAAACGGTCCCAATTGACATCAACACATCACAAATTTTCCGATCCGATCAAACACCCAGATCCAAAGAAAATCAAAAAGGGGAAAAAGCCTTTCTTTTTAAATGCTTTGTTCCATTTTTCTTTCATTTCTATCTGGTACAGCAAAACAGTGTTGTACTTGTACCTGTACTATCCGGCAATTCGTAGAGTTCACTTACAATAATACACTAGACCCACTTAGCAAAATCAAGGCAATCATTCAAAATCGAAAATTTTGCACACCATAAATGCTAAAACAAGGCGAATTATTAGGTAGTCCCGGAGCTCAGAGCTACGGGACTACCTAATAATTCGCCCTCAAATACACTGCAGATTAGTAACAATATCTGCAATTATTTAACTCATATCATATGGATCCTAAAACGGCTAAAACAACAGTAGTGTCAAGGTATACTATGGTGTGTGTGGGTGTATAGCCTCACCCTTGTTAAAGCAACAACAGGTTTTGTTGGGAAGTGATGAGGCTCCAGAGGAAGAGGGACGGCTTGGACTGAAAACTTGTACAATGAATTGAGCTAAGCGCTCAAACACCATTCTCTTCACTGACTTCCTCTTCTTCGGAATCACACTTCCAAGCTTTTGTTTGTTCAGCCATGGCTTTGTGTAGAACCCATTGGCCAATTCTGCAGCTGGGTTCAGCTTTACCATCTCCAGCTTCTCTAAGTCTGGCTTTGAGAGTTTTTTGTTCATAGCCATGTCTGTCTTCTCTCTAATTTTCAAAAAAAAAAAAAAAAAATTGTGGATGGGGCCAAGGGCAATCAACAATGATTTCATGTATTTCAAGGAGGACAAAACTTGGTCGCCAAGCTGACAAGAGATAGAGAGAGAGAGAGAGTGAGCGAGTGAACGTCACTAACCGTATAAACCATAAACTTTGAGCATTTTATTCTAATACTTCCTTCGTCTCATTTTTTTTGTTCTGTTTAAAAAGTCAAACTTTTTAAGGGAACATTATTTATTGTCTTGTCTACTTTTTAAAAATGTATAAATTTCTAAAACAACCCTTAAAAAAATTATCAAAAAATTGAATAAGTAAATTAATAGGGGTATAATAGAAACATTAGTAAATTAATGACTTTTATTTTTAGAAACATGACAATATTTTAGAACATCTCAAAATAGAATAGAGAACAAAAAAAATAGGACGGAAGGAGTAATAAATTGTCTATTTAATTCATTAAGCTAGGTGGGGCCGACACTTGAGGGTTCTTAACGGTGAATGAAGAGATTGGAATAGACGAATAGTACTTTTTTTTTTTTTTTTTAAGCTTTAAGTCTTTAACCTTTAAGATTGGATTTCCCTTTCCCCATTTGTGGCCAATTCTCTGTTTTTACTTTTTACTTTTAAGATTCTTCTAGATGCTGAGAAGATAAAAATGACAGTAATCACTGCAGGTACTGCCCCTCATTCTTTCGTTCATTTTTATGTTTACTTGATTCAAAAGATTGAAGGTCCAAAATGGCAAAACGCAAAAAAACAACAATACACTTGTTAAAATTGTCTCTCTCAAATCTCAATGATGGTGGAATTGGCTAAGCCTCTTGTCTCAGGAAAAATGGAAGTATAATAAGACAGTTTTAGATAGTTGGTTTGCTTTTGCTTCTCCCATGGGTCCACAAATCCAATCCACTGATAATCATATGTTAATCGTTAATAAATATGAAATCGAACTTCTTTCTGAGCTATAATTAGATTATGATCTCGGATAATTCCTATATATTATATAAGGACTTTGACCCAGATTATGAGCTGTTCCTGTTGGTTGCCTATTTTTTGTTTATTATGGTAGTGGTTGACGGATCTTTGTGAATGAACTATTGTCTAAATCTTAGATATGGCTGACTGGTATGTATCTATTTTTGCTTGACGTTTTGTTCCTTTGTTTTATTCTTTGGTTCAAATCATTCTCTTTTTCATTGATTACATCAAAAAATATGTATTTAATAAGCAAAGCCAAAATAGTTTAATGCACAAAACAACTATTAAGTGAGAAATACATACCCCCAACCCCCCTCCCCCCCAAGCTCAAGACCCTCAAAACATAATTTACAACTGTATAAACCCTTGTTAACAAACTATAAAGAAAGAGACTAGGCAAACTCAAGTTTACACTAAAAAAAAAAAAAAACGCAATCTAAGATCGTTTAGTGATTCTTGAAGCATACCAGATGATATCCCTCGTGAACAATGCAAAGCTCTATAATCTATTGATGACTGAGTTTTTCTCTTCCTACTTGGCAGCTTGGAGTCCACTTTCTTCAATTTGACATTGACTTCTATGAATGATCAGATATCTTTGGAGCCAAAGTTGGTAAACTGTAGAACCAAAGCCAGCTTGTAAATAACTGGCTTTCAAGCCAATCCCTTTCCAATCCAGCTTGTAAAAAAGTGTACTTCAGCATACAATTATGAATATTAAATGAAGGAGTTTTGCCCCAATCTCATCTGCATACACTAAGGCATAAGGCAGATATATCATCAGATGGGGGAACATCAAAAAGTAAAAAGTCTTCTTGAGATTTTGTACTTTTTGATGTTCCCCCATCTGACGATATATCTGCCTTAGTGTATGCAGTTTGGGAAAAGCTTTTGTAGGCATGTTGCTGCTAACTTAGCCATTTTGGCTGCCTAGTTTATATAAATTTCCTTTAAAACCAAAAAAAAAAAAAAAAAAAAAAAGAATATTTATCATTCCCAATTTGATGCAGAATTCAACAATCAAAGTGAAATCATATCAATAACCAATAAAAAATGGAGTAGAAGACAAGCATTATAAAACCTGAGTAGACTCTGGTCTTTCAAAAAAGCATCATTTAATGATGCTACTAGTATTTTTTGAGCATACGTCGGCTATACCAAGTCCATTCTTTAGGCTTACTGTATTAATGTGCTTAAATTCATAATATTTATATGAATTTAGGGCATACATTAAATAGGAATGTAGTAAATCCCTTTATATATATATATATATATTAATGTACTCACTTTTTTTTTTAAATGTACTTACTAATTTATTTTTCCTGTACTATTTGTATCACAGTACAGTATTAATTTTTATATTTTTTGAGGAGGACCTTGAACTTATACTTTAGTACAAGGCTGACCGTTTAGCCAAAAAAGAAAAAAAAAAGAAAAAAAGAAAAAAAAAGGGACAAGGCTTACTTGCCTCTCTATATATAGGCACCCTCTATACGGTTTCAAAAATACCTAAATTTTAAGCAATGATGTGAGTCTCTTAAACTTCTAATCATTTAAGTAATATATTAACTTTTGATAATTTTAACTTAAATATAAAGTATAGAATGAATTGAAATTGTGTGTTAGGATTACTTTCTCAAGATCATGAAGAAAATTTGATTTTTTTTTTCATTGAATAAGTAGTTTGGTTACAACTCATCAATGAATGGTTCACATAAAAAATACAATAATAAAATTAGTATAAAAGCAAGTTTGTGTAACTACGTGGAATATCACCAAAAAAAAAATATATAATATCCAAAATAATTTGAATTTTCTTCTTAATAAAAATCTTTTGCACTTTATTCATATTTTTCTTTGTGGCAAAAAAGAGATGACCAAAAAAAAACAAGGAAACGGGTGGAAAAGGTGATGAGTTAGAGTGAGATGTGAGGAAAAAAGGGAGTATATGTGGTTGACGCAGTTACTTAAATAGTTAAATGTTTGTAATAAAGGGACTGCATTCTCTCCCAACTTCTATGAAATTTCCTTGAATATTTATATATATAATCTAAACACTGAATCTCATGACAGTATATAAAATAAAATAAAATAAAAAAGTTAAAATAGTTACCATAAGTTGTTAATCCTGTAACTCAAATTCTGTCTTTCTTAACTCGAACATTTTCTCTCTTAATCCTCCAAATACTTTGTACATTAAGAAGTACAAATTAAGCTATAAGGGCTCTATAACAATATCTTATTAACTAGTATTAATAAATGTTAACTAATGGGATTTAATCACTCATGTATCAAGATAAAATCAAATTCTGTAGTAATGTGGTATCAAACTAAGTGCTACAATAATAATATTTTATTATCAACGTTAATTATACAGGACTAAATGATAAAATTTTTATATAGTTTCTGTTAGGTTCTAAAGATTTAGGATTTTATGTATTTAGAACTCTAATGTGTAATATTGGCAAACCATGATCAAAACAATGTATTTAGTCTTGTTTAGGCTTGCTCAAAGTTGATTAAATATTGTAAAGTTGGAATCGAGTGGCTGCAGATGTACTGGAGCATTTCGGCCTGGCTCGATCGATCGAAGGATAGACTCGATCGATCGAATCTCGGGTCAGATGCGTTTTCTGCAGAGTTCCAACTCAGCCCAAACTCTATTTAAACGTCTTGGGGTTCAAGTAAAACTCTTATATATATAAGGAAAACCCTAGAACGTTTTGGTGACTAGAGAGAGAGAGATTAGAGTGCCTCTTGTGCCTCCTTTTATTAGGGTTTTGTTCCCAAACCTCTCTAAGTCTTTGTTGCTCATATTTGCTGTTTATGTGAATCTCTTGTGAGATCTTTGAGGAGCTTTCCTTCACATAAACTTAGGGTTTTCAAGGTAGAGATATTATCTACATATTGATGATCAACAAAGTTGCAACCATTGGAGCTTAAAGAAAAACAAGTGAGGAGCTTGTAGCTGATTGAAGGAATACAAAGAAAGAAGTAGTCCGTGGATTCGGAGCCTGCGCGTGGTCGTGTCAGGAAGTTACTGCTGGTGGGTAGCATTAGGAAGTCAAGCGGGGAGCTTGTAAGTCCTTTTGTAAGAACTTCAATTCTTTCTTAGTGGATTCCGTTTTGCCTTGAGGATCGGTGGGTAAAATCCTCCCCAGGTTTTTTACCGGTTTGGTTTTCCTGGGTGATCATATCATGTGTTATTTATTTTCCGCTGCTTTATATGCTTGATATGATTTTGTGATTGTTTTAACCTAGAATTGTTTAATTTGACTAAGTAACAACTTGGCTAATTAATCTAGGCTACGCAATCTAATTGTGGTTTAAGGGGTCTAAATTTCCAACAGTTTCTATAAACAGAAAAATTAGCGCGACACCGTATGACTTTCCTCTTCAGGTTGGGCAAGAAGATGAAGGTTAAAGCTAATGCAGAAGGACATGGAATATCTTTGATTATACAGTGACTTATTCATCATGATTCGAGTGGCATGAGGCAACTGAGAGAGTAATCCTAAAGTTTGACCCGGTGGGGCTCCAAATAGAAAAAGGTATATGGATTTCTTTTTTCTTTTGATTTCAATGTCTCCAAAAAAAAAGCTTTTTGACCCAAATTCTTGTTTTTTTCTCTTTTTTTGAAAGGAAGTGGGAACTGGATGAGCTCCCTTATAGAATGTCTGAATAATGTGAAACGAATAACAAATATTTTTCACTTTAGTGATTATATGTTATCACTTTTGTTATGAATACATTGTTGCAACATTATTGTAAGTGAGAATTTTTTTTTTAATTGCCCATATAGTACAACAAGTGCATAATAAATTCAATATGTTATGGTATAAGTAATGTTATTGTAATAAATCTTCAAGTTTCATCAGTCCTATTTGAATTAACATTGCTAAATTTTGACACATTTATTATATTTATTTGTATTTTAGTTAATTATAATATTTTAGTTATGAAATAATCACCATCTATTTAAGAAATTCCAGCAGCCAAGCAGTCAGGGCTGGTGCTATACCAGCCACTAGATTTGCTGTCTCCAAAACGATAAAGCTCCAACCGTCCAACTATACACCAAAAGCTATCCAGAATTCCAGGACCAAGGAACTCACTTTCACAATGGTGCTGGATCATCTCTCTTTATGTCCGTTTTTATTTTTAAGATAAATTGTAATGAATATGATAAATTTATTAGTGTGTTCCACAACGTCAAGAAAAACATTCTACTTAATTATATTTTTTACACATCCCACATAATTTCTCATTTCTTAGATAGATTAATGGCAAATTTTGGTTCTTTGACATTCATGTCTTAATACTTAAAAGCATCTTATCAAATATCTACAAAAAACGTATAGTCTCAACCATACATGCATGTTAGGTTCCTTTCTCTCGGTTTAAGACAACGTTTTATATTCTACTGAAAGTCTCAATCATGATGGGGTTCATTTGTCTCCGTATAATTAAGACGTTCAGGTCCTATTCCTATTTTGGTGATGGATGAAAGAAGCTTTCCTTTCCAACATAAGAAAAATAGTAAATCATACGAATCCAACCCGACCAAGTTGAGATTTTTGCTAGGATATATCCAAAGATTAAGAACCACCACAAACGAAGCCAAAATTTTATACACAAGTTTTGTCAAATCCAAATACTAAGCCGAAAAACTGACATGATTTTTATTTCTAGCAATTGAGAGGAGAAAATGTTATTACAAACCCAACATGTAAATCCAACCCACAGAGAAAGAAAATAAACAGCCTCAAAAGGCTTATTGCTATGAAATACAAGTCATTACCTTTTGGAGAGACAGGTAGGGCTAGCTAGGCAGCGGAAATGAAGTTTTATTGCTATGAAATGCGCATAAATCAAATTAAAGTTGAGAAAGGATGTTAGCCATAGAAGGACATGGAGTACAAACAGCCTCCAAAAACTTAGTCTTTGACATAACAAATAATCCGGAACCTACGTACGGTCAAGTCCACCATTTCCTTCCCAACCTTTTCCCAATCAAAGCACTGAATAAGTGCACCCAATGCTAATGAAATCACGCGCAATGCCAAAAAGATAAAGCTCCAACAGTCTAACTATACACCAAAAGCTATCCAGATTCCAAGGAACTCACTTTACAATGGTGCTGGATCATCTCTTTTTATGTCCCTTTTTTATTTTAAAGATAAATTGTAATGAATATGATAAATTTAGTGTGTTCCACAACGTCAGGAAAAACATTCTACTTATATTTTTTACACATCCACATAATTTCTCATTTCTTAGATAGATTATTGGCAAATTTTACTGACGCAGTTGAAGTATAACAATTTAAATTCGTTATATTTTCTTATCTGATCGATTTTTAATATATAACAATCCACACTCAAATAATCAAAATAATTCTATATAAAAATCTTATTTCAATCTAATTTAACTTTAGAGAACAATAGCACTTCTTGGTGAGTAGTCTGTCATGATGACAAATCCAGGGGTTTGTGTTCATAATTTGAGGTCACATGGAGTTTTTTATTCGGTAGGTTTGGTTGGAACATTCTTCGAAATGGGACTATAATTAAGAATCTATTGAATCTTTTAAAATACTGAGTTTTTATTTTAAATTTTTTACAAAGTTTTAAAATCTCTTGTTTCTTTTTAGTAAATGGGGGAGTGCTTTAAAAATTTTAAAAAAAATTAAAAAAAAAAAAAAGAAAAAAGAAAAGAGAGAGAGAGAGAGAGAGAGAGAGAGAATAGTCAGGGTGGACTGACCATATGAGTACACATAAAGCAACTAAAGAAACAGAAATTGAACCTCTTCCATTTGTTTCTTTTTGGAGGATGTACCATCGATTATGGTATTGAATTGAACAAGCCCGACAAGTCATAAAGAGCCATGAAGCTCTGGTAGTCAGGGCAGGCTAGCTTGACAACTAGTTTAATTTGAATTTGACTGATCCACTAGGTCAGTCATACTGAAGTAAGGAAGTGAAGTTTGTACCCTCAATCATTGTCGTAAAACACAAAAAAACAGGCCATGTCAAAATAAGAGTATTGTACACACCTCATCTATTTGATAATTGTATAAAAATATCATAATCCTAACATAATTTATTTATTAAATGAGTTATTATGATACAGCCTATTTCAACTAATTTAATAGATAATTTAAATAAACATTACAAAACATTAATTATTTTCTCGTTGTTTTAGGTAAAAGAGTTAGGAACTTTAGAGTTTTAATAAATGAACTTAGAATTCAAATTTATCAATATAACCAATAAAATTCTTTTAATTACTTCATTTTATATACATAAAATAAAAATGAAACTTATTTATATTTATTGGATCATTTCAAGTTAAATTGCTGGTTAAGCAAGTCAATACAAACTTGATCTATTTATTAATTGGGTTGAAGTATGTCGACCCATTTTTGACACAAACCCATTTGATTAAACACTAAATGGAAGGAAAAAAAAAGTTGTTTCATGTTCATGTGTCATATATATATATATATATAATTTGATAGTTATAACAGAAGAGAGAGATTTGATACGTAGATGTCTTGTGGTTAATATGAACAAATTACAAAATTTTTTACTTTAATTTAATGAAGATATTATTACTATTTTTAGCATGATGAATACATTGTTGCAACACTATTGTAAATGAGGTTTTTCTTTTGTGCATCTATTATAATATTTCTTTCAAACTTTTCTTGATATTCAAATAAAAAAAATTATATATATATATATATACATATATTATTTCGTCATGTTATGCTTTATACTAAGGTAATTATTGTATAGTTTTAAAGTAGTGCTTAGAGCTCTTTTTTTTTTTGGTTAAAGTGCTTAGAGCTCTCGCAATAGATGCAGGCCTCATGGTGGTTCCCGTGTGTGGAGCCCACTCTTATTGTGAGAGCCCACCCTTAACACTACTAGAGTCCAAACTACACGATAAGTTTCCATCATACAAAACACTGGAACCCAACTGTGCTTGTATGTATGGTTGGACGTAAGGCATTATTTCTCGTTTGCATCCCTTCACATCAGCGTGAAAGTTGAAAGGTACTATGAATTACTTTTTTTTTTTTTCTTTTCTTTTTTTGTAAATTATTAGTATACACATATTGTATAGTCATCGATTATTATTATTTTTCATATTACTTAAATTTTTATGGCACTGATATATATTTTATTGATAGATGAATATTATGATAGATGCACAAAATTCATTAAGGGCTAATTTTTTTTTTTTTTCCATATCATGATATCACAATTAATTAGATAATTAACTAAAATATAATAAATTGGGTCGAAAAGGACTCAAGGGGGGGCTGGTGCCTTACTGGCACCTACTAGATTTTGTTGCCTTCAAAACAAAATGACTTTTAACTAATTAATTGTGAAATTTTGACCGATTGTGGTAAGCCAATTGGTGTCGGTACCATAACTCGTCCAACTATACCTTTCACATAATTGCTGGATCATTACACCTGGATTCCAATTTCCATTATCTCCGTGGGTATAAGATTTGTACTTAAATTTTAGGTTTTGTTTTGTTTTGTTTTTTTTTTTTTTTTGAATTGTAGTTATATAAATTTTAATGTGATTCATCAATCATCATCCATGATGTCAAGAAAACATGTCTGCACATATTTGTACCTGTAGGGTCAAGTTTTGTAGCCCAAGCCTAAAATGTTTAGATTATGAGCTTAACGAACCCGGAACAATGAATTTGTAGAGAGTGGGTGAAAGAGTTGGGCTAGTTATGAATTTAGCAACAGTTAACTATGATATACAGGGATGAACTCACGTAAAAACACACTTGAAAGCTAAATAAACTGAAATCCGAAGAGGTATGTTATTGATTGAAAGGTAAATACAGTTCTTAGAGCTACAGTAAAACAATTTTCCTTTTTCTTTTTCCCCCTCTTTAGAGGCACATTCCATTTATATATCCTTCTTCTCAATCATCTTCATCGCACACCTGTTCTTCATCTAAGCATTCACTTGAGTACATGTCACATCAGATACCTTCTTTAGTTTTCCATGAGTGGTGGTAGCTGAGTTTGCACTGTTCAGAGGTATTCTCCACATAAATGCGGTCAGGAAAGTTGTTGCAGTGCATTAAACACGGTGGTAGTAGCTTTTCCTTTTAGATATTTCTTCATTCTTATCATCTCCAGGCATGCCCAAAGCTTATCCTTATCATTGAAGTTGCTAGGAAGATCACTCGAACCTTCTAGATATTTGCTTGATCAAGACCCTGTGTATCCGACGAGGAGAATGACCTCTTCGGACAACTAGTGCTCTCTTTGGACTATACTCCTCGTTCATTTCCAGGTATATTTCTTCCACATGGACTCTTTCTCAACCACTTTCTTCTCTTCGGATACACAGTAATATTCAAATAGGGCCCTAGGCCCAACGCGTAATGTTGGGCTTTTACCCCCACAGTACCCATTACACATCCTCATTGATTCCTCCGATTTGAACATTTGTGATGGTAAGGGTAGAGTATAAGTCATGATGAAAAAGCCAAAGTTTTGTGTTCATATTTTGAGGTCACGTTAGAGTGTGAGAGTTTTATTCGTTTGGTAAATCGTAGGTTTGGTTGGAACATTCCTCGAAAGTTCGAGATGGGTCTGAAATTTTTAATCTTTTAAAATAATGCATCTCTGTTTTAAATTTTACAGAAAATATTTAAGCCTCTTGTTTAATTTCGGTTTAGCACTAAAAGTAGAACTTCTTTGAGAAGAAAAGAAAACTGAGAATAAGTCCAAGTGGACTCAACAGAGTACATATCAGAGTTACCTTAAGAAATTCATGATGAAACATTACAAGTTCCAATAAAATCCCCGCTTCTATTTGTTTCTTTTGAGGATGGAACTACGATTATGCTCTTGAACAATCCGATCATACGGGCAAATGGAACTCCGCTATAGTCAGTGCAGGCTTATGGGAGTTTGTAGAACTAGAAGTCCAAGTTTCTCAGTTTGGCAATTGGTGTGAACTTGTAATATAAAACAGACAACACGTAAATCAAAGCGCAACATCAATGGGAGTGTCAATAGAGGCCATCAGGGCGACGATATTGGGATTGCATGAAATTTGACTAGTTGAAGGAAAATAGCATTATGATCAACACTTGAGTGTTGTGGATAGCCCTAATTTAGGCCTTAGCTATGGCCCCGAAAACAATGTTTTTGCTATTTTTAATAATATTTGTTTTCCTTAATAAATTTTAATTTAAAATTCAAAATAAGGTCCAGCCTGATTTGGAACATCTCTTAAAGACAATATTTTCAATTTCTGCATTTATCTCAATTTTGCTATTTTTGGCAAAAAATTACTATTTTGTCACCTAATTACGAGATTAGTGCAAATTAGAGATTCTAGCCATTTTTCTAGCCGCCATGGGTTTTTCTTTTACTATTTAAACATATTGTAGCCTCTAAGGCAGTTTAGTTTTTTTAGATTTTAAAAAAATATAGACTTTATCTATTATTTCTCTTTGGTGGATTCCAGAACCCTATCACCTTTTGGATTCAATGGACTCTTTGTGGATTTGAAGTTTTCATTTAGAAGCTAACATGTTTAGGTTTTTTTTATTATTTATTTTTTTATATTTTTTATATTAAGAAAGTAATGGGTTTGGTTTCTTAGAGCACTCATAGCAATGGTACTAAATAGCTATATTGCTATTTTTAACACCACCAATCACAAAATTGGAGCTACAGCAGTGGAGCTAGAGCAAAAAATTTGGCTTCTCAGCTATAGTGCACATCTAAAGATAGATGTGCACTATAGCTCAAAGGTAAAAAAATATATATTATTTTATTTTGTGTTCACATTAATGGTTATAATATATATATATATATTTTCCCTTTCACCTCCTTCCCTATTTCTACTCGTTGCTTTTCTCTCCCCCCAGTTAGTCCTCACACTCTTCATATCTTCCCGTTGCAAGCTTCAATTCCTCCACTCGCTGCCAACCCAAGCCCCTACCCAACGCCGACAATGCCGATTGATCTCTTTGTTCTCCGCCCCTATCTCTCTGCTAGAGTGCTTGTGAGTAAACCCCAGTTGGATCTGAAAAGGCTTGCTTTGCACACCCCTTGTAAACTAAATCTGTATTAGAAACAAATTTGGCAAGTGGGATAAGCTCTAAATTGGTAAGGAAAATCAGAGAATAAAGGATAAGGGAAAAGGGTTTTGAGGAAAAACCCATTTGGGGTGGAGTTGAGTGATCAAATCATGGCAGGTTTTTGAGAAGTGATTCTTGTAGTTGGAACTATGGGAAAGATTTGGGGACTCGTTTTTTATTCTTTGATTTTTGTTGCTTTTTGCTCAAAAAGGGTTTGGAATTTGGTTTTGGTTTTTGGTTTTTGGTTCTGTGGTGCTTTGGATGGGATTCACTTTACCTTCAAAAGACAAAGCTAAAGCATGTGGAGGAGATAAGAGGAGTATACGTGTGTGAAGGAGAAAAAAAAAAGAGGAAATTATAAAAAAGAAAAGAAAAGAAAAGAAAGAAAAGTGTATTTGGATGAAACCAAATAAGATAATGGGAAAAATAAAATAAAGAATAATAAGAAATTAAAATTAAAAAATTTTACCACAATATTTTTGCAATAAATTTTAAGTGGTAGGTTATTTACTATCTAATATTTGTAAGAAAAAAATTATTTTTTTGATGGTGGCAGTTGCGGTGGTGGTGGCAGTGGAAGAGTCGGCAGTGGCGGCGGAAGAGTCGGCGGTAGCGGCGTTTGCGATGGAAGAGCCGGCGGTGGTGATGTTGGTGGTGGAAGAGCCGACGGTGGCGGCATTGGCGGTGGAAGAACCGGCAGTGGCAGCGGTAGCTATTGCGGTGGCAGTGGAAGAGTCGGTGGTAGTGGCAGTAGTAGTGGCAACAGTAGCGGTTGCGGGTGGGGTGGTTGTGATTGTTGTTTATTGTAGTGGATATATTATTTTATTGTGATGTTTATATTATTTTATTATGTTAAAAACTAAAATAAATCCATTGCTGCAGCATGTGAGTAGGTAAAATAGATAAAATAACTTTTTGTAATGTCAAATAACTAAATTTTTAATTTCACTGTTATGGATGCTCTTATAACTTTTGCAACGTCAACTTGATTGACCCACTAGAAGAATCACAAGTACATTGAACTACGAGAGTACAAAAGTGGAAAGCGTGCACCCTAAATGATCGTCGTAAAAGACAAAAAGGTATTCCATACGATGTTACAAAAATAGAAAGAACACAAATCCATGCAGCAACGTTCATTAAGAATCATTCTTCGTGCCACATACAATGTGTAATTAACATTCAACAAAAACTAAAAAGATAACTAACAATCAATCGTTGAAAACGTTCACTACATAAACAGAGGCCTTAAATCTGCCAATTTATCTTTAAAAAAAAAAAAAAAAAAAAAAAAAAAAAATACAAAGGCCTAAAAATAAAATCACAAGGCTTTTGTTAACAGGTGCTGAACAGCACCCGTTAAAATTGATTTTTTTTATTAGTATAGTATTGTTACTTTTCGGGAGTAGAAAAAAACTTGGTAAAACGGCAGTTGAAAGTGTCAGTAGAGCATAAAAAATTACACATTTTACAACATGACCAAAATACCCTTTTAAAGTTCTTCCCTCTTCCTTTCCTTTAGCAACATTTTCAACTTGGTTTTGTACTCTCTTTTTTTCCCAGATCTACAAAACATCCACTCAAATGCCCCAAATTTCAAACCCAAGCCAAATTGTCAAAGCTTTTTCACATCCCAAATTGAACCCACTCACTAAAACAACCTAGATACAACCAAAAACAGAGGAGGGAAAGTAGAAATAAAGGCATAGAGAGAAAGGGGAGGCCAATGATTACCAGTGGTGGTGATGGTGGCACAGGTGAGCACCACTACCAGAAACGGTAGTGGAGCTCAAGGGTTCGACCATGGCTGAGACAAGAGAAAGAATCCGAGATAGCAGAGAGAGGGAGTGAGACGGATCTGGTTATAGAGGGTTACAAATTTGGTGGTTGCAGTGGTGGTGGTGTTTTTGTTTCTTGGATTGAAGCATGAGAAAGACTGAGAGAGAAAGAGTGAGACAAGAAGAAGAAGAAAGAGAAGAGAGCAACTTTAGACGTAGTAGAGACTAGAGAGAGAAAATTGAGAAGGTTAAAAGATGATGAAGGATATTTTTGTCTTATAAGTAGCAAATTTATCTTTTCAAAAATGTTTTTTTTTTCCTTAGCAAAAATAGCTCCACGTGTAATTTATTTATTATTAATTTCCTTCTTAACGGGTGCTGTGCAGCACCTGTTAACAGGGCCTAAATTACAAATCCCAACAAAATGTAATAAATAATCAATGACAACAACAATCATGGCCGTGATGTGGGGTATAAAATCTTACTCTTCTTGGGATTGGATAATTTGAGTGTAGGAAAAAACTTGAAGTAGCCATTGTTGTTTTTAGATTGGGAGGGTTCAGAGAAACAAGGACTCCTAGAGCCAGGACAGAGAATATTGGCAAGGGAAATGGACTATATAATCAAACATCATTCGCTTCACGAATGTTAGATTAAATCCTCCAAGTTTTTTTTTCTCTTGTGAAACGGTTTGTTTCATTGGTTTTTCAAAGTCACCACATATTGATGTTTTCTGTTATTTTCGTTGAATTTACTGTTATATTACTTTATTAGTGATATATTAATGCAATTAACCTGTAAATCAGTCTAAATTCATAAGTAGTTAATTATTTAAAGTTGATTTATTCTACTGTAAAATCAACCAAGGGGCCTAAAAAGTAAAAATCGTAACAACATCAACTTATCAAGGGCTATACAAGGGAAAAGTTAATGGATGCTCTAAAGACATTGATTTATGAAATAATTTTAAAAACATTATAGAAAAAGAAAAAATAATTGACTTTTTTTTGACAAATTGTTATATTCTCCATGAAAATTGTATTAAAACAAGGTTTCTCTCCAAACTAGTTTGAAGAAAAATCCTCCAAATGCATCTTATATCTTTTTATTGGATATAAATTTTGAAAATCTTACCATTAGATTATATATTATTTATATTCTTAACATACATATCAAATTTCATTTAAATCGTATGTTATTTACTATTTGATCAATAAAATTATTTTTTATGCATAATTTTAGAGTACAAAAATTTGAAATTTAAACATTTGATTGATGGAATAAGTTATTGAGCTTTGATATTTCCAAAAATTTGCAATCATGGAGTATATAATAAGAACATGAAATTCAACTGTTAGATTTTCAAAATTCACATCTAATAAAAAGATATAAGAGAAGTTTGGATAGAAACATTTTCCTATAGGCCAATAATAAATATTCTAAGAGCACCCGCTAATAGAACCTATTGCATAATTTCTAGATCATTACACGTAAATTCCATTATCTCCTTGTGTACATATCTACTGAAAGTCACTTTTATAAGATTTTTACATAAATCTTGGGTCTTCTTTAATTTTTTAGTTAAATTGTAAATATGATAATGTAATCCATCATCCATGATGTGAAGATATATAAACTGTTTGCACATGGTTGTACACATTGCACAATATGTCGTTACACATGATTTCTCAATTTTCTAATTCGGTGAGTAGGGATGGCCATACCCATTGGGTAATGAATATCCAACCCTACCCGATCCAAATATTCTAGGTAATACTCAGTTCTGAATAGGTAGAAAGTAATTGGGTAGAGTTTGGATATTACCCAACATTTTCAGGTAGGGTTTGGATATTACCCATTTACACATTTAACTAATTAAATCTAATCCAAACCCAACTCAACCAAATTATTATGGATAAACCCCAACCCACTCAATTACCCAATAATTGAAATTACCAAATTGCCCCTAAACTTGAAAATGACCAAACTAGTCCTAAAATCCTCTAAAATTGCTAAAATGCACCCTAAACTTAAAAAATGACTGAAATACTTCTGAAACCTAAAAAAATGACCAAAATACCCCCCGAAAGCTAAAAATTACCAAAATACCCCCGAACCTAAAAAATGGCCGAAATACCCTCAAAACATAAAAATTACCAAAATACTCCTGAAACCTTAAAAATAACCAAAATACCCTCGAAAACTAAAAATTATCAAAGTACCCCCTAAACCCAAAAAAATGATTGAAATACCTCTAAAACCTAAAAAAATGACCAAAATACCCTTGAAACCTTAAAATTACCAAAATACCTCTAAACCTATAAAATGACCAAAATATCCATGAAACCAATAGAATAACCGAAATACCCCTTGAAACCTAAAAAAATGATCAAAATACCCCTGAAACGTATAAAATGATCAAAATACCCCTAAAAATTATAAAATGACAATAATGCTCCTAAAACCTGTAAGATGATAAAAAATACACCCTAAACATAAAATTACCCAAATACCCCTGAAACTGTAAAATTACCAAAATAGCTCTGAAACCTAGAAAATTACCGAAATAGCCATAAAATTTGAAAATTATTGAAATACCCCTAAAACCTAAAACCTAAAAAATGAAAAAAAAAAAAAAAAAAAAAAGGTCCACTAACCTAAAAACATGACCAAAATATCCTTAGAATGTTAAAAAATGAAAACCTAAAAAATTACTGAAATTCCCTCAAAACATACAAAATGACTGAAATATTCTTAGAACCTTTAATTTGACAAAAATACACTCAAAATATCCAAAAAAAAATCCAAAACCTCTATTTTTGTAATTTAAGAGGTTTCAAGTGTATTTTGGTCATCTTACAGGTTAGGGGTATTTTGGTCACTTCAAAGGTTTTAAGAGTATTTTGGTCATTTTAGATATTTTGGTCATTTTAGTGGTTTTTGAGCATAATTAGTGATTTTGGAGATATCAGGGGTACTTTAGTCATTTAAGAGGTTTCATGGGTATTTTGCTTATTTTAGAGATTTTGAGGATATTTTGGCAATTTTAGTGGTTTTTGAGCGTATTTTATTTAGTGATTTTATAGAAATTGGGTTTAAGTAGTGTGGGACCATACTACGCTAACCACAATCGGCCCACTACCTATGGCCCAAGGCCCGCGCCGAGGACAACGTAAAGGCCGAGGACAACGGGAAAGGCCCATGTCATCCAAAGGCCGCGCCGAGGATGACCTGTCCTCGGCACGCCGACCTCATTAAAAGGGAAAATATCCCATACTCTTTGAATATATCTCACCAACATTCTGACCACTTTAATGACAAAGTGACCTGAAAGCCCAAGGCATCAGTCACTTCAACTAGTATAAAGCCTGCAAAGGCGGCTTTGACCTAACATAAAGCCTGCAAATACAAACGATGGGACAATCCCCTACGCCTAGAGGCTCAGATTATTGCCAGATGGACGGCTAAGATTAACAAAAGGAGACAATATATATAGAGCGAAGGGATTTCCCAATAGAGGGGGATCCGGAGGACCCTCCGGAGAAAGAAAAGGAGATCCTCGGCGAGAGCCGAGGATCAATGTGCCTTCCAAACACTTGTCCAAAATGATAAAGGGAGATGGTCTGAAAGATTTAGCCACAGTAAGAATCTTTCTTACAAAAACTTGAAAGTCCAGTTCGTTTAGGGGGATCCGCCCTAAAATTCGTTGTTTGCCTGTTATATGCCTAGTCCTTCCCACCCATTCTCTACAAATTTCATTGTCTGGGGTCCATTACATTTTGAGCCCTTACAAGTAGGGTTATGGATATTCATAGATAAATAATCTGGGTAACAATTAGATATGGATATTAATTGGATAAAGTAATTAAATATTCATAGATAAATTAATTGGGTCGAGTATGGATATACCCTACCCACGGCCATCCGAACATGGTGAGGCCTCAATAGGTTGAGTAATGAAAAAGCCAAAGTTAATTTCGTATTCATATTTTGTGGTTACGTGAGAGTTTTTTTTTTTTATAATCCACGTGAGAATTTCTTCATTTGGTAATTGGTAGGAAGTTTCGATGGAACATTCCTCAAAAGTTCGAAATGGGTCTGAATTTTTAATCTTTTAAAACTTTGCGTCTCTGTTATAAAATTTACATAAATTATTAAAACCTTTTGTTTTTCTTTAGTAAAAGGTAAACTTCTTTTAAAATAAAAAAAAAAAAAAAAAAAAAAAAAGAACACTGGGAATATGACAATAGCGGCTCCAGAAATCATTAAAAACACTTAACTTTAAAAATTTATTAATAATAAAACTTGAATATATTAACATCACAGAATAAAAACATATTCAAAAACATAAAGTTTAAAAAAAAAATTCATAAGTTTTCATATTTTAAAATTGTTATGTAATATGATAGTTTTACTATTAATATTATTAACTACATATTTTTCATTATACACAACTGAGTAATTATTAAGCTATTGATCTCCTATTCAATTACTAACATATTGCCCAAATAAGTACTAATATAAACAAAATATATTATCTTTTTGAAAAAATATATCACATAAACCCAACAAATCCAGTTAAAGACTAAAGCAAATACTAACAGACTAGTTATTTGAAAAGTATGCATTTTTTTATATAAAAAAATAGCAATTTTAAAATATGCCAATTAAAACACAACTAAAAAAATCACAATTAAATGTTGGATTTGAGATTTTAGGCTAATATGTTTGTTTGAGCAATTTTTGAGAAATGTTATGCTCACAGTATTTTTGCAACACTTTCACAACAAAATCTAGATTGTAAGTTTTTATTGATTCTAATTTGAACTTACTACTGAAATTATTTTCTATTCATCAATAATAACCCGTTATTTAGGATTTGTTATGAAAATATTGCAAATGTTATGAACATAGTATTTTTTGCAATTTTTTTTTTTCAACATTCAATGGACAAAAATTTTGTAGAGGTTGAATTTTATTTTTAATGGGCTTAATGTTAGTTATTAAGGGTGTTCAAGTGTTTTTTTTAGGGTGGTCAAGTTTTTTTCTTTCTAAAAGGGTCAAAAGACCAATTTTAATTTAAAACTCATATTTTTTAAAGTTATATATATTAAAAATAAAAAAAAAATCAGAGTGATCCTGTGACGACCCTGATTAACACTTCAGCCGCCAGTGGATATGCCCGAGTGGACTCAACTGAGTACAAATCAGAGTTACCTTAAACAATTAAAAATGAAACATTACAAGTTCCAATAAAATCCCCACTCTATTTTTTAGTTTGTTTATGGATACTAAGATTATGTTATTGAAACAATTCCGATCATATGGGCAAATGAAACTCTGGTGGTCAGGGCAGACTTATGAGAATTTGTAGAAGAATCAGTACTAGAAGAATCACATGTACATCGAAGTACGACAGTGAAAGCTTGCAGCACACCATGAATGATCGCCGTAAAAGACAAAAAAAGGTATATACCATATATACAATTATATAAAAATAGAAAGATACAAATCTATAGATTCTATACAGCAAAAACAAAAAGGATAATCAACAATCTATTGTACAATATGTTCACTGCATAATAAGCAGAGTCCTAAAAATTGCCAGTTTATCTTTAAAAAAAAAAATTAATAAAAAAAAGGCCTAAAAACAAAATTACAACAATTAATCATGGGCGTGATGTGGGGTATATAATCTTACTCTTCTTGGGATTAGGTGATTTGGGTGTAGTACAAATCTTAAAGCAGCCATTGTTGTTGTTTTTGGATTGGGAAGGTTCAGAGAAAGAGGGACCCCCAGTATCAGAGCCAGGAGGACAGAAAATATTGGCAAGGGAATGGAGTATATAATCAAACATCATTCGCTTTACCAATCTTTTCTTTGCTGGAACAACGCTTCCAATTTTTGGTTTGAACCGAGGCTCTGTCTTGCACTTGGAGTTATTGGACCTGGCCATTTCTTCACTTGGGTTAATTAGCTTCACTACCTTCTTCTCGAGCCCTTGCTCATCTGGGTTCAGCATCACCAACATTTCATTCTCTTGCTCTCCCCTCATGTCTCTCTCTCTCTCTAGATATGATACTTTTGATTTTAGGTCTGAAATTTTATCTTTTATAATTCAATCTCTGGGATGCTGATGTCACGGAATAACGAAAAAAAAAAAAAAAAAAAACATGTTAAAAGAAATACCAATGAATCAATAGGAGTGAAACTTGAGGCTTAAGAATCCCTTAGAACCGTCCATTATCCGCCACGCGCTTCAAATCAAAGGGACTAGAGTGTAAGCGTATAACACTAAAAATTAATAGAGTTCAAGATTAAGTGGGGGGCCACAAAATGACTTTACAAAACACAAACTCCCACTTGCATACTTAGAGCACTCCAACCCACACATTACCGTCTAAACCAATCCATTGCCCAACTCACCCATCAAACCACAGCCCAAAAAAAAAAAAAAAAAACCATTGCTAGAGAGAGATTGGCATGGAAGTGATGCGTTGGTGTCAGCATAGAAGAGCAGTGAGGGTGAGAGAAGAAAAGATGAGAGGTTGAGAGAGGAGAGGATCGAGGTTTGAGATAAAAAAGAGCAATATACTAACAGAGAGATGAGAGAGAAAAAGAATAAAAAAATCATTAAAATTTTACAACATCTGTTCGTACTCTTTCATATTTAAGAGTGCACTGTTTATCAATATCAAATATTTCGACATTTAGAACATCTCATGAGAAATTTTTTTGGTATTTGGTGTGCCAAATGCCAAATATTTGACATTTGGCATATCTGATAGTAATGCTCTTATGGCTGTACGTAAATTACATTATTTTGGTTAACTGACTAATAATATCGTTTTTGGTTTATTATACATTGTATCTGAAAAATAAATATCGGCACCTATATTAACTATTTAGCACTTAGAATTAGCACTTCACATTTCTAAGGACAAATATGGCCGTGACCGATACGATGAGGTTGTTAACTTGTTATTGGATAGTTTGACTTTTTTTATATATATATTCTCTAGACTCTTTGATAAATCTACCTATAAATATTATGAATGTAGAAGTGTTAAATTAAATGATTAAATTAATAATTTTTTAACGATTTAAATTTTTGGAACAATCTATAATTTAATAGGAGGTCCTAAGTTCAATTTTCTATCTCTTCCTTACTTCCTCTCATTTAAAAAATATTCATGCATTAGGCATCAGGTCAAGGAAGGCAATCCACACGTGAATGGATCGAGAGTATTTAATTAAATAATTGTATTTATCATTTCTTAACAACTTTATGGCCCACTTGGATTGAGGAGGTAGGGAGGAGGAGTGAAATAGAGTAGAGTAGAGTTGTGAAAGAAAGTAAAGTAGAGCTAGCTGAAAATATGCTAATTTTTGACAAATTCTAATCTACTCTACTCTCCCTCCCTTCCTGTCAATTTAAACGGGCCATTAAACTTTTGAAACAATAAGAAATTTAACAAATACTATCTATAAAAATATAAATAATTTTAAGAGAAAGTATATCCGTTAAAGGATGTTGTCGCCCTTATGCTTTCTTGAACATTGTTGCCTAAACATGAGCCATACACGTTCACATTCTTTATTCCTATGAGTGATTCACTTATTAATATCTATAAACAACATGCGCAAATAGCTGGCGAGCTAGTGATGTGATTTACAGGATCCATCGTATTGGACCAATTGGTGTCATATACTGGACCACTTAATATATGTAGCCATGGTACTACCATAGTGACGGTAGCTATAAAAAGAAAAGCAACAAAATATGATTTTCAAGCCTTTTCGCTTTTCAATCATCTTAAGATGCCATTGTCCACAAACTAATAGTATTTTCCAAAGTCAAGTCATTATATTATCTCCTACTTCAGGTATATCCGTATATGGCGCTAGTTAAAGCTACATGTGATTACGTACTATAGCTCCCCATAAGCTTATCTGAGGGCAAACATTGGCCCAAACTAAGTCCCTTTTCTGACTATTCAGCCAAAAAAAAAATAAATAAAGTTCCTTTTCTGACCCTAGGAAGTAGTAGTAGTAATGTAGTACACTAGTACCTTTAACTTGGGGGTACTACAATAGTACGTATCTTGTAAAAACTATCACAATCATTAATAAAAAGACTGATTAGGATTCAGTGTTATACGGTTTTGCACACTTGATGCAATTTTATTGGTTTCAATTTTTAATCTTAATTATTGAATAAATAAAAAAGAAAATGTTAAAAGTTAAAAAGTGAAAGTAGTAAAAACAAATTGTGAGTAGAGAGGAGGGTAATTTATAATTGCATTCTATATCCTATTCCTATTCCTAATTCATAAAAAGAGAATAATTCCAACTTATTGATTGCAAGAACTTGCTGAAAACCTTTTGCAATCTGCAAGTGGAGTATGTCTATAAAGAAACTAATCGATGCATAGTATTTGGCTAGAATAGACAACACTAGTGTTGATGCTTATATTTTGTTTACCAATCCGTCGCCTGTGGCGGATCATCTATGTGCCCTTGATAAAAAGGGAATGGCTTGTACCGGACTTATTTCTATCAAATTCCGGCAAACTGTATTTACGACCAAAAAAAAAAAAAAAAATTCCAATATATTCAATAAATTGGAATCCATGAATGCTCTAACCGTACATAAAATCAGATAATCTGATATTTCATTTACTGAAATTAGCAACAAAGAGGAAATCACTTTAAGCCAATGCTCATGAGGGGACTTTTACCCATGGTGTCCAACGGAACCTATGCCCAAACCTTCTTGGGTACTGTCAATTGGTTTCAGCACCAGTACACCTATACAAACTCTGGTAATTAATGAAATGGCATATTAGTTTTTGGGAAAGGAAAAAAAAAATCCTTGAGTTTAGATTTCTTATTCTTCTTTTTATTAGCATAACATAGAGTATTGAGTGAATATGATTTCAATGAGATTGTGAAATTGATTTGTATTGATTTTATTAGAGGATGTGAGTGTTGAGTTGGGGTTTTACGTAAAATCCTTATAGATATATATATATATATATATATAGAAAATTTATAGAATTTAAATTCTACTACGAAATTGTCTTTCTCTAACAAAGGAGTTAAACTTTTATCATTACCAAATTTATGGTCGCACATTTCATTAAATAATTCTACGAAGCAAGGGGACCTCAAGAATTTAATAGATAATGGGTGTGGATGTCTTCCAGGCCAAACAATTTAATTTTAATTTGCTAATTTCATGTTTACAGCTCTTATTTTTATGTAATATTTCATTGATTTTAAAAAATATTTTAAATGTAGATAATGGAGGAGAGTGAGGTGGGTTCTACTTCTAAGTTCTAACCACAATCATTTGACACAACTTTGAAATACTACATTAAAACCCTACACTCTTGCATACCAAACCATAACGGCATAACTCCTATTGATTTCTATTACTTGGGTTTCGATCATATATAGAAAATACAATTTGAAAAATAGTGTTTACAAGTTACAACACAATTATTTATGAAGTATATTAATTTTAAGGATAAAATTTAGTTATAAAATTGGTTGTAACTTATAGTTACAACTTTCTTTAAAAAAAATTAATATTATTATATATTTTGAAAATCTAACAATTTGATTGCATATTTTTTACGCTCTTAATACACATAATAAATTTTGTGTCAATCGGATATTATTTACTATATGATCTATAAGTTTATATTTTATGTATAATTTTAAACTACAAAAATTTGCAATTTAAACAATTTATTGATGACATGGCTTTGATATTTAATTTTTAGAAATTTTGCAAGCATAGAGGATATAAAAAAAAAATGTAATCCAATGGTGGATTTGTCAAAATTCACCTCCAATAAAAAGATATTGAGTAAGGTTGTAGTTTTAGGATATAACCAATTTTGTAACTAAATTTTGTCCTTAATTTAATAGATGCAAAAACATAATCCCTTGAGAAAGAGGACTAGTGATGAATTGAGGTTCATTTCGCTTTGCCATCTATTTGGAGTATGAATTTTTTATAAAAATTAAAGCATCATTAGTAGGACAACAATGGTACTTTAGATTCTCAAAAAAATGGTACTTTAAAATTTCTAATTTAAAAAATGGTCAAGTTAATAAAGATAACTATTAATAAATTATTGAAAAAAAAATTAATACAACTTTTGTGAAAAATATAAAAAATCCGTCAAACTTCAACATAGATAAGATATATTTTTTAATAAATTCACTCACACAAGATCTAGTTAATAGTTCAAAAGTCAAAACATTTATCTCACTCATTATTGTATATTTATTAGAGGTGGAGGTACGAGTTGCATTAGAGATCATTGATTGAGGTAAGGCCATCCTAAAATAAATAAAAATTAAAATAAAAAAGGTAAAATCTGTGAACATGCTTCTAATTTTAATAATTTTATGATCGCACGCTCTTAATTTTCAATTGTTCGAATTACACTGCATGATTGGGACAATCAAACATCTTCCATCCATTATACCACTAATAATTGCTAATAAGAAATCTCTCGGGGTATATATTTGACATATTTATAAACCAAGATATTCGACTTTGGGAAAACTCTAATATTTTATATATTTAAAATAAATAAAAACATCTTTCTTTATATGTTTTATTTTTTAAAACTTATTTTAGATATAAAAGGTAATAGTATAAGATACACGTCATAAGTGACGTTTCCATCCATTACTAAGCCACATCACATACTTTTCATTGACGATTTATTAATGAAATATATATGATTATAGTATATAACATATGAAGAATTTTGGAAGTATCATAAAAAGCCAAAAGAAAATGAAGAATTTTCCTTACAATTCTTGGGAACAGAGCAGGCCTCACTTCGGAAAGTAATGGTCTGTGTACACTTTATGTGACATTAAGAATTGGTAGATAACTTATCAAAAAAAAAAGAAAAGAATTGGTAGATAAGACAGACCAAGGTACACCTCCCCCGGATTGCGGTGAGGAATTCTGACGGATCATCTACGTAATCAGGACCTGAATTCTGTTACTTAATATCCCCATTCAATGACAGTTAAAAATGATTTATTGTGGAATTCATTTTATAAAAAAATGGTACAAATTGATAATTAGACAGTTTTAATCTTTAGCATTCGATTCGGATAATAGTTTTTTTATTATCGAACTAAAATACTAATTAATTTTTGGTATAAGTAGAGATTGAATTCCAAATATCTTATTCAACCATTAAAAATTTTACTAGTTGAGTTAATTAGAATACATAAATTGATAAGCAGACTAAATATATTACTAAAAATGACTTTTTGAAACTCAAAAAGTTAATTTTTTTGACTTTATATTCTATAAAGCTAGTAAAAAATCTGACATAAAAGTAAAACAAAGCGAAATAAACCTCAATTCATCACTAGTATTCAAATCTAGCAAATGATAGGCATGTGTAGTTATTATTTAGCACTAGCATGTAATCCATGCAAAGGTGAGTGCATTTAAAATTAAACATAGTTTCTATTATAAAAATATAAATAATTAGTTAAATTATTAAAAAAAATAGCATATAACACGTGTATACGTATAGATACATTTAAAATTAAACACAATTGTTATCATAAAAATATAAATAATGAGACAAATAATTTTTTTTTAAAAGTAAACATAATTAGTCACATATTAAAATCTCTTACCTAAATTTAATATTACTTATGATATTTTTTTTTAATAAGATAGAACATGTGATGATCTTTGTTGTGTGGTTATTTTTATTAAGTATATGTGATTGGTTTTTTATTTTTATTTTTATTTTTTAGTTCATTAATATTAGATTCTTAATATTTTGCACTTCTTAACTTACTTGACAAAAAGATTAAAAATCTTAAGTGAACACATGGCACAAACTTAAGTGGATAATTATGGTGTGATCTCCACATAAATTAAGACACATGAAGTAAAATTAGATTTTAATTTTAAATTTTAATTAAACTTCCTCTAAACTTTACATACATATGTATTAAATAATAAACCGATGTTCTACCTCCTTCAATTATTTATTTAATTATTAAAATTACTTTTTGAAAAGAAATACTGTAATAAATTTTGTTGACAGTTGTGGCCAACTGTCCTACGTGCTTATGTTGGATGAATGTTCAATTCATCAAATAAAGCACCATTTTTTTTGTGCTAAAAATCAATCAAAACACAATTGAAACGTGGGCATTTGTGACTTGGTATTCTACAACCTTATCTTGGTTTGACAAATTGCAAATTCCATAAAAAGATCCTAGAGGAGCATTCTTTTTCAACCTCTTATACTTCATAAAAAGATCCTAGCCACTATTCAGCAAAAAAAAAAAGATCCTAGCCACTCGACTCTAATTTTATTCCTTTTTTGCATTAGAGTATAAGTTTTTGCATCTTTGGACGAAGCTTCGTGGACATTTCGAGGAAGCTTCAGATTTTTTTTTTTTTTAAAGAAAAAAAGAGGTTAATAAGAGGACCACTTCCTTTCACTTTTTAATTTCAAGTTTCAATTTTCAACCAGAAAAGTTTAGGGGACAAAAAAATGGGTTGGTCACTTGGTCTTGCTTGACGAATTGCAATTCCATCAAACATGATTTAAATTCAAAAAAAGATTACAGCCACTTTAATTTTAACCCACTTTTTCATTATTTACGTTTTTTGCGTCTTTGGACGAACCTTCTTGGACATTTCGTGGAAACTTCCTATAATTTTTATTTTTATTAAAAAAAAAAAAAGGTTAATAAGAGGGACCACTTCCCTTCGCATTTTAATTTCATCTCTTCAAAGTTTCAATTTTCAACCAGAAAATTAGGGTACAAAGAAATGGGTAGGTTTTGCTTGGGAAGGTTTGACTGTCCTTGAAATAGTTCGATGACGCGTCCAAATATGTACTGATGTTGGACCCAAAAATTAATTGCAATGAGTATTGGGCCAAATACCAATTTTAGTGAGTAAATATGTGCCTAATATTAACCTCCGGTATTATAATTGAAGCTCCAAGGAACAAAACCTATGAAAAGTGAAAACAGGCCTAAGCGTGCAGTTTTATTTATCACGTGAAAGGCACATGACATGATCAGACACGCAACAAGCAGTTAATGCAACCGTTACATATTAGCTGTTATTAAGAGTATTGGCGTTCAGTTTCTAAAAAATATCTCATTTTACCATCTCAAAAACTATTTTATGTAGAACAAAATTTAACTACAAAATTAATTGTAACAAAAAGTTATAACTTTACTAAATATCTTTTTATTAGAGGTTAACTTTTACAAATTCACCATTAGATTACATTTTCTTCTTCTATCTTCCTTATTTGCAAAATTTCTAAAAAATTAAAGATCAATAGCATGTCATCAATAACTTGTTTAAATTGCAAGTTTTTGTAATTTAAAATTATACATAAAATATAATCTTATAGATTAAATAGTAAATAATATCCAATTAATACAAAATTTGACACGTGTATTAAGAGTTTAAAGAACATGCAATCCAATAGTTAGATGTTTAAAATATGTAATAATGTTAATGATATTAAGTAAGGTTGTAGTTTTAGACTATAACCAATGTTGTATCTAAATTTTGTCCTTTTATCTATTATACCCATTTTACAATGCATTCAACATCCTAATTTTTATTTTATCATATAACACATTAAAATAATATATCTACACAAAAAATAGGAGCAAATATTTGTTGTAAACATGTTTGTAGGAGTTACTGCAAACAACATGAGGTGGTAACTTATGAAGCTAACATGTGTCCTTGGCCATGTGCATGTCACATGACTAGCCCCATTCACTTAACCACAGTTACAACTTAATCAGCCTCTCTCTATCAACCCAAGTAAAACAAAACCCCTATCATCTCTCACTTTGTCATCCAGCACTCCTCTATCTCTCAAAGTCTCTCCACCACGAGTCAACTATGCTTACATCCTCAAAAATTACTGATAAAAAACAACAAGACCATTTTTTTAATCTGCAAAGCCACTAGATTTAGAGATTTAGAATGAAGCAAAGTTAAATAACTCAAGTATGTTATCCTTTGAGTTTGATAAGAACACCAAGCATGTTAATGGGTTGCAGGGTTTAGGATCCAGATCTGGGTTTTGTTCTTCTTGTTCTTGTTTTTATTTTTCTTCTTCTTCTTTTGTTTCTTCAAACCCAGAATTTACCTCCTTTCATTCCTCAAAAGAATCTAGTGAATATGGACATGGAACTAAGCTTGGAAGAAAGGAACCCACTCTCTATTGTGCTTTTGATCTTTTGCCTGAGTTGCTCAAGCTGATGAGTTTAAAGAATTTTGGGTGTTCAGTAGAAAAGAATTTCTTTTAGATTTGGTTAAACTTCTCAATGAGTAGATTTGGGTTTGGATTTTTCTATATTCTCAGTTCCCATTTTAAGCCTAACCTCCCAAAAATAATTCTTTTCTTTTGACCTTGACAATTCTACAAAAGAAACTTGAAGTAAATTAAATGTTATATTTACAGCTGTTGATACCCATTTTTGCAACACATTGTGTACAAGCCCGATTCAACCAAGCTCAACTTTCTTGTCGGTTCAATTCATGTAGTATATTATATTTTATTCTTTTAAACATGGCCCAAGCCCATGCGACTTTTGGAGAAAATTGAGGAAGTGTGGTTTGAAGGGTATGGGTCGGTTCCTTTTGGACCTTTTGCATGAGCCCCAACACATACGTGCTACCAAGTGGGCAAGGGACACTGGTAGCACCTTAGGCTCATGGAGGAGGTCTTGTACCCGAAATTTCCACCCCAAAAAAGCTTTTATGCTTAGAGTGACTGTGGCCCAACTTTTTTGCTATACCATTTTTTGCCTAAAACACACAGCTGGCCCTAAGTGGCTGGCCTGGTCTACTGCAACAACCAAAAGCAATCTCCAAGGACTTGCCATGTCTAGGAAACATCATCCTATGAATTTAGGCTACTTTATTTCCCAAATTATGCAAAAAATAAGGCATCCCTCTTACCTAATTAAATCAAATCTAACCATAACTTCTTTGATTCATACCTTAGGGTTCAAAGCCTCTTCTATTGACCAAAACTAGTTACTTAGAGCATCCTAAGTTCAATACAAAAAGGCCCAATCAGATTCAAAATCAACTAACCACGTTCTACCCACATACCTAAAACTTCAAAGCAAAAGCCCATTCAGTCAGTCAACAATCTCACAATTTTGAAGCTTGGGGTCGAAATATGGGTACAGGGGAACGTTCCTCTCTTCCTCATAACCTCTCTCAATTTCCTCTTCTCGCTAACTGTGGGTTGAAGTTTCAGACCTGTTGAACCACGTTTTCCCCATAGAGCTAAAACTTGAGAGCAAAAACACACTGACCCAATAAACATTCTCACAATTCTGAACCTTAGGGGTGGAAATATGGGTACAGGAGAACCTTTCCTCTCTTCCTCACAACCTTTCTCAATTTCCTCTTCTCGGTGACTGTGGGTTGAAGTTTCAGATCTGTTATGTTTTTATGCTTTTTCTACACTTTTGCTATTAGCATTTTAATTCTCTCTTGTCAAAGCACCATTAGCCTTATGTTCATTATACATTTGGAATTTTGAACTTGATTCTCCACAATAAACACATTTAAAGAACCCAAGGGGAGATTTGGGTCATTCTCGCAATTTCAGTCCTTGTCGCAAAACGTCCTCAACAACAGCTAAATCCACCCAATTAAACCATGGGTAAATCACACACAATTTTTTCCCCCTTTTTTGTAAAAGAGTAAGACTAAATGCAGAAAGAAATGAGTGTTTTGGTTTAATTGAGAATAGTTGACCAATTACCAAGGGACGGTGGCAGCGATGAACATTGGTGGCGTGAGAGAGAGAAAGGGGAGCTAGGCCTACAAAGAGAGAGATGATAGAGGTTTTGTTTTACTTGGGTTGGAGAGAGAGAGAGAGAGAGAGGCTGGGGGTTTAATTTGTAATTGTGGTTAAGTGAATTGGGTTGGTCATGTGACATGCACATGGCCTAGGACACATGTTAGTTTCCTAAGTTACCATCTCATTTTGTTTGTAGTAAATCCTTGCTAATAAAATAATATAACCCAAAATCCAATAAAACCCAAACTTAGTGAAAGAGGGAGAAAAAGTGATCAGGAGAGAGAGGTTGTACAAATAAAACAGAAATACAAGCTGCTATAGTAAGTTGCATATATAAGAGCCTACTGTAGCAGTATTGTACATTTTTTAGGATATAGAAATCAGGATAAATCATCATTTTAGTTTTTGTGGATTGTAATATACCATTTTGAGGGGTTTTACAAGCCCTAATACTAATGCTCTAAGAAAATGTGGGAGATGTTAAAGCGAAGTTGTCCCTACGATTATAAAAGGTTATTGATCAATAATCCACATTGGATACATGGCATAAAAATGCAGTATGGGACACGTGACAATAAATGAAGAATTTAATTAGGATTGAATTAATTGAATTCCCGTGATATGAAATTAATCTAGATGATATGCCTTAGTTTAATTCCAATCGAGATGAATTACTTCGAATTCTTTGCTTTTCGATGTGTTGCAAGTTGTCTTAGTCATTTAGGATTATTATTATTATTTTTAGTTGTTAACTTTGCATATTTTAAAAGTCCCATTAAGTTAGGCGTTTTTCGACTCCAGATCCTAGTCTTTAAGGTCAAATAGCACTTCAAGCTAGTAACAATATCTTGAGAACAATCTTGAGGTAACACTAATTCATTAATAACCAGGATAAATAACCAAGAAAGAACCCAAAACCCCAACTTGAACAACATTGTCATAGGCTTTTACCATCAAAATTGTGCATTTTGGAGAATAGGCCTAAATGGCTACTAGCTATTACTTTTGGGGACTTTAAAGAATGGGTTTGCTAAGAGGGCGGGAAAAGATGATCTATTGATGCATGCCTCTTGCTGTGGGTTGTTTTTCTCCCTTAGGTATTTTCCCTTTTGAATCCCCCTCTCCTTAGGTGCCTCTCTCTCTAAGTGCCTCTCTTAGGTTCTTACTACTCTCTTACCAAAGGTTCCTCCCCTTAGGTTCTTCCCCCTCTTTCATCCATGGCTACCTCTTCCTTTTAAAACAAACTGATTCAATGGGATTTCTCCCTTTTACCCTTAGGGCTTCACCAACTGTTTTTGGTTTGTTATAAGCATTCCTTCAATACTACCTACTAACCCATTAGTTGCCCGGCCACTATCTCTACTCAGAATACATTTACTGCACCACTATCTCTATAGCATGCACCAAATGGTCCCAACCATCTATTACTTCTTTTGGGTAAAATACCATCCCAGCAAGTATATTCCCAAAAGAAGTCACGGTTAGGAACCAAATATAGACTCTCTTTTCCGCCCACCACCAAACCACACCTTCTGAATCCCTTTGACCGTGGGCCCACTACCCTTGTATTGGCTGGGTACAGGTTGGTGATGCTCCGGCCCTTGTGTGATTGTTCCACTATCTTCTGTTTTTGTCTTCTTTCGTTCCCACGCTGTTTTTGCTGTAGCAAATTAGTTTTGTTTTGTTCTGCTGTGTGTCTCTATCTTATTTCTTCATGTGTTTCCTGCTTTGTTTGTCATTTCCTTTAGTTTGGCTTTTCTTTCCTTCATGCAATTCTTGCTATTTACACTTCCTACTATTCCTTGTTTCTTTTCCTCGTGCTTCTTCATATTAGTTTTCACACCTATCTTTTATACAAAAGGATTTGGGCATTTGTGGGCCAAATAATGTTAACTGGATCAAAAGGGCCTTGGGCCCAATTTGCCTTAATTTGTCGAAGCCATTCTGTTGAAGAACTGTATTCTGCGGTAGATCTATATTCTACTGCAGATTTTAATCTGCTGCAAATCTGTGTTTTGTTGTAAATCGCTTTCTCTTGCACTTCTTTCTTTGGACCTTTCTTGCTTTTCGGTTTTCTTAGTAGGTCTTTGGGCCTTGCTTTTCATTGAGCTTTCCTCTGTATGGGCTTTTGGGTACAGATTCAAAAAATGGGCATCAACATATGGGAAATGAAAAAAGTTGTCAAAATATTAATTGATTTTTTTTTTCTTTTCCCATAAAAACTTTCTTTAAACGGATTGTTTACCATTGCCTTAAGGGCATCCATTAGCATTCCCTTATTTGATTAGACAATGGGCACTTCATTCTTTATCATATTAGATCCACCTAAACAAACAATTATAATCATTAGCTCCTAATATCATCCACCAATTGCAACAAATACCAACTAGGTAAATTTGAGGACTCCACCCCTGCATTGATGACTATGTTTGCAAAATCTACTAAAATGGCCAATTTAAAGCCTTGACTAATTAATCACCAAATTCAGTGGCCTATCTCAATGCAGTAAAGGACACGTGGTGGTAAATGTATAATTTTATTAGTTATTGCAGGGGGCAGTGGTGTTACCTTTCAGTTTTCGTTGAGCTAGGGGGCAAGAGGGCCCATGGCTCTCCTGGCATTAAAAGATTCCCCCTTCCCTCTTTGATATATATATATATATATATATATATATATATATATTAGAATACTAAGTATTTTACCACACACACAGGGAAGGTGCGAAGGTCTTAAAGACATTGTTATGAATACCGTGTCGGTTTGTCTAGTGGAACGGAATATTTCGGTACCGGCCTATTTCAGCGTACCATTTCAAGGTGTTTTAGGATTTCTAATATATATATATATATATATATATATATATATATATAACCAAAAATCATCAATTCAAAAAAAGTAAATAACTAAATATCAAATAATACAAATAATTTATTCTTTAAGTCTTAACATTAATATCACATCCCAAAATTTATAACAATTACTTATACAATAATAATTAATGAAATAATATTTTTACTAATTGCTATTATAAAGCCTAGTAAAATAATAGTTTTTTTTTCTTAATTTTTTTTTAAAAAAAAAATTTAGATTTAAGTTCTTTTGTAAACAATGAATATCTTGGGAGAGCCAAAGATCAGTGAGATGGAAGTTGAGTACTCCGAACCTCCTTGTTCAAGGGAAGAAGAAGATGAGTTAGGGCGTAGTGTGAAGAAGTTTAAAGAGAATGCTGGTGTAAGGCAAGTTTTCAGCCTTGTGTGCCTATTAGTTACAAGGATACTTTAGTGGGGGAGATCCCAATTGCATATAAACATGCTTTCAAGTTTGACATAGCGAAAGTAGATGAGGAAGAAGAAGAGACTGACTTGAAGCCTCTTATTGAAGGTATGGTCGATGTTACTCTGTTTAGAGAGACTATGATGCGTATTAGGGAGCCTTGGTCTAAGGCATTGATAGTAAAAGTATTTGGTAGGATTGTAGGCTACAACTACCTTACTTTTAAAATCAATGCATTGTGGAAACCAGTGGCAAAAATGGATTGTGTGGATTTGGGAAGGGATTTCTTTTTGATAAGGTTTAGTTGTGTTGATGATTTTGATAAGGTGTTGAAAGGGGGTCCTTGGTTTATTGGGGGACACTTCCTTGTCATTAGACCATGGGAGCCTCATTTCAAAGCTTCTGAAGCTAAACTGACCTCTATGGCAGTTTGGATCAGGTTCCTAGAACTTCCTATAGAGTTCTATGACAGATCGGTCCTTAAAGAAATTGGCAGTGCCATTGGACTAGTATCGCGCATAGATGCTTACATGGCCTTTGGTTCAAGGGGTAGTTATGCAAGGTTGTGTGTTCAGGTGGATTTAGAAAAGCCTCTTATCAACATGATAAGAATTGGGAAGTGCAGGCAAGCTGTATTATATGAGGGTATTTCGGCTTTATGTTTCAGCTGTGGTCGTCTTGGTCATACCCAGGATAAATGTTGCTACAGTATCAAACAATGTGAGAATAATGGGGAGAATGGTGAAGCTCCCAAGGTCTAGGAAGTTAGTCAAGAATCCCAACCAAACCCCAACTATGGGCCATGGATGTTGGTCACAAGGAAACGCAATCTTGCTTGTAATGGACGAAGGTCCACACATGTTAAGGGCATATCAGGTTCAGAAGGGCAAAAGGGGAAAGCCAAATATCAAGTAGCAGATGATGATGTGACATCTAAATCCTTCTTTGGGGTTTTAAAAGCAACTGCGTCTGAGCTGGCATGTGAGGATGGGACTCTTCAGGTGCTGGGTGAAGGAGTGTTTAATGTGGGACATGACACATTGACATTTCAAGCGTGCCGTGAGGATCCTATGGTGGATATTCAAAATAAGCAATTAAAGGCACCTCTTAAGAAAGTGTCTTAGAGCTCGAAATCACGTCCATCTAAGAGTCTTAGGATTAAAACTCCTAAAATACTGAAGCGCCAGGTTGCATCACTAGGAAACAAAAATTCGTATAACCAAGCTTCGTCTCCTTTAGCAAGTGCTCAAGCCGAATCTAATGGAAACAAGTTTCCTAGGTTTGATGCCTCTTCCTTGGTCAGGATAGGCAATTTGGCACAGGAACAGAGTGGTGGTAATCTCCAATGAGATGATTGCTCAGATAAGAGCTGCTCCGACAGATACACTGGGTTGGTTTAACCTAATGCTATACAATGCTTGGAAGCACCTATTTCCTATAACCCCCATCAGTATCAGAATAGGGGATCTTGCTCTAGATCAGCCAGTGTGGGCTCAAATGCCCAATCCGTGGTGGAGATTCATCATTGACACCCTAATGCTGTCTTGGAAGGAGGCAGAGACTTTAAGCAAGTAGAGGAGGCCATCAATCTTGCCCCACTTCAACGAATCAGGGTGGATCATTCAAGAGAGGAGGATTGCGGATTTTCAAGGATCAGCTTCGACTCACATGGGGAATCATCCTATGTTGAAGCTGATTCAGATTCCAGTTAAGAGATGCGACCTATTGATTTGTTGTAGAGGGGATATAATGGGGATTCTCAAGTACATGATGATATGGAGACTAGAGTGGGACTCGTCCAAGGGAAGAGAGGGTTATATGGCAATGAAGGTTGACCTTGAAAAAGCTTATGATAGATTAGAATGGAGCTTTATGCACAAAGTGCTCCAAGCTTTTTGGTTTCCACCAAACATTATTAAGTTGATCATGAGTTGCATCTCGACCTCATCCTTGCCTGTGTTGGTGAATGGGTGTGCTCTTGATTCCTTTAAACCTTCAAGGGGCATTAGACAAGGAGACCCTTTGTCTCCGTACATGTTTATCATGTGTATGGAGTACTTAGGATTTCTTATTGAAGAGAAGTGCCCCAGAGGATTGTGGTGTCCCCTTAAGACCTCACATGGGAATATCAAAATTTCCCATCTTTTTTTCGCCGATGATTTCATTCTATTTGCTAAGGTCACTAATGAGGTTGGTGAAGTTATACCGGAGATGTTATGGACTTTTTGTATGGAGTTTGGCCAAAAAATTAGCTGCGCTAAATTTAGGATATATTTTTCCCCAAATGTTGGAGCTAAATTGAAGGAGGGAATCTGTGATAAGTTGGGTATATTTGAAACGAATAACTTCGGGAAGTATTTGGCGTTTCCCCTTAAACATAAAGGAGCACTAAGGAGGCAGTTTAACTTTGTGGCTGATCGGGTTATGAAGAAATTGACTGGATGGAAGACCAAATTTTTATCCTTTGTTGGAATGGTGGTTTTGGTGAAGTCTGTGATGTCAGCGATCCCAAACTATGTAATGCAAGGAGTTGCTTTACCAATTCATTTGTGCAACAAATTGGATAAAATAAATAGAGATTTCTTGTGGGGGTCAACCAATGAGAAGCGAAGAATGCATCTAGTTGGGTGGGAAAAAGTTATAAGGCCTAAGGAAGATGGTGGTTTTGGGATTCCGTCAGTTAGAGCCAAGAATATAGCTCTGTTGGCTAAGCTAAATTGGCTCTATACCATGAAAAGGAGGCTTTAAGGACAAGGGTGCTCTTGACTAAATATTGTTCCAATGCTAGAAATAGATCCAATAACCCAGATGGCCTTCCTTTTTCTTCTAATTGGAATGCTGTCAAGGTTGGCTTCCCTATTTTCTCTAAAGGAATCTAGTGGAGGGTTGCGAATAGCTCTAGAAAGAGTGTATGGAGGGACAGTTGGATCCGAGGGCAGTCCTTAAGGGAGCTTATTAAGAGGCCTTTAACAAGGGAGGATATGCAGCTTACCATAGTTGACTTTCAGGACAATAATGATTGGAAGTGGGAGAGTATGTCCTTTACCTTGCCTCCTTGTATCAAGGAGAAAATCCGAGCAATCCCTGTTCAAGAGTTTGGCATAGGATAGGATGTATTAATGTGGAAATTTACGAAGAATGGAGATTTTTCCACTAATTTGGCTTACCTTAGTATTAAGGCTAACATTGGAGTGGAAAACACATTTAAGGGTGCTGGGATATGGAAGTTAGATACTCTTCCAAAGATCATGAGTTATTTTTGGCTGTGTATGCATAATAGTGCACCTGTGAGGGAGGTGCTTGCTGGCTACAGCGTTAACTGCAACCCTCTCTGTTTTATTTGCAGGAATCAAGGTGAGTCCATAGATCATTTGCTGAGGGAATGTTTGTTTACTCGCTAGTTTTGGTCAAAGATTTGGGCTCCTCACATCATACCGCCCATGCATAATCAAAGTTTGGGTGACTGGCTATATGAAAATTGCCACAGTAAACAAATTCTTCACAGCAACATTTCTTGGAGTATTATTTTTCCTTTTGCTATTTGGAATCTATGGAAGCACCGTAATAGAGTGGTTTTTGATAATGCTACACTCAACATTAATTTTCATGGGCACTGTCTAAGTCAAGCCATGGAGTTTTTCTTTTGTGTTGGAAAGATGAGGAAAGTTAATCAGAGAGTTTTAATGCAGGTGAAGTGGTCTAAACCTCCTGAAGGGTGGTATAAGCTTAATTCGGATGGAGCTTCTTGTGGGAACCCAGGCAAAGCAAGGGGTGGTGGACTAATCAGGGATTGTGGTGAGAATTGGTTCAAAGGATTTACGAGATCCATTGGCTTTGCCACCAGCGTTACAGCTGAGTTTTGGGCTTTAAGGGATGGTCTGAAGCTGGCTTTGAGTGAAGGGATCCAAAAGTTTATTATGGAGTTGGATATGAGAGTAGTGGTTGATCTTGTTAATTCTAACGTGAACACTAATAAACCATACTCTCCTTTCTTGTGCGACTGCAGGCGCTTGCTGAGAAGATTTCCTTGGGTTTAACTGGTGCATGTGTATAGGGAAGGCAATCGATGCGCTGATGTACTTGCAAGAAGGGGGAGTACCATGGATGAAGATTTTGTTGTTTTTAGTGCCCTGCCAAGCCTTGATGTTTTGTATTTAGTCAACATGGATATAGCTGGCATGTATGTTAATAGAATTATTGTAACTGGTCTCACCTCTAGTGTGAGATAGTTCTCTGTACTTGTTTTTCCCTTTAACCAAAAAAAAGAAAAAGAAAAAAGAATATCTTGGGCATTTAAGATATTTCATGAAGCGTCTAGGAAGCCCACTCCCACCTACTACCCACGTGCAATTTGTCATTTTAGAGTCTCAACACTTTATCTTTCTGGAAGTTCCAAGCCTTGAAGAAGAGGGTTTCAAAATGGTAAGCAAAGTTGAGCATCATTCACAACTTCACATAGCTTGGGTTTTTGCTTTCTTCTCTTCTTCCCTGGTTTTTTCTCCCTTAAAAAATCATTTGCTACCAATCTATTTTGTCTTCTTCTCTGGTTTTTTTCCCTTAACAAATCATTTAGTACCGATTTGATGTCAATCTTATGTTTGAACTTTAAAATGAGATGATGCATTCTAGCTGAATCTTTAATTTCGGCCGGTATTGGCAGAAATTCACCGGATCAACCAAAACATCTTGAAATTGGCCAAAATTTGATCTGATGTGGAACAATGGGTATTCCGGTTCCATATTACATACCGATATAAGAAATTTCATCTGTTCCGGCCAAAAGGAAACGGAATCCATAACATTGTTTAAAGAAACTGACAATGGTGTATATCTAAAAAGATTTTTTTTAGAGGGTTTCAACCTATGGTGTCCGCTCCTAATAATAGTTTTTTATCATCATACCAAGATATCAATAAGTTTTTAGTGTAAGCGGGGATTGAATCATAGATCTCTTATACAACCATCAGAAACTTTTCCAATTAAGCTAATTAAAACCCACTTCCCTCTTATAATTTTTTTTTTAGAATACTAAGTATTTTTAACACACACACGGGGAGGAGGGAGAAGGCTTTTTAAAGAACCTTACAGTGGTGTATATCCAAAAAGGTCTTTCCTCTTATAATTTAAAAGTAAAAAATGAACACAATTTTATTAATGGCCCCCCAAGATTAAAAAAATAAAATACTGCATTTATGACATATTTAGCTTGATTACTCATATATATATATATATATAAGACTTTCTATCTACACAAGTTTTAGTGTACTACGCAAAAAAAAAAAAAAAAAAAAAAAAAAAAAAAAAAAAAAAAAGGAAAAAAAAAAAGAAATTATTATATGATGTCGAAACACAGTAAGTTGATGCTCCCTCTCATTTTCATAGTAGATTCTTCCATAAATTCTATTAGTTAAATTCTATGAATATGAGAAAATGAAACACTACGTTATTATATTTTAAGTATACCTAATAACTACTTAAGAAATACGGCATTAACAAGTTCAAATTATTTATCAAAATAAAATAATCAAGGGTGTTTAAATTTCTACTAATAAAATAAGAGAGGTCACTCTCTCCATCAAGGAAGTGAGATTTGTGCATCCCATAATCCTCTCCTTTTTTTTTTTGGCTTCTAGTAAGTGGGCCCTAACCCTTACCAATTTACCATCACAGATTTTCTTTCTTTTCTCTTTTCTTTTATAGGTAAATACTCTAATTTTTACTATATATTCTTCTACAAATATTTATTTTTATTTTTTAGGGTATAAATTTTTGAGTAATGGTACATCTACAAAATTTTTACAATAAATCTTAAATGACAAAATGTTATTGGTGAATAAAAAAAGTGATGTCAATGATATGTTCAAATAAGAATCAGTAACAATTTTTTTTTTTTTTGGGAAACAGTAATACTCATTACTTAAAATTTGTTATGAAAACATTATGAATAAAATATTAAAATTTAAGCATTTGATACAAATAATATCATATTCCATATAGTAAATTCGTATTTACTAAACATATTCCATATGTTTTTTAAAAATACCTCATTCGAATACCATTAGCCAAGTCAAAGAAAGCACCCTTTTATGTGTCACGACGAAAAAGGGAAAGGAAACATATAAAAGTAATTTGTTTTTAATAGAAATGCATGAACCAAGAAAGATACAAAATATTTTACATATTAAATAGACATGCTACATTTTTCTCAAAAAAAAAAAAAAAAAAAAATAGACATGCTACAAAGTACCCCACTAACTGTTTTCCAAATTCCAATGACAGGGATTGCCATTATGACCATACACATAGGGTCTACAAGCTGATTTACAACCCAATTAATCCAATGGAACAGCATAAAGTTATCATATAAAGTAGAGTACTACAATTTACACATTCTTAGACCATAAAGCCAAAAGTGGGGGATAAAAATGAAGGGAACCACTAATATTAGAGTGTTGTGATTCAAGAATGGTCATCTGGATATAGTGGAGCAGACAATTGGTGACCTTCATTGGGGAAAATCTTCATATTCTTCAAGTTCTTAGATGATTTTTTGAGAGGGGTTGAAGCCATTTCTACTGAAGAAGAAGAAGAAGAAGAAGAAGGATGGTGATGGCAAAGAAGAGTAGCAATGGATTTGACCATGAGTTCAAACATCATCCTTTTCACTAACTTTCTCTTTGGAGGAATTAAGCCACCTTTCTTTGGTTTGAACCATGGCTCAACTTCAGCTCCCACCATTTTTTCATCCATGTTCAACTCCATCTCTAAAGCTTTAAGCTTATATGGGTGTGGTTTGAGAGTACTTTGAAGTGAGTTGGTGAGGGCTTTGAAGTTGTTGAAAACCAATGGGTACCAAGTGAAGAGGAAGCTTGAGAATGAGAGCACAACAACACAAATACCCAATAAATAAGAGGTATTATGGTTTTATTGGCATTAAGTCACAAATCAAAATTTTGAAAGTTAATGACAGCTTGCAGTTTTATAATACGTGGTTTATAAGGTGGGCTCCTAACAATAGACTTTTTGAGCATAAATTAACTTGATTCTTTGACCCACTTGTTAATTCTATTCCTCTAGATCAAAGATGGGGTGGGCTACTTTTTTATGACTCATAAGTACCCCTACATGTAGGAATTGGAAGATTTGGAATCCTAGAGTAGCCTTTGCATATCTAAAGTTTTCATGTACCATAGAGTGAAATTTACAGCTCTCAAAAGTTCATGAATAATGTTAAAATGCATGCCAGTGGATATTAAAGTAAGACTTTCAAGGTAATTCAAGCTGATCCTAAATGCTATGAACTGGATTTACTGGTGCTATCAATATCATAGCATTCAGGATATTATTTTTTTGAGAAAACATTCAGGATATTATTTATCTATCATGATCGAAGAAAATTACTATATTATAAGTTTTCCAAGGGTTATATATACACCATAGTTACCTTTATTTAAGATTGTAATTATTTCAATGGTTTGTTAACTATGTTGTTAAGAAATATACAAGTAATATCAATATATTCCTCTTCTCTTGGGGCTAAAAGGCCCAAAGCTCAGTTATAAAATACATAAATAATATCAGTTAAAAAATTAAAGTGACTCATCAAATCCAATTAATTAATTCAGTACTGCAAGTGAATCAAAGTCTAAATGTGAGAGAAAAAGCTACCTCAATGTAATATACTAACATGTGTAAACAATTCAGAAAATGATGGTCAAAGAAGGACACTAGTAAACTTTGACTCAACATTCTGATTAGGGACAATACTCCCATATCAAATATCATGATAAATCATTTATAGACTCTATTTTTAGCATTGACCTTAGATTATCATCATATCTTTTCCCCTTATGTACTGTATCTATTGAATGGTTAGTATGAAATATTTCAAGTTCAACTGCTCCAACCATAGCGAAACGAAACTAATAACTTTGATTTATTCACCAATTAATGGCGATGAGTGGATTGAAAGACAACAATTATTCGACTATTTTAGTTGTATAATTGAAAACTTCACTGTCTTTTTGACCGTGCAATTCCGCCACTACATTCTATTTGCAATTGAGCATTACTAAAAGGGAATTGCATAAAAAGAATGAATTGGACAAAAAGAATAATCTGAGAATATTCTCTTCAGGTATATATAAAAATGAAAAATATTTGATATTGGCGAAAATGATACTGTTCGTTCCTAACGAGAATTCTTAATCATCAAACTCTTATTTGTCTACAAAATTTTTTATCAATTGAGCTTATTAAAATCCATGTTACAAATTAGTTGAACTATCACCAAAATGATGAAAATGCCCCATTTTTGGATTTATTATTGGTAAATAGTTGAATAAATATGGATAGTTTGGAATAGTTTACCTTCAATTATTGTTTTTGGACTAATGCTTTGAAAGTATATTGATGAACCTTCTTATACGGCTTCTATTTGGGACCAAACCTCATTTCTATTAAGAAAAAAAAAATCAATTATTAATAAGATTACCATAATTTTTTCTTTCGTTCCGTATCAAGAAACTCACTTCCACACTAAACAAATATAAATTAACACATAAAAAGTCACCAATAAGAAATTTTTTTGACTAAACAATTTCTTCATGAAAGCTGTCTTATCTATGGGACTAGTTGAAGAGACAAGAGCAGTCGTGCATGACGACCATTCAACCCAATTAAACTTTTGGGCACAGCAACATCATGTCCAACTGTTAATAACTAGATAGCACAGACAATTAACAAACTCAATCAAAGACAGCATGAAAAAGAATTTCAAAGTTCAAACCTACCAAAGAGGCCCCCTGGATTCCTTAGTTTGACCAATCCCTAGCCAGGAATCTAACCCTACCTACCATGGCTCACTTCTTCTACTACTAAGTTTTTATTTATTTATTTAATTTCGAGCAAAGTAAGTTCTGTTTCTTTTATTTTTCTCAATACCATACCTATAGCTATGTTTGGTTGTAATTAAGAGAAGGAAAGAAAAATGAAAAGGGGAAAGGAAGGGAAATCAAAAGGAAAAAAGAAAAGAGAAAACATTTTCATTTGGTGCGTTTGGATATAGGATGGAAAGGAAGTAAGAAATGATGAATACTTTTGTTTGGTTTACATTTAGTAATTTTATGATAGAAAAAAAAATATCAAAAGTCATGTCATATCTCTCTCTCCCTTTTTACCCAATTTGGGTTGAAAGCAAAATCTAGAGATCCAGTAAAAAAATTTCACTCCAAATCAAATCCCTCTTCCCTTCCCTCATCCAACCAAATCAATGACATAGTTTTTCTTCCCTTCTCTTCTTTTCTCTTTCCTCTTATTATTTTCAATCCAAATATAGCCTAAGATTATGTTTGGTTTGAAGAAAGGGAAGGGAAAAAAAGACAAAAGAATAAGGATATGAAAGGCAAAAGGAAAAGAAAATATTCTTTAAATCTAACTCTTTGTTTAGTTGCAACTAGGGGAAGAGAAAGGAAATGACAAAAAAAGAAAAAATAAAATATTTCTCTCATATATAATAGGAAACTAACACTTTGTTTGGTTTGAAAGGAAAAGAAATCAAAAATCCTATCTGCTGTTTGGATAGAACAATAGAAAAAGAAATGAACAAAATTTGTTAAGAAATATAGCTATCACATTGGTCCACATTTTTTCCTTTCCCTTGAATCATTTTCTCTTCTCTTTCATCATCTTCCTTCAAACCAAACATAGGGTAAGAAACAAAGAGAAAAGAAACGAAAAAATTTCCTTCATTTGATTTGTAAGAGAAATAAAATGATAAAAAAAAAAGTTATGATTTTTTATGTTTACGCTTGAATGAAAATAAAGATAATTGCGAAAGTTTATGGGCAAAATTGTAAGTTAAGAACCCTTAAAAATCAAATGGTGAAAAGTGAAAACTAAAATATTTTCCCTCTTATTACTTTCTCTTTTCTAGAAGAATAAATTAAATAAATGGAGTGGTGGGCTCTGGACACATTTGATTTTTGTCGGAATTGAATACAAACAAGTGCACGTGAGATAGACGAAAAAGTGGTATATTTGAATTTGACTGAGACTTTCTTATCCCAGCCTGGGCCCCCGGCATTGCGGCTTTTGTCAACCATCTTAATCAGTTGATCGAATCTAGTTAAGAATCTAGGACCTGCAAATGTTGGAGTAGCTATTTTTCTGTTTATGGTGGGCTGAAAATAACATGGTCTTGACACTGACACGTTAACTAGTCCTTTTTTTAATGTTTAAACTAATATTTTTCCTCTTTTTTTTTTTTTTATGAGTAATATTTTTCCTGCTGAGTTCTTTTCAGTCTATGTTGTCAATATTGTAAGATTAACCAATCATAGCACAAGCACAGGAAGTAAGGTTAACGGCCACGAAAGAATCCACTAATTAGGTGGAAGAATTTTTTTTTTTCAAAATTATGAATAAAAATATTAAAATTTTGATGTTAATTATAAATATTAAAGTATGGACCTAAATATTTTGATTTTGTGAGTTTCATTCTAGACATTCCTCTTTACTTTTTCGTTCTTGCAAATCACTTATAGCTTGATTGATATCCACAACATCACACTGTTGATCAAAACTGCACCAGATTACGATTAGGGGAGGAAAAAATAATGTATTCCGTATATTTTTCAAACATATATATATTGTTGGCGTGTGTGTATTTCAAAATTCAAACACTAAAGGGGTAACTGATTGTGTTGTTTAAACAACAGTTTTTGTTGTTTAAACAACACAATACATATTTTTACAATATTTTTTTACTTACACAGATTTTTATAACACGTAAACAACGTTAGTAGAACAACATTACCAAACAGGCCTTAAACCTTTGCTTTATGTCCCATATTGGTTAGGAGTGAATCTTGTTATGTGTTTATAAGTCTTTTCACATCTTATGTTATAACTTGAAAATAATGAGCTAAGTGTTGGTCTTGGACTTGGGCTTAGCTTTGTTCATATATCTCTTGGGCTGTATCCTTTTTCCTTTTCTTTTCCATCTAGCCCAATTCAATTCAACTCGTAGGCATTAACCAAGCAGCCTGTTGGGGGCATTTAATGGGTTGCCTGTTGGGCATGCACAATGATCGTTGTAGCAGCCTATATGTCCTCTATTTCCTTGCTATAAAACCCTTCGTTTTCACTCTTTTCTCTTCAGTTTTTCCAGCTACACACAGCCGCCTCTCTCCCTCCGTTATGCTCTATTTTTTGCTCATCTCCATTGAAATTTCAGCATCAATTTTTTGGTTTTAAGGAAAGGCAAATAAGGTTGTTCTTGGTTATTCTTGCTTGGGCGTGTGTCCAACTTGAAAAAATTGTTATAGTTTAATCTTGGGGGTTTGTTCAGCCAAGAAAGCTATTTGCACTGAGTTCTACTCTAGGTAGCACGAATCAACTTTTAAAGACAACACAATTTACATGATTCTATAGTTTGTGAGATCTTTCTAACTCTATTTATTTATTTTTGTCATCGCTAATTTTTAGGGTTTATATTGTTGAATCAAAACTTGTTTTTCATATCTATATTTTCCAACGATCTTAAAAGTTGAATTTTGTTTTTCAAAGATGAAGAAACAAGTTGTTGATTCTCTTAAGGTCATTTTGAAAATTTCAAAACTTGAGGCTTTTGATGGAAATAATTTTAAACGTTGGAAAGAAAGGGTTTTGCCTATCTTGGAATTTACCAAAATTAACCAGGTTCTTTATGAGCCTAAACCCAAAGATGATCCTAAAAATATAGCAAAATGAAAAATTTTGTTTTCCAAAGATGAAGAAACAAGTCGTTGATTCTCTTAAGGTCATTTTGGAAATTTCAAAACTTGAGGCTTTTGATAGAAATAATTTTAAACGTTGGAAAGAAAGGGTTTTGCCTATCTTGGAATTTACCAAAATTAACCAGGTTCTTTATGAGCCTAAACCCGAAGATGATCATAAAAATATAGCAAAATGAAAAAGAACAAATAAATTATGTGTTCATACTATTAAATGTGGTTTATCTAACAAGTTGTTTGATAATTATTGTCATTTTACTTGTGTTAAAGATTTATGGGATGAATTTAATGGTTGTTATGAGTTTGAGGGTGAGGGTGCTAAAAAATTTGCTATGGCTGAATTTATGTTTTTTCAAATGATTGGGGAAAAAGTGTGTTTCTAATTAAATTCAAAATTTTCGAAACTTAAGTATCTGACCCAGCTAGACAACTCAAGCGTGGCGCTCAAACCCAAAGATTTACTGCACTAGGCCCAGTAGTTTGGAGCCAGATTTTTGAACCCAAGAGATTGTGCCATTTTGATCATATAGGTCACCCAACCATATACTGTGGAGGGTAGAAACATTTATAGGCATTACTGACTGATCCACACAAAAGCCCAATCAGAGGTTTCTTCGAAAAAAGACAACACCAATCAGAGGTGGTACTCCTGTGTGACACTGATAGATTTTTGTGACTTTGTTTATTGTCCGGACCGAGGACCATCCTAGCATTCTTGACACTTCTATTTCTCAAGATGTATTGAATTTATGAATAAAAAATCGCAATCTTCCCAAGGGAAAGAAGTTAAGGATATTCAATCCCATATAAGAAACTTTTTTATCTTATCTTTTAGCAAATAATGAATTAAATCAGCAAAAAAATACTAGATGCTAAAGCCAAACTCATGGACTTTTTTATTTTTTATTTATTTTTATTTAATTATTATAGTTATTTGTGCTATCATGTTATTACTTGTCTACTCCAACTAATAATTTGGCTAATTGTCAAATTTGAATCCTTTGATATGATAGAAAATGGAAATTGCTTCGTTCTAAAATGAAGATAATTACAAAAATTTCCATAAGGTTTATTAGAACCTATACTTTGGTTTTTAATCTTAAAATACACTAGTTTGCATAAGGTTAATTTGTTTCCTTTTCTTCTAAAAAAAAAAAAATTGTTTCCTTTAAACATTAATTAATGATTTCTTTATTGTACTTAATTTGAAAGTCTAAAAAAAAAAAAAACCATTTAGGAAATTGGGCTGCTGCTAATGTAACCGTACTATATATTCCTAATTGCGAGTTTGTCTTATCATGCTAGTCCCGCCCACTCTTAATCGATTGCATTGTCAATTTTACATGCTACTTGATCCCCCCTCGATTTTACATGTTATAATGTCAAGATATTTGTATGTTAGTTCATAAACATTATTTAGCTTATTATTATGTGAACCGTATTTGTGTGTTAGTTCATAACCATTGTGAATTAAAAATAAAAATGTAATTTTATGTTGGAGAAACCTGGTACGTACTTGGATATACCGGAAAGGGCCATGCAATAGACTTCAAAATTAACAACATTAAAATTGCAGATTTTTTATCTTGAGAACGTCTTGATCTTCATCAATGACCACTAGGATCCCAATAGAGTGGACTCTCCTTATCAACAAACCCTAGCTGTGTCGCTTAGAGGAAGAGAAAATTTTCTTCTCTTCCTTGAAGTACGCGTGTAAATGATGCAATAGTGATCAGTTTTTTTTTATTTTTTTTTTATTTTTTTTTATTTTTAACTATAACTCATTTCTTTTTTATGTCTAACATATAATCAATCAGCTCATGGGCCAGTCCAAACGGGCTTTAGTCATGTTATGTGGCTTGCAACGGGGTTAAAGGGAAAATAAAAACTTTAGTTCCAATGGGCTTTGAGCCTCCTATCAACTCATGACAAGATTAGACTAATCATTAACAACAATTTATTCTACTAAAAAATTATGGTTGCACTCTAGGTTTTATTAAATCAAATATTTATCACAAGACCTTATTATATTATAGTACCTGACCCCTCCATGAAACCATTCATAGCTAGTGAAACAAAGTCAATGATTACTGTCACTTTGTAAATCGTTACATCTTAATTTCTTGAGTCCCCAAATTAAAATTTTGATTATTCTTACATTTGTGAAATCTAATTTCACAAAATGCTAGGAGGTTTGATTTTTAATGAGATCTTGGTTAAGCTTTTATCAATCGTGGTCAAATCAAGTCAACCTTGGTAAAAAAAGTCTTGAGACACGGTTTTATCAGGAAAACATGGGTTTGGAGGTTTCTTTGGGGCTTTGAAGTGGTTGGACCTAGGGTCATTAAGGTTGGACTCAGTTGATTGTAGCCAAAGTTAGTTCAACAATCACCCAAGCTAGGGTTTAGTGCTTCTAATCACTGATCCGGGTTTCATTCCATCTAATTGTCCTAAATTGACACCACTGACCCCATTTGCAATGATTTTGAGGGAATAACGTCGGTCATAGTTATCAGAGTCAAATTGAGTCTTTTGCATGAAAATCGACGAAAAAAAATACAATGAAAACTTATCTATTTCTATAAATATAAACATATTAATGAAGTTATTTATGATGTCATCTCTCTCTCTTTTTATATATATATATATATATATATATAAATTTAAATTTCAAATATGTTTTAATTTTTTTTAATGAAAAATTTGTTATTATAAAAATCAAAATTATTTATATATAATTTTTTTATTTAAGCAAGTGAATTTGTTATTTTTTAGAATTTAACAATTAGGGGAGATCCTGTCATTTTTTTAATCATTATGGAGAGAAATTTTGGGCGAAGGAAAATGATATTACTTATGAGATTATTAAATTTATAAATAATTATTTTGTGCTAAATTTGATAATTATAACGGGAGATGAGTGTTTTGAACCATGAATGCCTCTGTTGGAAGTACTAGGAAATACCAATTGAGTTAAAAGGCTCTTGGGAAATTTATATCTAATTGAATGTTAAGAGAGATTCACAAAGAGTATATTTATATAATGGGTAAATTGTATAATTAGTCCCTATCCTTTGCCTTATATTTCAATTTGGTCCCTAACCTTTCAATTATGTCAATTTGGTCCCTACCATTATCATTTGGATGAAAAAATCTGATGTGTCAAGTGGAATAATAAAAATTAAGTTTCCATGACACATCAACTGCCAACTGTACTGCCATATCAGATTAAAAAAATAAAACCAAATAAAAATGTTCACTGAGTTACATTTCCCTAAATGGTTCTAAACTTTGAAAAATCCCTAAAAGTTTCATCCTTTCGTTAGTCCACATCTTCATCTCCTCCTCATTCTAAATATGCAACTAGGTGAGAAGGTGACTGAATGCTAAATATGCAACTAAAGTGTTTTCCATTTACAAATAGAAACTCTGCTAGTAGTTGGGGAAAACAAAAAGGAAAATTAGAAATTTGAATTTATGGGCACCTATTATTAAGATTGCTTCCTATCCATAATACTTTTTGATATTTCTTGGCTTGTTGCTTTTCATTTTTCCCCTTGGTGCCCACTGTTTTCATATTGCCTTCCTTGATATCAACCCTTAATTTGAATGCTTAATATGCAACTATAGTGTTTTCCATTGACAAACAAAATTAGATCTACTAGTTATTGGGAAAACAATAAAGACGATTAGAACATGCTTACACTTAGTTTTCTTACACTTACCACTTCAATTTATTCCTCACCAAGTGAATTATCAACTAACCAAGCCATCAACAACCCTTTTTGAGAGGACTTGAGCATTTATTTTTAGTGTATTTAGAATGTTCTACTTACTAACCAAACCCCTTTCCTCCCTTCAAACTTAAGCCCCTAGTTAAGGCACACCAAAAAAATTTAAAGATAAATACATATTTGATTGGGTTATGCTAACGAGTGCCCTTAGAACAATAGTTAAGAATCCATTTTAGGAAAGTTTTGACACCACTTTTATGGTGTCGAGAGTTCGTTTTACGTTTCTTGTATCGTAGGCACACGTCTTGATGTTATTGGACAACGCTTAGTCTAGGCTTTTTCTAAAAAGGAAGTTTGGCTTGGCACTCCGCAGAATGGGCTCCAAAGTACCATTCTACTGCTGCCAGTTTGTGTGCAAACATTGAGTCCAAGTCCAAGGGAAGACGTTGCAAATTGGGCTTATACTCTGTCTTTGCCGTAGAAGGAATTTTTCTCCACTTTCTACCACATGATTGACTTTTTTGCTGTGCGGTAAAACTTTTTGCTATGCAATAAAATCTTCTGTTGCGTAGTAAAACTTTTTGCTGTGCAGTAAAGTTTTATGTTGTGCAATAAAACTTTCTGCTGTGCAGTAAAACCTTCTATTGTGCAGTAAAGCTTTCTGCACTTTTCTGCAACGTGAATGACTACTCTTCATTTTTTTTTACTGCAGAAATACTTTCTACTTCCTACACATAAACAAATCTAAAACCCAAAGAAAATACCCATCAAATAAATGTTAGTTTAAATGGGTTAGCATATTCTCAAATATATATACATACATATATGTGTATATATATTTATACGTATTCATATATACATATATAAAATATATAGCAGAACATAAGCTACAATGTATACATATATATATACTTATGGCAGGATAATGATTAGTTCGCGTCAAAAGTAAAACACGTAATAACAAAGAAATAGGGAAGCTTCAGCAAAAAAGGTTTAACTAGTATAATAGCTAACACGGTAAATATAATAAAAAAAGGTGCTACAACAGAATAATTAGTACAGCAAGTAAAGATACCACAACAAGACAACTGACGCAGCAAACGTGATAAAAATGTGCTATGGCAAAATGAATAAATACAGCAGATATAAGTTATAACGAGTGAAATCAAATATATTTGCAATTAAAATCAAGTATTGAATCTTCCCATAGGATAAGTAAACCAAGAAAGAACCCAAGCCCCAACTTGAACAACATTGTCATAGGCTTTTACCATCAAAATTGTGCATTTTGGAGAATAGGCCTAAATGGCTACTAGCTATTACTTTTGGGGACTTCAAAGATTGAGTTTGCTAAGAGGGAGGGAAAAGATGATCAATTGATGCATGCCTCTTGCTGTGGGTTGTATTTTTCCCTTGGGTATTTTCCCTTTTGAATCCCCCTTTCCCTAGGTACCTCTCTCTCTAAGTGCCTCCCTTAGGTTCTTACTACTCTCTTACCAAGGGTTCCTCCCCTTAGGTGCTTCCCCCTCTTTCATCCATGGTTACCTCTTCTTTTTATAGCAAACTGATTCAATGGGATTTCTCCCTTTTACCTCTAGGGCTTCATCAACTGTTTTTGGTTTGTTATAGGCATTCCTTCAATACTACCTACCAACCCATTGGTTGCCCAGCCACTACCTCTACTCAGAATACATTTACTGCACCACTACTCATTTTGTAACAAAATTCCCTTTTATTTGTTCTTGTTGTATACCTCTACCTCTAGGTTCAAATGGATAAGGATTGGGCTACCTCACTACCTAGCTCTATAGCATGCACCATATGGTCCCAACCATCTGTTACTTCTTTTGAGTAAAATACCATCCTAGCAAGGTATATTCCCAAAAGAAGTCATGTTTGGGAACCAAATATAGACCCTATTTTTCCTCCACCAAACCACACATTCTGAATCCCCTTGACCGTGGGTCCACTACCCTTGTATTGGCTGGGTACAGGTTGGTGATGCTCTGGCCCTTGTGTGCTTGCTTCACTATCTTCTGTTCTTGTCTTCTTTCATTCCCACGTTGTTTTTGCTATAGCAAATTAGTTTTGTTTCGTTTTGCTGTGTATCTCTATCTTATTTCTTCATGCGTTTCCTGCTTTGTTTGTCATTTCCTTTAGTTTGGCTTTTCTTTCCTTCATGCAATTCCTGTTATTGACACTTCCTGCTGTTCCTTGTTTCTTTTCATCGTGCTTCTTCATATTAGTTTTCACACCTATCTTTTATACAAAAGGATTTGGGCCTTTGTGGGCCAAATAATGTTAACTGGATCAAAAGGGTCTTGGGCCTAATTTGCCTTGATCTATCGAAGCCATTATGTTGAATAACTGTATTCTGTGGCAGATTTGTATTCTACTACAGATTTGTAATATGCTGCAAATCTATGTTTTGTTGTAGATTGCTTTCCCTTGCACTTCTTTCTTTGGACCTTTCTTGCTCTTCGATCTTCTTAGTGGGTCTTTGGGTCTTGCTTTTCATTGAGCTTTCCTCCATATGGGCTTTTGGGTAGAGATTCAAAAAATGGGCATCAACATATGGGAAATGAAAAAAATGTCCAAATATTAATTGATTTTTTTTTTCTTTTCTCATAAAAACTTTCTTTAAATGGATTGTTTACCATTGCCTTAAGGGTATCCATTAGCATTCCCTTATTTGATTAGACAATGGGCACTTCATTCTTTATCACATTGGATCCACCAAAACAAACAATTATAATCATTAGCTCCTAATATCATCCACCAATTGCAACAAATACCAACTAGGTAAATTTGAGGACTTCGCCCCTGCATTGATGACTATGTTTGCAAAATCTACTAAAATGGCCAATTTAAAGCCTTGACTAATTAATCACCAAATTTAGTGGCCTATCTCAATGCAGAAAGGACATGTGGTGGTAAAGGTATAATTTTATTAGTTATTGCAAGGGGTAGTGGTGTTACCTTTCAGTTTTTGTTGAGCCAGGGGGCAAGAGGGCCTATGGCTTTCCTAGCATTAAAAGATTCCCCCTTCCCTCTTTGATATATATATATATATATATATATATATATTAGAATACTAAGTATTTTACCACACACACAGGGAAGGTGAGAAGGTCTTAAAGACAATGTTATGAATACCGTTTCGGTTTATCTAGTGGAACGGAATATTTCGGTACCGGCCTATTTCAGTGTACTGTTTCAAGGTATTTTAGGATTTCTAATATATATATATATATATATATATATAACCAAAAATTATTAATTCAAAAAAAGTAAATAACTAAATATCAAATAATACAAATAATTTAATCTTTAAGTCTTAACATTAATATCACATCCCAAAATTTATAACAATTACTTATACAATAATAATTAATGAAATAATATTTTTACTAATTGCTATTATAAAGCCTAGTAAAATAATAGTTTTTTTTCTTAAAAAAAAGTTTTATTTATTTATTTATTTTTTTAATTCAGATTTAAGTTCTTTTGTAAACAATGAATATCTTGGGAGAGCCACAGATTAGTGAGATGGAAGTTGAGTACTCCAAACCTCCTTGTTCAAGGGAAGAAGAAGATGAGTTAGGGCGTAGTGTGAAAAATTTTAAAGAGAATGCTGGTGTAAGGCAAGCCTTTCATCCTCGTGTGCCTATTAGTTACATGGATACTTTAGTGGGGGAGATCACAGTTGCATATAAACATGCTTTCAAGTTCGATATAGCGAAAGTAGATGAGGAAGAAGAAGAGATTGAATTGGAGCCCCTTATTGAAGGTATGGTCGATGTTACTCTGTCTAGAGAAACTATAATGCGTATTAGAGAGCCTTGGTCTAAGGCATTGATAGTAAAGATATTTGGTAGGACTGTAGGCTACAACTACCTTACTTTTAAAATCAACGCATTGTGGAAACCAGTGGCAAAAATGGGCTATGTGGATTTGGGAAGGGATTTCTTTCTAATAAGGTTTAGTTGTGTTGATGATTTTGATAAGGTGTTGAAAGGGGGTCCTTGGTTTATTGGGGGACACTTCCTTGTCATTAGACCATGGGAGCCTCATTTCAAACTTTTGAAGCTAAACTGACCTCTATGGCAGTTTGGATCAGGTTCCCAGAACTACCTATAGAGTTCTATGACAAATTAGTCCTTAAAGAAATTGGCAGTGCCATTGGACCAGTATTGTGCATAGATGCTTACACGGCCTCTGGTTCAAGGGGTAGTTATGCAAGGTTGTGTGTTCAGGTGGATTTAGAAAAGCCTCTTATCAACATGATAAGAATTGGGAAGTGTAGGCAAGCTGTATTATACGAGGGTATTTTGGCTTTATGCTTTAGCTGTGGTCGTCTTGGTCATACCCAAGATAAATATTGCTACAGTATCAAACAATGTGAGAAGAATGGGGAGAATGGTGAAGCTCCCAATGCCTAGGAAGTTAGTCAAGAATCCCAACCAAACCCCAACTATGGGCCGTGGATGTTGGTCACAAGGAAACGCAATCTTGCTCGTAATGGACGAGGCTCCACACAAGTTAAGGGTATATCAGGTTCAGAAGGGTAAAAGGGGAAAGCCAAATATCAAGTAGTGGATGATGATGTGACTTCTAAATCCTTCTTTGGGGTTTTAAAAGCAACTGCGTCTGAGCCGGCACGTGAGGATAGGACTCTTCAGGCGCTGGGTGAAGGAGTGTTTAATGTGGGACATGACACGTTGACATTTCAAGCGTGCCGTGAGGATCCTATGGTGGATATTCAAAATAAGCAATTAGAGGCACCTCTTAAGAAAGTGTCTTAGAGCTCGAAATCACGTCCATCTAAGAGTCTTAGGATTAAAACTCCTAAAATATTGAAGCGCCAGGTTGCATCACTAGGAAACAAAAATTCGTATAAACAAGCTTCTTCTCCTTTAGCAAGTGCTTAAGCCGAATCTAATGGAAACAAGTTTCCTAGGTTTGATGCCTCTTCCTTGGTCAGCATAGGCAATCTGGCACAGGAGCAAGGTGGTGGTAATCTCCGATGAGAAGATTGCTCAAATAAGAGCTGCTCCGACAGATACACCAGGTTGGTTCGACCTAATGCTATGCAATGCCTGGAGGCACCTTTTCCTATAAACCCCATCAGTATCAGAATAGGGGATCTTGCTCTGGATCACCCAGTGTGGGCTTAAACGCCCAATCCATGGTGGAGATTCATCATTGACACCCTACTGCTGTCCTAGAAGGAGGCAGAGACTTTAAGCAAGTAGAGGAGGCCATCAATCTTGCCCCACTTCAACGAATCAGGGTGGATCATTCAAGAGAGGAGGATTGCGAATTTTCGAGGATCAACTTCGACTTACATGGGGAATCATCTTATGTTGAAGTTGATTCAGCTTCTAGTCCCAGTCAAGAGATGCGACCTATTGAGTTGTTGTAGAGAGGATATAATGGGGATTCTCAAATAGATGATGATATGGAGACTAGAGTGGGACTCGTCCAAGGGAAGAGAGGGTTATATGGCAGTGAAGGTTGACCTTGAAAAAGTTTATGGTAGATTGGAATGGAGCTTTATACACAAAGTGCTCCAAGCTTTTTGGTTTCCACCAAACATTATTAAGTTGATCATGAGTTGCATCTCGACCTCATTCATGTCTGTGTTGGTGAATGGGTGTGCTCTTGATTCCTTTAACCCCTCAAGGGGCATTAGATAAGTAGATCCTTTGTCTCAGTACCTGTTTATCATGTGTATGGAGTACTTAGGATTTCTTATTGAAGAGAAGTGCTCCAGAGGTTTGTGGTGTCCCCTTAAGGCCTCACATGGGAATATCAAAATTTCCCATCTTTTTTTCACCGATGATCTCATTCTTTTTGCTAAGGTTACTAATGAGGTTGGTGAAGTTATAACGGAGGTGTTACGGACTTTTTGTATGGAGTTTGGCCAAAAAATTAGCTGTGCTAAATTTAGGATATATTTTTCCCCAAATGTTGGAGCTGAATTGAAGGAGGGAACTTGTGATAAGTTGGGTATATTTGAAACGAATAACTTCGGGAAGTATTTGGCGTTTCCCCTTAAACATAAAGGAGCATTGAGGAGGCAGTTTAACTTTGTGTTTGATCGGGTTATGAAGAAATTGACTGGATGGAAGACCAAATTTTTATCCTTTGCTGGAAGGGTGGTTTTGGTGAAGTTTGTGATGTCAGCGATCCCAAACTATGTAATGCAAGGAGTTGTTTTACCAATTCATTTGTGTGACAAATTGGATAAAATAAACAGAGATTTCTTGTGGGTGTCAACCAATGAGAAGCAAAGAATGCATCTAGTTGGGTGGGAAAAAGTTATAAGGCCTAAGGAAGATGGTGGTTTTGGGATTCCGTCAGTTAGAGCCAAGAATATAGCTCTGCTGGCTAAGCTAAATTGGCTCTATACCATGAAAAGGAGGCTTTACGGGCAAGGGTGCTCTTGACTAAATATTGTTCCGATACTAGAAATAGATCCAATAACCCAGATGGCCTTCCTTTTTCTTCTAATTGGAATGCTATCAAGGTTGGCTTCCCTATTTTCTCTAAAGGAATCTGGTGGAGGGTTGGGAATAGCTCTAGAAAGAGTGTATGGAGGGACAGTTGGATCCGAGGGCAGTCCTTAAGGGAGCTTATTGAGGGGCCTTTAACAAGGGAGGATATGCAACTTACCATAGTTGACTTTCCCAACAATAATGATTGGAAGTGGGAGAGTATGTCCTTTACCTTGCCTCCTTGTATCAAGGAGAAAATCCGAGCAATCCTAGTTCAAGAGTTTGGCATAGGATAGGATGTATTAATGTGGAAATTTATGAAGGATGGAGATTTTTCCACTAATTCGGCTTACCTTAGTATTAAGGCTGACATTGGAGTGGAGAACACATTTAAGGGCGCTTTGAAGTTAGATACTCTTCCAAAGATCATGAGTTATTTTTGGCTGTGTATACATAATAGTGCACCTGTGAGGGAGGTGCTAGCGGGCTGGAGCATTAACTGCAACCCTCTTTGTCCTATTTGCAAGAATCAAGGTGAGTCTATAGATCATTTGTTGAGGGAATGTTTGTTTGCTCGTTAGTTTTGGTCAAAGATTCGGGCTCCTCACATCATATTGGCCCTGCATAATTAAAGTTTGGGTGACTGGCTATATAAAAATTGCCACAATAAACGAATTCATCACAGCAACATTCCTTCGAGTATTATTTTTCCTTTTGCTATTTGGAATCTATGGAAGCACCGTAATAGAGTGGTTTTTGATAATGCTCCACTCAACATTAATTTTCATGGGCACTGTCTAAGTCAAGCTATGGAGTTTTTCTTTTGTGTTGGAAAGATGAGGAAAGTTAACCAGAGAGTTTTAATGCAGGTAAAGTGGTCCAAACGTCCTGAAGGGTGGTATAAGCTTAATTCGGATGGAGCTTTTTGTGGGAACCCAGGCAAAGCAGGGGGTGGTGGACTAATCAGGAATTGCAGTGAGAATTGGTTCAAAGGATTTGCGAGGTCCATTGGCTTTGCCACAAGAGTTACAGCTGAGTTTTGGGCTATAAGGGATGGTCTAAAGCTCGCTTTGAGTGAAGGGATCCAGAACTTGATTATGGAGTTGGATACGAGAGTAGTGGTTGATCTTGTTAATTCTAACGTGGACACTAATAAACCATACTCTCCTCTCTTGTGCAACTGCAGGTGCTTGCTGAGAAGATTTCCTCGGGTTTAACTGGTGCATGTGTATAGGGAAGGCAATCGATGCGCTGATGCACTTACAAGATGGGGAGTACCATGGATGAAGATTTTGTTGTTTTTAGTGCCCTGCCAAGCCTTGATGTTTTGTATTTAGTCAACATGGATATAGCTGGCATGTATGTTAATAGAATTACTGTAACTGGTCTCACCTCTAGTGTGAGATAGCTCTCTGTACTTGTTTTCCCTTTAACCAAAAAAAAAAAATAAAAAGAAAAAAGAATATCTTGGGCATTTAAGATATTTCATGAAGCGTCTAGGAAGCCCACTCCCACCTACTACCCACGTGCAATTTGTCATTTTAGAGTCTCAACACTTTATCTTTCTGGAAGTTCCAAGCCTTGAAGAAGAGAGTTTCAAAACAGTAAGCAAAGTTGAGCATCATTCACAACTTCACATAGCTTGGGTTTTTGCTTTCTTCTCTTCTCCTCTGGTTTTTTCTCCCCTATCATTTGCTACAATCTATGTTGTCTTCTTCTCTGGTTTTTTTCCCTTAACAAATCATTTAGTACCGATCTGATGTCAATCTTTTGTTTGAACTTTAAAATGAGATGAAAAAATTCAAAAAATTCAAAAAAAAAAAAAAATCTCGAAGTGCATTCTGGCTGAATCTTTAATTTCAGCCGGTATTGGCAGAAATTCACCGGATCGATCGAATCATCCTGAAATTGGCCGGAATTTAATCTGAGGTAGAACAATGGGTATTCCGGTTCCAGATTACATATCGATACAAGAAATTTCATATGTTCCGGCCAGAATGGAATGAAATCCATAACATTGTTTAAAGAAACTGACAATGGTGTATATCTAAAAAGATTTTTTTTTAGAGGGTTTCAACCTATGGTGTTTGCTCCTAATAATAGTATTTTTATCATCATACCAAGATATTAATCAGTTTTTGGTATAAACGGGGATTGAATCACAGATCTCTTATACAACCATTAGAGACTTTACCAATTGAGCTAATTAGAATCCACTTCCCTCTTATAATTTTTTTTTTAGAATACTAAGTATTTTAACACACACACACGGGGAGAGGGGAGAAGGTTTTTTAAAGAAACTTACAGTGGTGTATATCTAAAAGTGCCTTCCCTCTTATAATTTAAAAGTAAAAAAATAAACACAATTTTATTAATGGCCCCCTAAGATTAAAAAAATAAAATACTGCATTTATGACATATTTAGCTTGATTACTCATATATATATATATATATATATATATATATATATATAAAAGACTTCCTATCTACACAAGTTTTAGTGTACTACGCAAAAAAAAGAAAAAAAAGAAAGAAAGAAATTATTATACGATGTCGATACACAGTAAGTTGATGCTCCCTCTCATTTTCATAATAGATTCTTCCATAAATTCTATTAGTTAAATTCTATAAATATGAGAAAACGAAACACTACGTTATTATATTTTAAGTATACTTAATAACTACTTAAGAAATACGGCATTAACAAGTTCAAATTATTTATCAAAATAAAATAATCAAGGGTGTTTAAATTTCTACTAATAAAATAAGAGAGGTCACTCTCTCCATCAAGGAAGTGAGATTTGTGCATCCCATAATCCTCTCCTTTTTTTTTGGCTCCTAGTAAGTGGGCCCTAACCCTTACCAATTTACCACCACAGATTTTCTTTCTTTTCTCTTTTCTTTTTTTCTTTTATAGGTAAATACTATAATTTTTACTATATATTCTTCTACAAATATTTATTTTTATTTTTTAGGGTATAAATTTTTGAGTAATGGTACATCTATAAAATTCTTACAATAAATCCTAAATGACAAAATGTTATTGGTGAATAAAAAAAGTGATGTCAATAATATGTTCAAATAAGAACCAATAACATTTTTTTTTAAGGAAACTGTAAGACTCATTATTTAAAATTTGTTATAAAAATATTATGAATAAAATATTAAGATTTAAGCATTTGATACAAATAATATCATATTCCATATAGTAAATCCGTATTTACTAAACATATTCCATATGTATTTTAAAAAATACCTCATTCGTATACCATTAGCCAAGTCAAAGAAAGCACCCTTTTATGTGTCACGACGAAAAAAGGAAAGGAAACATATAAAAGTAATTTGATTTTAATGGAAATGCATAAACCAAGAAAGATACATAAGATTTTACATATTAAATAGACATGCTACAAAGTACCCCACTTACTGGTTTCCAAATTCCAATGACAGGGATTGCCATTATGACCATACACATAGGGTCTACAAGCTGATTTACAACCCAATTAATCCAATGGAACAGCATAAAGTTATCATATAAAGTAGAGTACTACAATTAACACATTCTTAGACCATAAAGCCAAAAGTGGGGAATAAAAATGAAGGGAACCACTAATATTAAGTGTTGTGATTCAAGAATGGTCATCTGGATATGGTGGAGCAGACAATTGGTGACCTTCATTGGGGAAAATCTTCATATTCTTCAAGTTCTTAGATGATTTTTTGAGAGGGGTTGAAGCCATTTCTACTGAAGAAGAAGAAGAAGAAGAAGAAGAAGAAGAAGAAGGATGGTGATGGCAAAGAAGAGTAGCAATGGATTTGACCATGAGTTCAAACATCATCCTTTTCACTAACTTTCACTTTGGAGGAATTAAGCCACCTTTCTTTGGTTTGAACCATGGCTCAACTTCAGCTCCCACCATTTTTTCATCCATGTTCAGCTCCATCTCTAAAGCTTTAAGCTTATATGGGTGTGGTTTGAGAGTACTTTGAAGTGAGTTGGTGAGGGCTTTGAAGTTGTTGAAAACCAATGGGGTACCAAGTGAAGAGGAAGCTTGAGAATGAGAGCACAACAACACAAATACCCAATAAATAAGAGGTATTATGGGTTTATTGGCATTAAGTCACAAATCAAAATCTTAAAAGTTAATGACAGCTTGCAGTTTTATAATACGTGGTTTATAAGCTGGGCTCCTAATAATAGACTTTTTGAGCATAAATTAACTAGATTCTTTGAACCACTTGTTAATTCTATTCCTCTAGATCAAAGATGGTGTGGGCTACTTTTTTATGACTCGTAAGTACCCCTACATGTAGGAATTGGAAGATTTGGAATCCTAAAGTAGCCTTTACATATCTAAAGTTTACATGTACCATAGAGTGAAATTTACATGTAACATAGAGTGAAATGTACCATAGAGTGGATATTAAAGTAAGATTTTCAAGGCTAATTCAAGCTGATCCTAAATGCTATGAACTGGATTTACTAGTGCTATCAATATCATGGCATTCAGGATATTATTTATCTATCATGATCGAAGAAAATTACTATATTATAAGTTCCAAGAATTTCCAAGGGTTATATATACACCATAGTTACCTTTATTTGAGATTGTAATTATTTCAATGGTTTGTTAACTATTTTGTTAAGAAATATACAAGTAATATCAATATAGTCCTCTTCTCTTGGGGCTAAAAGGCCCAAAGCTCAGTTATAAAATACATAAATAATATCAGTTAAAAAATTAAAGTGACTCATCAAATCCAATTAATTAATTCAGTAGTGCAAGTGAATCAAAGTCTAAATGTGAGAGAAAAAGCTACCTCAATGTAATATACTAACATGTGTAAACAATTCAGAAAATGATGGTCAGAGAAGGAAACTAGTAAACTTTGACTCAACATTCTGATTAGGGACAATACTCCCATATCAAATATCATAATAAATCATTTATAGACTCAATATTTTTAGCATTGACCTTAGATTATCATCATATCTTTTCCCCTTATGTACTGTATCTATTGAATGGTTAGTATGAAATATTTCAAGTTCAACTGCTCCAACGATAACGAAACGAAACTAATAACTTTGATTTATTCACCAATTAATGGCGATGAGTGGATTGAAAGACAACAATTATTCGACTATTTTAGTTGTATAATTGAAAACTTCACTGTCTTTTTGACCGTGCAATTCCGCCACTACATTCTATGAGCAATTGAGCATTACTAAAAGGGAATTGCATAAAAAGAATGAATTGGACAAAAAGAATAATCTGAGAATATTCTCTTCAAGTATATATAAAAACGAAAAATATTTGATATTGGCGAAAATGATACTGTTCGTTCCTAATGAGAATTCTTAATCATCAAACTCTTATTTGACTACAAAATTTTTTATCAATTGAGCTTATTGAAATCCATGTTACAAATTAGTTGAACTATCACCAAAATGATGAAAATGCCCCATTTTTGGATTTATTATTGGTAAATAGTTGAATAAATATGGATAGTTTGGAATAGTTTACCTTCAATTATTGTTTTTGGACTAATGCTTTGAAAGTATATTGATGAACCTTCTTATACGGCTTCTATTTGGGACCAAACCTCATTTCTATTAAGAAAAAAAAAATCAATTATTAATAAGATTACCATAATTTTCTCTTTCGTTCCGTATCAAGAAACTCACTTCCACACTAAACAAATATAAATTAACACATAAAAAGTCACCATTAAGAAATTTTTTTGACTAAACAATTTTCTTCATGAAAGCTGTCTTATCTATGGGACTAGTTGAAGAGACAAGAGCAGTCGTGCATGACGACCATTCAACCCAATTAAACTTTTGGGCACAGCAACATCATGTCCAACTGTTAATAACTAGATAGCACAGACAATTAACAAACTCAATCAAAGACAGCATGAAAAAGAATTTCAAAGTTCAAACCTACCAAAGAGGCCCCCTGGATTTCTTAGTTTGACCAATCCCTAGCCAGGAATCTAACCCTACCTACCATGGCTCACTTCTTCTACTACTAAGTTTTTATTTATTTATTTAATTTTGAACAAAGTAAATTCTCTCTCTTTTATTTTTCTCAATACCATAGCTATAGCTATGTTTGGTTGTAATTAAGAGAAGGAAAGAAAAATGAAAAGAGGAAAGGAAGGGAAATCAAAAGGAAAAAAGAAAAGAGAAAACATTTTCATTTGGTGCGTTTGGATATAGTACGGAAAGGAAGTAAGAAATGATGAATACTTTTATTTGGTTTACATTTAGTAATTTTATGATAGAAAAAAATATATCAAAAGTCATGTCATAACTCTCTCTCCCTTTTTACCCAATTTGGGTTGAAAGCAAAATCTTGAGACCCAGTAAAAAAATTTTCACTCCAAACCAACTCCCTCTTCCCTTCCCTCATCCAACCAAATCAAGGAAATAGTTTTTCTTCCCTTCTCTTCTTTTCTCTTTCCTCTTATTATTTTCAATCCAAATATAGCAAGAGATTATGTTTGGTTTGAAGAAAGGGAAGGGAAAAAAAGACAAAAGAATAAGAATAAGGATATGAAAGACAAAGCGAAAAGAAAATATTCTTTAAATCTAACGCTTTGTTTAGTTGCAACTAGGGGAAGAGAAAGGAAATGACAAAGAAAGAAAAAATAAAATATTTCTCTCATATATAATAGGAAACTAACACTTTGTTTGGTTTGAAAGGAAAAGAAATCAAATCCTATCCGCTGTTTGGATAGAACAATAGAAAAAGAAATGAACAAAATTGGTTAAGAAATCAGCTACCATATTGGTCCACATTTTTTCCTTTCCCTTGAATCATTTTCTCTTCTCTTCCATTATCTTCCTTCAAACCAAACATAGGGTAAGAAACAAAGAGAAAAGAAATGAAAAAATTTCCTTCGTTTGATTTGTAAGAGAAATAAAATGATAAAAACAGTTATGATTTTTTATGTTTACGCTTGAATGAAAATAAAGATAATTGCGAAAGTTTATGGGCAAAATTGTAAGTTTATTTTTTGAAACTAGGCAAAATTGTAAGTTAAGAACCCTTAAAAAATAAAATGGTGAAAAGTGACAGCTAAAATATTTTCCCTCTTATTACTTTCTCTTCTCTCGAAGTATAAATTAAATAAATAGAGTGGTGGGCTCTGGACACATTTGATTTTTGTCAGAATTTAATACAAACAAGTGCACGTGAGATAGACGAAAAAGTGGTATATTTGAATTTGACCGAGACGTCCTTATTCCAGACTGGGCCCACGGCATTGCGGCTTTTGTCAACCATCTTTATCAGTTTATGTAATCTAGTTAAGAATCTAGACCTGCAAATGTTGGAGTAGCTATTTTTCTGTTTATGGTGCACTGAAAATAACATGGTCTTGACACTGACACGTTTACTCGTTCTTTTTTTAATGTTTAAACTAATATTTTTCCTGTTGAGTTCTTTTTTTTTTTCTTTTTTTTTTCCTGTTGAGTTCTTTTCAGTCTATGTTGTCAATATTGTAAGATTAACCAATCATAGCACAAGCACAGGAAGTCAGGTTAAGGGCCACGAAAGAATCCACTTATTAGGTGGAAGGAATTTTGTTTTTTTTCAAAATTATGAATAAAAATATTAAAATTTTGATGTTAATTATAAATATTAAAGTATGGACCTAAATATTTTGATTTTGTGAGTTTCATTCTAGACATTCCTCTATACTTTTTCGTTCTTGCAAATCACTTATGGTTTGATTGCTATCCACAGGACCACAACATCACGCTGTTGATCAAAACTGCACCAGATTACGATTAGGGGAGAAAAAAAAAGTGTATTCCGTATATTTTTCAAACATATATATATTATTGGAGTATGTGTATTTCAAATTTTAAACACTAAGGGGGTAATTGGTTGTGTTGTTTAATTGAAAAAAAAAAAATTAGTTGTGTTGTTTAAACGACAGTTTTTGTTGTTTAAATAGCACAACACATATTTTCACAATACTTTTTTATTTACACGTATTTTCATAATACTTAAATAACGTTACTAGAACAACATTACCAAATGGGACTTAAGCCTTTACTTTATGTCCCATATTGGTTAGGAGTGAACCTTGTTATGTGTTTATAAGTCTTTTTCATATCTTATGTTATAACTTGAAAAAAATGAGCTAAGTGTTGGTCTTGGACTTGGGCTTAGCTTTGTTCATATATCTCTTGGGCTGTATTTTTTTTCCTTTTCTTTGCCATCTAGCCCAATTCAATTCAACTCGTTAGGCATTAATCAAGCAACCCGTTGGGGGCATTTAATGGGCTGCTTGTTGGGCATGCATAGTAACCGTTGTAGCAACCTATATGTCCTCTGTTTCTTTGCTATAAAACCCTTCGTTTTCACTCTTTTCTCTTCAATTTTTCCAGGTACACACAGCCACCTCTCTCCCTCTATTATGCTCTATTTTCTATTCATCTCCATTGAAATTTCAACATCAATTTTTTGGTTTTAAGGAAAGACAAATAAGTTTGTTCTTGGTTATTCTTGCTTGGGTGTGCGTCTAACTTGAAGAAATTGTTATAGTCTAATCTTAGGAGGTTGTTTGACCAAGAGAGCTATTTGCACTGAGTTCTACTCCGGGTGACACGAATCAACCTTTAAGGACAACACAATTTGCATGATTTTATAGTTTGTGAGATCTTTCTAACTCTATCTATTTTATTTTTGTCATTGCTAATTTTTAGGGTTTATATTGTTGAATCAAAACTTGTTTTTCATATCTATATTTTCCAACAATCTTAAAAGTTGAATTTTTTTTTTCAAAGATGAAGAAACAAGTTGTTGATTCTCTTAAGATCATTTTGGAAATTTCAAAGCTTGAGGCTTTTGATGGAAATAATTTTAAACGTTGGAAAGAAAAGGTTTTGCTTATCTTAGAATTTACCGAAATTGACCAAGTTCTTCATGAGCCTAAATCCGAAGATAATCCTAAAAATATAGTAAAGTGGGAAAAAACAAATAAATTATGTGTTTATACTATTAAATGTGGTTTCTCTAACAAGTTGTTTGATAATTATTGTCATTTTACTGGTGCTAAAGATTTATGGGATGAATTTAATGGTCGTTATGAGTTTGAGGATGAGGGTGCTAAAAAGTTTGCTACTGCTAAATTTATGTCTTTTCAAATGATTGGGAAAAAAAAAAGTGTTTCTAGTTAAATTGAAAATTTTCAAAAATTAGTATCTGAACTAGCTAGACAACTCAAGCGTGGAGCTCAAACCCAAAGATTTACTGCACTAGGCCCAGTAGTTTGGGGCCAGATTTTTGAACCCAAGAGATTGTGCCATTTTGATCATATAGGTCACCCAACCATATACTGTGGAGGGTAGAAACATTTATAGGCATTACTGACTGATCCACACAAAAGCCCAATCAGAGGTTTCTTCAAAAAAAGACAACACCGATCAGAGGTGGTACTCCTGTGTGACACTGATAGATTTTTGCGACTGTTTATTGTCCGGACCGAGGACCATCCTAGCATTCTTGACACTTCTATTTCTCAAGATGTATTGAATTTATGAATTAAAAATCGCAATCTTCCCAAGGGAAAGAAGCTAAGGATATTCAATCTCATATAAGAAACTTGTTATCTTATCTTTTAGCAAATAATTAATTAAATCAGCAAAAAAATACTAGATGCCAAAGCCAAACTCATGGACTTTTTATTTATTTATTTAATTATTATAGTTATTTGTGCTATCATGTTATTACTTGTCTACTCCAACTAATAATTGGGCTAATTGTCAAATTTGAATCTGTTGACATGATAGAAAATGGAAATTGCTTCGTTCTAAAATAAAGATAATTACAAAAATTTCCTTAAGGTTTATTAGAACCTATACTTTGGTTTTTAATCTTAAAATACACTAGTTTGCATAAGGTTAATTTGTTTCCTTTTCTTCTCAAAAAAAAAAAAAAAATGTTTCCTTTAAACATTAATTAATGATTTCTTTATTGTACTTAATTTGAAAGTCTAAAAAAAAAAAACATTTAGAAAATTGGGTTGCCGCTAATGTAACCATACTATTCCTAATTGCGAGTTTGTCATATCATGCTAGTCCCGCCCACTCTGAATCGATTGCATTTTATCAATTTTACATGCTACTTTTTTTTTTTTTTTTTTGAGAAATAATTACAACATGCTGCTAACCCCGCAGTTTAAACCCTTTGCCCCTTAGACCTCCAAACACTTTGTACATGTGGAGGTGCCAATTCAGCTACAAGGCCTTTGGCACATGCTACTTGATCCCCCCTCGATTTTACTTGCTATAATGTCAAAATATTTGTATGTTAGTTCATAAACATTATTTAGCTTATTATTATGTGAACCGTATTTGTGTGTTAGAGCATCCACAACAGTGGATCTATAATTTTAGCTATTTAGCACCATCAAAAGTTACTTTATCTATTTTATCTACACACATATTGCAGCAGTGGATCTATTTTTGCTTTCAACACAATAAAATAATATAAACATTACAATAAAATAATATAACCATTACAATAAAATAATATATCCCACTACCCAAAAAAACATCCACAACACCAACCACAACCATCTTTGCCATCAACCATAGCCACAACCACCACCACCAGTCCACAGTAGGAAAAAAAAAAAAAAAAACTACCAACCCAAAATAAACACAAACACATTCCAAAATCACCCAAAACCAACAAATAAACTCAAGTCAGATGAACTCAAAACTAACGATTCAAACCCAGCCCACACCGATTCAACAACCCAGCCAACACTCAAACAACCACCATCGATTCAAACCCAGCCACCACCGAAGGGACCCACATCAATTCAATATTGGAACTGAAATCTAGCCAGCACCAAACCCAGCAACCACCAAGTCTCCACGATTCACCACCCACGGCCATCCACACCAACCCCAGCTGCACAAGCCCACTGCACAACCCTAGTCCAACACTACAAAAACCCACCACCACACAAACCCACCGCATAAACCCACTGCACAACCCGTCCACCACTACACAAACTCACTGCACAAACCCAATGCCAATCCAAAGAAAAGAGAAAAGGAAAAAGAGAGAATGAGAGAAAGAAAGAAGAGAAAAGGAAGCCGAGAGATAATCTAAAAGTGAGGAAGAGATAAGAGGTTTAGGCGTGTATGATTGAAGACGGCGTGGGTGAGTTTCAATGAGCTTCAGACTGGAGTTGAGAGACCAGAGTTGAGAGAGTGAGCTTAAGAGAGATGAGCTTTAGAGATGAGATGAGAGTGAATGAGAGAGAGAGAGAGAGAGAGAGAGGCAGAATAAAGTAATTTTTTTTTTTTTTTTGTTCTCATGAACAATGCACATCTACAAATAGATGTGCACTGAAGTAATGGAGCTAAAATTTTTAGATTTAGCTCCACTGCTGCAGCAAGTTTTTAGTGTCTGAAAAGCTAAAACATAGAAATATAGAAATATAGCAATATAGCATCATTGCTGTGAGTGCTCTTAGTTCATAACCATTGTGAATTAAAAATAAAAATGTAATTTTCTGTTGGAGAAACCAGGTACGTACTTGGATATCCTGGAAAGGGCCATGCTAAAAAGTTTGCTACTGCTAAATTTATGTCTTTTCAAATGATTGGAAAAAAAAAAAGTGTTTCTAGTTAAATTGAAAATTTTCAAAAATTAGTATCTGAACTAGCTAGACAACTCAAGCGTGGAGCTCAAACCCAAAGATTTACTGCACTAGGCCCAGTAGTTTGGGGCCAGATTTTTGAACCCAAGAGATTGTGCCATTTTGATCATATAGGTCACCCAACCATATACTGTGGAGGGTAGAAACATTTATAGGCATTACTGACTGATCCACACAAAAGCCCAATCAGAGGTTTCTTCAAAAAAAGACAACACCGATCAGAGGTGGTACTCCTGTGTGACACTGATAGATTTTTGCGACTGTTTATTGTCCGGACCGAGGACCATCCTAGCATTCTTGACACTTCTATTTCTCAAGATGTATTGAATTTATGAATAAAAAATCGCAATCTTCCCAAGGGAAAGAAGCTAAGGATATTCAATCTCATATAAGAAACTTGTTATCTTATCTTTTAGCAAATAATTAATTAAATCAGCAAAAAAATACTAGATGCCAAAGCCAAACTCATGGACTTTTTATTTATTTATTTAATTATTATAGTTATTTGTGCTATCATGTTATTACTTGTCTACTCCAACTAATAATTGGGCTAATTGTCAAATTTGATCTGTTGACATGATAGAAAATGGAAATTGCTTCGTTCTAAAATAAAGATAATTACAAAAATTTCCTTAAGGTTTATTAGAACCTATACTTTGGTTTTTAATCTTAAAATACACTAGTTTGCATAAGGTTAATTTGTTTCCTTTTCTTCTCAAAAAAAAAAAAAAAAAAAATTGTTTCGTTTAAACATTAATTAATGATTTCTTTATTGTACTTAATTTGAAAGTCTAAAAAAAAAAAACATTTAGAAAATTGGGTTGCCGCTAATGTAACCATACTATTCCTAATTGCGAGTTTGTCATATCATGCTAGTCCCGCCCACTCTGAATCGATTGCATTTTATCAATTTTACATGCTACTTTTTTTTTTTTTTTTTTTTGAGAAATAATTACAACATGCTGCTAACCCCGCAGTTTAAACCCTTTGCCCCTTAGACCTCCAAACACTTTGTACATGTGGAGGTGCCAATTCAGCTACAAGGCCTTTGGCACATGCTACTTGATCCCCCCTCGATTTTACATGTTATAATGTCAAAATATTTGTATGTTAGTTCATAAACATTATTTAGCTTATTGTTATGTGAACCGTATTTGTGTGTTAGAGCATCCACAACAGTGGATCTATAATTTTAGCTATTTAGCACCATCAAAAGTTACTTTATCTATTTTATCTACACACATATTGCAGCAGTGGATCTATTTTTGCTTTCAACACAATAAAATAATATAAACATTACAATAAAATAATATAACCATTACAATAAAATAATATATCCCACTACCCAAAAAAACATCCACAACACCAACCACAACCATCTTTGCCATCAACCATAGCCACAACCACCACCACCAGTCCACAGTAGGAAAAAAAAAAAAAAAAACTACCAACCCAAAATAAACACAAACACATTCCAAAATCACCCAAAACCAACAAATAAACTCAAGTCAGATGAACTCAAAACTAACGATTCAAACCCAGCCCACACCGATTCAACAACCCATAGCCACCACCGATTCAACAACCCAACCAACACTCAAACAACCACCATCGATTCAAACCCAGCCACCACCGAAGGGACCCACATCAATTCAATATTGGAACTGAAATCTAGCCAGCACCAAACCCAGCAACCACCAAGTCTCCACGATTCACCACCCACGGCCATCCACACCAACCCCAGCTGCACAAGCCTACTGCACAACCCTAGTCCAACACTACAAAAACCCACCACCACACAAACCCACCGCATAAACCCACTGCACAACCCGTCCACCACTACACAAACTCACTGCACAAACCCAATGCCAATCCAAAGAAAAGAGAAAAGGAAAAAGAGAGAATGAGAGAAAGAAAGAAGAGAAAAGGAAGCCGAGAGATAATCTAAAAGTGAGGAAGAGATAAGAGGTTTAGGCGTGTATGATTGAAGACGGCGTGGGTGAGCTTCAATGAGCTTCAGACTGGAGTTGAGAGACCAGAGTTGAGAGAGTGAGCTTAAGAGAGATGAGCTTTAGAGATGAGATGAGAGTGAATGAGAGAGAGAGAGAGAGAGAGAGAGAGGCAGAATAAAGTAATTTTTTTTTTTTTTTTGTTCTCATGAACAATGCACATCTACAAATAGATGTGCACTGAAGTAATGGAGCTAAAATTTTTAGATTTAGCTCCACTGCTGCAGCAAGTTTTTAGTGTCTGAAAAGCTAAAATATAGAAATATAGAAATATAGCAATATAACATCACTGCTGTGAGTGCTCTTAGTTCATAACCATTGTGAATTAAAAATAAAAATGTAATTTTCTGTTGGAGAAACCAGGTACGTACTTGGATATCCTGGAAAGGGCCATGCAATAGATTTCAAAACAACATTAAAGTTGTAGATTTTTTATCTTGAGAACGTCTTGATCTTCATCAATGACCACTAGGATCCCAATAGAGTGGACTCTCCTTATCAACAAACCCTAGCTGTGTCGCTTAGAGGAAGAGAAAATTTTCTTCTCTTCCTTAAAGTAGGCGTGTAAATAATGCAATAGTGATCAGTTTTTTTTTTTTTTTTTTTTAACTGAAACTCATTTCTTTTATATGTCTAACATATAATGAATCAGCTCATGCGCCAGTCCAAACGGGCTTTAGTCATGTCATGTGGCTTGTAGGCGCATTAAAGGGAAAATAAAAACTTTAGCTCCAATGGGCTCTGGGCCTCCCATCAACCCATGACAAGATCAGAGTAATCATTAACAAAAATTTATTCTACTAAAAAAATTATGGTTGCACTCTAGGTATTATAAAATCAAATATTTATCACAAGACGCTATTATATTATAACATCTGACCCCTTCATGAAACCATTCATAGCTAGTGAAACAAAGTCAATGATTACTATCACTTTGTAAATCGTTACATCTTAATTTCTTGAGTCCCCAATTTAAAATTTTGATTATTCTTACATTTGTGAAATCTAATTTCACAAAATGCTAGGAGGTTTGATTTTTAATGAGATCTTGGTTAAGCTTTGATCAATCGTGGTCAAATCAAGTCAACCTTGGTAAAAAAGTCTCGGGACACGGTTTTACGAGGAAAACATGGGTTTGGAGGTTTCTTTGGGGCTTTCAAGTGGTTGGACCTTGGGTCATTCTTTTGGACTCAGTTGATTGTAGCTAGAGTTAGTTTAACAATCACCCAAGCTAGGGTTTAGTGCTTCTAATCACTGTTCCAGGTTTCATTCCCTCTAATTGTCCTAAATTGATACCACTGACCCCATTTGCAATGAATTTGAGGGAATAACGTCGGTCATAGTTATCAGAGTCAAATTAAGTCTTTTGCATGAAAATCAAGGACGAAAAAAATACAATGAAAACTTATCTATTTCTATAAATATAAACATATTAATGAAGTTATTTATGATGTCATCTCTCTCTTTATTTATATATATATATATATATATATATATATATATATATATTTATAAATTTAAATTTCAAATATGTATTAATTTTTTTTAATGAAAAATTTGTTATTATAAAAATCAAAATTATTTTATATATAATTTTTTTATTTAAGCAAGTGAATTTGTTATTTTTTAGAATTTAACAATTAGGGGAGATCCTGTCATTTTTTTTAATCGTTATGGAGAGAAATTTTGGGCAAAGGAAAATGATATTACTTATGAGATTTTTAAATTTATAAATAATTATTTTGTGCTAAATTTGATAGTTACAACAGGAGATGGGTGTTTTGAACCATGAATGTCTCTGTTGGAAGTACTAAGAAATACCAATTGAGCTAAAAGGCTCTTTGGAAATTTATATCTAATTGAATGTTAAGAGAGATTCACAAAGAGTATATTTATATAATGGGTAAATTGTATAATTAGTCCCTATCCTTTGTCTCATATATCAATTTGGTCCCTAACCTTTTAATTATGTCAATTTGGTCCCTAACTTGTTAAGTGTTGTGTCAATTTAGTCTCTACCGTTATCATTTGGATGAAAAAAATCTGATGTGTCAAGTGGAATAATAAAAAATAAGTTTTCATGACACATCAACTGCTTTCGTGAACAAGTGGAATAAGATTTAAGATGTGTCAATTTAGTCACTTTCTCACCCTTTCGTTAGTCCACATCTTCATCTCCTCCTCATTCTAAATATGCAACTAGGTGAGAAAGTGATTGAATGCTAAATTTGCAACTAAAGTGTTTTCCATTTACAAATAGAAACTCTGCTGGTAGTTGGGGAAAACAAAAATGAAAATTAGAAATTTGAATTCATGGGCACCTATTATTAAGGATTGCTTCCTATCCAGAATTCTTTTTGATATATCTTGGCTTGTTGCTTTTCGTTTTTCCCCTTGGTGCCCACTATTTTCATATTGCCTTCCTTGATATCATCCCCTAATTTGAATGCTTAATATGCAACTATTGTGTTTTCCATTGACAAACAGAATCAGATCTACTAGTGATTGGGAAAACAATAAAGACGATTAGAACATGCTTACACTTACCACTTCAATTTATTCCTCACCAAGTGAATTATCAACTAATGTTAAATCAACTCCCACAAGTACAGCCACCAAACCCACAAGAACAGCCATAAACAAATTGAAAAAAACCCAAACCCCAAATGAAAATCCCTTTTTTCAAAACCTTCAAACCAAGGAAGTCAATACCGTACCGGAGGTTGTACCGGTTTGGCCAGCAGTACGATATATTTCGGATACCGGTCAATACCGATATACCGTTGTTTACCGCTATTTTTTATACTTATAAATATATATATATATATATATATATGTATGTATGTATGTATGTATGTATGTATGTGCATGTGTGTGTGTGTGTGTATATATTATAATAAATATAAAAGTTTACTATAAAACATTTCTTCAATTCAGAACTAATTATTCATGGTTTTAGACTTTAGTATCAATTAAAAGAAAAAAAAAACACAATATAAAAAATAGAAAGCTTAAAAGTTACCATTGCATACTAAGAAAACAAATAATACTAATAAGTTATTGCAAATAAATTACTATTCTGCCCTAACAAAAATTCAAAAATTACAAAACTTAAAAAAAAAAAAAAAAAAAAAAAACTTTTTTCTGTACCGGCCGATACGCTTGGTACCGGTCGGTATTGGCCGAAATTGGCCGGTACGGCCAATATTTTTTTCGGTCCGAAACAAGGGGGTTATATGTACCGGATTGCTTGCCGGTACGGTATATATCGGCTAGTACGGCCGATATGGTACGGAATCGACTCCCTTGCTCCAAACTCAAATCCATCCACTGTGCCGGAGTCCTTGCCGCCAGAGTCGCCATCTACAACTTTAGATCTTGACTTACGTGAGCATGAGGATGAGATGAGGAAGAAGAGATGGAGACATGGACTAACGAGAGAGAAACTTTTAGGGATTTAAGTGACTCGGGTGTGAACATTTTTTGTTGTTGTTGAAGTCTGATATGGCAGTACAATTAGCAGTTGATGTGGCATGAAAAATTATTTTTTATTATTCCGTTTGACACATCAGATTTTTCCATCTAAAGATAACGACAGGAATTAAATTGGCATGGCACTGAAAAGCTTAAGGATCAAATTGACACAATTAAAAGGTTAGGGACAAAATTAAAATATAGTGTAAAGAATAAGGACTAACTATGTAATTTACCCTTATATAATTATATAGGATATTTTAAGAAATTTGATTGGATATGACTTGAGTCAATCATCAAGCCATGTTATATCTACTTATGAAATACAGTTTTATGATGTTATTCGTGTTTTAACCCCAAACAAATATAGAAGAATAATGGCTCTATTACAACTTCTAGTATTAATTATAATTTTTATTTTTATTTTTAAAGTAATAATTATTACAATGTATCTTGTAAATTTAATTATACCATATTTATATAGTAAAATTTATAATATTCTAACTTTTTAATTAATGTTCGTCACTTACATTTCAGTTTTCACAAGTCCACGTGAACAAGTTTTATTCCATCCCATAAGAAAATAACTAAGGGTGGGTAAATTTCTATTAATAAAATAGGAGAGGGAGAGAGAGTACAGGCCCAGGCCCCATATATTTTTTTTGGGGGGGTGGGGTGTGTGTGTTTGCTTTAATTGGGTCCATAAAGTAACCTTTGTCTGCTTACTTGCACTCATTTTATTGGTCTTTTAAGCATATACTCTACTTTTCAGCTTATATTCTTATAAAAAATAATATCCTTGACCAAAAGTACACTTGTATTTGTATGTAAAGTTGTATGGTGTCTCTAATCTCTATGTGATCATATCATCGTAATCATGATTGTTAAATTTTAATATCTATCATTCTTTATGAATATGAATAAAAGGTTAAGATTTAGGCATTCGAGATAAATGATATCATGTTCCACATGTATGGTACAAACTAAAAACACCTAGTTTGTGTACCATTAGCTAAGTAAAATAAAATTAGAAGGCAAGAGCACTTTGTTTTGTGTGTTTCACGACTTAAAAAAAGAACATAATAAAAACTTGTAAAAAAAAAAAAAAGAAGCTTTTTAAGGACGAAATTCTCAAACCAAGAAAGATAATTTATATTTTTAATTTGTCTACATGGTAAATAAATGAACATTCTGTCCAATGACAGGGACTGCCATTATGATTATACATGGTACACGAGTGTTCCACACGCTGAAATTCAATCGAACAGCAAGAGTTATCATATGAAGAAGTACTACAATTAAGACTAATCTTTTAGACCATAGCCAAAGGGCAAAGGAAAACAAATAGGAACCAGTAATAGAGGTTAGGTTGATTACATTTTGCGTTGTGATTCAATAATGATCATCTGGATATGGTCGAGAAGACAATTGATGACCTTCATGGGAAAAAATCTTCATATTCTTCACCTTCTTAGGTGATCTTTTGAGGTTTTCAGAAAGATGGCGATGGGAGCAAAGAAGGGTAGCTATGGATTTGACTATCTCATCAAACATCATCCTCTTCACCAATTTTCTCTTTGCAGGAATTATGCCACCTTTCTTATCCATGCTCAGCTCTATCTTCTCTCTAGCTAGAGCCTAGCTTGTGGAGTGGTTTAAGTTGGTAAGGAATAAGGACTTTTGAAGAAGTTGTTGAAAACCAAGTAGCTAACTGAAGAAGAAGAAGAGCTTGAGAGCACAATTGCACAAGATGTCAAGACCCAATAAATAAGAGTAAAAGGTACAATGGGCGTGCATTGCTTTGCTTCACAATCTTAAAAGCGGTCTAATAGACAGCTAGAGTCCTCATCATACGTGGAGTGGGTCCTAGAAAAGACATTTAGCGAGCTCAGAGCTTGGTCATACTTCAATGTTGCTGCCAAATGCCAATTCTCTTCCTCTTATTGGTGGAGTAGTTCTAGTACCACAACTTGCCCATGTAAAAAATTGTGGTTGGTGGAAGAAGGGTATCCTCACATGGACCCACCATCATCCCTCCACTAACCATAACTCGCCGCATGAGTGAATTGTGGCACAAGTTGTGGTACCAGACTTTTTCTTATTAGTAAGCTCAAAGCTTGTTCATACTCATAGTATGTACCCCTAGTTATGCCCCAAGATGTATGACTAAGAGGATTTGAATTCTAAATTTGCTTTTTTACACCTTTAAATTGCCATTGCCCTAAAAGAGTGAAATTTCCAACTCTCAAATGGAGATCGATAATAAAAAGGCATGTTGAAGGTGGATATGAAGATAAAGGCCCTCTTTTGGTACATAATTTTAAATACATGTTTTTAATTTCTAAATAACATTACACGTATTTTCACACACTTTTTCACCCACACGTATTTTCAAAAAAACTGAAAAACTGTAGTTTAAACACATGTACCAAACAAGACCAAAACTTTCAAGTTGATCCTCTAAGTTAAATGGATACTAATTTATCTGTCACATAGGTAATATTACTACGAGTTATACACTATACTAACCTTTATACTACATTGGAAATATTGGGATTTGAAGATGTATCTACTTTTGGACACGAGTTCTAATTTTAACGTGTCCCATACATTGATACACTTGACAGTTGACACAAGCTTAATTCATCATTTTTGTTTTATACCATAATTCATCCTTAGTTTGCAATAAAACTTACTTAAGATTTCATACCAAGCCCATTCAAGTAACATCAATTACCCTTTTCCATTTGCTAAAGAAATTAATTTGAAGTTATAATTTCATTTCAGTGTTTGTTTCAATTTTTTAATAATTGGAATCAACTAATTTGTATTAGATTAATTACATGAGATTAGTAAATCTCTTTGTTTAAATCTTCAAAAAAAAAAAAAAACCATCAAGTTTCCTCCATAATTTAACAAAATAGGATTATTAGTTCATACCATTTCAATTCAAAACAATACTTTAGAATTTTTTTTTTAATTATTTTTATAAATTAAAAAAAAAAAAAAAAACTTCAAAAAGTAGTGTAACAATTTCGTATAGGGTCAAGACACTCAAGAGACAGAAATCTTTTTTTTTTTTTTTTTTTTTTTTTTTTTTTTTTGAGAAAAGAGACGTATATCAACTTGAAATGACCGAAACATGTTAAAATGGAAACCAACCAAATTTCGAAATATGAAACATAGGAATAGGACTTAAGTGTATCCATTTAGAGGTTAATAAGAAACATTTTGTACTACTCCAACCATAACAAAACGAAATTATTAACTTTGGTTTATTCATCAATGGTAATGAGTGGATTGACAGACAACAATTATTCGACTAATTTAGTTGCATTTTTGAATACTTCACTATCATTTTGACTATCCACGTCTTCATATCTGCAATGGTCGTTCGGCAACTCTCTCTTTTTTATTTATTTATTATTATTACTAAAATGTGCAATTCCACCTCTCCACTCTTTAAAAGCAACTAATAGAGTAACTAAAAAAGAATATTTCGAGAATATTCCTTTCAGGAAAAAGTAATTTTAAAGAAAAATATTGATATTAAAGTAGTAAACTAATTTAGGCCTAGAGAATCTTATCCTAAAGAACTTGTGAACTAGAAAAGCCTAATGGATTAGTAAACACAAATCAATGAAATTTAATGGTTTGTGTTAGCCAACTAAAATTATTGTAGTGAGAAATCAAAGAAATCTAAATGCCTTGTGTCAGCCTGTTATTGTCTAATGATGTAGGTTGCGAACAAGTAATCTCTTACCAAAGAAGGAAAGGATATAATAATGGCAAGAATGATGATTCAAAGAATATGTATGGCTTTAAGCAGTTGAAGGAGAACACAAACAGCCAAACTATCACACTAGAACAGTGGAAATGCCCCCTAATTTGGATTTAATTTGTGGACCATGGTCTTAGTTTGTTTGTTTCTTTTATTTATTTTATGCTAAGTGAGTGTGAGGTAGAACTAAACCCACATACAAAATCACAAAGAACATCCCACCTTCAATTATTGCTTTTGCCCTAGCTACTGTTTTAAAATAAATGACTAACCCTTATACCAACATTGAGTAATTCAAATATCTCATTTAATTTCCTTCTTTTGATGAGTCCAATCTCTCTTTAAAAAAGAAAAAAAATAAAAAAAAACCTATTAGCTATTCCTATTAGATAAGTAGATAACCATAACTACTCTATCATTCCAAATCAGTAAAAGAAAGAGGAAAAACATTAACAAGTCTTGGGTAAACAATTTTATTCATGAAAGCTGTCTTCTATAACATAGGTAAGCTGGTGAGATAAGAATTTTCATGCAAGCCAACAAAATCAGTTGGCCCAAGCAGCTATTTCCAATTGTAAATAACTAGATATATAGTATATGACCATCCAACTTTACATGGGGGGCATGGACAAAGACAACAAGAAAAAGATGTTCAAACTTCAAACATAGGCCCCTGGTCTTCTTAGTATATATGACCAATCTCTGTCCAGAATTTAGCCCTACCTACCGTGCCTTACTTCTTCTACCTTCTCCGTTCTATTTTTATTTTTTAAAATAAATTACTAAATTCTCTTTTTTCAAGTAGCTAGAGTGGTGGTCAAATTTCATTTTTGTCATAATTTTATACAAGATGTCTCTTTGGGTAAAGACAAAAAACTTTTTGATTTTTGTTCTTTTATCTCATTTTTTCTTCTTCAAACAATCTATCTATTCTTTTAGAAATCAATTAGCTTTTGTTTTTTTTGTTTCAACATTTAATATTAAGCTTAAAAAAAAACTATCAAATAATCTCACATCATTTATAAAGTAAGGTTCAAGTTGGCCACACATCAAAGCTTTCGACATTTTATTTTTTCATTATAATAAAATATGAGTAAGGTAAATGTGTGCAATTAGGATATACATTAATTATTCATTTTCAAAAAAAATATATAAAAAATTGAAAAAATTGTCAAAAAAGTCAGTCACTTTTTTATTTTTCTATAAAAAAATTTTCTAAAATAATTTAATGCTCCAAGAGCTTTAGTGCACTTAAGATAAACAAAATTTGACTGGAATGTAGTTTTTGAGGAAAAATTATTAGATCTACCGAGAAAATTGTTAAAATAGTCAACTTAATAATTCTAACCAATAAAATACTGTTATTTATACAAATATGATATTATCTAGTGATTTTTTTTAATTTTTTTATATTGATTAAAAATATGACTAACACATTTATACAAAGAGAAATGATATTTCCACAATATTTTTACAACAAATTCTAGGTGGCAAGTTGTTACTAGTTGTTATTATTGGGGCAAAAAAGTAATTTTAGTGTTAGGTTCAAATTTGTACCAATAACAACTAACCACCTGTAATTTGTTGAAAAAATGTTGTAGATACAATATCTCTCTTTACATAAATAACTATGAGGGTGTTTGGTTAGTATTTTCAAACAACCATTTTCAGTTTTTAAACAATATTTTACGTATTTTCATACACTTTTTTACCTGTACATATTTTTACAAATATTTTTAAATAATAATTTTTAATTTTTAAACACATATACTAAATGGATCTTATATTTTTTTCGAGGACTAGTCGTCCTAGACTAAATAATTTAGCCCAGGATGGAATTCTCATTTTGACTCTAAAAAACCCACGTGAAATAAACAAATTTGACCGAAACGTCGTCATCTCAAATGTCACGGCTCGTATTCTTATTTTGATGCACTGCTATTTTCTAGCTAACCGTAAAAAGGACTTCGTGGAACAAAGACTTGCCACGTGTATAGTGAGCCCGTTGTTGTGGGCCCCGAGATCGTGGCTTTGTCTACAGTCTCAGACTACTTTTTTTTTTTTTTTTTTTTTTTTTTTGATACGTCTCAGACTACTTTAGTCTGAGAATGTAGATCAAATGTTGGATGTAGTTGAATTTGGTAGCTGGCTACGCCAAGAAATGTGAAGTATGTATATATATATAGCTGGAAAAATATATGGTCCTGAGTCTTGACACTTACTGAAGAGAACTACTTCTCTTTTTCTTCGCAGTAATGATATACTTTCCATCTCATTCTTCTTTTAAAGTTTAAACTCTAATGTTTTCCTGCTAAGCTCTTTTCCGTCTATTTCATAAATATTTTTAAATTGGCAAATCATAGCACAAGAATACAGGGACACAAAGGTTAATAATAGTGAAATCGTACTCAGCAATTGACCCATTTCGATCAAACTAATTAATTGGTGGCACTCACAAAATTTTATATATATATATATATATATATATATATATATAATAATTACTCTATTATGGTGGGTTGAGTTTGTAACCATTGAGACAAAGTTGAATATTTTAACGGACTGTGTTAGATTTTTTTGCTAATGAAAAGTAATACTTGCAATCAAGAGAGTTACTATTTATCAGAATTTTTTTTTTTTTTTTCATTTTAAAAAGACTATTAGAGTTGTATTTTAAGGATTTACATTTACTCTATAAAATAGAGAGAATTTTGGTTTTTGCTCATCTTGGAGATGCTCTAAGACAACTATATTTAGATTTTAGGCATTAAAAAAAAAAAACTATCTTATCTTTTTGTTTGATAATTTAAAACCTCACTGTTCTAGAAATTACAAGTTCGGAAAAAAAAATGACCCGTTTGGTAAAGCATTTTAGCAACATATTTTCAGTTTTTAAACAATATTACATGTATTTCTACACACTTTTTCACCCACACATATTTCAAAAAAATACAAACAATATTGCTCAAACTTCTCTACCCAACAAACCCGAAGATTTACTCAAATGTGATGCTCTAACCCAAAGATTTACTATACTAGGCCCAGTATTTTGGGGCCAGATTTTTTAACTCAAGGGACGGTTATGCCATTTTGATCATAGAGGTCGCCCAGCTTATAGAGACATTTATAGGCATTCCAGCCCATATGCTGGCACAGTATGCAAAGAATGTTTTATGGCTTTCAAAGTGATTGTTATTGTTGCTCATATTGGTAAATTATAAGATTATCAAATTTATATATATTTTTTGGTAAATTTGATAGTTACAATAAGTAATGGAGGATCTGAACTATATATGTTTCCACTGAAAATACTAAGAAATACCAATTGAGTAATAAGATTTTTGGTAAATTTATATCAAAATGAAAGTTAAATGAGATTCACAAAGAATATAAATACAATTATATAGGATATTTTAAGGAATTTGATTGGATATAACATGAATCAATCATCAAATTATGCTATATCTACTTGTGAGAAACATATTTATGGTGTTATTCTTATGTTAGTACCAAATAAATATATAAGAATACTGAATACTTACTCTATTATAACTTATTGTATTTCTTATCATATTTATTTTTATTTCCAAATAATAATTATCATTATGTATCCCAAGTGTTGTAAATTTGTAATATTTATATAATTAAATTTATAATATTCTAACACCACTTTTTAATTAATGTTCATTGCATACATTTTCAGTTTTCAATAGTCAATGTGAGCAAAGATTTATTCCTTCTCACAAGAAAATAACGAAGGGTGGGTAAATTTTCTACTAAAAGAATAAGTTAGATCATTCTCTCTGTTGAGAGAGAGAGAGAGAGAGAGAGAGTCTGCGGGCCCCATAATCCATATTTTTAGGGGGCAGGAGGTTTGCTCTTAAGTGGGCCATAACCTTTAACTGCTTACTTGCACAGATTTTCTTAGCCTCCGTTTGGGTTGCACGTTTGCGTCTGCGTTTTCTGCCTCTTTTTTTTTTTTTTTTTTTTTTTTTTTCACGCGTTCCAGCCATATTCTACTGTACACGTACTGTAGCGGCTACTGTTCATTGAACAGTAGCCGCAAACCTTGACTTTTCAACCCAAAATTACTGTTCACGGACCCACAATTTTCACTTTTCAGCAATTTTTTTTATTAAAAATGGGTCCCACGGTACTATTTACACATTTAAAAATTATTTTGCTACAGTGTTTCAGTTTTCAGTTTTCAGTTTTCAGTTTTCAGCTCTATCCAAACGGACCCTAGTCTTTAAGAAAATACTCTACATTTCAGCTTATATATATTCTACTAAAAAATAATATCCTTGACCAAAAGTATACTATTGGATTTCTATTTGAAATTTTATGGTCTCTATGTTTATGGATAAATCTATTGTGATCATATCATCATAGTCATGATTGTCAAATTTGAATATCTCTCTCTCTCTAGCTCTGTATATATATATATATATATATATATATATTTATGAATATAAATAAATGGTTGTGATTTAGGCATTAGAGACAAACCATATCATGTCCACCCACATGAATAGTAAAAACTAAAAAGCAAGAGCACTTTGTGTGTTTCACGACTTAAAATAGGAAAAAGGCAACAACAACAAAATACACATAATAAAAACCTGTAAAAAAAAAGAAAAAAAATTGCTTTTGAAGGACAAAATGCACAAACCAAGAAAGATACTTAATAACTTTCACATAGTAAAAGGACATGCTAAAAAGTAACCCCCAAAAGGGAGATGCTGTCCAATGATATACATGGTACACGGATGTTCCACACGCTGAAATCCAACGGAACAGATGAAGTCATATCATATGAAGTACTACTATATATATTATTAACACAGCCAAAAGGGAAAGGACAACAAAAAGGAACCGCTAATAGAGGTTAGGTTGATTACATTTTGCTTTTTGAATTCACTAATGATCATCTGGATATTTTGTAGCAGACAATTGATGACCTTCATCTTCATGGGAGAAAATCTTCACATTCTTAGGTGATTTTTTGAGCTTTTGAGAAGTCATCATATCTACTTCAGAAGAAGAAGGATGGTGATGGGGGCAAAGAAGAGTAGCAATGGATTTGACTATGAGTTCAAACATCATCCTCTTCACTAATTTTCTCTTTGGAGGAACTATGCCACCTTTCTTTGCCATGCTCAGCTCTATCTTCTCTCAAAAGCCTAGCTTGTAGAACTAAGGAGGACTAAAAGACTTTTTGAGTTTTGAGTTTTGAAGAAGTTGTTGAAAACCAAGTACGAGTAGCTAAGTGAAGGGGTTGAGACTTGACAGTTAAGAGCACAATTGGATTACAAAAGACCCAATAAATAAGAGTTATCATGGCACGGGGTCTAATTGCTTCTCAATCTTAATTAAAAGCGGTCTAATGGACAGCTAGGAGTCTCAATATCAAACATTGGTTTACCTGCATGTGGGTCCTAAATCAGTAAATAGAAAAGTCTTTTTGAAGTTTGAACATAAAAATGATAAACTAGATTCTCCGACCCACTTGCTATTTTTTTCAGCGTGGCAGCCAAATGCCAATTCTCTTCTTAATTATATCGTACGGTCATGGGCTCTGGTCTTACTCAAAATAAGGGTCTGTTTGGTTCCCGTAAAATATTTTCCGGAAAATACTTATTTTCCGGAAATGCTATTTTTCGGAAAATGAAAATATTTTCAAGTGTTTGGTTGTGTTATGAAAATTGGTATGGAAAATATTTTCATGTGTTTGGTTCTATTAGGAAAATGCTATTTTCCTACTATTTTTTCACAATTTCCGGCAACAAATTCCGGCAACAACAACACAACAACAACAACAGCAGCAAATTCCAGCCACAACAACACAACAACCACAACAACAACAATCAGTTCATCAAAAAAAAACAACAACAACAACACAAAACCCACAGAAAATCCACCATCCACACCACCGCAACGAAAAAAAAAAAAAAATCAGAGGAGGACGATGAGATCGAGAGGGCGGCGCGATCGAGACGACGATGAGATCGAAGATGATGATCTGACCCAGAGGAGGACGGCGCGATCTCGCAGGCACGACCTTGGCTCCGTGATCGCGATCTCGGCGCGATCGAGAGGGCGGCGCGATCTTGGCGCGATCTCGGACGAAGGAGGCGACGAGATCGGAGACGAAGTAGGCGACGAGATCAAGGACGAAGGAGGCGACAGCGACGAGGATGGCGATCTGACCGGCGAGGACGTGCTTCAGGTGGAGTGTGCTTGGGCTCTCTCTCACTCTCTCTCTTCGGGTGTATTTTCCGGAAATGCTTTGAAGGTAAAATGAGAGCGTAAATTGATTTCCGTTCAAAATGCTTTATTTTCCGGTCAACGTGAATCGTTTTTTCCGTTGACTGTATTTTCCGTAAGAACCAAACACCGCATTTTCCGGAAAATCATTTCCGGAATCAGTTTGAAGCCAAAACAAACGGAGCCTAAGTATACACCCACCACATGGGAGTGGACTCGGAAGATAATGTTTGGAATTCTAAATTTATATCACGTGCTTATAAAATTAGATAAATGTTATATTCATAATATTTCTACAATAGTTTTACAACAAATTTAAAGTAACAGATTGTTTTTTTTTTTTTTTTTTTGAAAGAGTATATGAACTTCATTAAACCAGCAAGAGCTGAAACAGACATACAAGGTTCTGCAGAAGCAGAAAACAGATTGTTATTGATAAGTAAAAAAGTAAGTTTAACAGTAGGTTCAAATTAGAATATAATAACTTATCAACTAAAATTTGTTATAAAAGTGTTTTGACATAAACTTCTTACCATAAAATTAGAGCATTGTAAAATTTTCCTAGAATTTTGCGTTATCTTTATTTGTGATTGTAATTATTTCAAAGGCATTTTAACTATGTTTCTAATAAAACATATTTATTCTTCCAAATATCAAAAACGTATGTAAGATTTCACGTTAAATTCTTACATGTAAGATCAATTTCCGTTTATTAAGAAAAAAATAATATCAATTTCCGTTCCCTTAGGCCTAAAAGGCCCAAAAATAAATAAATAATATCAATTCCAAAATTAAGTTTAATCAAATCCAATTCATTCCAATTAGTTTAGTACCGCAAAACATAGTCTTAAAGACTTAAACTTAAGAGAAAGCTACCTTCAATATCAACAAATCCGCATAAAAAAAAAGAAAAAAAGAAAAGAAAAAGAATTTGTAGCCTTCAACATTCTCATCATTGGAAGCATTTTCTCAAAAATAAAAATAAAATCTCAACGGAAGCAATACTCCCATCTAATATCATGATAAACCGTTTGTTGTTTCATAGACCTAATAATTAGGAATAAATGTATAAAAAAATAAAAAGAAAAAAAGTGCGATTCATAGTAATGACCTTAGTAAAAGATTAGCTTATCTCAAAGTTATAATTCCATTTCATTGATTATTTCGTTTTATTTACTGAAACAAAAATAATTTTGTATCAGATTATCCTCTTGTATTATTTTAGATTAATATTTCTCTTTATCTATAAGCTTGAAAGAAAAATATACTTGTTAACAAAATTGGTTAATACTTCATACTTCATACTTCATACCATTTCAATTTTTTTGAAGAGCGTACCATTTCAATTTAAAACCATACATTAGAAATTATTACTATCATCATCAGTAATTTCAGTATGGGTTGTTTTTACAAACCTAAAATTTAAGTTTAAGTTTTAAAACATCAAAAAGTAGTGAAAAAATCTCATATGGGGTCAAGAGCGGATATCAAACTGAAACAAACCAAAATTTAAAAATATAAAACATAGGGGTGTTAATTAACATTTAACTATATCCATTTAATGGTTAATAAGAAATATTTTGAATGCTCTCCAATCATAACGAAAAAAATTAACTTTGTTATATTCGTCAATGGCGATGAGTGGGTTGAAAGACAACAATTATCCGACTATTTTTTTAGTTGCATAATTGAAAACTTCACCATCATTTTTGACTGTCCACATCGCCATGAGCTGCAATGGCTGTTTGGAGACTCTCTTTTGACAATAATACGTGCAATTCCACCTCTCCACTTCTTTAAAAGCATTTACAAAAGCAAATTATAGAGTATTTTAGAAGGCATAATTCAAGAATATTCTCTTCTGGTAAATGTAGTTTTTAAAGAAAAATCTTGATAGCAAACTAATTGTGACCAAGAAAAACTTATCCAACAAAAATATTGTGACCTACAACTACAAAAAAAAAAAAAAAAAAAAAAAAAAAAAAAAAAAAAAAAAAAAGGGTAATGGATTAGCACAACATAAGTAAATGAGCTGCATACTATAACACCAACTAAAATATTCTAGTGAGAAATCAAAGGAATTTAATGGCTTGTGGTAGCATGTAGTGTCAATGATGTAGTAGGTAGCAAGCTCGTTATACCAAAGAAAGAAAGGACATGATATTGACAAGGATGACAGCGCTGATGATTTCATGATGTTTAAGCGCTGAAAAATGAGGAGATATATCATGCATGTATCTTCCCTCTCACATAAAGTGTGTGAAGTCAACCTCTATGTAAAAGGAAAGAAACATACAGTGATACATAATGGTATATTTTCTCCTAAAAATAAATGTAAATAGTCAAATTATCACAACAAGAACATTGGGAATATGCCCCATGTGGATTATTTTGTGGTCCATACAAGATCACAAAGAGAGATTCGGATGCAATTGCAAACTAGCCTAGAGACCATTGGCATGGTTTTAATTTGTTTAGATTGTTTGGAACAACCAACCTTCAATTATTGCTTTTGGCCTATTGTTTTCAAATATATGGTGAACCTTATTTTAAACCATTAGTAATTGGAACTAATCTCTAATTCTCCTTCTCTTTGAACCACATGTCATAATATATATAAAACCTATTAGCAATTAGATGACCATATCTCCTTTTGTTCCAAATCAGCAAACTCACTAGTCACTTGCACGCTAATAAAGTGTAAGTAAGAAAAAGGTTAACAATTAGTATAAATTAACAAATAAAAAGTAAACATTAAGAAGTTTCTTGGATGAAATTTTCTTCTTGAAAGCTGTCTTCTATATGAGGCAATTGACCATCCAACCCAGCTAATCTTTGGCCCCAGTAGCTAGTCATCATGTCCAACTGTAAATAACTAGGTAGTATGGCCAATTAACCAACTTTACGTGGGTATAGACTAAAAAACCAAAATCTAGTACCAAAAACAGATTAACAATTTTTGTCATAATTCTCTTACATAGGTATGTTATTGTGAGTGGTGAAGAAAAAAATGATGAGTCCATTTAAAAATTGGTAATAAAAGTGACAAACAATTAATTAATCATAGTCTACCGCATAAGAGAATTGTGACAAAAATTATAAATTTTTATGTAGTACAATAAAAATTCAAAAACTAAAGACAACATGGACAAGAGAGTCTATTTTAAGTGGAGTGGTCGGCCATCTATTTTTGGACAACATAAGAAACAAGTTCAAACATAGGCCCTAGGCCTTTTAGTATGACCAATTACTAGCCATGATCTAACCCTACCTACCATTGTGCTTCTTATATTATAGCACTCATATCAGGGCATATATAATAAAAAAGTGTTAAAAGAATTATACATTTAAGTTCAAAAATTACCTCTTTCTTAAAAAACAAAATTCAAAAATTACTCACATCATTCAATCTATAAATGTTTATATTTACATTATTATTACAATAACCGTATAAATATACATAATTACTATTTATAGAAAAATTCAATTTTTAATAATTCTTTACTCATTTTCTTAAAAAGAGAAAGATGATTTGAGAGAGAAAAAAAAATTGATAAATAAATAATATTTTAATAAAATGTAGTGTGAAATAAATAATTTAATATAAGTATTTTTGAAAAATTGGTATAAAATAAAATATAAAAATAATTCTTATACAAAACAAAAGTATGCAAAATTAGACTATATTATTTTAGTTTTTGAAAAATTATATTATTAAATTATCTTTTAAATGGAGTGATGGTCCCATCTATCCCTTTTGTTTATTATACTGGGAAGTCCACGTGAGAGACACGAAAAAGGAACTTGAAACCAAGGAAGTCAATTCCGTACCGTACCGGCTGGTATATTTCGTACCGGCAAGCATACCGGTACATAAACCCCCCTGTTTCGTACCGAAAAAAATACCGGCCGTATCGGCCATGTATCGGGTGTACCGGCCAATTTCGGGCAATACCGGCCGATACCGGGCGTACCAGCTCGTATCGGAAAAAAGTTTTTTTTTTTTTTTTTTTTTTAAAGTTTTGTAATTAATGGTAACTTATTTGCATTAACTTATTAGTATTATTTGTTTTCTTAGTATGCAATGGTAACTTTTAAACTTTCTATATTTTATATTGTGTTTTTTTTTTCTTCTTTTAATTGATACTAAAGTCTAAAACCATGAATAATTAATTCTGAATTGAGGAAATGTTTTATGATAAACTTTTATATTTATTATAATACACACACACACACATACATACATATATATATATATATATATATAAATATATAAAAATATCGGTAAATCCGAAACGGTACACCGGTATTAACCGGTATCCGAAATATATCGTACCGCTGGCCAAACCGGTACAGCTTCTGGTATGGTATTGACTCCCTTGCTTGAAACGTGAGGCTCCAAATTTTACGATTTTTTTTTTTTTTTTTTGGTATGAATTTTCTAGAAGGCCATAGGAGTGGCAATTTTCGTGTTCATATGTCGAGTTCGTGTCATATCAGCTCATAAGTATTCGACTATATGGATCAACACTAACCCGATATGTTTATTAAACGGGTCAAGATTTCTCAATTCTAACATGACCCATTTATTAAACGGGTTAGTCGTGTCGACCTGTTTATTAAATTTTATCAAAATGAAAAAAAAAATTTGTAAAAAAAAAAACTAATAAATATTTTTAATATAAAATTCAGAACTAACAAATAATTATATTACCAATAATCATTCAAAACTAAAGTATATCTCAATATCACAAAAAATTAATCACATTATGTCAAAGAAAGTAAACCAAAACAACTAATAAGTTTATATACCTAAGGTATGAAGGGTATATTAGTAAAATGTCATTTAATTAAAAGGGTCAGACGGGTTAAACGGGTTCCATAGGTTGAACACTAACCCAACACATTTATTAAACGGATTAGTCGTGTCAACCAAATATGACACGAACCCATTAAGTCTCAACCCATAACCTGTTAATTTTATGTTGTGTAGTGTCGAGTTCACGGGTCATGTCTAATTTTACCACCCCTACGTAAAAGGACTTCGTGGAACTATCAAGGATTGCCACGTTGAAACTTGAAACTGAGCCAGTTGTGGTCCGTAGGATTGCGGCTAGTGTTCGAGTCAAGAGTCAAGACCGTAATATAACTATATAAGAATCTAGATTCTAGACCAAATGTCGGTTTCCAGTTAAATTTTGGTAGCTGGTTTACTCTAAGAAGTGTACTTTTTCCCCTTATGGTGGACTGAAAATAACAATTAGGCTTATGGGCCACACTTCCTTATCCACTAATTCTCCTTTCTCCCTGGTTATTATATATTTTAAGGAAAGACAAAATACTTGTATTGTATGTAAACAATTCTTTATGCCAAACAACGGATATAAAGAAGCATAATGTAAGCACTTTCAAAATTAGTTTTGTATATGTGAATAAAAATTAGCTTTGATGAGTTTTTACTTGACAACTTTGTATTCTTTGTAGAGGTGTCTAACACGTATAAATTTGTTCTAAAGCATATCATAACTCACCTATTAGTATTTGTATTCTGGCTCAATTTGTTTCGGCATAAATATTTTATAGTTGAAGAATTTCTAAGAGCAAAGATTAGATCTACGCTAATAAAGCTAATCGAAAATGCATCATAATTACTTAGCCATCACAATTAATTGCCTAAATAAGAAGGCTGTAGCAAAAATAAATGGAACAACATTTGTTTAGACAAATAGAACATGAAGAAAATAGAAATATCTATGATGAAACATCTAATATACAATTTTAAGAAGTTATAGTAATATTGTAGTTGTAATTCCTCAAAAGAGAAAAAGATTGTTGTATTTGTGTGTGTGTATATAAAAATATGATGGTGAAGGATAATTTGCATTCATGAAATTGGTTCAAGTCTTAAATAAAATAATTATTAAAGACTTAGTGTCGCACCATGATATTCACCTCTTTATTTTTTTGTTCTTGCCACCTACTTATATAGTTTGATTTCTCTCCACAACCAATTCTTGTTTTATTTTCATCTGCATGATGTAGTTCACAGGACTTTTCAGTTTATTTGTTTTCAATTAGGAGAGAAAACCACCACACCGTTTGAGCGAGTTGGTATCTCCCCTAACTGCTTGGGGGAGTCAGGGATATGAGTGTAAGTATTTCCAACCATCTCAAAAGAAAATGGGATAAAAAAAAATAATGGTTTCATATTGGATATACTTTTCAAATATTTTCCAATATTGCTTCAAGAGGAAATGTTGTTAGAAACAAAATTGTTACATGTATGATATCCTTGCAATACAACTATGTCTAGATTTTTTTTTTTTTTTTTTTTTTGTTCGATAATTTAAAAACTCATTGTTTAAGAAATTCCAAATCTTTGGCCAAAACAATTAAATTTTTTTGTTTTTGGTCCTGGAAAATAATCTTACTTTCTTTTCTTGAGCCGTGAAATGTAAGTAGGCTCTTGTGCTGGGCAACTCAAGCATGGCGGTCTAACACAAAGATGTAGTACACTAGGCCAGTACTTTGGGGCCAAATTTTTGGACCCAAGGAACGGTTGTGCCAGTCTGATCTGCACAAAAATCCTATCAGAATTCAGAGGGGTACTCCCGTTTGAAGTTTGAACTGATAGTGTTTTTATGTTACTCTTTCTTTTTCTTTTCTTAAAAATCCTAATAAGTGAAATTTGAGGGTATCCAATCCCACAAAAAATAAACAATGCTCTAATTTGATATTTTCTACCACCAATAAAAGTGTCATGTGCAATGCACATAATTCATTATATATATATATATATATATATAATTTAATATATATATATATATATATATTAAACTATCATTTTCAATTCACTTCCATTTAAAGTCAAATATGCAACACATATTATTTATTTATTTATTTATTTATTTATTTATAAATATTATGTCTTACATCTAAATAAAAATAATAAAATTATTCTAAAAAAATAATAAAATTATAAAATGAATCAAAGGATTCAATGAGAAGGGATTTCATCTTATGCATATTGTGGGGATAAGTGAGCCAAGCAGGAGTGTTGGGCCGTGGGTCATGCCCGAGGACATATAAGAACCCGAGGATGGTCGAACGGTGAAATGAGTATGGTGGTCAATAGGTCGAGGACAAGGACAATTAATAGTGAACATATGGTGTCTCCCGAGGATCCGAACTTCCTCGGGAAAGCATTGGGGAAGGTTGGAGCCTAGTCGCCTAGAGAGTACTATGCAAGGGGTAGCCATACTTCTGAGGAAATAAGCCACCAGTAACCTAAGAAATATCTGAGAAAAATGCTGCTACCACTGCATTAAATGCTTTGCACCTAATCAACTAGCCGCATTTATGTGGAAATGACCCCTGAGCAAAGATATTTCAGTTCACAACTACTCACAAAACTTCCAGGAGGTTTCTGATAGGATAAGCATCCAAGAGATCACTTACATGATCAACAAGTGAAAGGCCGGGATTGAAAGGGATAGGACTATATAAGAGAAAGGCCCTCGTGAAAAGGAGGCATGTAATCTGAGGGAGAAAAAGAAGAAAAGAAAGAAAAGAACACCTTGTATTAGATAACTTGAGTAAATATAAGAACACCTCATCCTCAGGTACGATCGAGGAGAGCTTTCCTTAACATTGTGTTTGTCTTTTTGGCTTGAATCCAAACAATTAAGGTCCATACTTGATGTATTGAGCTACTCTCTTATATAATCCATTATCTAACAAATTTATTGTGTTGGGCTTGTTGGGCCAGCATCCATTGTTCCATTGTTTATGGATTGGAGGTCAAATCTAGTCCTTACTTATATATATATATATATATATATATATATATATATATATAATAAGATTTTTTTTAAAAAAAGATAAAAGATAGAAATTTATTAATATAGAAGTATACAAACAAAACAGAAAACAGTATCCTGACACAATCCGGGGAAATTGCAATTACAAAGACAAGGAAAGAGAGGCCATCCAAGGCTATAAATAGTCATGTGCTGAAAAACAATTAAAAGAAAAACATCATGAATAGCATATTTATGCAGCAAGCATTAGTAGTATATTTATGCAGCACCCATGAACAGCATGTCTGTGCGGTAAGCATCTTTTGTGCAGTAGCCAGCCTCTAATACTCCTCTAATAGACCAAGTAGCTCCATCATGTATAGACTTGGGATGTACCTGTAACCTCTTTTCATTAGTAGTATATTTATGCAACAATCCTGAAGAGCATACTTATGCAGCAACCAGCCTCTATGCAGCAGTCAGCCTCTATGCAGCAGTCAGCCTCTGATACTCCTCTAATAAACCAATAGCTCCATCATATATATATTTGGGCTATACTTGGAACCTCTCAAAATAAAATCAGTTTCTAGCATTCCATATAGCCCACGCAGTGACAACCCATTTTTCTGGATCCAATTGTGGAAGCTTATCTATCAAGTAGCAGAACAACCAGAAAAAATCCTGAACATTATTAGACAGTTTTTGGATCCTTCCTCTGCATAAAGCCCACACATTCCTTGCAAACGGGAATTCCCACAAAATATGAGCAACTGACTCAGTTTTCTGGCAGCAACATTCACACCGTGGATCAATATGTATCTGTCGATGATGTAAATTGGCTCTAGTAGGAAGGATATTTGAACATACTCGCCAAATAAATGTTCAGACCTTTGGGGGTACATTCAAAGACCAGATTTTTTTTCCAAATTTTACGCTTAGATCCCACTCTCAAATGTTCAACCCATGACTGATTCTTCAAACGCTGGGCAATCTGAAATGCAGATTTGACAGTGAAAGTTTGGGACTTATTCTCCTTCCAAACCAACTTATCACGTACTGATGCACTTTACAAAGGAATTTGTAGAATCTCCATACGTGTCTTGTGAGCAAAAAGATCAAAAATTTTCTCCCTATCCCACTGCCCAAAGACACTATTAATCAATTCCTTCACATACAAATTTGGCCGATCTTCCCCCAGGAAAATTGGTTTATGCGACAACCATTTGTGAGTGGTAACTTTTATACGGCTCCCATCTCCCACCGTCCATTTTGAACCTTCAAAGATGACATCCCTTGTTGCCAATAGGCTTCGCCAAACATAAGATGAGTTGCTACCCACCTCTGCATCCATAAAAGAACAATTTGGAAAATATCTTGATTTATACACCTAATAGAATAAAGAGTGAGTATCGTGAATCAACCTCCATGCTTGTTTAGCGAGCATGGCTAAATTAAAAGCTTGGATATCTCTAAATCCCATAACTCCTCTATCCTTTGGAGTACATAATTTCTTCTAATTGATCTAGTGAATTTTCTTCTCATCTTTGGTCTAACCCCACCAATATTTTGCCAAAATAGAATTTATTGAATCATGAAGAGCCTTTGGGATTTTGAAAATACTCATGGAGTATGTAGGAATAGCTTGTGCAACTGTTTTGATTAGGACTTCACGTCTTGCTTTGGAAATATATTTTTCCTTCCACCCTAACACTCTTTTTGTAATCTTCTCTCTAAGATCCTTAAAGGTGTTTACTTTTGATTTCCCCCCAATCATAGGCAACCCAAGATATTTCTCACAATTCTCCATAATTCTTCCACCCAACAAATTTTGTATACCCTACTTAACTTCAGTTTTTGTGTTTCTATTGAAAAAGATAGATGTTTTCTGTCTATTTATGGCTTGGCCTAAAGAAAATTCATAACACCCAAGCAGATTCATGAGATGTTGACATTCCTCCCTAGTTGCTTGCAGAAAATAAAACTATCATCAGCAAATAAAAGGTGAGAGATACATACTCCATTTGCACATGATAAAACACCATGCAGGCTTTGTGATTGCACTGCCTTTCTAATAAATGAAGACCTTCTGCACATAAAAAAAAATAGGTATGGGGATAATGGATCTCCTTATCTAACACCCCGAGATGGAGAGATGTACCCTTGAGGTTCTCCATTTATAAGCAAAGAGTATGATGTAATACAAACTGTTTCCATTGATAGGTTGACCCATCTAGCATCAATGCCCAATTTCAGCATAATTTTTCGAAGGAAATCCCATTCAACACGATCATAAGTCTTGCTGATATCTAGTTTAATAGCCATTTGCCCTTTCTTTCCTGCTCTTTTATTTCTCATCCCGTGTAATACTTCAAACGCTACAATAGTGTTATCAATAATTAACCGGTTTGGAACAAAAGCACTCTGTGAGCCAGATATAACATTAGGCAGAATAGTTTTAAGCCGATTGGCTAAAACTTTGGAAACAATTCTAGATACAGCATTGCTAAGGCTAATAAGGGGATAATCAAAGACATTTTTAGGGTCATTTTTTTTAGGTATAAGAACAATATGGGTATAGTTCATCTTATGTAGCATGTGGCCAGAATTAAGAACAAATAACACTGCATCAATTACATCTCTACCAACTATATGCTAGTATTTTTGGAAAAAGAAAGGGGACATACCATCAGGTCCAGGTGATTTGGAAGGATGCATGTGGAATAAAGCATGTTTGACCTTATCTGATGTGTAAGGTAGAAGAAGCGTGTTGTTCATGTCAGGGGTGACCACTTTATCTACCGTGTCCAATATAGGTTCCATAGCATTCAAACTAGCAGAGGTGAATAGATTCTGAAAATAATTCTCAGCCACCCGTACAATATCACTTTCAGAAGTGCACCATCGGCCAAATTCATCCATAAATCCTGAAATATGGTTTTTCCTATGCCTCTAACTTGCTCTCTGATGAAAATACTTTGTATTCTTATCCCCAATAGGTAACCAGCTTGATCTAGACCTATGCCCACAAAAGACCTCTTCTTGAAATAGTATGACATTAATCTCATCCTTTACATTCTTGATGGCATCAATATTTTCAGCACTGTTTAATGCCGTGAGTCTCTCTAATTTTGTTTTTTTTCTCAGCAAGTTGTGTCTTTGAATTGCCCATGTTTCTACTCCACCCCACCAAAACCATCATGCACTTAATTTTTTCGAAAAATTTGTACATTGGACTACCTATGGATATTTCACCATTCCAACTTTCAAAAATAACTGCTTCACAATCTGAGTGAGATGCCTATTTTTCTTCAATCCGTTTAGGGATCTTTTTCCTGCGGGCTGCATGTACATTAACCTGAGTTGTGAGCATTATAGGGTCATGATCTGAGTATGAAGCTTGAAGATGGACTACTACTATGTGGAAATAGCTCCCTCCACTCAATTGTAGCACAAGCTCGATCCAATTTTTCTTGAACAAAAGCATCTCCATGCTGACCATTCCTCCATGTGAAACTATTTCCTTGAAATCCGAGATCAACCAAACCACAATAGAGTAAAACACTCCGAAATTCTTCCATGCAACAATTGGGTTTAGGGATTCGACCTTGCTTCTCGTCAGAATTTAGTATTGCATTATAATCCCTAATACATACCCATGGGAGAGACCTTCTTGATTGCAGATATCGCAAGTATTCCCAAGATTCATGTTTTCGGTGTTCCTTTGGTCTACCATAAAAACCAGTAAGTCTCCATGGTAGATTCGAATCATTCATAATATGTGCATCTATGCAATTGAGAGAGTAAGTTTGGATATGAAAATCAACTTCTTCTTTCCATAGCATGGCTAAACCACCAGTTCTTCGAACACAAGGGACTGCAAGCATTAAATGATAGTGTAAGTCAGCCTGAATTTTCCTCATCTCCTCTATCGTTTGTTTTGTCTCCATAAGAAACAAAATTTTGGGAGCTTTTTCCCTCACTAGATTAGAGAGAACAATTCCTGCACAGAGGTTTCCACACCCCCAGCAATTCCAACTTAAGATATTCATTATGCTCGGCAGGGTTGGATGACAGCCTCCGCCGTTTTGCAATTAGAATCCTTAGCAACAAGGAACCTTGAACATTTTTTACCTCCATGAATCTGACTAGACTTCACCATCATGCTGGTACCTCTCTTTTGTCCCACTTTATTGGAAGCGTGTTGTGTTTTAATCTAGGATGTGGCCTTCAGGTTTTTTATTTTCCTCCACTTACCTGTTTTGTTTGTTCCGTGTGCTTGGTCATGTGACAAAGAACTTATCACTAAGTCAGGTAGAGGTTTACTTGAAATAGGCAAAGTATTATCCACCAAATTTTCCTCATACATAATTGGTACGCTGATCCAACTGTCATAATTTTTTTGGGTATTGTGCTCTATCCCAATAGCATTAGTGTGTACCATGATTTCAGGATTGCTTTCATTAATCTCTAAAGTACATGGAAGTTGAGAATCATACTCATCCAATCCCAGAATAATAGCAAGTTCGTTATCCACAATTTCTGTAACCGTGACAGCAGTTGAAGAATTATTGTTAGAGGTCCCAGGTTTGGTAACCGTAGCAGCAGTTAAAGAATTGCCGTGTAAAACTCCAGGTTTTGAATTTAATTGTGGCGGGTTTTTCTCCCGGCAAGTATGCTCCTCCATGTTCCTTCTGGGTGGGCTAGGTGTCCTTTGTCCCCTTACTTCCTTCTGCCGATGAAAACTTACTCTCAGCCAATCACCGTATGGACTTTCCTTGCCCTCACCAATTCAGGACACAGTACAAACCTTTGCTTTATGCCCTAAAAGACCATAATTGAAATAGAGTCCAAGAAGCCGTTCATACTGAAAAGCTAACCATACTTTATCCCCCTCTGGACTAATAACAAGAGCCCCTCTTCGAATAGGTTTATCTATTGGCATCTCAACTCGTATTTGAAGAAAACGGGCTTGTTCAGATGGAATAGCTTTACAGTCTATGTCAACAACATGGCCAATACCACTACTAATATCCCTACCCGCCCCTACATTAATTAAATCAAAAGGTAGTTCCCATACTTGAACCCATATAGGAATGTGCAGAAACTGGATTGAAAACGTCGTCATCCATTTTTCCCAGCATCTAAGAAGCAGTATGTGATTATCAAAACTCCATGGCCCGTTGTTGTCAATCCATAATAATTGGCTTTCCATAGCAAACTTAAACGGAATAAGCTCATCTCCAACATCAGTAATCTTTAGATCCTAACCAAACTTCCAAACAGACCTTAAAAGTTTCTTTGCCGCACGAAGATTAATGGGTTTTGCTGTAAAGAAACGGCCAATAAGACTGAGGTTGCACTCCTCTAGAATCTTTTCACAGTGATCTAAATGAACTGTAATAACCTCTCCCTCCTTAGATGTTAAATTGATGCATTGTAATCTTTCAATGAAATCTGAGTCCTTGATGGACAAGGAAAACACTAAGGACAAAGACACAATGAAAGCACTAAGGACAAGAAAATCGGAGACAAATAGGCAGAGTAAGAGAAAATAACAAAGTCTAAAAAAAGTTATGACTTCACACGTCACTAAATTTTCACTAAGTAGATCTACTGACACAAAAGTAGAGGAAAATCTCACCCTAGATGAGAAAAAGCGCTCCTAGCAAGAGGAGAAGAAAAGTCTTTTTACTTTCAATCTTTGCTTAAGATATATTAAAAGAATTTACCCTTGATTTTTGTTTTTAATAAAATAAGATTTAAATATATCATGTAACCTCCATTTTTTTTTTAATATAATGTATATCACAAATTGGATGGGAATGAAATTGTAACTCAACTACTATTTCGTTATTTCTTAATGTTTCATTTTCAACCTATATTTTAAAATTCAAATATTTAGGGCCTGTTTAGTCATCAATCTCAAACTCACATTTTCACATTTTAAACAACATTACACACATTTTCACACATTTTTTTACCCACACGTATTTCAAAAAATTACAAACAACATTACTCAAACTACTCTACCAAACACCCCCTTACTTTCTAATTGATATTTTTAGAATTTAATGAAAATATTCAAAATTTAATTCTCAAATTATCACTCAAAAAAAAAAAAAAAACCCTCGACTTTCCTGACCATTGAATTATAAAAATAAATACATAATTAAAAGAAGAGTGTATAGATTTTAATTAAAACATGATTTAGAAATTAGAAATCAGAAATCCGACAAGAAGTAACATAGTCATAGACACACAAACCAAAGCCTTCCTCTTCCTCTTCCTGTTCTGTCTCCTGAGGAACTCCGAGAAGAAATTAAAGCCCGCAAAAGGATTACAGAGACGACGAAGATGAAACTGACATGGAAGAACAACAACAATAAAAGTAGCAACAAGCGCCCTGTGCCCACCACATCAAATTTACGAAACCTCCCTTTTGATTTTGATCAACAACAAAACCAAGACCAATCCAGTCCCACTACTACTAGTACCAATACCAATACATAGTTGAATGAGGAATTGGCTTCTCTTGATTCCTCTGACTCATCTAACACCAAGCAACTTGCCTTGTCCTTTCAAGCACAAGGAGATAAGCTAGCCGAGGTATCTACTATCTACTCTCTAAGCCCACAAAATTCCTTTACTTTTTAGTATTTGATATGTGATAATTTGTTAATTGAGTAAGGGGATAGCTACCCAGTTACCCAATTGGACCAAAATGGAGAAAAAGAATAGAAAGCTCCAATCTTGATAAAAAGATTAATTAAAAGAAAGGTTCAAGTTGGCCACACATCAAAGCTTTCAACATTTTATTTTTTTATTATAATAAAATATGAGTAAGGTAAATGTGTGCAATTAGGACATACGTTAATTATTCATTTTTAAAATATATATACAAAAATATATATATATATATATATATTTGAAAAAATTGTCAAAAAAGTCAATTACTTTTTATTTTTTTATAAGAAAATTTTTAAAATAATTTAATGCCCCAAGAGCTTTAGTGCCCTTGAGATAAACAAAATTTGACCGAAACATAAATTTTGAAGAAAAATTATTAAATCCATCAAGAATGGTTGAAATGATCGTCACACATTTACGTAAATAACTTTATCTCTTGGAGGACTAGTCCTTGTAGGGGGCTTAATAATTTGGCCAGAGATGGAATTCTTATTTTGACTCTAGAAAACCCGCGCGAGATAAACAAATTTGACCGAAACGTCGTCATCTCAGATGTCACGGCTCGAATTCTTATTTTGATGCGCTGATATTTTCTAACTTCATGGAACAATTAAGACTTGCCACGTGGATAGTGAACCAGTTGTTGTGGCCCCCGAGATCGCGGCTTTGTCTATAGTCTGTGACTACTTTAGTTTAATACAAAGAATCTGAAGATCAAACGTTGGATGTAGTTGAATTTGTTAGCTGGTTACTTCAAGAAACGTGAAGTTTTTCCAGCTGGTCTTGAGTCCTGACACTGACTGAAGCGAACACTTCTCTTTTTCTTCGCAGTAATGATATTGTACAGTGTACACACAACACTTTCCATCTCATTCTTCTTTTAAAGTTTAGACTCTAATTAATGTTTTCCTGCTAAGCTCTTTTACGTCTATTTCATAAATATTTTTAAATTGGCAGATCAAAGCACAAAAATACAGGACCACAAAGGTTATAATAGCAGTGAAATCAAACTCAGCAATTGACTCATTTCGATCCAACTAATTAATTGGTGGCACACACAAAATTTTATATATATATAAAAGAATACTTACTCTATTATGATGGGTTGAGTTTGTAACCATTGAGATAAAGTTGAATATTTTAATGGACTGTGTTAAATTTTTTTTTTGCATTTTAAAACGACTATTAGAGCTGTATTTTAAGGATTTACATTTACTCTATAAAATAGAGAGAAATTTGGTTTTTGCTAATCTTGGAGATGCTCTATATTTAGATTTTAGGCATTAAAAAAAAATATATCTTATCTTTTTGTTTGATAATTTAAAACCTTACTGTTCTAGAAATTACAAGTTCTTTTGGCCATAACACTTTCGAAAAAAAAAATTTCTTGTCATGGAATTTTTTTTCCTTGGTTAGGAAATGTAATATTCAGTGGACTTCATATTGAGCTAAATAACTCAAACGTGACGCTCTAACCCAAAGATTTACTATACTAGACCCAGTAGTTTGGGGCTAGAATATGCTGGCACAGTATGCAAAGAATGTTTTATGGCTTTCAAAGTGATTGTTATTGTTGCTCATATTGGTAAATTATAAGATTATATATATATATATATATATATATATATATATTGGCAAATTTGATAATTACAAAAGGGAAGCGAGGATTTAAATCATAGATGTTTCCATAGGAAACACTAGGAAATACCAATTATGTAACAAGACTTTTGGTAAATTTATATCTAATTGAAATTAAAGTTAAATGAGATTCACAAAGAGTATAAATATAATTATATAGGATATTATAAGGAATTTGATTGGATATAACGTGTATCAATCATCAAATTATGCTATATCTACTTGTGAGAAACATGTTTATGATGTTATTCTTGTGTTAGTACCAAACAAATATATAAGAATACTTACTCTATTATAACTTCTTGTATTTCTTATAATATTTATTTTTATTTCCAAATAATAATTATCAATATGTAGCCCAAACCAAGTGTTGTAAATTTGCAAAATTTGTATAATAAAATTTATAATATTCTAACACAACTTTTTAATTAATGTTCATTGCTTACATTTTCAGTTTTCACTAGTCCATGTGAACAAAGTTTTATTCCTTCCCAGAAGAAAATAACGAAGGGTGGGTAATTAAGGGGCTGTTTGGTTTTTTTTTTTTTTTAATCACTTATCACTCCTCACTCAATTTTTGTCACTCATCACTCATCACTTAAAATACCCCAATTTTCTATACCCACCCGTTTGGCACATTTTTTCAACTTCTCTTCACTTAATTTTTTATACTTTTTGTGGGACCCATGCCTGACTCCTCCCTCAGTCATTTCTGTTAGCCTACCCGTGAGGAGCTGATGATTCTTGTTCTTCTTCTTCATCAACCTCCTCCTTCTTCTCCATCAAACCTAAAACCCCATCTCCAAAACCCCATTTCCCAAAACCCCATTTCATCAAAACCTCCACAAACCCATCTCCTCCACTGCAACAACAGCCAAAACCCATCTTAGTCTCCAAACCCCGCCGCCCACTAGACGAAAACATCCGCGACGAGGCTCGCCACAACATTCGATCAGTGAATAAGTGCGTGAGGAGTTGATTATTCTTGTTCTTCTTCTTATTCTTGGGTTTTGAGAAGTACAATAAGGAAATCTAAACAAGTAATGGGTATTTTGAAACCCATTCATGTTTGTTCTGTGATGAAGAACAAAAAAAAAAAAAAAAGAAAAAAGAAAAGAAAAGAAAGAAAGAACTGTAGCGAAGACCAAAAATATGTGGTCAAGTTGTTAAATCTAGCTCAAGTCATTATGCTTTGAGATTCAAAGGGTATATTTTCCGGCAAAAATAAAATGGTTTTTAACCCGTGTTTGCAGGTAATCACAAAAGAATCTCTCTTAATTGCGCATGTATAGTTGCTGTGATTGTTATTTTAAGTATTTGTTTATGAATGATGCTCTTTAATGGAAATTGGTGGTATTGAACGATGTAGAGAGGGGACTTCTGTGTTTGGACTTATGGTGTGAAGAACAAGAACTAGGAGTGAAAGCAGTGAATTGAGATCAGAGCTGTTGGGGAATCATCAAAAGAAGTGCTAGACGTGACTTGTCTCTGGCCGTGGGTCTCATGAATGTGTGTTTAATTACAAAGATGCCATTGGAAACAGAGTTTTGGAAACTGAAAACACCTAAAATGTGTTTTCAGTTTCTATAACTCATCACTCAAAAATTAGAGAATTGAGTGATAGAAACAAAAACTGGAAACAAAAGCCAAACACACTTCTCAATCGTAAGTCCTACCATTTTTGAGTTATGAGCGATGGAAACAGAACTATGAGCGATAGAAACACAAAAACCAAACAACCTCCTAAATTTCTACTAATGGAATTAGTTAATTAGATTATTCTCTCCGTTGAGAGAGAGAGAGAGAGAGAGAGAGAGAGAGAGCCCCATATATTTTTAGGGGGCAAGAGGTTTGCTCTTTAAGTGGGGCGCCATAACCTTTAACTGCTTACTTGCACAGATTGTCTTAATCTTTAAGCAAATACTCTACTTTTCAGCTTATATATATTCTACTAAAGAATAATATCCTTGACCAAAAAGTATACTATTGGAATTCTATTTTAAATTTTATGGTGTCTCTATGTTTATGGATAAATCTATTGTGATCATATCATCATAGACTCAATAGTCATGATTGCCAAATTTTAATATATCTCTCTCTATATATATAATTTTTTTTTTTTATGAATATAATAAATGGTTGTGATTTAGGAATTTGGGACAAACGGTATCATGTTCCACATGTATAGTAAAAACTAAAAACACCTCATTTGTGTAACATTAGCCAAGTAAAAGAAAATTAAAAAGCAAGAGCACTTTGTGTGTTTCACGGCTTAAAATAGGAAAAAGGCAAAAAAAAAAAAAAAAAACATAATAAAAACCTGTAAAAAAAAGAAAAAAAAAAGCTTTTAAAGGACGAAATGCACAAACCAAGAAAGATACTTAATTACTTTCACATAGTAAGGACATGCTAAAAAGTAACCCACAAAATGGAGATGCTGTCCAATGATACATGGTACACGGATGTTCCACACGATGGAGTCATATCATATGAAGTACTACTATATATATTATTAACACAGCCAAAAGGGGAAGGACAACAAAAAGGAACCGCTAATAGAGGTTAGGTTGATTACATTTTGCTTTTTGAATTCACTAATGATCATCTGGATATTTTGTAGCAGACAATTGATGACCTTCATCTTCATGGGAGAAAATCTTCACATTCTTAGGCAACCTTTTGAGCTTTTGAGAAGTCATCATTTCTACTTCAGAAGAAGAAGGGTGGTGATGGAGGCAAAGAAGAGTAGCAATGGATTTGACTATGAGTTCAAACATCATCCTCTTCACTAATTTTCTCTTTGGAGGAACTATGCCGCCTTTCTTTGCCATGCTCAGCTCTATCTTCTCTCAAAAGCCTAGCTTGTAGAACTAAGGAGGACTAAAGGACTTTTTGAGTTTTGAAGAAGTTATTGAAAACCAAGTAGGAGTAGCTAAGTGCAGGGGTTGAGAGTTGAGAGCACAATTGGATTGCAAAAGACCCAATAAATAAGAGTTATCATGGCGCGGGGTCTATTTACTTCACAATCTTAATTAAAAGCGGTCTAATGGACAGCTAGGAGTCTCAATATCAAACATTGGTTTACCTGCATGTGGGTCCTAAAATGAAAAGACTTTTTGAAGTTTGAACATAAAAATGATAAACTAGATTCTCCGACCCGCTTGCTATTTCTTTCAGTGTGGCAGCCAAATGCCAATTCTCTTCTTAATTATATCGTATGATCGTGGGCTCTGGTCATACACAAAATAAGTATAGCCCCCGACATGGGAGTGGACTCGGAAGTTAATGTTTGGAATCCTAAATTTTATATCACGTGCATATAAAATTAGATAAGTGTTATATTCACAATATTTTTAGTTTTTACAATAGTTTTACAATAAATTTAAAGTAACAAGATGTTACTACTAAGTAAAAAAGTAATTTTAATAGTGGGTTTAAATTAGAATATAACAACTTATCAACTAAATTTTGTTATAAAAGTGTTTTAACATAAACTTTTTACCATAAAATTAGAGCATTGCAAAAATTTCCTAGAATTTTCTGTTATCTTTATTTGTGATTGTAATCATTTAAATGGTTTAACTATGTTTCTAATAAAACATATTTATTCTTCCAAATATCAAAAACGTTTGTAAAATTTCACATTAAATTCTTACAAGTAGTATCAATTTCCGTTTATTACGCAAGGTTTTGAAACCCGGACCGTTCATTGAACTGTAAAAGGGAGAGGTTCAAGATTCTTGAGGTCGAACTGGGGTCGAACCGCGATGACGTCATAATTAATTTAATAATTATTTTAAATACATATAAAAATTTTAAATTAATAAAAAATAGAAAAATTAACTAAAATAGTCTAATTTACCAAGGATTTAACTAACAAGCTCCAAGACAAGTGTTTCACCAAGCAAATCTTTTATATCATCTAGCCCTCGATCTATCCCAAGGTTTGAAAGTAATCCACCAACAGTAGGTTTCACAATAATAATGACTTTCATAGAACTGACTACTTCACAGTAACAATGTGTAATCCATTACACATTGTTTCTTACAAAAATACATAAAACCAATGTTATGAATACCGTTTCGATTTGTCTATTGGAATGGAATGTTTCAGTATTGGTTCGATACTGGCTCATTTCAATGTACTATTTCGAAACTACTGCAAATATATATATATATATATATATATATATATATAATTTCATATCTTATTACTTACAAAAAAACATTTATAAAAATTTATATTTTTAATACATTTATAAAACTTGTTATCTTAGAACTAATATGATCATTTACTTAAACTACTATTATTTTATTAAAGTATACTAATTAATTCTTTTAATGCAAAAAAAAAAAAAAAAACCCAAACAAACGTACAAAATGAAAGTAGGAAATTTTCATTATTTTATATTATTCCTTTTTTCCCTCACCAACGTACAAAATGAAAGTTGGCTTGCACTTTGCCCAAACAATTATGTTTTTAATATTTTATATTGCTCATTTTATCCTCACCAGCTGGTTCCCTCCTTTTTGGCTTTTTCTTTTCTTTTTTTTCTCTTCCATTTTCTCATCCACACACGTCAAGTCACACTCCTTGATTTTCACTCTTCTCAGACTCAGTTTTAAATATCCTCTCATCCTTGTCATTTTTTGGTGTCTTCCTCTTTCTTCTACATTCTTCCTTTCTCTGCGTCTTCTTCAACGGTTCAACTTAGTGACTTACCAGTATTCATCTCATCTGACTTTTCTCCACTTCTCACTCAAGTTTCTCACCATGGCTTTTTTGTTTTGCTTTATTTTTTGTGTAAGGTACGTCTGTTTACTTCATTTCTTTCTTCTTCTTTTTTTTTTTTTTTTTTTTTTGGTTGAGATTTTAGTTTTACCAGCCAAACTCCATGCCGGCCGAATCTTGAAAGAGTGAGGCAAGGGTTTCTTGTCTGAGTGAATGATCTAATTCCAAAATCCAAACGACGCCATATAGGAAAAGAAAAAGGGAAGAGAGTCCAAAACGGTGCCGTTTGAGGCTTGAAACAAAGGACCCGTGAGAACCGCCTGAATCAGTCACGGTTCACAGAACCGGATGGTCTGATCGCGGTTTATACGGTTTGCTGCTTTTTTTTGTGTGGAACGGTTTTTCATGTTTAACAGACCGTAAAGATGACCGGTTTGAGATTTTTTTGGTCGGATCGTACGGTTCGGTCCGGGTTTCAAAACCATGTTATTAAGAAAAAAATAATATCAATTTCCGTTCCCTTAGGCCTAAAAGGCCCAAAAATAAATAAATAAAATCAATTCCAAAATTAAGTTTAATCAAATCCAATTCATTCCAATTAGTTTAGTACCGCAAAACATAGCCTTAAAGACTTAAACTTAAAAGAAAGCTACCTTCAATATCAACAAATCCGCATAAAAATAAAAATAAAATAAAAAAATTTTGTAGACTTCAACATTCTCATCATTGGAAGCATTTTCTCAAAAATAAAATAAAAATAAAAATAAAATCTCAATGAAAGCAATACTCCCATCTAATATCATGATTAGGGGTGGTAAATGGGTGGGTTGGGCGTGTAATTACCCATTTATCCATTTATAACCCATTTATATATAAATTAATTATTTATTACCAACCCAACCCATTTAATTAGTAACCTACCCATTTAACCCAATATGACCCAAATACCTCTAAAACTACTTGAACACCCTCTTGACCTCCAAAATACCCTTAAATACCTAAAATGACGCAAATACCCCTACACTTCCAAAATTACTAATATACCCTTGAACATCCAAAATTATCCCCAAAATCTCTAAAATGAGCAAAACATCACCAAAATCTCTAAAATGAGCAAAATACCCATGAAACCTCTAAAATAACCAAAATACCCCCGATATCTCTAAAATTATCAAATCTGCTCAAAAACCACTAAAATGACCAAAATATTCCCAAAATCTATAAAGGAGCAAAATACCCATGAAGCCTCTAAAATGACCAAAATGCCCCCGATACCTCTAAAATCACCAAATATGCTTAAAACCCACTAAAATGACCAAAATACCTCCAAAATATATAAAATGAGCAAAATACCCCCCAAAACCTCTAAAATATCCAAAATAACCGCAAAACCCAAAAAATTACCAAAATACCTGCAAAACCCAAAAAAAAACCAAAATACCCCCGAAACCCAAAAAAATAAACAAAATACCCCCTGAAACCTAAAAATGACCAAAATACCCCCTAAAAAGACCAAAATACCTCCAAAACCCACAAAATGACCAAAATACCCCAAAACCTAAAAATTACCAAAATACTTCTGAACCTTAGAAGTTTACTGAAATAACCATAAAATCTAAAAATTATTGAAATAACCTTAAAACCTAAAAGATGACATAATTGCCCTCGTAACCTAAAAAATGACTAAAATACCCTTAGAATCTAAAAAATGATCAAAATAACCTTGAAACCTAAAAAATTACCAAAATTCCCTCAAAACCTATAAAATGACTGAAATACTCTGAGAACCTTTAATTTGTCGAAAATATCCTCGAAACATCCAAAATACCCTAAAACTTTATTTTGGTAATTTTAGATGTTTTAGGTGTATTTTGGTCATCTTACATGTTTAGGGGTATTTTGATCATAATTTAGGTTTTATGGGTTTTTATTAGGGGTGGCAAAATCAACCCAAACTCATTTGCCCACCCAAACCCACCTACTTAAAAGAGACCCAAACCCATCCAATTATTAGTTTGGTTAAATGGGTACTAACCCAATTAAACCCAATTAACACTAATGTTTATTGGGTTTTAATTGGGTACCCAATTAGACCAAATTATAATTCAAGTATCATTTCTACAAATCACCCAACCCCCAAACCACTAAAATTACCAAAATACCCTCTCAACCTAAAAAATGACTAAAATAACACATAAACCTAAAAATGACCAAAATAACCCTAAAACCTACAAAATGACCAAAATACCCCCAAAACCCAAAAATGACCAAAATACCTCCCGAAACCTAAAAAATGACAAAAATACCCCTGAAACATAAAAAAAATGACCAAAATACCCCTGAAACAAAAAAATGACCAAAACACCCCCGAAACCCAAAAAATGACCAAAATGTACCTAAAACCCAAAAAATGTCCAAAATACCTCCTGATGATGATGATAAGTACCTCCAAAAATTCGTCCATGTGGTTCGTCCTTGAGGAAGGTGGACGACTTGAAGCCTTGTCACCATCATAGCCTCGTCCGTCGTTAGCAAGGACGGACGAAGCCTCGTCCGTCCCCAATGACGGACGAGGCAGATATGGACTTGGCTAAACTGGAAACTATGACAAAATTGGCTTTACCCATGAACCAATACCTCCTTTGTCCAAAACGAAGCTTCAGTCTAGATAAAATAACTTCCATGGAAGTTATGGAAGTTATTTTATACTCTGATAAATTCCTCAACAATAGGAAGGGTTTATTGAACAAATAACCGTTCCATATGCACTATATAAGTATTTTTCTACAAAGAGGTAATTCATTCAGACTTTTTCTCTAGAAAACAGAACAGCCTTAAAGTGATTTTTCTCCATCCCAAGTCACTAACTTTATCATCGGAGGATCATAGGCCGGCCTCCACCGGTCATCTCTCTGATTGAGTTTGGTTTTTCAGGATTCCACCTTCAAGATTGCCAAAGTTCGGAGACTTTCAATCCACTGATTTTCAAGTAACATCACCTCCTAAAACCTAAAAATGACAAAAATACCACTGAAACCCAAAAAATGACCAAAATACCCCTAAAATCCAAAAAATGACCAAAATACCTCCGAAACCTAAAAATGACCAAAATACCCCCGAAACCCAAAAAATGACCAAAATATCCCCGAAACCCAAAAAATGACCAAAATACCCCTCGAACCCAAAAAATGACCAAAATACCCTCGAAACCTAAAAATGATCAAAATACCCCTAAAATCCAAAAAATGACCAAAATATCCCCGAAACCTAAAAATTACCAAAATACCTCCAAAACCTAAAAAATGGCCAAAATAACCCCAAAGCCTAAAAAATAACCAAAATAACCCTGAAACCTAAAAAATGACCAAAATACCCCCGAAACCTAAAAAATGACTAAAATACCCTCGAAACCTAAAAAATGGCCAAAATAACCCCAAAGCCTAAAAATTGATCAAAAAAACCTAGAAACCTAAAAATGACCAAAATAACCCTGGAACCTAAAAATAACCAAAATAACCCCGAAGTCTAAAAATTGACAAAAATAATCCCAAAACCTAAAAATGACCAAAATACCCCCCTAAAATTATAAAATGACCAAAATACCCCTTAAACCTAAAAAGTGACCAAAATACCCCTAAAACCTAAAAAATGACCAAAATACCCTCAAACCTCTAAAGTGACGAAAATACCCCTAAACCTTTGAAATGACCCAAATAAACCCAAAACCTCTAAAATGGCCACAAACAACGTGAAACCTCTAAAATTACCAAAAATACCCTGAAACCTCTAAAACGACCAAAATACCTCTAAACCTATAAAACGACCAAAATACCCTTTAAAATATCTAAAATGACCAACATACAACTAATCCTGTAAGATGAACGAAATACACCTGAAGCCTCTAAAATTACCAAAATAAGGGTTTGGGGTATCTTAGTCATTTTTTAGGTTTAGGGGGTATTTTGGTCATTTTTTATGTTTATGGAGTATTTTGGTCATTTTTTAGTTTTAAGAGGGATTTTGGTAATTTTTTAAGTTTAGGGTGTATTTTTATCCACTTACATGTTTAAGGGGCTTTTTTTTTGTCATTTTATAGGTTTCTAGGTATTTTGGTCATTTTTTAGGTTTTGAGGATATTTTGGTCATTTTAAGTTTTAGGGGTTATTTTGGTTGTATTTTGATTTCAGGGGTATTTTGGTCATTTTTTTGGTTTCAGGGGGTATTTCAGTTAATTTTTAGGTTTCGAAGGTATATCGATCATTTTTTAGGTTAAGGGGATAATTTGGTCATTTTTTAGGTTTCCAGGTTAATTTGGTCAATTTTTAGGCTTCGTGGTTATTTTGGCCATTTTAAAAGTTTTGTGGTTATTTTAGTCAATTTTTAAGCTTCGTGGTTATTTTGGCCATTTTTAAGGTTTCGGGGGTGTTTTGATCATTTTTAGTTTTCAAGGTTATTTTGATCAATTTTTAGGCTTCGAGGTTATTTTGGCCATGTTTTAGGTTTCAGAGGTATTTTAGTAATTTTTTAGGTTTTAGAGGTATTTTAGACATTTTTTGGGTTTATGGGGTATTTTGGTCATTTTTAGGTTCTGGGGGTATTTTGGTTATTTTTTGGGTTTCAAGAGTATTTTGGTCATTTTTTTATGTTTCAAGGGTATTTTTGTCATTTTATGGGTTTTGGTGGTATTTTGGTCAATTTTTGGGTTCTAGGGGTATTTTGGTAATTTTTAGGTTTCGGGGGTATTTTGGTCATTTTTTAGTTTTGGGGATATTTTGGTCATTTTATGGGTTTTGGGGTTATTTTGGTAATTTTTAGGTTCTAGGGGTATTTTAGTCATTTTTTGGGTTCTAGGGGTATTTTGGTCATTTTGTAGGTTTCAAGATTATTTTAGTAATTTTTAGGTTTCGGTGGTATTTTGGTCATTTTTTAAGTTTTAGGGGGTATTTTGGACATTTTTTGGGTTTTGGGGGCATTTTTTTCATTTTTGGGTTTTGGAGGGTATTTTGGTAATTTTAAGGTTTTGGGGGTATTTTGGTCATTTTTTAGGTTCCAGGGGGTGTTTTGGTCATTTTTGAGTTTCGGGGGTATTTTGGTCATTTTTTGGATTTCAGGGGTATTTTGGTCATTTTTTGGGTTTCGGGGGTATTTTGGTCATTTTCTGGGTTTCGGTGGTATTTTGGTCATTTTTTTGGGTTTTGGGGGTATTTTGGTAATTTTTAGGTTTTTGGGGTATTTTGGTCTTTTTTGAGGATTTTAGAGTACTTTGGTCATTTTCACTTTAGTGGCATTTTAGTAATTTTGATAATTGGGTAATTGGGTGGGTTGGGGTTTACCCATAATAATTGGGTTGGGTTGGATTTGGGTTAGAAGCAATTTGTTAAATGGGTTTTAAATGGGTAAATGGGTTTTATATACCCAACCCAATTATGCCCACCCTAAACTCACCCAAACCCGCCCATTTGCCACCTCTAGTTTATATCGATCATTTTTTTAGGTTTTGGGGTTATTTTGGTCATAATTTAGGTTTTAAGGGTTTTTATCGATCATTTTTTTTAGGTTTTGGGGTTATTTTAGTCATTTTTTAGGTTTTAGGGTATTTCAATCATTTTTTAGGTTTCAGGGTATTTTGGTAATTTTTTAAGGTTTCGGGGGTATTTCAGTTATTTTTTAGATTTTGGAGGCATTTTGGTCATTTTTTGGGTTTTGGGGGTATTTACGTCAATTTTAGGTTTCGAGAGTATTTTGGTCATTTATAAATTTCAGGGGTAGTTTGGTTATTTTTTGGGTTTTGGGAGTATTTTGGTCATTTTTAGGTTTCGAGAGTATTTTGGTCATTTTTTGGATTTCGGGGGTATTTTGGTCATTTTTTTTGGGTTTTAGGGTTATTTTGGTAATTTATAAGTTTCAGCCTTTCAGAGGTATATTGGTCATTTTTTGGATTTTGAGAGTATTTTTGTAATTTTTAGGTTTTCGGGGTATTTTAGTCATTTTTTAGGTTTCAGAGTTATTTTGGTCATTTTTTGGGTTTTAGGGGTATTTTGGTCATTTTTAGGTTTCAGGAGTATTTTGGTCATTTTCTAGAAATTTAGATTTTATATTGTTTATTTAAATTTTAGATGGGTTTTCATAGGTATTAATGGGTTTATCCATTAAGACCCATATAATTAAATAACCTAATGGGTCATTACTCATTTAACCCAAATATTCAAATGGGTTGGGTTAAGACTTATCCAAATTAGGTGGGTAATGGGTGAGTTAATGGATATGGATAAAAATTACCACTCTTAATCATGATAAACCGTTTGTTGTTTCATAGACCTAATAGTTAAGAATCAAAGTAAAAAAAAAAAAAAAGGAGTGCGATTCATAGTAATGACCTTAGTAAAAGATTAGTTTATCTCAAAGTTATAATTCCATTTCATTGATTATTTCGTTTTATTTACTGAAACAAAAATAATTTTGTATCAGATTATCCTCTTGTATTATATTAGATTAATATTTCTCTTTATCTATAAGCTTGAAAGAAAATATACTTATTAACAAAATTGGTTAATAGTTCATGCTTCATACTTCCTACCATTTCAATTTTTTTTGAAGAGCATACCATTTCAATTTAAAACCATACATTAGAAATTGTTACTATCATCATTAGTAATTTCAGTATGGGTTGTTTTTACAAACCTAAAATTTAAGTTTAAGTTTTAAAACACCAAAAAGTAGTGAAATAATCTCATATGGGGTCAAGAGACGGATATCAAACTGAACCAAACCAAAATTTAGAAATATAAAACATAGGGGTGTTAATTAACATTTAACTGTATCCATTTAGTGGTTAATAAGAAATATTTTGAATGCTCTCCAATCATAACGAAAAAAATTAACTTTGGTATATTCGTCAATGGCGATGAGTGGATTGAAAGACAACAATTATCCGACTATTTTTTTAGTTGCATAATTGAAAACTTCACCATCATTTTTGACCGTCCACATCGTCATGAGCTGCAATGGCTGTTTGGAGACTCTCTTTTGACAATAATACGTGCAATTCCACCTCTCCACTTCTTTAAAAGCATTTACAAAAGCAAATTATAGAGTATTTTAGAAGGCATAATTCAAGAATATTCTCTTCTGGTAAATGTAGTTTTTAAAGAAAAATGTTGGTAGCAAACTAATTGTGACCAAGAAAAATTATTCAACAAAAATATTGTGACCTACAACTACAAAAAAAAAGGTAATGGATTAGCAAAACATAAATAAATGAGCTGCATACTATAACACCAACTAAAATATTCTTGTGAGAAATCAAAGAAATTTAATGGCTTGTGTTAGCATGTAGTGTCAATGATGTAGTAGGTAGCAAGCTTGTTATACCAAAGAAAGATAGGACATGATATTGACAAGAATGACAGCGATGATGATTCCAAGATGTTTAAGCAGCTGAAAAATGAGGATATCTACTATATATGCGATGCATGTATCTTCTCTCTCACATAAAGTGTGTAAGGTCCACCTTTATGTAAAAGGGAAGAAACATATACCGATGCATATATGGTATATTTTCTCCTAAAAATGAATGTAAACCGTCAAACTATCACAACAAGAACATTGGGAATCTGCCCCATGTGGATTATTTTGTGGTCCATGGTCTTAGTTTTTGTAGAAATGCCCCACCGTACAAGATCACACAGAGAGATTCGGATGCAAACTAGCCTAGAGACCATTGGCATGGTTTTAATTTGTTTAGATTGTTTGGAACAACCAACCTTCTTTTGGCCTACTGTTTTCAAATATATGGTGAACCTTATTTTAAACCATCAGTAATTGGAACTAATCTCTAATTCTCCTTATCTTTGAACCACGTCATAATATATATAAAACCTATTAGCAATTAGATGACCATATCTCCCTTTGTTCCAAATCAGCAAACTCACTAGTCACTTGCACGCTAATAAAGTGTAAGTAAGAAAAAGGTTAACAATTAGTATAAATTAACAAATAAAAAGTAAACATTAAGAGGTTTCTTGGAGGAAATTTTCTTCCTGAAAGCTGTCTTCTATATGAGGCAATTGACCATCCAACCCAGCTAATCTTTGGCCCCAGTAGCTAGTCATCATGTCCAACTGTAAATAACTAGGTAGTATGGCCAATTAACCAACTTTACCTGGGTATAGACTAACAAAAAAAAAATCTAGTACCAAAAACAGATTACCAATTTTTGCCATAATTCTCCTACGTAGCTTATTCTGAGTGATGAAGAAAAAAATGATGAGTCCGTTTGAAAATTGGTAATAAAAGTGATAGACAATTAATTAATCATAGTCTATAGCATAAGAGAATTGTGACAAAAATTATAAATTTGCATGTAGTACAATAAAAATTCAAAAACTAAAGACAACACAGACAAGAGAGTCTATTTTAAGTGGAGTGGTGGGCCATCTATTTTTGGAGAAAATGAGAAACAAGTTCAAACATAGGCCCTAGGCCTTCTTAGTATGACCAATTGCTAGCCATGATCTAGCCCTACCTACCATTGTGCTTCTTATAATATAGCACTCATATTAGTGCATGCATAATAAAAAAGTGTTAAAAAATTATACATTTAAGTTCAAAAATTACATCTTTCTTAAAAAACAAAATTCAAAAATTACTCACATCATTCAATCTATAAATGTTTGTATTTACATTATTATTATTACAATAACCGTGTAATATAAACCATTACTATTTATATGTAAATCCATTTTTTAATAATTCTCTACTCATTTTCTTAAAAAGAAAAAGATGATTTGAGAGAGTAAAAAAAATTTATAAATAAATAATATTTTAATAAAATATAGTGTAAAATAAATAATTTAATATGAATATTTTTGAAAAATAATGATATAAAATAAAATAAAAATGACTCCAATACAAAAGTAGAGACAATTATACTATTTTATTTTAGTTTTTGAAAACTTATATTATTAAATTATCTTTTAAGTGGATTGATGGTCCCCTGCTATCTCTTTTGTTTGTACTGGGAAGTCCACGTGAGAGACACGAAAAAGGAACTGAAACGTGAGGCTCCAAATTTTATGAAATTTTCTAGAAGGCCGCAAAAGGACTTCGTGGAACTATCAAGGATTGCCACGTTGAACTGAGCCAGTTGTGGTCCGTAGGATTGCGGCTTGTGTTCGAGTCAAGAGTCAAGACTGTAATATAAGAATCTAGATTCTAGACCAAATGTCGGTTTCCAGTTAAATTTTGTTAGCTGGTTTACTCTAAGAAGTGTACTTTTTCCACTGATGGTGGACTGAAAATAACAATCAGGCTTATGGGCCACACTCCCGTATCCACTAATTCTCCTTTCTCCCTTTATATTATATATTTTAAGGAAAGACAAAATACTTTTTTTTTGAGAAAGGGAAAGACAAAATACTTGTATTGTATGTAAACAATTCTTTATGCCAAACAACGGATATAAAGAAGCATAATGTAAGCACTTTCAAAATTAGTTTTGTATATGTGAATAAAAATAAGCCTTAATGAGTTTTTACTTGACAACTTTGTATTTACTGTAGAGGTGTCTAACCACGTATCAATTTGTTCTAAACAACTCACTTTTCATCTAATTCGAAAGTATATTATAACTCACCTATTAGTATTTGTATTCTAGGCTCAATTTGTTTCGGCATAAATATTTTATAGTTGAGAATTTCTAAGAGCAGAGATTAGATCTGCGCTAATAAAGCTAATCGAAAATGCATCATATTTACTTAGCCATCACAATTAATTGCCTAAATATGAAGGCTGTAGCCAAAATAAATGGAAAAACATTTGTTTAGACAAATAGAACATGAAGAAAATAGAAATATCTATGATGAAACATCTAATATACAATTTTAAGAAGTTATAGTAATATTGTAGTTGTAATTCCTCAAAAGAGAAAAAGATGGTTGTATTTGTGTGCTTGAGTGTGTGTATATATATATATATATAATATGATAGCGAAGGATAATTTGAATTCATGAAATTGGTTTATGTCTTAAATAAAATAATTATTAAAGATTTGGTGTCGCACCTTGATATTCACCTCTTTATTTTTTTTGTTCTTGCCACCTACTTATATAATTTGATTGCTCTCCACAACCCATTTTTGTTTTATTTTCATCTGCATGATGCAGTTCACAAAACTTTTCAATTTATTTGTTTTCAAATAGGAGAGAAAACCACCACACCATTTGAGCGAATTGGTATCTCCCCTAAGTGCTTGGGGGAGCCGGGATGTGAGTGTAAGTATTTATAACCATCTCAAAAGAAAAGGGGTTAAAAAAAATAATGGTTTCATATTCTATATACTTTTCAAACATTTTCCAATATTGCTTCAAGAGGAAATGTTGTTAGAAACAAAATTGCTATGTGTATGATATCCTTGCAATACAATCATGTCTAGAATTTTTTTGTTTTTGGTCCTGGAAAATAATCTTACTTTCTTTTCTTGGGCCATGAAATGTAAGTAGGCTCTTGTGCTGGGCAACTCAAGCATGGCGGTCTAACACAAAGATGTTGTACACTAGGCCCAGTACTTTGGGGCCAAATTTTTGGACCCAAGGAACGGTTATACGAGTCTGATCTGCACAAAAATCCTATCAGAATTCAGAGGGGTACTCTTTTTTTTTTTTTTTTGAGGGGGAATTCAGAGGGGTACTCCTGTTTGAAGTTTGAACAGATAGTGTTTTTATGTTACTCTTTCTTTTTCTTTTCTTAAAAATCCTAATAAGTGAAATTTGAGGGTATCCAATTCCATAAAAAATAAACAATGCCTAATTTGATATTTTCAACCACCAATAAAAGTATCATGTGCCATGCACATAATTCACTATATATATAGATTTTTTTTTTTTTTTTGAGAAACATATATATTAGAATTATATATATATATTAAACGATCCTTTTCAATTCACTTCCATTTAAAGTCAAATATATCGTGTTATCTCCATTTTATCGTGTAATCTCCATTTTAAAAAAATAATCATGTATGTCACAAATTGGATAGGAATGAAATTGTAACTCAACTACTATTTCAGTACTTCTTTCTCAAAAAAAAACTACTATTGCAGTACTTCCTCCAAAAAAAAAAAAAAAAAAACTACTATTTCAGTATTTCTTAATGTTTCATTTTCAACCTATACTTTAAAATTCAAATATTTACTTTCCAAATGATATTTTTAGAATTTAATGAAAACATTCAAGATTTAATTCTCAAATTTTCACCCAAAAAAAAAAAAAAACCCTCGACTCTCCCGACCATTGAATTATAAAAATAAATACATAAATAAAAGAATATTGTATAGATTTTAATTAAAACATGATTTAGAAATCAGAAATCAGAAATCCGACAAGAAGTAACATAGTCATAGACACAAACCAAAGCCTTCCTCTTCCTCTTCCTGTTCTCTGTCTCCTGAGGAACTCCGAGAAGAAATTAAAGCCCGCAAAAGGATTACAGAGACGACGAAGATGAAACTGACATGGAAGAAGAACAACAATAAAAGCAGCAAGAAGCGCCCTGTGCCCACCACATCAAATTTACGAAACCTCCCTTTTGATTTTGATCAACAACAAAACCAAGACCAACCCAGTCCCACTACTACTAGTACCAATATCAATACACAGTTGAATGAGGAATTGGCTTCTCTCGATTCCTCTGACTCATCTCACACCAAGCAACTTGCCCTGTCCTTTCAAGCACAAGGAGATAAGCTAGCCGAGGTATCTACTATCTACTCTCTAACCCTACAAAATTTCTTTTACTTTTTAGTATTTGATATGTGATAATCTGTTAATTGAGTAAGGGGATAGCTACCCAGTTACCCAATTGGACCAAAATGGGAAAAAGAATAGAAAGCTCCAATCTTGATAAAAAGATTAATTAAAAGAAAAATGGGTTTACTCCAATTAGGAGAGAAATTGAGTTTGCCTTTTCAGCTCATGGGTGGTCATGAAGTTTGATGGTTTTTGCGTCCATGAGTGCAAGTGTTAGAAGTATGTGGTTAAATGAGTAAATTTACTATATTCCAATAGCTTAAGCTTTTGTGATAATTGGTAACTTAACGGTAAGAATCTGCATAATTCTTGATTCTATAACTGTCATGTTGCTGCTGTTGTGTAATGACATTTCATTGTTCAGACTCTTTTGTGATTTGCTCATTTTAAGAGAACAATGTGTTTGTGGTAGTCAAAATATTATTATTATTTTATATATAAGTAATGTGTATTAGTAATTTTGGTAATTTGCCAATGAAGTCTTAATACAACATATGTATATTAGGTTTCCATAAGGAGAGTATATAGAAGTGGCAGTAGGCAGTAGCTTGAAGTTTCAGTAGAACTTCAAAAGATTTTGAGAAAAAAGTTGTGAGGGTAGTTAAGGTTTCTGAGCTTTGTTTTGGTTAATCTTCTATTGTAAAATTATTCATTCTTACTCCTATGAAACTTCCCAAATGCTCATGTTTCTCCCTGCAACATACTCTGTTCTGGATATGAAACTTACCTTATGTAGTTGACTCCCCTTGGAAGGAAACAATACAGGTCAGGCAGAGAGGGATCGTCTGCTTGTTCATAAATGGCTTTCCATTGATAAACACTGATTATCTCAGTGATTTCTAGATATAGATCGACTAATCTTTGAAATTATGTGTATTGAAATATGAACAAAATAATATCTTAAAATACCTTTCTGTTATGTATTGGTGATGAAATGTATGATATAAAACTAATTTAGAAATATTTTTTGGAAGTTTTGAGTCTTTTGACTGGTGTCTTTGCATCCAATATCAAACTGGTGAAAATTGATAAGGACTTCTTCTAGAGCCAACTTCCAACTCATGATTCTCAAATTACCCACCAAGGGATATCCTTAATAAGTTAAATCTTTAAGAGTTTTTCATCTCCAGGCCTCAACCATTCTTTGAATCAGTAGGCATTACCTGTTTTTAACTAATCAAGGAATCTACTTTCCAATTTTTAACCCTAAACACAAGTCATGAGAGTTCACCATTGATTAAGTAGCTTAGACCAAGTTCCTTGGTTGCAAAGTGATCCCATCTCCACCTAAAACATCATAAAATAAAATAAAAAGAAGTGGAAGTATTGATTATCTTAAAGGCTTGGGCTTTCTATTGGTAGTTTTAAGCATGTGATTTTGAAATTGTCTATAAGACAGTAGTCTTCCATTGTCTTTGTTGAATTTTTTGTATTTTCTACACTGGTCGTTGTAATGTGAGGGGGATACTTTAGTACGCAGCCTATGTACTTTATTTCTTCCATCCTTGTTTATTATTATTTATCTGAAAAAAGGGGGGAAAACTAAAATTTTCATTGAAATTGAAATAAGATGGTTCATCCACTTTATCACGAGGTCCCTCCTTAGCCTCCTACAATAGTTTAGTTTCCATGGATTCAGCCTTTGAATTTATTGCCTTTTGTATGCCAAGAGCCTTGTATCTCAATTTCCACTTCCTGGCGTTTCCAATAGAGACACCTAGCGTTCAAATCCCCTTCCCCAACTATTAAATTATGAAAAAAAATTTATTGCCTTTTGGATGCTATTTACGAAAACTCCCCCCTTTAGTTCTTTCCAACACGATGAATGTTTTATAAAAATTATTTCATTGAAAGAACAAAGAGTTCTTTCCAGCAACAATGTATCATATGATATCTAGGTTGCTTATAGTTTAACATCAAACAACATTCTAGATAGGGTTGTTTGGCAAAATAGGGTTTCATGTGGGCATCTTTAGATTGGTTGGATAAGCATGGTTTTTAACGAGGACTCTATTTTATAAAGAATTCACTACTGAAAGCTTAGTTTGATCTTACAGAATTGGGGAAGCTTGACTTAAGTTGAAGTTAAGTTTTTGAGATTGGATTTGATATTTGGAATTTATATACTTGTATGGCTGAGTCATTAACCCTTAGGTGCAAACAAAATTTTAATCCTTTGTTCTATTTGGATTTGTCAAGGCTGAGTCGCAGTTGTTCTGCAATTATGTAGGCATAGTGCTGCTAACCATGCATGCCTTCAGTTGCAGATACTTAAACTGTTGAAATGGTTCATTGAAAGTTTGCCCTGTATTTTCTTAATAAATTCCGCTTGCATTTTCTGAAATGCACTCTTCACAGCTGTTGATCAATTTTCTCCTATTTAACTATAATACAAAGCCTTAATTATGATTTCTCCTGTGTCACTGGATAATGGATTTTTTTCTTTAGTGTTAGAAAGATAATCCTGGCTAAAATATGTTTTTCCACTGAATTACTTTTCTTCGCTGTAGTTCACATAAGCACTTAAAGGTAGTAGTTTCGTTCAACTGTTGCTGTTTATTTATGTCCTACTACATGATTTGATGGCTTAAATCTCGTCACATGTCTTATTTTTTATTTTTTTTATTATAGGATGGAAAATACAGGGAAGCACTGGGAAAATGGGAGGCAGCTCTTACTTTGATACCAGAAAATGCAGTACTACACGAACAAAAGGCCCAAGTTTTACTTGAAATTGGAGATTCATGGAATGCTTTGAAGGCAGCCACTCGTGAGACCCAGTTCTTGTGCCATTTTATTTTCATTTTCTTGATAGATATGCTGAGGCTGTGAGGCATTCATAACTGCAAGAGAGTTTGATTATGAATGACAGCACTACATTTTTCTTATGTCAATCATTGAACTGGGTTTTGATTTATAATTCCTTTTGAAATTTTTGAAATGTCTTATTTTCTGCAATTCATATGATGCAGTTTGTTACAATTTTGTCTCCACTCCACACTTTCCTTGCTTAAGCAAGTCTTTTTCAATCACTCTTTTTCCCTCTGGGGTTCTAGAACTGTTTATTATTAAATTGAGAGAGCCTTCACATACTTATGTAAAATTTCTATCTTGCAGGAGCTGCTGAATTGGAGCCATCATGGGCTGAGGTATGTCATATATTTATGCTTCCAGTTTTATTGCTCCTCATGTTTTAACTTGTTTGCAAATCTTAAGCTATGATGCTTCATTCACCATTTTGAAAATAATGAAGAAGAAAACTCTTTTTTTTATTATTTGTTTTTAAATATCTAACTGGTGCTAATAGTTAAATACTTTAGTAGTTGACACTGGGGTTACATATAGTTCCAACTAAGCTTATATACATGAATCTAGGGTTCATAATTGATATTAGATTGATAAAAGCTAAAAGGTTTGCTTCAAATTTCCATGAAGGTAGTAAAAAAATCTGCTGCTCATAATTTTTGAAATCATTTTTAATGCATGCAATCAGATATTCCTTATGAGGCACATTATCTCCCTCATGTTAGCGATAGGACTCCTCATAAAAAATAAAAATAAAAAAGTTGCTTCTACTGTTCCCAAATAGAAGAATCTTACTTAACAAACTTTTCATTAGGCAAGTATGTAGACTTCAAAGGAAAATTTTCAGAACTAAATCTAGTTTGGAACTAGAATTTGTAGCACTTTAAGGTTATTATTTGTAAACTTAAAATTTCCTTTCAAATTGTTTTCAAGCTTCTACTGAAAATGCTCCAGAGAAAGATGAACGTCAGAAAATGATTCATGCTACCAACTCTAATTAATTGGATTTAAGGTTTGTTGAGGTAAATGAATTTATGCAAATATCTCATCCCTTATTACCGTTTACTTTAAAGCTTCAGTGAGTAGTATTCAAGTACATATTGTGGATAATGGAGTAGTTGTCATATTTAGATATGAAATTTATATATAGTTATGCCATTTGTGGATAATGGAGTAGAAGTTGTGTGAATTTTAAATCGTTTTGCCATTTACATGAATAGGCACCTTTTCTTAGTGAAGTTAGAGTTCACAAACTGCAATAAGATATCTAACCTCAAGGCGTTACACTGGATTTTTGGTTTCCTATAGTTTGACTTGTACTTTTGTTAAAGCAAGTCAATAGTCGTTACTCTTTTGTACCTTTTCTTTTCTTCTTATTTTTCTCTCCCTCCCACCCAACCCCACCCCCACCCCCACCCCCCCCTCTCTCGAGTGTGTACCATTTATTGTTGGTAGTAACAAAATTTGCTAGCCTTCATTTTTGTTGATGTATATTATAGTTGACACACAGGTATATAAAAATTTATATAAAAGCTGGTTGGCACTTCCAGGCTGCCATGCATACAATGAAAGTCTTAGCTGATGCTGTATCAGATGTACTTTAGCACTTTTTCGTTATGAACTACATTTTATCACAGCTCACAGAATATTAAGAACCTTGTCCATTCATGATTAGAGTCGGAAGTCAATGTTTGTTTCTTACTAAAATCGTATCTTTTCAGGCATGGATCACTCTTGGCAGAGCACAGTTGAACTTTGGGGAGCCTGATAGTGCTATTGAAAGCTTTGATAAAGCATTAGCCATCAAGGTAATTTCTGAACTTTCTTCCTTTTGTTTTTGGGATCATGTTTTGCCAAAGCTATTGAGCTGAAATAAGGGTTCCGGCACGGGGAATTTGATGCCTGTAACCCCTACTGGAAGATAGCTACAAACGGGAGTGGCTAGCTTGAAATCAACATGATTACATAGTTTTGAAACATTAATTTTTAGATTAATTTGTGTGTTTCTAGGGAGCAAAAACCTAAAGGAACTCATGGTCAGTAACAAGGAACTTAAGGAGGAAACATTTAAACAAGCAGAAACAAGATGGAACTGGAAGTTCTAATTTTTCAACATTTATTGGTGTGATATATTGAATGCCTGGCTGCACTCTTATAACGTTTTTCTTAACCTTACCTAGAGTAAGATATACCTCTTTGTATGTTTTAATTATTAAAATTTAACTGCATATGCAGCCCGATTCTGAGGAGGCTCAAGACGATAGGCATACTGCATCACATCTTATAAAGAGGCGAAAACAGCTTCATTCAGCAGGCTTGAGTACTAGTCAAAATCGTTATGCTGTTAGTGATAAGACGAAAAGCTCCTGAGTTCATATGATAGGAAACCAAATGTTTCTTTGGCTAGGCACTACAGGATTGCATGTGAATTAAGCTTCTACTTGTTCATGAGAGAGGTATATTTTTGGGATGAAGGCATACTATACCTTTTTCCATCTGCCAGGAAAGATGAAAATTAGGGAGTCAGAACTCATGACAAGCTCATTCCTAAAACTGACACGTTTCTTTTGTAAATTATGATGAGCTAAGTGCTAACCTATATTAAACAAGATGGGGAAAGTGATGTCTATGAGCCTGTTAAACTAGTTTTTATTTTTTGGTTTAATATACCCCGGATTATTTCTCAGTATGAAATTGGTGGTTTGTATAATAGAAAGTGTTTCACATTTTTCAGAGAAATTCAGAATCTATTTCCAGTCCCTGGTTTTTTTTTAAGTGCACAATACATTCTTTTTGTTGGGGGTAGTTTTGAATTTAATTCCTCAGGTTTAACAATTTTGATTTTAGTCCTCAACTTTCAACTCCGTTTTTATTAATAGGTCTCAATTTATTATTTAATTTAAATAATTTTTAATTTTTATAGAATAGGTCTTATTTTGACGCAAATAATGTAATGTAAGAAAAAGATTGTTCATTGAAAGCTCAGTTCCCTATCGTTTTGGGAGGCCTGTTTTGTCCCAAGACAAGTCAATAGATTAGTCCACATTGTAGCTGTTTGGGCCTCTGGGTTTTCCACTTAGGGCCCACTCCCATCTCTTCTCATCCAGATTGGGATCTTTCTTACTCTGAGATGGACTGTTTGTATCTCTATTTGTTTAATAATATTGTCTCATTTGAAAATAATAATAAGGAAGAGAAAGTGTACGTGTAGTTTGGTAGTTCTTACTTACTAGATATTATAGCTTTGATAAATTCTCTTTTTATGATCTCGTCAATTAATTGATTTGTTAACCAAAGAAATTTTTTTTTTTCTATTTGCAAAGATTCGATGAAGATGATGATAAATGTAACTTTTCTTTGGGGTTAAGTAGTAAAATTATCTTCAAGGCTTGATCAATCATGAGGGTTTTTTATTTTATTTTTTAAATAATTATCTTAACTTGTTGACATTTGAGAAGGTAAGGTTAAAGTGTGGATTCTAATTAAAAAATAATAATGTAAATAAACTATTACAACCCCTAATACAAGCCCACCCACCTCGCCCTTACCATCTCTTTATATAAATCACTAGCAGTCTATCACTGCTTGTGCTAAATACTAATACTGTGATACTGCTTCAACCAAGAAGTTAATACTTAATCATAATTAATTATATTTAAGATTTTACTTTATAAATAGAGAGTGGTGTCATTTAAAATTTTAAGGGAAATTATATTTAACAAAAATCATGAAATGGATCAAATAGAGATGCTCAATGATTTGGTTTGGATGATTTGAGACATTAAGAGTAATAAAAGCCAATCAAAAAGTTTAGGAACACATCTAGTTTCACAAACTACTTTCGCACCCAACCAATATGTTGTGATTGGTATATAATAAGTTAAGTATCAATGATGGACTCATGTGAAAGTGATGTTGCTCCTATCATAAGTTAACAACTCGACAAAGTATCATTGCACACCCTTCGTGTGATGGTCACTTTACAAATATAAGTGTTTATGGAGTGTAGATGGCAAGGGTTGGGGTTCAAATTTTTAAGGAGTTTTACACACATATACACTTAGATTAGACTAGAGTAAAATTTTTATCTTGTAAAAAAAAATTATAATTGAAAAAAAAAAACAACAACAACAACAACTCAACAAGGTGAAATTGGTGTCAAATTAAGTGTCTTTGTAAGATTGTTGATTTCAAAATATCATAATGCTTAATAGTAAATTAATTGAGAATTTACGAAGTAAAATAGTAGTTAAAATATCAATATCACTAGTTTAAGCAAATCAGTGTCTATTTATTTATAAGAAAATATATTGAGTTATTTTAATTTATTAGAAATGAACTAAATACAATTTAGAGATTAATGTCCTCATATGGTTCAACCAACTTCATCCATGTGTCCACCGGAAATTTCCTACAAATTCTTGTTAGGACTTCAAATTTGTAAGAGTTAAATAAGATCACCTTTAATTAGGAGTTTTTTCTTTTCTTTTCTCTTTGTTAAGAACCTTAACATTTTGGAACATCACTTAACCTAAGATTTTAAGTTAATAAATTTGTCTAACAATGTTATATCAACCATTCACCATTGGTTCTTATTATACAATTAATAAGTGGAATTTACTATTTAGCTAACCAAAATACTCAAACGGGTCAAACCTGAATATCACTTACCAACTATTCTATACTTGAATTGGAATGATGGTAGAGAATTGCAATGAAGATGGGAGGTTATTAAAGTCGACAAGAATAGAAAGTATAGCTGTAGTTTGTTAAATATAATAGCATTAATGGATTCTCTTGTTATGATGTGGTCAATTATTTGGTTGGTTAACCGAAGAAAAAACTATTCACTTTGCAAAGATTCGATAAAGATAATGACACTTATAAAATAAAATTGTCTTAAAGGTTTAACCGATCACAAGTATTTTTTTTTTAATATTTAATATTTTTAAACTGTCTTAGCTTGGTGAGAACTAAAAGGCAAGGTTAAAGTATGGTATGGGTTTGAGGTAATAAGGGAATCGATAAAATATTAAAATTGATATACAATTTAGATCTCATATAAGGATTACTAATCCTGGTAATGTGACATTGAGAATAATGACTCCTTCATTGCCTAAAATTAGATATTGCTTAACCTATTTGGAAAAAAAAAAAAAAAATTATATTACTCAACCAAGTGATAAAAAAATATTCATGCAATAGTATATATGAGATTAAAAAAAAAAAAATGGCTGCATTGTATCAACTGTCAACCAAATCCAGGGATGGAACCAAAACTTGGAGTTAGGGGGGCAACTCTATTGCTGTCCTCTAGCTTTGTTGTTTCTTAGCCGTTGAGTGTTTTTTTTTTTTTTGATGGGTAAAATTGATTGATTGAGCTTTATTTTTATTTTTTTTTAGCTTTGTTATTGTCAATTTTTGTTGTTGGACTAATTGTTTTGAGCTTGTATATTTTGTTATAGATTTTAGATGTATAAATTTTTTTATAGTCTTTAAAAAGAGAAAAAAATGTTAGAGTTACAAATTTTTTTACTAGTTACTGATATGATGAGTGATTATTGGTAAGTAAAAAAGTGATATAAGTGGCGAGCCCGGATGTGAACTAGTAATAATTTGTACCTCAACAGTTTGTAAAAATGTTGAAGAAAAATTTGTAGGTTTTTTTTTATTTTATTATTTTTTTTTATTTTTGAGAAACAAAAACACACACACAAAGGAGAGGGAAAGTAGTTCTAGGACTATCTGGCCTTTTGCCCTTTTGGGGAAAAATAATTGGCGTTGTGCCCCTGTTTTGAAACTATATAGGGGCGTGCCCCTGTTTCGATACTCGGCTATCCCAAATTCGAGTTATTAAAAGTACTCGATTATTAAAAAACCGAGTTCCAGGTAGTCTCTTACCACGCTGGCCTTCCAGCGTGGCGTTTGGGCAATAAAATAATCCCGCGCTACTGTTTGTAACTCGGCAATGGGGAAACCGAGTTATGTGCGGAATATGAACCACTTTTGAATGTAACGTCTCTAAAACAGTTTGTCTTTGTCTTTCTCCCTCGGCAGTTTCTCTCCCTTCCTCAGTCCGATCAGTAGCCACCCTCAGTCCGCCTTCCCAAGTTCAACGAATATTCAAGTTCCCTTATTTTGCCCGTACCCAAACCAAATCGTTCAGTGGACCCTTTCCGAAGTTCAATCCAAACCCACACCCAAACCCACACCTTTTCAATCTCACCATAGCCGAAGCTCAACCCAATCCATCTTCAGAGCCAAAGGAGCCGAATGAGTAGAAACGTATTAAGGTAATTTCTAAATGCTGAGTTCAAATTTTCGTTTTTTCCCTTTGCATATAATCTGAGTTAAATGTTGCTTGTGCATGTACTCTGAGTTAAGTTTTTCTCTGTTAAATTTTTCTCTATCTCTATTCATTATTATTGTTGCTGTTTTAGGGTTGTTGGGTTTGGTTTTGAACTGGGTTTGGTTTTGAACTGGGTTTGGATGCACATCTAGGGCAGAAATTCATGTAAATTACAGTTAGCATGACATTGTTAGGGAAAATTGCTTTTTAATTCAACTCCATAATTTCAGCAAATTATGTTGTAAGTTATGTCATGATTTTGAATTAGGGAAAATTGCTTTTTAATAATTCAATGCAGAATGATCTTGAATTGAGAAGCTATTGGTTTTACTGGCTTTTACAAGCTTCCACTCTGTTAAGTTATTAATATAATAGATATAATCTGTGTATAATGGATATGCACGCATATATCTACACACAGAGCATAAAATGCACATCATGGACATCCACTATCACTGAACTAAATTGAGCTCATAACTATGCAATTATATCTACTGATTTGGGTTCCTAAAAGCTTTGCTGCCATATTTTGTGTACAGATGCATAATTGATTGTCTTAAGAGACTATAATTGCCTTAGAAGTTGTTAAAGTACTTATTTTATTTGTTATTAGAATTCCTAGTCTTTCTAAGAAAGGATTTAGAAATAGCCTATATAATGGCTTTATTGTAGTCGATAATATTGATAGATTTCAATAACATTCCAATTTTTTCCAAGCGCGATTGCTATCTCCTACCTAAGTGTGACTGCTTACAAAAGCCTAGGTGTGATTGCCCAATGTTTTATCTTTCTTTATTTGACGTTCTTTTAATTGTTTTAATACCAAACAGCCATGAACACATTCAATATCTCATCAAGAATCTAGTTTAGTGAGCCCGTTCAAGCTTCTATCTTGTGTCAGATTAGTCCGTCATTTGTTGGTTATGTTTGTTGACTAAGTACATAAATTTATTATTATTATCATCTACTACATGTGGGGTTGAAAAGGGAACTTAGTGGCCTTTTAGGGTCACCAATCCTTTCCTAATAGGTTGGGTTAGGTTAGGGGGAGCATTAAGATTTGTGGTGGCTTTGGGAATGGAAATAGTAAATCCTCTGAAAAGCCAACTATTTTCAGGAAGGGAGAGAAGCTAATTAAAATGTGACTACGTGAGAGCATCGTAAGGAAGAATTAATGAAGAGAAATTGAAGAGAGGGCAACGAGTATTTGAGGAGAGTTTTTTGGGTGGCTATAAAGTATAAGCTGAAAGGGAATATTGTAATAGTTTTGGGAAAGTGCAAAACTTAAGTATAATACTTTAAGTGTAGTACATTGGGTTATCCAATTAAATTCAAATACCAGTTTTCCATGACCGAAAAAATGCAAACAATGTTATCATTTTTAAGTGAAATTAAATTCAATTCAATTCAATGAGGTTTTTTTTAAGAAAAAGTTAGAATTTTTTTTTTAGACAAAGTAACATGTACATCAACATCTAGGGGTTGCTGAAAACAGAGGAATTACTTCTATCCATGCAATATTATCCTCGTTGACTACCCAGCATAAGAAGCTAATAGCTGGGCTACCCTATTAACAAACTTAACAAAAAGACTATACTAAAACTCCAAGACCTGCACATAGATAAGAGAGTGTGGACTTCATCAACAAGATGCCCATTAGCCTCACAGTCTCTCCACTCTCAAATGATAATTCCCACACTATAGTACAACATAGGTCCTTGATTAGCTATAGGATATAGTCTCACTCCAGAAAAAGAATGTGGGATATGGCTGACATGTTTTAGAGGAGGAAAGGAAAAGTCAAAAGATGAAAAGTAGGGATTTGGGGTGGGGAATTTTTATGGCTGGCGTATTGGAGGAGGGGCCAAGCTTTTCTTATAGTTGGGCCAGCCCTTACATGAGAAGGGGTGAGACCTATTTCTTCCTACTATTATGGAGGTTTTAAAAAATTTTGGGGGGGCCCCGGCCCCTCCAAAGGATAACATGCCTCCGCCCCTGTTTGCAGTTGTAGGGTAGAAGAATATTTGACTTCTTTTCGTAAGGCTTGTGGCTTTTATAGAAAAATGCTAGATAATCTATTTTTTTCTTCTTCTTGCAAAAAATTTAAGAATTCTTTTCCCATTTTTGTCTCGTTTGTATCCATAATCTCAAAATTGTTTACTCTTGGATTGTGGGGTTCATAAAAACAAGTAAAGAAAAAAAACCCAAAAGAAAAGAAAGCAATGCTCTTGGACTGTTATGGTCTTCAATTCAGTGTTCATTTGACACATAACTATGCACACACCATCATTTGATGGTGTAGGTCTCACAATTGTTTAATTCATTTAATTAAGTTCAATATTAATTTGATTATTATTAGTTGCCTCCAAAGCTGTGCTTGTGAGTTAGATGTCCATTGCACTAGGGTCTCTAATGGCACCTTTGCCTACTTCCATATTTGTCTTCCCTTCCCCTTTTTTGTTGAAAACACACCTCAGTAGCCACTAAGTTACAATGAATCCTTTTCAGTTCTTGCTTTATGACATAAAATTTATTTCAGAGTGTCATGTCAAGTACGGAAAAACTTAAAGCTTAGGGGAAAAACTTAAAGAGTACGGAAACAACTTTACACTTTGTTTAAAGAATGGACTTTCTAGGCAGGGCCTGTTTAGGGGTAGTTGGGTACCTTTTACAACTATGTTTTAGTATTTTCCAATGGTGTTGTTTGTGGTGCTTAATTGATTCATCGGTTTGCATTTTGCTGTGTTCGTTTGTTGGTTTACTTTGTTTGATTTAGACATTGATTTGCACATTGGTTGGTTGGTTCGGTTGCTTATACATTTTGCAACTATGTGTTCTTTTTGTTTATGCCTTGCGCAGCCATGAACATTACGATCAAGTTAGGCATATATGCGTAGGCTAGCTGTTTTATATTTTACTATTTTAATTTACCTCTTCCTTCCTATGATGAAATGGATTGAAAATCAGTGTATATATAGAACAATAGCAAGATGTATAATTCAGTTGAGCAATTATATGTTTTCAATTTTATGTCAAATCTCTCTCTATTTGTTTCTGTTAGTATGTTCTAGAACATTCAATTACCTGCTTGTGTTTACTTGCAAAAGCCAAGATTTTCTTTACTATTAAACATAGACCTACATGTCTAACATGATTGTATGCGTGTCAGATATGCAGCAACTGCAAAATGTGGATCCTGGTCCCATGGTGAATACACAATTGAGACAACAGCCGGGTCATCGATCCACGGTGCTATGGGAGACGCCTGCCGGTCAGGTACGTAGTTGCAAAATGCTTGTAACTAACTACTTAGCCTACTGTTTCTTGCATATCCTAAGACAATGCTCTTTCGTGTGCAGGTAGCGCCGGACGTGCTAAGGTGCAGACATCGATCTTGCAAGTTACCCCGGCATGGGCTAGACCCCCGAATTGCTCAATACATAACTGCGGCGGGTTTTGAGGGGTTATTCAAGGTCCCAAACTTGGAAGTGGATCATGCGTTGATCACAGCACTAGTTGAGCGTTGGCGTCCGGAGACGCACACATTCCACCTACCGCATGGAGAGATGGGCATCACTTTACAAGATATTGAGGTGATGCTAGGGGTTGCTGTTGATGGGTTGCCAATGACTGGGTGTGTCAAGCTGGGGTGGCAAACATTGTGTCATGAGTTGCTGGGTCATCGTCCTCCGGATCCGGTACCGCATCCAAATGAAAACAAGTCTATCCTTGCTGGGGCGAGGCTAAGAGTCACTTGGCTGGATGCACATTTTAGATGTCCCTTAGCTGCGGATGCTACTGACGAGGTAGTGCAGCAACATGCGCGCTATCACATACTTCTCAGATTGGGGACCATTCTATTTATGGACAAGTCAGGGGACCGGGTGTCAGTGATGCCTCTACAATTCCTGAACCCAATCAGCAACGCGAAGAGGTACAGTTGGGGTAGTGGAGCATTAGCCTGGTTGTACAGGCAGTTGTGCAAGGCATCGGAGACGAAGGCGATGCAGATGGGAGGAGCATTGCTATTGGTGCAGCTCTGGGCGTATTCGAGGTTCCCAGTGATATGCCCTGTTGCGAGGCCGCCGCAACCGCCGGTGGAGGCAGGTCCCCTTGCCATTCGGTATGTTATTTGATTAGTTTGATACAATTGTCATGCCATTTGTCATTCACCATGCACGTGTCTATAGTAGTTGGACAAAATCCCTACATGTATGTCACTTGTAACACATTCACTAAGGACACTGCTGTCGAGAAGTAACCTTTGTTTCAAACCGAACGTGTAATTGACATTAATTTAATGGATTACTTAACAAGATAGCATGCCAAAATACACTGTTATGAGTAACGTGTAGCCAATTACAAATACAAAATACTTTGTTTTAATAGATAATACAAAATACAAATACACTTAGATGCATCTATTAGTGCAATGGGAATCATAGTCACACACGTCATTCAGTACTTATTATGTACTCGGCGACAATTTATTAAAATAGGTTGTAAAAAATATTTGTAAATATAATCTGATCATATTTAAGTTTAATATTGAAGATGTTTGTTTTTTAATTTTGGCTAACTCATGAAAAAGTCTCTGTATTTCATTTGGTAGAGGATGTAAACTGGTCATTTTTTGTCAACAAGGACAAAATGGGTTGTTTGTTAACCAATCTATATACTTTGTTCTGAATTTATATTTAAATTTGTATTATTATGAAACAATGAATTTGTTTGTGTTTATTATATTTTCCAAAGGCATATTTCCCAAAGGCATACTTCATAAATTCTAATAAGTATTTATTCTATGCATTTTTTCATCAATTCCCGCTAGAAAGCTAATTACTGCCTTCATTTTTTCTACGCATTTATTGTCGTGGCAGCATTGTTGTTTGATATTAACTAATGAGCATTGTCTGATATTGTATGTTTACTAGATGGAAGGGGCCGAAGAGCACGACAGAGCATGCCACACATGTGCTAGCTGCGTATCGAGCGTCACTGTCGAGTATACGGGCACACCAGGTAATTATCCATATTTTTGTTTTTGACTTGGTAGGGTTGTCAACTACTGCATGTGTATAGTTACTAATGTAACTTTGGTTGATTCCACACATATTTAGCTACTGCAACCAGTAGTATCTGGGGAAATAGGTCAAGAATGTCTTAGGATTTTTATTGAAGTAGTTCCTCAATGGTCCTCTACATATTTGCTCACATTGATGATTGACACAAATGAGTACGTATTTGATTTTCTTTTTTTTTGTTGACCATTTATGTAGGTTGTTTGGGAGCCGTACAGGGATGTCCTAGACTCGTTGCCCCCATATTGCACTGCCGGCCGACATATATGGAGGGCCATTGTGCCGTTGATCTATTTTTGGATTGTAGAGGATCATCATCCTGAACGTGTCTTTCGTCAGTTCGGGATGAAGCAAGCGCCACCGGATATTGTGGATACATCGGTTGATCTCCACAGAATCTCCCTCCAAGGTAAATTAGATAGGGATTGGGTGCAAGAGCATGCTATATACATTGACCGATAGGCCCATAGAGAGGAACATGTTGCCGATGCACCGATATTGGATGGGGACACGACATACCTTGTTGCTTACATGGAGTCATACCGAAGGACGACCAGACGGTACATTACACGTGAGTCGGCGTATTGGGAAATCCTGGTAAGGCAACAATTCGATGCTTCTTTGATGGATCGACAATTTATGTGTGTTGCTGCATGTATTCTGAAAATTAAAGTGCGACCACAAGCCATTGAATCAATATTTTGACATTCATTTTAGATAACATTTCATTCATTGCCGCTAGATATGCATTTGTCACTAGCAATATGTACTGTTGTGCCATTTCAATGTTCATATATATATGAATAAGCTCAACATGCATAATTTGTTTCAAAATCGGTCATGCACAACACAAAAGTAACTAGATAATTTTTAACGGGACTCCTTTATTTCGCAGGTTCAGTCCAATGTCGAATTACTGTCGCAATGCGAACCAAACTCCCAAGTGTACAACCACTTGAAGATGATGCTGGATCTTGTCGGAGAGTTGAGCCGAGTGGCATTGGAGAATGCGCGGGCCATGACGACTGAGGCGAGCACACAGGCCACAAGCCGTGGTGGGAGAGGTCGTGGGTCTGGAGGGCGTGGACACAGTGGAGGTCTTGGAGGTGGTCATGAGGATGAGGATGACTTGGGTAACTTCTAACTCTAATACCTCCAATTCTTGCTGACTTCCACTTATACTACTTTGAGTTGTAATTTATCTAGAGGACGTATTATAGTAGCGACACATATATCAACTAGAGAAGTAGTTTTTAGGCTTAATATGCATCTCCTTCTTTAATTATGGTATAATTAGTTACAAGGTTCTCCCAAACTTTTTTGTTGAAACTAAGCACTTTAAATATCAACCAGCAGGTACGGCTTATTAAGTTCTTCCAACCAAAATATATATGTATTGAAATGTAAGACATGCAAACCTGTTTCATTCATTCCTTATACCCATCAATGCTAATATATTCAAAGTTGTGATCACATGATGCAGTTCATACAATTATAGTTTAAAAATTTATTGGTAATAACAATGATAGATTACATATAGGTAAACAAAGTTGGACTTTATAATACAAAGGTTTTTTTTTATAATTTTTTTTTAGTTAATTACATATGGTAATAATGAATTAAAAACCTACAGTCTTATTAGATTTTATCAACAAAACGAGGTTTATATAGGGTAGTCTAGGTGTCCTAAGCATTAGTTTTATTGGGTAGGGTTTACACTTGACAATAGTTATTGGATTCTATGAACAACATGTACTAGGCAAGGGTCCATTTTGATTGCTTACGCATTTGGCATTGCGTAGGGTTTACAGTTTACAACAGATATTGGATTCTATCAACTTACTTACAAATTAACCTCTCCTTTATACTCTCTAGTTTCTAGGGTAATTATACATGTTGAATCTTGTGTTGAAAACAATGTTTTATTGTTATTGTATCAGCTTTGTAGCTGCTGTGTGTTTTCAGCTCTGTTCTAGCTTTGTTTTTGCAGTCTGTTCTTACATTTGCTCATACTGTTTTGGATTCCAAGAGTCTTGTTGCCTCACCTAGTTATTTTCACCATGTTGGATTGTGTACAAGTATTAGAGGGAGAAACAGAGAGAGGAAACATACCAATAATCACTGTCCAATGTTTTAATAGTTTGGTTACTAGGTTCTACGAACCCGAGTGCAAATCAGACCCCTATGGTACCAACAATGAATCTTTCCATTTCTTTGTGCCATATGAGTATCATTCCCCAAATTAAATCCCCTGTAAAGGGCCAAATTCCATTGATTCATATCTAGGCTGCAGATAGTAATACATTTTCTGACTGAATCCCTTGTTGTCGTCTTAATAAATACAGCTATTTTTGTACAGATGATGAGGCGTTGGAGGGCGACTGGGGCATGTACATGGATGGCGTCGGGTCATCACGATGCACGTCTGACGCTGCTGCCCAGCCATCCCACCCCGCTGGCCATGATGATAATGCAGAACACACATCCTATGCTCAAGCCGGCCCTCGGTCCCCACCACCCACTCGGCTGTCCCCCCCTTTGTTCAGCGGTTCTGCCCACAACAGTGGCTGTATATTTGTACCCACACCTGGCCGACCGACGCCACCTATAGTTCAGGCTGAGCCCACCCAGGACCCTTCACTTCCTAACCCTGACGAACCGTCTGCACAGATTGAACAGATACCAAGTGATAATATTGAGGCAGTACATGGGTTGCGAAGATCACTCCGGACTGACATACACCCCCCTGGTTGTGGGACTGGTGACGGTAATTATTTGCACAGCTAGGACAGCATCTTTCTTAACTGCTATCTGTGAATTATAATGTTCAGATTAACAATCCTGTACTCAGTTTGCATTAGATATTATTATTTAGCCAGTGCACCTCCATGCTATGTAAACCGTTTATCATTTACCTTAATAGAATGTCATATGACTTGCATATGATGTTGTTTGCTCTAAGTGATGATCATACTCAGATCAAACATTTTCTGATAATTAAATTCAGCCGGGGGTTTGTCAACTATTACTCACTTCACTTGGTATATATTTCAAAGGCTTCATTATCAAACGCATAATCCAAGAGTCTTAAGTATACCCTCTATAGTATTGAACTACTATTTCCATTGTTGCAATGCAGTTACTAATGTATTAACCATCATTATTCGTGGTTGTAGAATTTGTAGTGGTCATGTGACATTGGAGGTGTACCCAATCCATCACCCAACTTATTACTGCTGTCAAGGGTGATCAATCATTGCTATAGAAACCACTAGGCTTTTTTTTTTTTTTTTTTTTTTTTTTTTTTTTTTTTTTTTCATTTAACGAAATCCTCACTGAATTTGCCCAATGATGTAGCCTATTGAGTGTTGACCCCTATTTATTGGATGAGTAAAAGAGAAGCTATATAGCTCCTTTCCACATCATTGTGGCCTTAGAGAAGCTATAAACTCTAGTTTGGCTGTTAGGGAATGTGTGAATGCAAGTAATGTGCTCTGCTTTGAATTTCAGGTAAGACGAGACCGGCGAAGGCAGCTGTGAGGAAACGAAAACAGCATTGAGCTGTTGATGCTGTGGAGCATATGGGGGTAAAACCTTGCCCAATTTCTGGACTTCTTAATTTATTTTCAGTTTTTGATATTCATTTTTCGATAATTACAATTCACAACCCAAAAAAAGAGAAAAATCAAAAACAGTATTAAGCTTTGTTTGATTTGCAAGACAGTGTTGGAAAAAAAGGTGCCCTGCATATCAAATCATTATTATTAAAATCAGCCCTACACATCAAACCATACATATGTGCATATGAGTAAGCAATTTGGACACAGACACAACACAATTGTTATGTTTCAGCTTGGACATAGCATGTTAGAGCTAGGAACTTGTTAAATTTCAGACCATACATATGTTGCAGGACCAGCATACTTGGAACAACGAGAATGCATTTCTTTTTGTCTTCGAATTGGTAAGTGAAAAATAGAAGAATTGCGTATGAGTAATAAGAAACATAAACTGAATCCGCTCACAGTTTTTGTGAACAGTAAACCACACATTTTGCCTGCACCAAAACCCACACGGATGAACACCCATAAACTAAATAAAAGTTAGGTGTGCGTAGACGTTATGAATTTTTCTATAACTTGTATATTACTATTTGTTTTTTTTTCATTTTCTGATTCATACTTGGTGGCAAATTTTGCAGGCTTCAGTATGTCCTAATATTGATAAACTTTGAAAACCACCATTTTGGTTGATGTCGTCGTTTTATCGCATGGTAGTTGGACAATGTCTTGTTGTTGATGTAACAGCTAGTGGACACAAGTTTGACAAGATTTTTTGGACATAGAAGAGTTTGACAGATTTTTGGAGAGTATATATGACAGTTTCAACTGATTTTTTGGACAGCTGATTTCACCATTTGGTTTATCTTTTGATACATGTTTTGTAACTAATGAAGCTACTTAACCATCTTAGGTCCTATATGTGCATGTTTGAGTGGATATTTTCATGTGAAATGGAAAACATCATTTCTATATATTTGTATCTATGTACCTGCATATTTGAACAAAGGCAACTTTAGAGAAATGCAATATAGTGATGATGGATGGAAATTTCATCCACATAAGTTTACATTTAGCAATACATTTGTTGATGTCCATTCCTTTTATGTGGCTCCTTTTATAAGGAAAATACTCTAGTGCAAATTTAGTTATATATTTGTTCAGGATGAATGCAATATAGTGTGCATCCGACTCCAATGTTAGCTCCTTAAGGCGCTCCTTATCCTTCAACTTTGCTTCCAAAGCATTAGTTGAGTATATCACATTCTGGAGATTCGATATGACAATGACGCCCCGAATATTTGAAAGTTTTCCTAACTCTTCAATTCGGAATCCAATGTCCTTGCCGACAACAAATTTTGTCAAAGTCTGATGACATTCTAATCAACCCATATGTATTGGCAAATTTTTAATGCTAGTTCCACTAATATGAAGATGACGCAAATTAATAAGATTTCTCATATTTTTTGGCAACTTAACTAGAAATTTGCTTCCTGATAAATTCAACATTTGTAAGTTGAGCAACATACATGTAGACTCAGGCAATCTCTCAATCTTAGTAAAAGAGACATCTAAATAGTGTAGATATTTGAAATCTCAAATTGACTCCGGCAACTCTATATTATAATAATGTGAAAGAGAGAGCACACGTAAGAATCTTAGTTTCAATAATAGATCATGTGGTACCCTTCTTTGGTAAGTAGAACCCCAGACCCTCCTCATCCTTGTCCTCCTGAGCTTCTTCTTTCATTTGTAACGAAATGAAGGTGCGTCACTTTTTAGCTTCGCACAAAGCCGTAAACTTCTCTAGGATGTCATATTCGGTTCTTAAGTAGGAAAAATGATGAGTTTAAAATACAATTTTGTTTTGTGTTATCCCCTTCCGATATGAAACAAAATTGGCCAGATGTCATGCATTAGAAAGCACAATTTGCTTCCATTTGATTGTTGTAAAAGTGACCTCGATACTAAATCAAGGAAGTACTTAGCACCTATAACTTCCATTTCTTCATTATCGTTGTGTTGTTGCAGGAAACCCTCTCCCATCTACAACTGAACAAGTTCTTCCATTTGAATAGATACTTCTTTTTGGAATTTTAAATTTATTGAATTCGTTCTTAAGGCACATTTCTGGTGTTTGGATACTATGAATTTTTATAAGTGAGGCATATAATTTTTAAAAACTTATATGAATATAATCTTCATTTTATATTATGCTTTTTATATTAACTAAGTTACTATCCAGTTTAATTTTCCTTCTTCGAGACACACCCAACTAAATTGCATTTAAAAAAATTAAAATTAGTAGTACGATGTTGTACGGGTTCATTTAAGATTGTTGAAATATTGTTGACAGTTTTTTCTTTGCAACTCGCCATCAAGACGTGCATGGGAAATTGGTGTGAATAAATTATTTGATAAAATATAAATTTTATCTAACTATAATCTTGATACTATACAGAGTACTAAAGTACTCGGTTTTAAAATAATCGAGTACTGTAAGTACTCGGTCTCTTCGGATACGAGTAATACATACAACTCGCTACAGAGATAGTCGAGTATAAATTCAGTAATTTTGATCAGTCGAAATTGGGCTTCGACCCATCGCGGACCATGCATGGTCCAACCAGACTACTCTGTAAAAAACGATTGATGTTCGATCGGTCTGTGATTGGTCGACGAACACAACTCGGTTTTCTGAAAAGCGAGTATATGCGTACTCGGTTTTAAAATAATCGAGTACTGTGTGTTTTTCCCACCATCCCCAGACTTAAGTACTCGGTCTCTTCGGATACGAGTAACTAACATAACTCGCTACAAAGGTAGTCGAGTAATAATTCAAAAATTTTGATCAGTCGAAATTGGGCTTCGACCCATCGCGGACCATGCATGGTCCAACCAGACTACTCTGTAAAAAACGATTGATGTTCGATCGGTCTGTGATTGGTCGACGAACACAACTCGGTTTTCTGAAAAGCGAGTATATTCGTACTCGGTTTTAAAATAATCGAGTACTGTGTGTTTTTCCCACCATCCCCAGACTTAAGTACTCGGTCTCTTTGGATACGAGTAACTAACATAACTCACTACAGAGGTAGTCGAGTAATAATTCAGAAATTTTGATCAGTCGAAATTGGGCTTCGACCCATCACGGACCATGCATGGTCCAACCAGACTACTCTGTAAAAAACGATTGATGTTCGATCGGTCTGTGATTGGTCGACGAACACAACTCGGTTTTCTGAAAAGCGAGTATAGGTGTACTCGGTTTTAGAATAATCGAGTACTGTGTGTTTTTCCCACCATCCCCAGACTGAAGTACTCGGTCTCTTCGGATACGAGTAACTAACATAACTCGCTACAGAGGTAGTCGAGTATTGTTTCAGAAATTTGATCAGTCGAAATTGAGCTTCGACCCATCGTGGACCATGCATGGTCCAACCAGACTACTCTGTAAAAAATGATTGATGTTCGATCGGTGTGCGATTGGTCGACGAAAATTTGGTCATTGACTGGTCACCAACATTACTCGGCTTTACAGATATCGGCTATTTCCTTTAACTCGATTTCTGTGTAACCGAGTATTACCCCTCAGTATTATTGAATGTCCTTTCTCTATTCTGAATCTCCGTGTCTCTTTGTTATCATCGTCAACCTTTACTCTGTTTGTGACTCTTCTCTTCCTCCTCAAAACCCCAACCGGCCCCCGCAGTCATCTGCACTGCACTCTACACTATAAAACCAAAAACCGTAGCCTGAACATGTCTCTCAACCTTCTACTCCGTCTTCCCCTCAAATCCCTAGCTGACCCCTCTAATTTAGCTTCTCCTGAAAACCGTTGCAGCCCTCTGTTCTTTGTATTCAGATTTGAACCACCGAATCCACACTACCAAGGTACTGCTTGTTATATTTTGTTGTTTTTTTTACTTACTAATGGATTTTTTCTAAAAATTGTATATTTTGTCTACTGTGGTAATCATTATCATGTCGATTGTTTGGTACTAATAGTAGTAGACTTGTTTGTTTACACACGTTTATTTTGATTTTAAAAAATCCCTTAATTATCTCGCCCTATGATTTCTGTTCAAGTTTCTTTGTGGCTGTCATTTTAGAACAAAATAATTGTAGATCCGTTCGTTTATGTTGTTAATTGCTATGATGTTGATTGCTTTTTCTTTTTTCCTACACTAGACTTTTTTTTCAGATAAAAGATGGAAGTTTTATTACATCACGTTTTACGTCATGTTCAGCAATGTCATCATAATTGCATAAAAAAAGCTCCTTAAAAAAAAAAACATATTCTGTGCAGATAACAGATACTGTGCAAAAATCCATTTGTTTTCTGTTTTTTGCCTATACTGGTGATTTTTAGTACTAATTAGATCTGTTTATTTGTTGCTGATACCAGAGATAATAATCTGTTTATTTGTCATCTTAATTAGATCTGTTTATTTGTTGCTGATACCAGAGATAATAATCTGTCATATCTTTTTAAGTTTTTATAGTTTTTGACATGCCTTAAAATAAAATAACGTGCAAAACCATAATCACTGTAATGTTGGCTGTTTAGTAGCAATAGTCGATTTGTTTGTTTGTTTTGTTGATTTTCAATTCATTACTATTTTCCAATTGTTTGTAGAATTGGTAAATTCCTTTTGAATAACTATTGCATTTAAATTGGTCTATATGGAGAGTGATGAGAAGATTCCTACTGACAGTAAGCGTGAAGGAAAAGACATAGACTTAGATGCCCAACTTCATGAAGTGCCTGAGCTTCCTCCGCCAAAGAAGGCTAAGACTGAGCTCAAAGTCTACAGAAGGAGGACGAGGACTTCAACTGTTTGGAGTTACTTTCAAATTCTTCCGACAAAAGATGAAGGAAAGCCTACTTGCAAATGCAAGAAGTGTGGAAAGGAATATATTGCTGCCGGAGCAGATGTTACTGAAAATTTGAAGCGCCATTTGGACTGGGATTGTCCAAGGAAATTTGATGTGCCATTGACCAGTCCTGTTTCTACACCCTCTGATATAGGTAATGTATTGTTGATTTATATGTTGACTGCATGAGTTCTGAGTTATATTCGTGCATCGAAAATTATAATATTTATAGATTTCGTTGGGAGACTTGGTAGACAGTAGTCCCTATAACTTTATTACCAATAATCTTTGTTCTTATTACTATGCAAATGACTTATTCATTTTAAAATATAATTGCTTCAATTGCATAACTCAACCCACGGTTTTTAAATTTCTTATTTATGATGCATAGATAAGTTTTTAATGAGGTGACAAACAATTTCTTTGATGTAGAACTTGCACAATCACCACGACTAGAAGAGCTGACTGAAGACAAAATGAGCAAGGAGACAACTAACGATGAGCACAAGGAAGGGCCCGGGTCTTCAATGGAACCCTCGAATACTGGTGCCGATGAGCACAAGGAAGACAAATAATAGACGTTTCTAGTAACTTGAATGTTTATGGTTGAATGACATAATTAGTTGAGGATATTTTGGGATTATTTGAACTTTTATTAATTGATTTATGGTTGACTTATGAATTTATATATATGGGAGTTGATAAATAGGTTATTTGAGTTAAGTTCAATGTTTAATTCAACAAGTTGTTCGGGTCGTAATCAAACAGGTTGTTAATAGGTTATTTTTAGTCATGTTTGAAACGTATATGGTATGTCACTGTCATATAAGTTTAGTGTGCAATAAATCAAATGCGTGAGGATGTGATTCACTTATTAAAATAGTGCAATAAATTGTTTGTTTTCAAAATGCATAAGATGATTTATTCTTTTGTATTTATTATTTTTTGTCAATATCATGAAACAAAATTTGTATGCTTTATCCACACACACACACATAAAAAAAACAAAAAAAAAAAAAACAAAAACATTTAAATTAGGCTAATAATAAAATTGTTACTTTATAAAAAAATTGATACAATACTTATTGTTACTTTATCTAAATAAGTTGATAAGAACATATAGAATAAGAGTTTTACTTCAACTTAAACTTGTTTGTTAAATGGATTAGATGAAGTAAGAGAAGGAAAATTATATATATATATATATATATTAAATCTAAAAACATTTCTGCAATTAAATATGCATTAGAGCGTGTAGTGTAGTAATAAAAAAAAAAAACCAAGAAAATAAGGAAAGTTGTTGCTTTTTTTTTTTTTGTTTTTTGTTTTTTGTTTTTTTAATACACTACACGTAAAAAATAAGGATTAGATGAAGACTTTGGATTGTAATCAAATTAAGATTTTTATCACTTAGAGATTATAGGAGAAGAAAAATTATATTATATTTATTTTTTAAATCTAAAAATCTAATAAACCTATAAAATTTATATTTTATAGGATAAACAATAACGAAATAAATAATTATTATAATAACAAAATAAATAAATTTTATTGGTATAATAACTATCAAATATAAAATGATAACGTCTAAAATAAAAATTATTATAAATTATGTAAGATACAAATTGTGCTGTACTGAGAATTTTGTATCTTTGTGAGATTGTTCAGTATCTCTTTGTACACTATATGTATTCTTGCTCTTGTTTATCATTGTTCTTTATTAGAAAATTTAATGATCGATACAAATCAAATTGTTATGAACAATTTATCATCAAACTATCAAGACATGCTTAGTAATAAGCTAACAAGAATATTGTTCTCTAAATCAAAATTGAGATGATGAAAGCAACATATTACCATTGGAACCCATGTCATAAAACACAAAATAATTTATAACATCATGTCTACGCATATTTAATGATTGATTTCCAAACCATAATCATACAGATTGGATAAAACTTAAAAAATTAGGTTAAATACAAGACAAAAAATACACAAAACCTATTCAATTTAATGAAAAAAAAAAAATAGAGAAAACAAATACATACCTGCAAGGTTGTAGGTAGAAGAATAGAGAAAAAGAACCGTATGGTAAGTATTCATTATGAATTATTTGATGTATATACACTTCACATTGAAGAAGTTGATATGAAGAAAAAGTCTAATGTTAGTTTAATTTGTGGAAGTATAAAGCTGAAGTAAATCTTAAAAAAAGTAGCATGTGAACAGAAAATCTAAAGAAAAAAAAAAATCACGTTGTGTTAAGAGGAAGTCCAAAAAATTGAAGTGTTTTATTTAAACACTAAAAGTAGTTACTTATGTAAAGTGGCTTTACCAAATTGCAACAATTGCAACAATTTTATCTAAACATAACTCATTTTCACGTTACCCACAAAATTGTAGATATGGTCAGATTGTATAATGCTTATCTAAATAGTTATTGAGCACATAATAATAATAATTATTATAAGAAAAAGAAAAACGTAAACATATCAAGTCGGTTAATGTTTTATAAAAAAACAAAAAAGTCGGTTAATGGATAATATATATCTACCAAGTACCAATAGAGTAAAAAAAAACCATAGTTCCCTTCACCCATGAATTTTGAGTATGTGTAAGTGAAGTAAATTTATGGCTATCCATAAAAGAAATAGTAAATTTGTGGAAAATCTAAAAGTTAACAATAATATAATTTATGTAAAATTTTATCATTTAAATTTTAACCAATTTAAATTGTATTCAAATTAAAAGTCTTTTACAAAATTTTTAAAAACAATCCACGTTTTTCACCTTCAAATTGTATCTACGTGTAGTAATAATATATAAAAAAAAAAAAAAAGGATTAGCTGAAGATTTTGAATTGTAATCAAATTGATATTTTTTATTTACTTAAAAATTATACTAAAAAAAGGATTAGATGAAGAATTTAGATTGTTATCAAATTAATATTTTTTATGAACTTAGAAATTATAGGAGTGGAAGATAAGAACAAAAAAAAAAAATTATACATATATATATATATATATATATTTTTTTTTTTAAAATTCTAAAAAAATTTCTGCAATTTGGTGAAGCAACTTGGCGCAACCACGGCTTCTAAGCCCAACTTTTATTATATATAATATGATATATATATATATATATATATATATATATATATATTATGTATATGCATAGTTAACTTATATTGCTGCATTATTTATTCATTCAATAATCATAATTTCATTGTTTATGAATGTATAAAATACTATTGTTTTAAAAAACTACCCATCAAAATTAAAATAGTACTTCATATTTAAAAGTCAAATTATCTGAAAAGTTAAAACTACCCAAGATGAACGTTTAACCACGTATAGATGTGTGTTTTTGGAAGCCTAAAAGTATACAATTACGAGTTTGAACTATATAACTATGCAAATATTGTTGCTACCAGATTGCCCAATGCCATGTACAATTACGAGTAACGTGTAGCCAAAAGCAGACAACAAAACTCACAATTATAAGCCAACAGGCCAAAAGAGATTCTAAATTAAAGTTCAAAAGATAAACGAAAATGCTATTCAACAACATGCAAAACTTCATCTCTAGTGCACACTTGAGGCATAGGGGGCATACAAACACATGTCATTAGTATAACTATATTCATGAATGCCACAAGCAGGAGCCATGAATTCGCCATCATTTTGCGCTTCCTTGTCCTGTCGAATCATGAATTTCATCATCCCCCATAACATGGGCTACCACTTCACTGAGCATGTTAGTACTCAAGGTTGCAATTCTCCTTGCGTGGTCACGCTCCTCAATGGCAACGTCTAACTGATACCTCAGCAATCTGTTCCTCACGTCTCCATCGCAATAGCTTGTTCCTTCGCTTTGAGACATCCCCCTTGGGCTTGGTGTCGACATGGTAGGCGATGTCCACGATGGGGACGCACCATAATGCACGTTCCTACCATTACGTTGCAAGAACTCCATATATGCACATTCTGCTTCCCGTCGATCTTTGTATGACCTATGTTCAGCATTTGCAAATTTATGAACTTGTCTACTTGCTTCTGCCCAATTGTCGTATATGCCAGGAGCACGACCAATGAAAACAACATAGTATCTGCCACCCTAAAAGAGGAACAGACAACAACATTGTATGTCAAAATTGCATAGGGTGTTGCTGGGGTTAGAACTTACCAAGTATCGAATCTGAGATATTAGATAAACATGTACCATGTCGATTTAGCAACAGGTGCCAGTGGACTACAGCAGCCTTGACGTTGCTTGTTCGAAGATCTGACAAACAGTTGGATTATATAATAATTGGACAATGGTAAATTTTTTATTCACAACTATCAAACAGGTTGGCATGTTACCTTTATAACCAGAGGAGGCTTCTCTTCTCCATCCCTGTCTGTTTTCTTCTGCTTATACCCCCCCAACCAGAATGACAATAAGTTGTTTTTGTATGTAAAGTAGATTATACTCGATTATCAGAGTATCGAGTAAGAATGACTCGCAATATGCAGAGCCGAGTATTAATAATTGCTGATAGGTGAAAAGCAATAATACTCGATTTCTTCAGAACCGAGTTATATTAAACTACCTACCGTACTCATCGTTAATAATACTCGGCTTCCCTATAACCGATTTTGTACTACTCGATTTACATAAAATCGAGTACTATGCAATGTATACTAATAACTCCATGGCCTTTTGGGACCACTGACTTGGATTTCATGCACGAGCTGGGTTGTATCTGCCACCCTATGAACGCGGACCGGTCTGAGCATTCGTCCACTGTGTCAAACCATAATATTGCCAATTCAAGTTTCAATTGACAAGCTGCACAACGTGCATTATTTGTTCTCTACACCTTCTCCGTTCTGTCAACATCTCACCTCATAGGTAAACAACTGATAACAATTTGTTACAACACAAATTCATTTGTTGTGTAATAATGTAGTACAAATTCCTGGTGGTCACACGTTTTTTTTAAAGAACTGTCTTCAATTGGGGGGGGGGGGATCATGAGTTCTGTTAGGTTCTAAGGTCTTAGGATTTTATGTATTTAGAACTCTAATTTGTAATGTTGGCAAACCATGATCAAAACAATGTACTTAGTCTTATTTAAGTTTGCTCAAAGTTGGTTTAATATTGTAAAGTTGGAATCGAGTGACTGCAGAAGCATTGGGGCTTCTCGGCCTGGCTCGATCGATTGAAGGTTAGACTCGATCGATCGAAAGTCGGCCCAGATGCGTTTTTCTGCAGAATTCCAACTCAGCCCTAACTCTTTAAACGTCTAGGTTTTTATGTTTTTGCCCTAGGTATATAAGGCAAACCCTAGCCACGTTTTTCAGAGTTGCACAAGTTGTATTGTTGCTCATACATTGCTGTTTTGTGTAAATCTCTTGTGAGATCTAGAGGAGCTTTCCTTTACACAAAACTTAGGGTTTTCAAGATTGAGATATCTTCAACATCTTGATAATCAAACAGGTTGCAGCCATTAGAACTTAAAGAGAAAAACAAGTGAGGAGCTTGTACTTGAAGAAGGAGTTCAAAGAAAGAAGTAGTCCGTGGATTCGGAGCCTGCGCGTGGTCGTGTCAGGAAGTTACTACTGGTGTGTAGCATTAGGAAGTCGAGCGGGGAGCTTGTAAGTCCTTTTGTAAAACTTCAATTCTTTCTTAGTGGATTCCGTTTTGCCTTGAGGATCGGTGGGTAAAATCCTCCCCAGGTTTTTCCGGTGTGGTTTCCTGGGTGATCATATCACTGTGTTCTTTATTTCCGTTGCTTTACTTATTTTATATGCATGATATGATCTTGTGATTGTTTTAACCTAGAATTACATAATTTGACTAAGTAACAACTTGGCTAATTAATCTAGGCTACGCAATCTGGTTAAAGTTTAAGGGGTCTAAACCGTTCAAGTGGTATCAGAGCGGGTAGCTCTTTTTGTTGGAGATCTTTATCTCTGAGCTGATCCTTGACCCCTGTTGTCATGGAGCATGGACACTCTCTGTTTGTTCCTCCTCACTTTGATGGGAACAATTATACTTACTGGAAAGTAAGGATGAAAGCATTCCTGAAATCCATAGATGAAAGAGTGTGGAATTCCGTTGAATACGGATGGGAGAAGCCCACTACTCCTGTGAGTGAGTGGCAAACTTCTCAGAAAGAAGCAGCAGGCTTCAATAGCAAAGCTATGAATGCCATCTTTAATGCTGTTTCAATGGAGGAATTTAAGAGGATCTCTAATGTTGAGGTTGCTCACACTGCCTGGAAAATCCTCCAAACTGTGCATGAAGGCACTAAGGCTGTTAAAATTAATAAACTGCAGCAATTAACTTCTAGGTTTGAAAACATTAGAATGTCTGATGATGAAACCTTTGATGAGTTTTATGCAAAACTAAATGATATTGTTAATTCTGCTTATAATTTGGGAGAAGTCTATGATCAACCTAAGGTTGTTAGGAAGATTCTTAGATCTTTGACTGAAGACTTTAGACCCAAAGTAACAGCCATTACTGAGAGTAAGGATGTTGACTCCATCCCTGTGGATGAGCTGGTAGGATCTCTTCAGTCCTATGAGTCTGACTTACCCAAGACTGTCAAATCCAAATCAATGGCTCTAAAGTCTGTTGATGATGTTGATGCTGATGGATTTGATGATGAGCTCTCTCCCACGGAGATAGCTTACCTTGCCAAGAACTTCAGAAATTTCCTTAGAAATACTAATAGGAAGGCAAGGAACACCAACACTGCTGAACCTAGAAATTTTAGGAAGAATGATCCCACTAAGGTTAGTAACTTTGAAAAACCTAGAGAACAAGTAGGTCAATCTTCTAATAACTCTTTGGGTCCTCAGTGTTATGGTTGTCAAGGGTATGGTCATGTCAAATCTGAATGTCCTACTTTCTTGAGAAATAAGGGTAAAGCTATGGCTGTCACCCTTAGTGATAATGAGGTTTCTGATGATGAGTCCGGTTGTGACGAGGATGGAAACTTCATTGCTTTCACTGCTTCTGGTACAGTAGATGAAAGCATATCTGCTGAGGAGAACCCTGCTGATGGGGAACTCTCTGAAGATGCAGATCTTCAAGAGGCCTATAACAAACTTTGCAAAATTGCTGCAAAGGATGCTATGAAAGTTGATTTAGGCCTAAAGAAAATTGATGCTCTTGAGCTTGAGAAGAAAAATTTGCTTGTGAAATTATATGATGCTAATGATCTTTTGAATAATGTTAAATCTGAAAACATGCTTTTGCTTGATAAAGTTAGAACTTTGGAACATGATTTATCTGTTGCTAGATCTGCTAGTTCTAAACTTGATCACATGTTAAATGTTCAAAAGTATCCTTCTGATAAAGCTGGGTTAGGATATGTTGAAAGCATCTTTGATTCTGGACCCCATTCCACTGTCTTTGTTCCTTCTTCTTCTTCTTCTGAACCTCTTGTGAGTAAGGTTGTGAGTGAAACTATAAAACCCCCTGTGAGTGAGGTTGTCAAACCTGTAGAAGTTTCACCACCAAAGAAGATTAGGGTAGACTTAAGAGAATCCAAACCTAAGGAGCCTACCAAACCAAAGGACAAGATGCATGGTAAACCTGCTTGGGTTTGTCATTATTGTGGTAAGTCTGGACATATTCGTCCTAACTGTTACAAGCTTCAAGCTGATAAGAGAGCAAAAAGACCAAAAGTGCCTGTGCCTCAAGCACAAGATCCTATGGCACTAATTGGTGAATTGGTAAAGGCGTTAAACCTTTATTCCAATTCTGGAGTTGGGAATCACTCTAATGTGAATAAGAACTCCAATTCTCGGGATGCATCTAAAAAGTTTTGGATGCAAAAGACTCGAACTAACTGAGTCTTTCTGACTGGTCCTTGTGCTTCATTGCTCTATTCTGTTGTGACCATTCTTTTTGTTGTTGTGTTTTTCTTTTGTTCTAGGACTTGCATTGCATTACATACATGCATTTCATTCTAGGATTTATTTGTTTTCTCTTTTTATATTTAAAAAAAAAAAAAAAAAAAAAAAAAAAAGGGAGAAAGCAAAATCTGTGTTAAACACTATTTTTCTTGATTTTTTGAAAACAAGGTTGGTCATTCTTTTTACACATGTCATGTCTTGTGTACCTTGTTTAACTTTGATAAGCTTACTTTATTGCACTTAACTAGTTGAAATTTTGTAGTGCATGTTGTGTGGGAAAGATGTGTGTGGTTCTTAATCACTTTGCCTTAATCATGAAGTCACATGTGTTGACTGACGGACTTGTTCCTTTTGAGAAAGGCATAAATAACCATCTCACCACTGTTCACTAGCCAATCATGAACACCTTAGTGCATATCTTAAGATTTTGTGCTCAAGAAAGTGTAGCACATGCACAAAAAGAACATAAGGTGTAGCCTCAATTAAATTAAAACTGGTGTGTACTATTAGGCTTGATGCCAATTCACTTAATTCAAACCGGTGTGTACTATTAGGCTGAATGCCATTTCATATATAAATAAGAGGCCTAATTGAAAGAAACTTACATGATTGCAAGCTTTTGATCTAGGAGATGTGAGAGTTATAGGATGTAACTCTTTAGGTGATAGTCTCTTTTAATTCTATGTGATGAATTGTGTAGACTTAGTGCTTGATTGCCATTCACATATCACCTCACATGTATCTCAAGTCTTTGCTAGTTTCACACACTACACAAGTTACTCTTTGTTAAACTATGTACATGCTAGTGTGTGTGTTCTTGGTCCGACCAACCAAGTTTGAAAATTATCTTGAGATTTGTGCACAACATATTTGTTGCTTGAGAAAATTAATTTGGAAGAAAATTGAAATTTGTGTTTGAGAGAAGTGGGTATAAAAATTTTGGGTTTTTGAAAATGCATTCCATCTCATACTCATGCATTTTGTGTTCATTGTTCAAAAGCTTTGAGGAGTTGTTTCAAAAATTGGGTTTGCAAATTTTCAAAACTGTGTTTTTTCCCAAAATTCAATGTATTTTTGCCCATTTCGATCGATCGAGGGTGTTTCTCGATCAATCGAAAAAGTGCCTCAGAAAGTGCTAAAACGCCTGTCACTTTCGATCGATCGAATGTAATTTTCGATCGATCGAACATCGTGAATATGCTTTTTAAAAAGGAGAAAATCTGACTTTTTCAAAGTTCAAACTTTTCAAAAACTTTTCCTTTTTCTCTCTCCGACGAGGCAGGTCAATTTCTTCAAGTTTTTGTCGTTTTTCTTCCGATCTTTTTGCAAAATCTCTCTCCTCAGGCCGGTATGTCCTTAATACCCTTGTTTTTCTATTTATTTCCTTAATTTCATGCATTTTTCATGCATTTTAGGAGGAGATTTTCGGAACCTTTAAATTTGGAATTTTTGTTGTTTCGGACACTTTTGTTAGCAATTGATCATTGGGTTTTGTTGGGGACACTATATAAACATGTTCTTGAGTGCATGATTTGATCAATTTTGAGTTTTGTGGAAATTTTAATTTCTAGGGTTTATAATGAGTCCGAATTGGGGATTTTTGTGCAATTGGGTTTAATTGATGAAATTGGCTTGTGTAATTGATGCAATTGGTTATTATAAACTGTTTCTAATAGTATATAATGATTGATTCTTCAATTTATTGCAAAAATTTTCAAGTGGTTATCAAATTTTTTGGGTTTTTGTAGAGAAACTCTATGTTCAAGCTAATTTTATGAAAATTAAACTTAATTTGATCCTAATCACTGCATTAGTTCATGCATCATAACATCATTAATGTTTCATGCATCATATAGATTTTCATTCTATATTTTTTTGTGCTAACTTGCAGTCTGCCCTTGGTTTTATTTTCTGTTTGTTTTGGTTTTCTCTTGTGTCTCTGTCCTGTTCCTTAGCACTATGCCTAGGAAGACTAGAGCTCGTAGGACCATTCCCACTCCTACTCCATCCTCACCTACCTTTGATAGTGAGCGGTTCCCCAGTGAGAAAAACCAAAAGAACTTTGAAACTTTAAACCTTAATAGGAAGGTTTGGGCTGAGCGTACGGTTCTTTTAGATGAGGTGGATCCTGCCATTAGGGCAAACTTCGAGCGTAGGGGTTGGCTTCCTTTGTTAGCTGTGTCTGACCCTCCACCTCCAGCTACCTTGATTAGAGAGTTCTACTCGAACCTCTCTGTCCACATCTATGATTCCAACACCCAAGTGAGGAGTTGGATACGAGGTGTAGAGTACACCATTACCCCTCAGGTAGTGGCTGATGCTCTTGAGGTACCTTTAGTTAGGGATCCTGTCTATCCCTATGATGAGTCACCTGAGCTGAGTGATGTCATGTCATACATCACTGGATCTTCTATCCAGTGGGGTTCTGATCCTCGGATCACCACCGCTGAGCTTCCTGAGACTACCTATCTTTTCTTTAGGATAGCCTGTCATTCACTCTGGCCCATATCTCATCTGCACACCATTCCTCTTGAGAGGTGTGTTTTTCTATACGCTCTTGTTACAGATGCTCGTATTAGTTTCCCCCATCTTTTTCTTCGTTCTTTGAACGAAGTTTATAGGAGTTCATCTACTGCCCATGCCCTTGTTCATCCTATTTTCATTCATAGGATTCTTCTTTATCTAGGCTTAGAGGACTTCCCTGCTTCTGAGCCTGTTCATGTTATTGGTCCTATAGGTGCGTCTTTTCTTAGACAGAGGGCCGCTCATCTTCGAGCTGGTTCTAAACACCCTAGGTCTGATCCCTCTAGTAGCGCTCCTCCTCCTCCTTCTTCTTCTACAGGTCCTGCTGGTGAGACTGTTCCTGATCCTGTAGGTGCTGCTGCTGTTCCTCCACCTTCTGCGGCTGACTTCGATGTTCGTCGTACTTTGGAGACTGTCATGACCGTTCAGGCGGCTCATGGTCAGCTTTTGGTGGATCTGTTCGACGAGATTCGTGCTCTGCGAGCTGATTTGGCGCATCATCGTTCTTCCTCACCACCTCCTTTTGATGATGGTATCTGATGCCCTTTGGCATTCCGTCACAAAAAGGGGGAGTAGAGTTTTTGACTTGTAGAGGAGTTTTTGTTGATAGGGGGAGATTTTGTGTTAGGGGGAGATTTTTTTTGTTAGCATGGATATTTTTTTGTGGAGTTTATTTAGATTGTATCTAGGTGCTTCACTCTGTATATCATTTTTGGGATGTTCATGTTAGGGGGAGTAACATTCTTTGATATATTGATATACATGTTCCTTTGATTCTTGTTGTCTTTTTGATTCACTGCTTATTGATTTATATTTATGAGTTGTTTCATTGATATATGTCTTTATTTTGTGTTGTGTGAATCTTACAAGAATATTATACCTGTTTATATACTATTTGCTGCCACACATGCGTTTATGTGTTTGTTGAGTATTTCAGGAATATACAGGTTGATTCGACCAAGCTGCTGTCTACACTTGCAACCGATGGAGAGTAGTTAGGTTGAACTTGTTTTGTGAGCATTATTATGTAAAGGGCTATTTACGTGTAAACTTTGAGCTTTTATTGTGTGTTTTGTCACGGATTGCCAAAGGGGGAGTTTGTTAGGTTCTAAGGTCTTAGGATTTTATGTATTTAGAACTCTAATTTGTAATGTTGGCAAACCATGATCAAAACAATGTACTTAGTCTTATTTAAGTTTGCTCAAAGTTGGTTTAATATTGTAAAGTTGGAATCGAGTGACTGCAGAAGCATTGGGGCTTCTCGGCCTGGCTCGATCGATCGAAGGTTAGACTCGATCGATCGAAAGTCGGCCCAGATGCGTTTTTCTGCAGAATTCCAACTCAGCCCTAACTCTTTAAACGTCTAGGTTTTTATGTTTTTGCCCTAGGTATATAAGGCAAACCCTAGCCACGTTTTTCAGAGTTGCACAAGTTGTATTGTTGCTCATACATTGCTGTTTTGTGTAAATCTCTTGTGAGATCTAGAGGAGCTTTCCTTTACACAAAACTTAGGGTTTTCAAGATTGAGATATCTTCAACATCTTGATAATCAAACAGGTTGCAACCATTAGAACTTAAAGAGAAAAACAAGTGAGGAGCTTGTACTTGAAGAAGGAGTTCAAAGAAAGAAGTAGTCCGTGGATTCGGAGCCTGCGCGTGGTCGTGTCAGGAAGTTACTACTGGTGTGTAGCATTAGGAAGTCGAGCGGGGAGCTTGTAAGTCCTTTTGTAAAACTTCAATTCTTTCTTAGTGGATTCCGTTTTGCCTTGAGGATCGGTGGGTAAAATCCTCCCCAGGTTTTTCCGGTGTGGTTTCCTGGGTGATCATATCACTGTGTTCTTTATTTCCGCTGCTTTACTTATTTTATATGCATGATATGATCTTGTGATTGTTTTAACCTAGAATTACATAATTTGACTAAGTAACAACTTGGCTAATTAATCTAGGCTACGCAATCTGGTTAAAGTTTAAGGGGTCTAAACCGTTCAAGTTCAATTTATGGTAATTGGATATTGTTTGACTAAATTCTGTAAAATCAGTAGGGGCTCATTGTGAATAATAATGTGGTACATTTAACTGATAACACAAATTCTTTGAATGTTGTGGGTCTTCAATGAGGGGTATCTTAACATAATAATGTGATCCTAAGCATGATAACACTCTTGTGCTTTGAATGCTGTTGGTCTTTAAAGGCGAGTATGCAAACGAAATAATGTAGTACAAACTCCTGTTAGCACAAATCTAATGAAAGCACTTAATTCAATGGGGGGTACCTGAACATAATAATGTGGTACATGTTGCATGGTAGGAGTTATTCCCGTTATTTGCAATGCTTTCAGATTTCTCATTTGTTTAATTTCATCACATGAAATTCTCAACTCGATTGTGTGAACAATTTCGTTTTCAAATTTAGGTGTCTAATGGACTAGATGATACAATTATTCAATAGTATTTTTCAGCATCAAGACTTTATGACTCGCCTAAAATTTAGGTAGAAGTAAGCTGGGTTTTTTTTTTATCAAAATTCGTTGTGGTTTGTTTAGCTGCATGAAGACCTAAACATAAGGCTTATATAGTTAGCCTATGGTTTGTTTAGCTGCATGAAGACCTAAACATAAGGCTTATTGCATAGTGTATGATACAACTATTACTATTTCTGGTTCAGGTCCGTTATGAGTCCGCATTACTTCTACGTTTACTACGACGGGGAGGCATATATTAATGATTTGCATGGACTATCATACCGAGGTCCGAACCAGAAGCAGGCGCTTCTTAAAGTGAAACATGGGATACACATGAGGAAGCTGAAACGGAAGATAATGTCAAAATTGGGGTTAGACAAGGATTCCCACGATATCTCCATTGTATTTCGGGCTCCTCAGCAACTGGTGGGTACCCAAGTTTTCTACAATTCAATTCCATTACAATGCGACAATGATGTGGACATAATGTGGGGAGTGATAAAGCAGGCATCGCAATTCATAGCTTCTGACTTGTATGTCACTGTTGACACTGTTGGGTTTAATGTTGATGGGGGTTCGCAGTTTGGCAGTAGCGTTGGACAGCAAGAATCAGTTCCTGTAACCATCGTGTTCCCGAGTGTTACAACCGAAACATCTTTGCCAGACAATGTTGGGCCATGCAATGTGGAACCTATGGACAATACTGAAGTCGCTGAAGTGTATACTGAAGTAAATGAAGATATCCAAACCAACTTCGACGAAGCTATCGAAATGGATGACACTCAAGACATGTACGAGGAGTTCATTGATAATGATGGACCGGAGGTCAATCTGGAATTTTTAGATGAACTACAAGTCGAAAACAATGTGGATGCTTGCCTCAATTCGAACCCTAACCCCGACTGGTTCACATCAAACACATGGGATAACATTCATGACCCATCACCTTCCTTGGAAACAGGTTTGATGAGTTGGCGGCCGGGGGACGAACCGAGGAAGGGGATGCTATTCCTGAATAAAGCTGCGGTTCAACATGCGTTAACCATGTTCTCTGTGGGGCTCAATAAGAAATTTAAGTACATGAAGTCAGACCTCGGGAGACTGGTTGTAACATGTGTACACGATGCATGTCCGTGGTCAGTTCGAGCTATCGACAGCAAAAGGCACAAGTTGTGGGAGATCACAACATGTAAGGGTCCCCACACTTGCTCGTCACTCCAGGTGGATCATGATGGAAGGATGATGGATTCGAAGTTCATTGCCATCACACTTGAGTCATACGTACGGGAAGACATTTCAAGAACAATAGCAACCCTGCGTAGTCTTCTACATGCAAAGCACGACCATTGGGCATCTCACTATAAGGTTTGGGATGCAAAACAAAAGGCGGTTGCGGCCATCTACGGGGATTTCGATGAGTCATATGCAGAGTTGCCTCGGTTTTTGGCGGCATTAAAAGATGCAGATCCAACCACAGTGACACAATTGAAGTGTGACCACCGTAACGTGCTAGGAACTTGCACATTTAACTGTGCCTTTTGGGCTTTTGGTCCATGTATTGAAGGGTTCAAGCATTGTAGGCCGGTGATAAGCATTGATGCAACGCACCTCTATGGCAAGTACAAGGGGAAGTTGTTGATAGCAATGGCAACGGATGCTAACAACGAGGCTTATCCGCTCGCATTTGCCATTGTTGAGAGTGAGAGCAAGGAGACATGGGGATGGTTCTTGGCATGGTTGACCGATATTACGGACAAGGCCAATCTTTGCATCATCTCTGACCGACATTCAGGGATAAAAGCTTGCTTTGATGACACAAGTATGACTTGGTTGCAACCTGACAAGGTCCATCACCGGTATTGCCTCCGCCATGTAGTCAGCAATGTGAACACAAGATGGAAAAATTCGGAGTTGAAGAACTTGGTATGGAAGGCAGCAAGTGCGAATCAAGTTAGAAAGTTTGAAGCCACACTGAAATTAATCCGCAATGTCAAGCCGGCTGCACACAGGTACCTTGAAGCTGAAAACAAACAAAAGTGGACACTTGCACATGACGGAGGCCGTCGATACGGAGCAATGACAACCAACCTATCGGAGTGCTTTAATGGAGTACTGAAAGGTGCACGCAGCTTGCCAATAACGGCAATGGTGAGGTTCACCTTTTTCAAAGTGAACTCCTACTTTGATGCTCGCCGTAATCTCACTCTAGATCAGTTGGAATCTGGTCAAGAATGGTGCAAGTATGCCATGGATAAGTTCGAAAAATATCAAGCGAAGGCGAAGGACCATATGGTGACACGGATGTCCACACAAGCGCGGATATATCAGGTTGACACACCAGGTAATCCTCTGTGTAGTGGGGGCGGACAACACACGCATAAGGTTGATCTTCGGAATATGACATGCACTTGCGGGAAATGGGAAGTGCTCAAGATCCCGTGTTCACACGTAATAGCAATATGTGCTAAGTATAAGCACGATGCGCAGTAGTTTATTGATCCTTGCTATAGCGTGCGTCATAGGTACCACAGCTATGAACCGGTATTCCAACCATTGAAAGACAGATTAGCATGGCCGGATCCGGAAGAAACTAGACTAGTGATGCCCAACCCACGATTGATCCGGAAGAAAGGTCGGCCAAAGTCCACACGTATTCGCAATGAGATGGACGAGGATGATAATGATAGGGAGTTGCCGAGCTCCTTATGGATCGAGAATGGACCAAAATCAAGATGTGGGTTGTGTCACTAAGAGGGGCACAACCGTAGAACATGTCCTACTCAGAATGCGGAGTCAACGAGTGGTGGAGCTGCATCATAGGTAAAGATTCCATTTCTTAACGACTTTTGTCATATAAATCGTTACATGACTGTTAACAACTGAGTAGTAGTAAATTCTTATCTATTGCCATAGTACATATTTGGACTATCCATGCATGAACAAACGTTGGTGTTCATGCATGGATATTCAAATGAGTCAAGTTGGTATTTAAAAATGATGCTGGAGAATCACAAAATGAGGTTGTTCAATAGTTTTGTCACATTATTTGTCGGAAGTCATGATTCTGACCGTTGTTGTGACTGTGTTGCTTGGTAATAACTTATATAGGTCCAGTGTAGATAACATATTTCAGTTGACAGCAGGTACGGCAGCAAAGGTGGATGGGTGATAATGGACGTACCTTGTGCAGCTAGGATGATCCCCTACACGCCTGAGGAAGCGATGGTGTTAGATTGGTCTTAACATTGCTTGGAAGTTGATACTATGTTCTGTAGTTTTGTACTTACTTATGTGGCCATGCACTTTGTTAATGGCATTAATGTTAAGTAGTAGATGGGGAAAAACTTAAAGCTGGCAAAGCGAACAATTCAATTACTTGCAAATTGTAGCATGGAAGTTGATATTATGTTCTGTAGTTTTGTTAAGTACTTATGCGGCCATGCACTTTGTTAATGGCAGTAATGTTAAGTAGTAGATGGGGAAAAACTTAAAGCTGGCCAAGCGAACCATTTAGTTACTTGCAAATTGTAGCATATACAAGCAGTTGCTTTTGTTTAGTATGATTTCTAGCGTCTACAACGTTCATAGCTAAATTGTTTATAGCAGGGGCAATCACAACTCTACTAGATCTATGCAATGCACAGGTGCTCTATTAATGATTTGTAATAAACTTTCATTGCTGGTGTATCTAAGCTGCATATAACATCGAAAAGAGAGGCAGAAAAAATGATGTTATCAAAATCGAGGATCAAGTAACTCGATATGCCAAAACACGAGTAACGTCTAGTATTGTATCACGAAGTTACTCGATCTCCAGGGAGGCGAGTATTAACTTAAATAACTCAATTCCAAAAACGCCGAGTATAGACGAACAAAACCTGGTCCCAGCAAACATCTCTGTACAAAACGATTGGTAAGCGATTGGTCTTCGATCGATCGAAATAGAAATCGATACTACGTATAGCGAGTACATTGTAAGTACTCGATACCCAATATAACGAGTAACATGAAGCATGGACACGACTACAGAATATTACTCGATTTTTTAGAAAGCGATTTATATTTATATAACTCGATACCTAAAAAGCCGAGTATTGACAAAGAAAGTGCAAACATAGAGTACAAAGTGGTTGCTATTCGATTGGTGTTTGATCGGTCAAGGACACTTAACTCGATATTTCTCATAGCGAGTAACATGAAATTTTGGACAGGACTACAGAATATTACTCGATTTCTTAGAAAGCGAGTTTTATTTAGAGAAATCGATACTTCATAAGCCGAGTATTGACAAAGAAAGTGCAAACATCTCTGTACAAATTGGTTGCTATTCGATTGGTGTTTGATCGGTCAAGTACACTTAACTCGATTTTGTTTATAGCGAGTATTATAGTACTCGATTTTATAATTAACGAGTTATGTGTGTTTTAAACCCACTGTACCAGACAAACTTATTTCTGGTACTGGATTGCTGCATGCGACTGCCTTCCGATTGCTCTCGATTCCTCCGTGTCGAAACGACTGCCCACTGTCCACACATCGATCCTCAACTGTAGTAAGACTCTTTTACCCTTAGCTCCCATTCAAATTAACTGAAAAATCCTGTAATAATCTCCCTATAGAAGCTGAAATTTCGAAATATGCAAGTTTGGGGATTTTCGTGATTTTCGGTGTTGTGATCTGAAATGGTTCATGGGTTTTGACATATGCATGTTGTTCGTTTGATTTGAATCCTTTAATTACATAACCATAGCTGATTTGTAAAGGAACACATGAATTTAGGGTTCATGTGTTCATATGGAATTTGGGGATTTTCATGGGTGTGGGTGTTTTTCACGTGAAATATGTAATGGATTGTTTCATGTGGATGTTGTACACACGTTTTCTACCCTTTAATTGCAAAGAACTCATGATTTGTGTACAATGGGAAATTAGGGTTCATGTCTTCATATTGGGAATTTAGGGATTTTGATGAATAAAAGCAATGGTTTGAACTGAACTGGTTCATGGGTACGCATGTTGGTGACACGTTCTCTATTGTTTATATTAAAATATTTCACATCTAGGTATGCATGTTGGTTCATTCGACATTCTTGTTGGGGGTTTTGTTGAATTGGGTATAATTGCTTGAAATTGACTACCGTCTAAAGTTTGATGGATTGGTAGTCATTGGTGGGTTCGCATGTTTTGTTGAATTGCGTATAATGGCATGAATCCATGCATCATGCCGTCTATTCCTCATGCATATGTACAGTGTGTTTATGTGTCTCAATAAGTTCTGAATATTTGTTTTCTGTTGTGCTTTACTTCTGTCTCTGTAGATCCTACTTATGGCTCCTAAGAGGTCTAAAACCATTAAAACCAAAGCCAAAAGAGTGCCTGCCTCCTCATCTGAGCGTACAATTGCTTTTGATGAAATTAGGTTTGAAACGGTTACAGATGAGCAAAGGTTTGAAAACATAATTCAGCATAGGAATATTTGGCCAGAATGACAAATCAATCTAGATGAATTACCTATTTCTGTCCATAGGAATCTACAGTGTAGGAACTGGTTGTCTCTATGTAAAGAGTCACAACCCCCTCCAGTTGCCCTAATTAGAGAGTTTTATTCCAATCTCCATGTTCGTTCTGATGATAATCTGGGTACGTGGATTCGAGGTCAAAGTTTTGTCATAACTAAGGGAAACGTATCCAAGGCTCTTGATGTACCTCGTGTTTGTAGTCCTACTTATCCATACTCGGATTGTATGGAGCGTCCTCCTATATCTGATGTCGTGACTCTTCTTTGCGGAAGATCAGTGACGTTGGGATATAAGCGAAGAATTAACTCGAGTCAGTTAACCGAGGTTAATTATATCTTCTTTAGGATAGCTTGTCACAACATCTTCCCCATCTGCCATGTCCATACTATTCCTATAGACAGATGTTTCTTTTTGTACGCCCTCGTCACTGATGCCTCTATTTGTTTTCCTTCCCTTTTCATGAAAACGCTTTCTGAGGCGTGTAGGAGCAAGTCTAAGAAGCATGGTCTATTCTTGCCAGTTTTTATCTATAAGGTTCTAAACTATTTACAGTTAGAAAACTTTCCTTCCCTAGAGTTGATCCACATCACAGCCCCTATAGGAGCCACCTTTCTCAAGCAGCGGAGTGCACAAAAGAAGAATGTTGGACTGAGTGTTGGTTCATCAAAAAGACCACGAGTATAGGCGTTACTTGCAGATGTTCATGCTGAGGAGAGTCCTGTTGATCATACAGCTGCTAATGCTGACGATGGTGATGATGAGGTACATGTTGACAGTGCAAATGCGGAGCCCACAATTCCTCCTCCTCTCTCCCTTCGTGCTATGATGGAGACTTTTATGACAACTCAAGCAGCTCATGGACAACTGTTAGATGGGCTTATTGCTGAGGTTGCTGCTTTGAGAGCGGAGTTTTCAGAGTATAGGAGTGCTTTTCCACCTCCTCCACCCTTTGACTCTTGATGTTTGCATTTGGCAGTACATTACAGACAAGGGAAGTAAGGATTGTAGCGTAGGGGGAAGAGTAGTTTTTGTAGCTTCCGTAGATTATAATTAGTTATTTAAAGTGATTTACCAGTATTTGTATATTATTATATGTACTCTTCAAGGTCCACAAACATGATTTTCATTTTATGATAACTAGTCGCGGACCCGCGCGTTTCGCTTCGTTATTTTTTTGTATGATGTGTTATTATCTGAAATATTTTTGAATGTATTACTACTTAAGTTGCATTATATATGTATAAATACTATATTGCACAAGACATAATGATGATAACACAAATTGTCTTCGAATTAGATGTGGAAAGGATACAAGTATAACACAATATGGGGTTTAAAACACAATATATAAGGGATTTGCAAATAGGCGTAAGTTGTGAATAGTTGACAGCTTACTGTTGTCATAAGTTTCATTGCCGTTCCGTTGAATCGTTCAAATGTTGTCAAACACCTTTTCAATTGTATATAATTCCAATTATAGTCATTAAGATTTAGTTGGATCACAAATGTTTTTCCAATGAGCTCCTCTATTTCATTTGGTAGGGTGGAATTTGCATTCATCTGATAAAGTATTAAATGTAACGTTGTATATTCTTTTCAAATTAAACGAAAGAGTATATATGGCAATTGTATGGTCTTACAGTTGCATATTTGTTTGATCGTAATTTTTCAGCTTCCTCGTCCAACAAATTATGGAGGGCACGCTCTGTTCCATCATCAACGTTGAGTTGAATTCTATACCTGCATGTATAAATATATAATTTGTTTCAATTTTGTTTGATAAATAAATGAGTATTTTTTTTTGTTTTATATTTACATATATTGAAGGATTCTAAAAGTGGTAATTCATATTTTACCTTGGAATTGGAAAATTGGAGTTAAATTTGCAATGGCTGTTCTTTTATACCATTTTCTAATTTAACGTATTTGTTGCACTTTGCGCATCCGTTTAAGTAATATTTTAAGTTTTTCAATATTTTCAAATGTTGCAAGGCATGTGAATACATTTTCCTACAAATATAAAAGAAAATCTTGTGAAATGTATTTAGTGTAGTACCAAAAAGCAACCTAGCATCAAGTTAACTGGATCGTCTATAGATTGACAATTGTGGGAAAAGGCTTCCGGATAGCACGTCCACGTGGGTTTGAAACTTAAAATATAAAAAGAACTCAAAAAAAAAAAAAAATAATAATAATAATAGAAACAACGTTCATTCAGTCGAGTATATTGGGCTTCCATGATCAATTTTATCTGTTTCATAAAATGTCGCCCTAATTCACCGTATACTTGTATCTAGTCTAAAATACAATAGAAACTCACATCCGGCCATACCCACTCCTAGCAACCACTCAAACACGTGTATATACCACTATCAAACTACTTCCCTCATTCATGGAATATAAGCAATCGATAGAGATGAAAACATGCATTAAATCCCCTTGGAATGGATGAGACGTGCCACCAAACCTTTATAATTCACTACTTCAAAGTCTTACATTCTTCCAATATTTCCAAATAAACCAAGGTAAAATAAAATAGTTTATTTAGTAGTACAATTATAGTACTATTGAAATGACATTCAGGCAATCTCACAAACACATTAATGGCATGCAAAGGATGCTCGTCTAATATAAACACAAAAACAAACAAACGAAAAAAAAAAGGGTCTCATATTAATATAAACAGAGCATAGAAGTTTTGCACCCAAAAAAAGAATTGCCATGTAGAGATACCTCAACCAAAGCAGGGAGGTTCTGTCAATATTTAAAAACCGTGTGCAAAGGAATAAAGGGAGGAAGGAAATCAGATAGGCAGTTGTTACTGAGAAACGGTAGAGCAGGAAGGTGGGTAGCTTTCTTGCTCCCTTTAACTTTTTTTATATCTTCTTTTTTTCCTCCCTTTAAGCTTCCCTCTACATTACATATTTCAAACTCTCTCTGCTCACGTTTCTATCTGGTGAAGCCTTCAACGTTTTGTTTTGTTTTTTTTTCGTTTTCTTTTTTGTTTTCTTTTTTTCTGTCCTCCCTTTAAACTTCCCTCTATGTTACATGTTTCAAACTCTCTCTCTGCTCACGTTTCAATCTGAATTAATTATACAATTTATTATAGGGTGATAGTAGGAGTAAATATTTTACCTGAGTGAGTTGCATTTATAGGGCTGGGATTTAGAGGGCTGCAAATTGTAAAAACCATTTAAAAATTGAAGGAATTTATTATTTTGTTTTTAAGAAAATGACGTGGCAGCTGATGTGGCACAACGGGAGAGCAGCAGCATTAAGCGCAACGTACGTAACCGGTGCTACCGCATGGGAATGGATATAATTAAATAAAACAATGAAAAAAAAACTATTGCATTTTATTATTTAAGTGATACTATTGGTTTTTGTTATTTATTTATTAATCATGAGTTTATTCATCTTTAAAAGGCGCAGTTTAGTCTAAATTCATATTATTAACTTGAAATTTTGATTAACAAAAATTAGCATTACATAATTTTTTTACAATCCCAGTTGAGCAGATCAGCCAACCTGATATGATATGCCTTATCAGCTGGGGCTTTACTTGTAATTGCTTATAAATAATTGGCATAAGAGTGGTTGTGTGCATAGGTGAATTGTACGTTGGGTGTATAGGAAATGTTGTTTGGATTGTCTATCTGCTAACTTAGATCAGTATAGTTTGAATGAATTTGTATAATTGAATTGTGGGAGCTATGTGATGTGTGACCTGTGGGGTTTACTTTTATTTCATTAATGTGTGCTTCCACAGGAGTCAGATGTATTGTCATCACAGTCACATAAAATATGCTTTGGAAAAGAAAGATTGTGCTTTATTATTTAGTAGGTATTGTTTGGTAGATTAGATGTATAAATGCAAAGATTTTTAGTTACAAATGATGGTTCTAATTTATAATTTAGCAAACTTTATTAGAAAATGCAGATGATTGAAATTTTATGGGATGAAAATGAGAGTTTAGCTGAAATCTTAAAAATGAATGTAGTTTGGTTTTTATATTCAATGAGACGTAAGTACAAATTTTGATAATTAGAAGGATAACAATTCATTACACTTTGAATTTTCTGCAATTGATAATCATCCTTTTGGCAAACCATTAAGGAAATAACAATTGTAAAACTTTTGCAAAGCTTAACAAACAGTTAATAAAAAAACAGAAGATTGCTCCACTATTATTTAAGTGATCCTACAATGAGAGAATAAAATAAAATAAAATAGAATTAAAGAAGCCTATTCACCAACTTAAACATTTCAAGGTCGATTGAGCATCTTTTACACGTAACTTCATCAATTCTGCATAACTGTAAGCAATTTTGTGGTGATGCAGGGCGGTTCCCGCAGCCAATGCTTCCCATGTTCATCAATTACAATTTCCAAAAGGTTATCAATGCCTCCACAATTTGACTCACAAAGTAGCATGATTCCATATATATAAGTTGCAATAAAATTGCCACATGGAACAACTTTTTCAAGTAAAATTTTTCCTTCAACAACTTCTTCATTCAAAAAGTATTCTCAGCTTCCCCCTATCAGTAGCGCATCGGGATTTTCTGGTTCATAGCACCGAAATATTCAGGTTTTCTCTTTGTCGTGTAGTAGAGTTGGGTGATTGAAAAATAGGGTCAGTTGAATTTGTTGGAAGACTAGTTTGCTTTCTGTTAACTTGTTGAAGCGTTTGCAACTAATTAAGAACAAGGAAAAAAATTAAATTATTAGATTGAATAATTTATATAGAGGGAAATAAATAAGTAGATACAAATCGAAACAATAGTTTTTTATACCTTAACTTAATGTTTCCCAAGAGTGTTGCCGAATGTTTGCCTACTTTCGAAAAGATTTCAACCAATATGTCACTATGAAGATATTGTAATAAGTATTCATTTTTTGTTTCGTTCTTTTTTTTTTTTTTTTTTCCCGACATAGTGTTATAACATTTCAGTTACATAATAATAATGTGTTTTACGAATTTTGAAATGATTATATACGAATTTGATGGTGAAATGGTTATACACAAAAATGAAGAGGGGAGCTGTATGTTAAGGTGCCTGAATTGGTGGGGTAACTAATAACACGCACCATTAGCTGAGGAGGAGAGAAACGATTTTGGGTTTTGATTATTGTAGAAGGGGAGGTGAACCTGAAAATATGCAGGAGTAGGAAAGGAATAAAAAAAAAAAAGAGGAGCACACCTAACTTTCTCTTAAAGGAGCTATATGAAAGTAAGCGTAATTACAGCTTATCCCAGTTAAATTTAGTATGATTTCCAGAACATTTATTATATTTCATATTTAAATTGGTGTGGTCCCCACATGAATCTACACACATGACATTATGCCCAGTCTTCAATGTTCGTATACTGTTTTTCCAACCTGTATTGACATGACAAGCCCTAATAACTGAAATTGTAATGCTTGGACCATGAAATGAGGTTATAAATGCACCACACTAATGATCTTCTTTCTACCTCACTAACTTCGTAGATTGACTAAGCTATGAGTCGCAATGAGTCAACGTCAAATCGTAAAATGCGAAACAAGTTTGGATCTACTTCAACATGTGGATCATCACAAGTTCCAGCAGATCAACCACTACAAACCTACACAGACCACTATGGAGGGAAATGGGTTGGAAAGAAGAGAGATTTCGTTAATATGCCAATATACACGTACGAGAGTCTTGGAAGCGTCGGGCACATCATGGTCGGCAAACCGACAAAACTAAGTACAAATACCACCGCAATAGAGTTCACTGTATCAGAACCACCATGGTCAGCCCTATACGAGAAGAGGTGTGAGTTGGAGGTGTATTGTCAATGGCACGGGTTACGAGTTCCTAAGGCACGCTCAGCCGAGTTACCTAGAGATGAACCTGCCAACATACTTGCTCGTCTTGAAGAAAAGAACAATCAAATGCAAAGGCGACTAGACCGTTTTCACGCAATCCAAAAAGCAAGGAATCATCTAAAGGGGAAGGCGCAAGAGCGAGCCATGAAGTCTATTAATGAAATTACTGCGTTAGATGATGAAAGAGATATTTCAGACTTCTCAGATTCAAGCAATGATGATTTCCAAAAATTTCTACCTACGAACATTAGACGTTGTTGTTAATGTCTACATATTTTGTGGAAGACAAGATGTTGTTGTTAATGTCTGACAAATGATGAGTATTTCTATGTGCGTTCAACTTTTGCAAATTTAAAGATTAACTGTTCATTAGTTTTCGCTAAGTTTATATGAAATCAGTTTCTCATTTTTTCCCTGCTGTTATTTGAAAATTTAATATGAATATTTACGCATAGATTCAATATATATAGACTCATCCAAACCACACAAACAACCCACTCTTTCACCATCGAGGTGTAGACACTCACATTTGTTCAAAATAATACTCCCTTCCACCATGCGTCACATGAAACTAGTAATGTATTACATTGCTATGTCAGTAGGTGCAACGTTTTCAATGGATTGGCTAAGTGTATATGAAATCACTTGCTTATTTTTTGGGTTTTGTTCTTTGTTGCTACATATGATTATTGTACTTTGGTTGGACAATGTCCTATGCTTTGTAGTGTAGGAAAAACCGTAGATATGTTGATGTTTCCAATATTCTGTCTGTGTGATTTGAAATGTTACCCACATAACACTCATCACCCAACTTACATTTATTGCACATTACTTGTAGGAAAATTTATTAGATTCAATACATACAGACTCATCCAAACCACACAGACCAACCACACGTATTTTCCAATAATATGAATAATTCATATATATGACACCGTGAGTTGCTGTATCATATACCCCGTATCCGTGTATCTTAGTTATGCTAGTGTACTACATTATACATATACATTACATACAAACTCAGCCAAACCAAACTAACAACTCGCTCATTCTCTCTTCGTCTTTATGTACAGTAAAATTTATTCGTAACAAACTTTTCTCCGACTTCATGTTTTTTGGGCAAATCATCTAAGGGATATGCTTGTTTCATCTTCATCTAAGTATATTATTTCTACCTAATGATCTTCCAATTTACAGTTCTTGCTGGGTGGGTATTGAATCTTAGTGGATATCTAAAGACTAAAAAATAACCATAACATATAGAATCGTATTCAACGAAATCCTGCCAACCATTACAATGTTGGCCTGTTGTTATCAGCTTTCTTCAATCCCACTTGCCAAATACGACCATAGGGAGCAGTGAGTGTAGCTACGGTAGATAGCTCATCACTGTTGAACCCTGACCAGAAGTAGCCATCCACACTGACGTGAAAACACAGAGCATCCTTGAAAAGTTTATGCATCAATTTTGGGGGTGAGCTGTCCCCCATTGCTACACTGATGTTTGCAGTGTTGCATATGCTGCTCAACAGCTTCGCATTGTTGAATCCTGTCGAGTCATATCATCCACACGCACGTCAATACACAGATATGCATCCTTTTGCAATGCACCGTTTCAAGGATGCAGAGCATCCCTGAAAAGTTTATGATACATTTAACACAGCTCAGTATTGTCTCGTCAAATCATGTTAGATGAAGCATAGGAATGCTGAATAGTATTCATGTGAACCCTGTCCACTCATATCACCTACACGCACGTCAATACACAGATATGCATCCTTTTGCAATGCACCGTTTCAAGGATGCAGAGCATCCCTGAAAAGTGTATGATACATTTAACACAGCTCAGCATTGTTTCGTCAAATCATGTCAGATGAAGCACAAGAATGCTGAATAGTCTTCGTGTGAACCCTGTCCACTCATATCACCTACACGCACGTCAATACACAGATATGCATCCTTTTGCAATGCACCGTTTCAAGGATGCAGAGCATCCCTGAAAAGTTTATGATACATTTAACACAGCTCAGCATTGTTTCGTCAAATCATGTCAGATGAAGCACAGGAATGCTGAATAGTCTTCGTGTGAACCCTGTCCACTCATATCACCTACACGCACGTCAATACACAGATATGCATCCTTTTGCAATGCACCGTTTCAAGGATGCAGAGCATCCCTGAAAAGTTTATGATACATTTAACACAGCTCAACATTGTCTCGTCAAATCATGTCAGATGAAGCACAGGAATGCTGAATAGTCTTCGTGTGAACCCTGTCCACTCGTATCACCTACACACACGTCACCTACACACACGTCAAAGTTTATAATACATTTAACACAGGTCAGCACTGTCTCGTCAAGTTATGTCAGATGAAGCATAGGAATGCTATGCTGAATAGTCTTCACGTGAATAAATACACAACCTTCTTTGTAGTACACATCACCAACCCGCTGCTGTAGCACAAGTTATAGCCATATCAAACAATTGCCTTAGTGAACCACAAGCACTAACAAGTGCCACTGTATATCATCTTTATTCACATGAATACTTAACGTTACATATAGTCACATCCACTTGAATACTTGCCCTTGCAAAACTCCTATATAAAGTCCCATTTACATCTAACCTTGCAAAACATCTACACATACCGATCAGAAGTCACATTTTCCAATGTCAATGCGCAATTGGATGCTACCTCGTTTTCCAGATAACTATAGGAGGGAGAGAGATTCCGACGAGAGGGAATACTATGCTGGACTGCGGCGGGAGTGGGACTTTCGCGTGAACGAGTCCAACGCTCTGCACGATGATCTCGTGCGACTCGGAGCACCTCTTGTCGACCGTATCTCGCTCACATTGCCACGGCGAAACATGCACCAATATGAGCGTGCAGTGACGAAAATAAAAAAAGAGAACAATCTGATGATACTCCGTAGGTCCAGGTATTACATGCTACAACTAGCAGAAGAGTTGGCCGCCGCAACGAACAGGCAACTCACTCCAGTGGAACGTAACAATGTCCTCAACTACGAGGACTATCTGTCAGAGTGAATGCCTATGTGGTATGTTTGTTGTGTCTAGGGTTAAGTTAATAATGTTAGTAGCGTTACTGTTCAATATGCAATGCATGCATATTGGTGACGTCGTGTAAGTTATTTTAAGTTTTCTGTGTTATGTTGTAGGTGCTTATTGAAAAATATCATGTGCGGGAATATTTAACTTCTATGCGTTATGTGGGAATAATCTAAATTATGAATAATGTGCATGCTCCTCACAATCAACAATAAGGTTTACATAGTACAAATGCAACAAGAGTGACACACATACATTTAAAACATAGTTAACCAAAATAGTTCTTCAACAAAGTCTAATTATACCACGACACGATTACTCTTCATCTGATATCTCCACATCTGACTGATAAATGGGATCAGCAAGAAGTGATTGCATGAATTGTGCGTGCTCGTACCACCCTCCTTCTATTGACTCTCGAATCTCAACTTGGGTACGATATCGATTAAGACGTATCTTCATTCGATTATTTTCTTCTCTTATGCGGTTCAATGCTTTACGAAGTTCGTCGATCGTATCTCTAGGCATTTGCGATGCAAGTCGCCAAGCCACTGGCAACTTAAAACCAACCAACTCATCATAAAACATTTGCTGTTCACGAAATAACCAAGCCCACTCTTCTCTCATGGTATTGTGAACGTAATCACTATTTCGCAGATTTGGATTGATTGGATAGCTGAACTCATCTTCTAATACCCAGCAACGACCCATAGCAGTGAACACATCGTGAGGCCTATAAATTTCTGGGTTGCCAGAACTAGACATTGACGCTGAATACAATAACAGCAAATGATCAAGTTAACAGTGTACATTAACTGGTGGTAAGTAATGTAATGTTGCATAAAATGGTACACGACAAAGACATTTATAAATTTGTGTACTAACACTAACATTTGCCCATATACATTACACGTTGTTATTAATGTCTACACGTTGTGTGCAATACAAAATGTTGTTGTTAATGTCTGACTAATTATGAGTATGTACATTCAACTTTTACAAATCTAAAGATTAACTGTTCATTAGTTTTAGCAAATGTAATGAATTTTATTACTTTGTCAATGAAATTTACACCAGCAAATATTCTATAGATTATTGTACATTTCTTGTAGAACCAAACAACTAAAATAACCCTAATCTACTCACATAACACTCATTCACTAAAATACCAAAGCACAAGTAATACAACCTATTAAATGAAAATTATTCTCTAACAAAAACGTATGTACATTATAGTTGATAAACTTTTATAATATCTACACTTTTACCTACACAATAAAATTCTCTATGTATTTCAAATAAGGAAATGAGTTTCTCACCTGAGATGATAGAGAGATACCACCAACGTTGACAGAAAATTCGGAAAATGAGGAGAGGCTGATCTGAAAATGATGGGGAGAATTGCATGAAAAGCTGATTTGGGGAAGGGAGAAGTAAATAGCAGAAAACTCGATTGTAGAAGAGCCGAGTAATAATAATAACTCGAATTCGAAGCCATCGAGTTAAGGTCACGTGAAAATAACTGATTTGAAAACGGGTCAGAATATAGCAGGTGAACTCGATTGTATCAGAGCCGAGTAATATCTATAGCTCGATTTCCCACTCATCGGGTTCATCTTCACATAGTAGTAAGGGATTTGAATTCCGCACATAACTCGGTTTCCCCATTGCCGAGTTACAAACAGTAGCGCGGGATTATTTTATTGCCCAAAAGCCACGCTGGAAGGCCAGCGTGGCAAGAGACTACCTGGAACTCGGTTTTTTAATAATCGAGTACTTTTAATAACTCGAATTTGGGATAGCCGAGTATCGAAACAGGGGCACGCCCCTATATAGTTTCAAAACAGGGGCACAACGCCAATTATTTTTCCCCAAAGGGGCAAAAGGCCAGATAGGCCAGTAGTTCTAACACAAAGGCACACCCCTTTGTGGTTATAACATTACTTTTAAAAGAATCAACTATATTATTTAGGGAGGCAAAGTGTAATTTAAATAACAAAATTGCTAAAAGTAGTACCTATATCTATACTGGTAATTTTTTAAAAAATATTTGAAAGCCCAAGTATGCCTCTGTCCCTGACCAAATCTCATTTCTATCTTAGTCATTTTTCGAAGAATTTTTTTTTTTTTTGGTTGAGAATCGAAGATCATATATAAGAACTAATAACTTATCTTATTAACATTGCTTTCCTTATCAAAAAAAAAAAAAAAACTTATCTTATTAACACCTCTATTTTTGCTGATGCTCTTAGTCATTTTTCTAAGCCAAGATTCTTCTGAGAATCCGCATGAGACTGCGTGTATAGTAACTATGATGTTTGAAATACCAAAAAAAAAAAAAAAAAAAATACAAATAATTGTGTTGTTAAAATCTGAAAGGAGTTACTACTAAAATAAATAGTACCAGTTACTCAAGCCAAAATTGAACTTTCATTACATGTACCCAAGCGATTGCAAATTTATTTTAAATTAGCGTTTAACCCGCGCAATGCTCGGGGTCATTTTACTTATTAGAAGACAATATAATACATTAAAATTCTTCTGGGGCATGTTGTATAATTTAACTAATTGTTAAAATAAACCAACATTAAATTGTTAAGCTTTAATTATGGAAACAATATTTCATAACAATTCTTAAATAGTTGTATAGAACAACTTAACAAAAAAATTATATACATAAAAAATCAATAGATAAATATGTGGTACAAATAGATGAATATAAGGTTTGTTAAGCAAGATAAGGTTTGGAAAAAAAAAAGCCTATCTACATCTTGTGATAATGACGAAGACACAGCAGGTATTGATAAGGGTAATTTCTATCTTCACCTTTTGATCATGATGAAAAAGCAACCACCAACAACCTATTATGATATAGCACATCAAGGGAAATAATTAATAAATCAACCAAAGAATAAAACATACATACAGACACATTAACAAAAACAAAACTTTCACTAAAGTGTTTTAACTACCTTAGACAATGTGGCTCAAGCCACAGCAAACCCTTACATGTAAATTAATGGGGGAAAAAACCCAATGATTATGACACTTCACAGCAAAGATTGAATAATTATAACAATGGAAAATAAATTGAATCGAAATTAAGTCAAGTCAATGTCAATATAAGTTTTTATAAAAAAAAAAAACACATTTTTTTCACAGCAAATTTAATAAAGAAAATTGAGTATAGCACATACACAACACTGAAATAATGAAAAGTAAAAATTGAGATAAAGGGAAATATACATTAAGTTTGAATTGTAACACATCTTAGTAAAGAAAATTGTCAAAAAATGAAAAAAAAAAAAAAAAAAAAAACCTTCAAATAATCCAAGTTCAATCAAACAAAACTATCAATTTTTATAAACAGAAAAGCTAACATGGTAACTTCACTTTTTTGCTTAGCATCAAAACAAAACAATTAATTATGAGATTCAAACGTTACTCCAAAAAAATAAAGCCAAAAGCCTCGTCCTTGGACTTGCTCAGGGTCCTTGGTGTAAATAAACCTTCTCACGCTTTCAAAAATCTTCTTAAGTACCTCTTTGTTTGATTTTTGAATGCCCTTACAAACACAAAATGTCATTGAGTAGCATTTAGAAATTCACCCAGAGAAAGATTTTAAAATTCTGTACTTTGAAAAATTAAATTGAAATCTTACAAACATGAGAATGTACTTAGTGACTCTAGTGCAAAACACTTGAACAACATGACTAACCCTCCAAGATAGCAAAATATTATAACAAATTAAGATGCATCAAACATGAAAAGAGCAAGAAACTAAATGCATATGAACGGATAAATAAGAAAGGATAATGCATAATATTTAATTCAACAATTCCATAGCAAAAGAGTAAAGGGTTCTTCAAATTGTTCATATTATTAAACTCATGTCTCAAAGGAAACAACAATTTCTGAAAATTTTATTGATTCAATTCTTTTAAAAAACAGGTGGAGCACATCATTTAACAAATATTTGAAATAAATAAATATTGGGATTCAAAGCTCAAATATTTGACATCTAAAAATATTTGTCACGGTCTGTATTTCTCTGCATACCTATTGGTCTGTATTTTCTGCAATCTGCATACTTGTTGCTTTGAATTTCTCTGTGCATACTTATTGGTCTGTACTTCTCTATTGTATTCAGCTTCCTATTCTTTCTGTTTTCAGCTTCTTGTTTCCTCTGTATTTGGTTTTCAGGGCTGTCTTATATGTATTTGTTTTCATTTGTTATCAATAAATAGGAATGAAAATCCAATTCAGATGCAAAGTCTGCAATCTTAGCCCTATTGATCAAATATGGCCAACCTCATTCTACATTACAAAGTGTGTGTATACCAACGAAATACAATTTAAAAATAAAATTGACACAATCACTGTGATATGTGAACTACATGGGGAAAAATCTAATACAGAGAAGTGTATACTGGAAAAACTTGATAGCAATGCTAGAAAACAAACATGGGAAACGAAATTATAAAGGGAAAAAATGTTTCAACAAAAAATTTAAAACAGAATAAATAAAATGAAAGCTTTAATGCGTAGAGATATACTCAAAACAAATTGAACCCAAATATCTCTATGGAAAACCAAATCCAACACAAATAACGGATATTAAAAAACATTCTCAATCCAAATTCCTTATTCAAAACCAAATCTAAGCCAAAAAAACTTAATGCAATCCAATCCAGTCAAAATAACCAGACCCAAATCAGATTTGATCCCAAAAAAAAAAAAACAAAAAACAAAGAATATACCAGTAAGAATGAATCTGTTCAAACCATGGAAGGTAAAGCAGTTATAGGTGAGACACGAATCAGCATGTGTATTTATTGGTGTGACTGAACAGTGAGGAAACACGGATCTCCTCCCTCACCAACTCCAACTGTTCAGTACTCTGAATTAGAACTTTTTTCATAGTGTAAGTGCCATCATCTGGACAATAAACCAAATTCAGATCAAAATCAAGATTTCATCCCCTTCCTCATCAACAAACTGGGAAAAATAAATAAAAAAAAATAAAAAAGAAACAAAAACAGAAGAACATATGTACATATAGTAAAATAATGGTGAGGGCCTAAGATTATTATTTATTAGTGCAACACCTTATCATAGTTCTTCATATATATAGGGCAAAACATTGATGCAACGGTGCCTTGTAAAATTCCCTTTTTATGTATAATAATCATATTCTTTATAAATCTAAACTGTTCAAAAATTTTTATAAACATAAGGATGATCAATTTTTAAATTTTACTTGAATCAACCAAGTTAAAGTAAAGTAATCCATTTCTTTATTTAGAATGAATAGTGTTGCATATATGAGCCAAACAATAACTTTTAATTTCTAGTAAACATAGGGATTCAATGTGTGTGTGATAGATATAGATACATACACACATACACACCCTAAGAGCATTCACATCGGTTGGTTGGATAATATCAAGTTATCATCAAAGAATAGCTGCTTGCCCAGCCTATAAAAAAAAAAAAAAAATGATATAATGAATTCAATATGAGATTATTAAGCTCATTTTCATTCAAACATCAAGACCTATAAAATTCAAAAAATGTAATTACATACGCAGATCATCATTCAAATCCCATATGCAGATATAAGGGGAAAAAAAAGAGAAGATAAAAGAACAACACCCCAGAAAATTAGGAAAAAAAAAAGATTTCAAGGCTGCCATATAATGAACAAAGCAGTACCAACCGTGGAACCATGGAACCATAACAGTAGCAACCAAGAAGACCAAAATCCAGAACAAAACTGAATCTAACACATATACCTAAACCTATACAAATCCATCAAAATGTCCAAACTAAGTTGTATTTTAACCCAAATCTAAAAAGGGTTAGAAAAAAAAACCTTTCCTGGTGGAGGTTTCGACGATCTAATGGTGTGTTTGCCTATGGTTCTTGCTGTCTAAGGCTGGTGTTTGGCATGAAAACTAACAGTCAAGGTAGCCCTTCTGCTTTATTTTACATCGGTCTTAACGGTGTATTAAGATTCCCAAAACTGGTGTAGCCTTTCGCTTTTAAAATGTACATGCATATAATGAACAAAGCAGAGATATGTGGCAGAGAAAGAAAGCAGTAGGAGAAGAATTTAAGAAATAGGGAAATTCACCTAATGTCCTAGATCATTTTTCCTAACACTCACCATAAGGAGCTGTTAAATGAAACTGGTGCAATCAATCATAGCAAATATAATTTGTACTAAGTTTCTCTACAATAAGTTAGGAATACAACTATATCTATACAACAGATACACTTGCCAATACAACTTGGATAGAGTTAGATCCAGAATTACCACTTCAAATAGTTTTCTTCTTCTCTAATTTATTTCTCTCTTTTCAATTTCAATTTCAAATGAAGGTAGATTCTTAACAATACTCACAGTGGTTCAAAATTAATTTACATAGTTCCAATGGCTTTAAAAAAGGGACCATTCAGAAACAACAAACACAAAAACTTTAAAATTTAAAATAAAACTTTAATGTAGTATTGATTACTCAAAGGTTTGCACTTTGAGTAACAAAGCAAATCTGCATTTTATGTGAACTCAAAATCAAAACACCCAATTATTCAAAATCAATTCTAAATACCCAAAACATTGAGCCAAGCCAAATACCCCAAAAACAAAACTTCTTCTAACCAAAATCCGTTAATCAAAACCAAACCTTACCCAAAATACTAATCTAAATCATAATTAACCCCCAATTGATTCTCTAAATAAAAACCAAAAACCCTTAATTTTTTAGTTTAAAACAGAACTTTACTGGTAGCGATTCTGGTAGTCTGATAGTGGGTGGAGGCTTACAGTGATGACAAAACTTGTGGTGGCACCCCTCTCTCAATCCATGGCACATTAACTTAACAGTCTAACGATTATTCTTCCTCTTCTTCCAAAAAAATCTCCAGTATATCGATCTCTCTGCACCCTGTGTCTAACTGACTCTCTCTACCGTTCTTGGACTATTGGCCTCTAAACCTTGATTTTCCAAAGCCAATTATAAATACCCTAAAATCAAACCAAAATTAATTGAATCCAAATACTCCCAAAAGTTTTTAGTATACTGAGAAACTAAATTGAATCAAAAAAATCAAATCAAAACCTAATGTAACCTAAACACCTAAATACAAATCAATCCAACCAAATTTCTCAAAACCAATTCTTATTTCATACCCAGATCTAAGAAAGAATGAAAAAAAAAAAATTACTAGTGGTAGTTCTCTCTCTCTATGTCCGTATCTCAAATCCTGCGTCCACCTTTAGGTTACCGTTGCCAGTTCCGGTCGTCTAAGTCCGACAAGGGACGAATGGTGGTGGGAAAATGATGGTGACAGCCAACCGGCCGTACGAACTCTGCTTCCTTCTCATCTCCATATCGCAAGCTTTTTTTTTCTTTTTTCTTTTTTTCTCCTTCTCTGTCTCTATATCGCAAGCCTAATTGTATTTTCACCGGTTAATTTTTTTATTTATAGAGAGGCTTTTTTATTTTATTTTAACGGGTTTTTTTTTAACCGGATAATTAATTTATCTTTTTTTTAATTGCAGGTGTGGTAGAGTTTTGAAAGGCCAAACGTTGTGATGGGCGGCTGGTTTTACATAAAAGCTGGATACGTGTCAGAATTTTAAGTGACCTTTTTTCCTAACATGGTAGCATCTCTTAAAGATTTCTGCTATTATATATGGTATTATATTAGATTATAAAAAGGGAAAATTGCAATTTATCTACCTATGGTTTGGCCTGTTTTAACAATGCCCACCCGTGATTTGAAATTTGTCACTTAACCCACCTGAGGTGGCCTCCATTATACCCCCGTTACCTACCTCTGCCCTTTCCGTTTGAAAATCTCATTTACTATATAAGCCAAAATTAGAACCCTAAAAAAAAGGAACTCTCTCTCTCTCTCTCTCTCTTAGAACCCTTAAAAATCCCCAAACCCATAATCCCTTTCTCTCTTCACTTAGATTGCCAAAGTGAAATCTGAACACTTGCAAGCAACCTCATATATAAAGCAACTTGATCCTTTTGTGTGTTATATTTTATTGAACTCAAGCACCAATTAATTTCCGTGTAATCGCAATTCAAACCCATAAAGTTTGTTTCCTTAGACTTTCAAAAATAAAAATTTCACAATATTTAACACCAATTGTGATAGGCCACAAATTAAATGACCCCATGTGATTTAAACTAATTAATTAATTAAGCCAAGTTATTAATTAATCAATTTATCATGCAAATACGTGGCAGCACAAACAAATCACCGAATAACTAAATATGCAGCGGAAAATAAAAGACACGGTGATTTGTTCACGAATGGGGAAAACCCTAACGGCAAAAACCCCACCGGGTGATTTTCAGGTCACCACTCCCGAAACTCCACTATTATCAAATCAAGCGGTTACAAATAAGGAATCCCAAGTACCTTACCAACCTACAGTTGAACCCTTACCCCAATACCCAATTGGACTTGATCTGTAGTGACAGTTCCCCCTTTTGATGCACGGCTCCCAAGTACGTGACTAACCAGATGCGCGGATCCCAGTACGCGACTTCAAACACCAACTTTAGGAAGAGAGGTTGGCTGCAAAGTTCTTCAGATCATCCTATGCGATGAAGATCAGGAAGATGCTTGGTCACAAAACCCTATGGTGCACATACACAGCAACTTCTTGAAGAAGGATGAACTAGGTCAAGAACTTCGTCTTAGATCACAATTTGCTTGAACAAGGATTGCTCAATGCTTATGCAACTTGTGTCTATGTTGACGGCTCTTAAAACACTCCATTTATATGTTTAGGGTTAGAAGAAAAGAAGGCCCAAAAACACATTCACGGATCCCAAGAAAATCAAAACATAAATCTGACTTTTTAATTCTCGACAGATAGCAGGTGTCGAGGTAGGTGTCGAGCAGGTGTCGAGCTTTAAAATCTGTGCACTTCAGCTTGCTTTTTCTTGGACAGACTTGATGACTTCAATACTTGATCTTGAAACCTTGTTTCTTGAAGTATTAAAAACACCTAGAACTACCCAATTACAAGTAGAGTGCGTTTTGTCAAAGGATTAGCCAATATACATAAAGACATATGTTCTTAACATGTGAACACATATGTCCTAACAAATTGCAGAATTATAAGAATAAAGAAGAAATTATATTAATAGGATTTTTTTTTTTTTTTGCTGAATTATATTAATGGGTATATTCAATACCATGATAAAACATCACATGCTATGAATGAATGAATAATGAATAAATACAATAAAACACCTAAACCCAAAAAAACATAGAACCCAAATCTAGCAGATCCAGCAGCAAACCCAGATCCAAAACGACATCGAACAGATTCGGTGAACAGATTGGCAGCGAACCCAGATCCAGCAGATCCGGCAGCAAACCCAGATCCAAAATGGTAGCGAACCCAGATCCAGTAGATCCGGCAATGAACCTAGATCCAAAACGACATTGAATAGATCCGGCAACCGATGCAAAACAGTAGCAAACCCAGATCCAGCAAATCCAGCAACGAACCCATATCCAGCAGCTAAACCAGATCCAAAACGACGGTGAACCCAGATCCGGCAGCGAACCCAACTCTGTCCAAAATGGTGCCACTCTAAGCCGGTCCAGGAGCTTCGGCAGGTGTACTAATCGAAGATGGAGGACTCACCGGAGCCTTAAAAGAAGCTGGAGGAAGAGATGGTGGAGAGTTCACCACTGTCGAAGACGGAGCAAGCACTAGAGTCTTTCTAACTGTAGGCGACGGCACTGAAGCTTTAGGAGTTGGTGCTTGTGTTGGCGACTTTGAAATCTGAACATTTGTGTGCTTTGATGCTAAGACCTGAGACTTGCTTGCTTGCATTTCTCTCTCTGCTAGTAATCATTTTTTTTTTAGCGTGGTGAACATAGGTTGATAAAATTAGGGATTTACTCTTGTTTGGTTGCTGAGAAAATTTGTAAGAAAGGAAAACCCAAGCTTCAATACACCTCCTTGCTTGCAAGTGTTCAGATTTCACTTTGGCAATCTAAGTGAAGAGGGAAAGGGATTATGGGTTTTAGGATTTTTAAGAGTTCTAGAGAGAGGGAGAGAGCTCAATCCTTTTTTTAAGGGTTCTAATTGGGTTCTAATTTTGGCTTATATAGTAAATGAGATTTTCTAACGGAAATGGCAGAGGTGGGTAACGGGAGTCTAACGGAGGCCACCTCAGGTGGGTTAAGTGACAAATTTCAAACCATGGGTGGGCATTGTTAAAACGGGCCAAACCACAGGTGGGTAAATTGCAATTTCCCCTTATAAAAAAAATGATATTATAAACTAATAGTTGCATTGAGTTGTCAATGGCTTGTATAAAAAAGTGTAAGGTTGTCAATAATTCTGAAAAATAAATAGTTTTAATAAATAGTAATATGATGATCGTTCATAAAAGGTGTCATTTTGTAATTTCACAGTTTTTTTAAAGTAAGTTATACAAAAATAATAGATAATAAATCACAAGAATAGATTCCCAAGACAAGAGATCCAATCACAACACACTATCTCGACAAAGCATTTATCATAGATTACCCTACTGCTGCATGTTAGCTGTACCAATTGAATAGAGAAGAGGTGGCTTGGCATTACTGTGGAAGGAGGATGTGGACTTACACATACAACCTACTCACCCAATCACATCGATGTACTCATACTAAATGGATCAGACCCACCATGGAGATTAACAAGTTTTTACAGATGGCCGGAGGAACAAAGGAAGAGGGAATCTTGGCAACTCCTAAAACACTTGCACACAAGATTTTCAACCCCATGGTTATGTTATGGCGATTTCAATGAGATTTTACAATCTTCAGAGAAGCAGGGATGCCTACCAAAACAACAACAACCAATGATGGAATTTCAAGGTGCACTTCTCTACTGTGGTTTGGGAGACTTGGGTTTTCAAGGAAATATTTTCACATGGAATAATGGATGCCCTAGGGATGCTTTTGTTCAAGAACAGTTGGATAGAGCATGTGTAACATCAGAATGGCGATCTCTTTTTCCCCATGCAAAGGTCATTCACATCCAATCTTCCTATTTTGATCACAATCCGATAATTATCAATATATCCGTGCCTAACCAAATATGCAGGAAGAAAAAAAAATACTAAGAAGGTTTGAGGAAAAGTGGGCACATCATGAAGGGTGTGAAGAGGTGGTCTGGGTTGGTTGGGAGGCCGAGAGTGAGGCTGGCAACCTTATGTTTCGGTTGTTTGACAAGATTAGATGATGTAGGCAAGACCTAATTAAGTGGAGCCGCAACACAATGGGGAATTTTAAAACAAAAATACAAGAGAGGCAGTCGGCTTTGGAGGAATTATCATTACAAAATGATATAGCAAACCAGCCAACAATCAAAGCAATGAAAAATGAGATCAATGCACTCCTCCACCAGGATGAAGTTTATTGGCATTAGAGGTCAAGATCCATTTGGTTACCGGTGGGCGACAAAAACACAAATTTTTTCCACCAAAGAGTGAGCCAATGACATAGGAAAAACCATATTTCTAGAATCACTTCTCAAACCGGGGTATGGTTCCATTCCAATGATCATATTGCCGAGACAGCCATCAACTACTTCTAGGATTTATTGACCTCCTCCAACTTGGCAGATTTTAGTGGAGTATTAAACGCAGTGGATCATGTAGCCACTCCAGCTATGAACACAACCTTACTCCAAAGGTACAGCTCTGAGGAAGTCAAGCAAGCGTTGTTTCAGATGCACCCTTTAAAATCCGCCGAACCAGATGGTATGCCCCCTTTCTTTTTTCAAAAGTATTGGCATATAGTTGGTCAAGATGTTACAATAACAGGTCTTTCAGTTTTAAATTATGGCCACATGTTGCATAAAATGAATTTTACACATATTGTACTAATCCTAAAGAACAATGAATTGAATAAACATGTTTGATTATAGGCCCATAAATTTGGGTAATGTAATATCCAGGATTGTTTCCAAGGTTGTAGCTAACATTTTGAAACATGTCCTCCCTATGGTGATATCTGATGCAAAAGTGCTTTTGTACCTAATAGGCTTATCACTGATAATACTACTATAGTATATGAGTTGTTACACAGGATGAGGAATCAAAGAAAAGGAAGGATGGGACAAATGGTAGTTAAACTAGACATTAGCAATGCCTACAACCAAGTGGAGTGGGGCTTTCTACGCCAGATAATGTTAAAGCTGGGTTTTGATCCCAAATGGGTTCAATTGGCCGTGGAGACAAACACAACAGCCTCATATTCAGTCCTAATCAATGGGGAGCCACATGAATTTATTAAACCATCAAGAGGACTACAGCAGGGTGACCCACTTTCCCCATACTTGTTCCTGCTTTGTGCTGAAGGCTTGTCTACCATGCTAAGAAAAGCCGAAGAGAGCCACAATTTGAGAGGTATAAAATCCAGTCAACATGGGGTGTGTATCTCTTACCTTTTTGTTTGCTGATGATAACCTTTTGTTTTGCTAAGCCACTGTGGAGGAGTGTCAAAGGTTACTTAATCTATTGGGGACTTATGAAGTTGCATCCAATCAAGCTATCAACGGACAAAAAACATCTTTGTTCTTCAACACTAACACCAAACTAGATGTGAGAAGGGCTATACAATAGATAATGGGGGCAAGGACTATGGCGGATTGTGAAAAATATTTGGGACTACCAATGGTGAGTGGAAAATCAAAGGTTAACACCTTTAAGGAGCTTCAAGAAAAAATCACTAAAAGGGTGATGGGGTAGCAGGAAAAGCTTATATCCAAAGCAAGTTGGGAGATTATGATTAAGATGGTCACCCAAACTATACCCACTTACTCCATGTGTCTATTCAAACTGCCAAATGCCATTTATGACAAAATTAACTTCCTCATATCAAATTACTGGTGGGGTCAAACCAAGGATGAAAAGAAGATCCATTGGATTAATTGGAAAAATTGTGTAAATATAAGAAGAAGGGGTGCAGGGGATTTTGAGACATATCGGCTTTCAATTTGGCAATGTTGACGAAGCAAGCATGGAGGTTTCTTCATAATGAACATTCACTGTTCTATAAGGTGTACAAGGCGAGGTACTTTCCTAACTGCAGCTTCTTGATGGCAGAGTTGGGCTCTAATCCGCCATTTGTGTGGAGGTCTGTGTTGGCTACAAGAGATGTGGTAAAGGAATGGTCCACATGGCAGATTGGGGATGGGCTACCACACATAAATGGCTCCCAAATGCACTAGTTTTCTTACATGAGCCCAATACGGAGATGAAGGTGTTGGAAAAACTGGTTTTGCATTTCATACAAAAAACATAGCAGAAGCAACAATTACGGATCTACTTCATTCATGATAGATAACATGTAATTTTGAATTCTAGAACAAAGAATAGGAAGCGTACCTTGATGCAGTGAAATTCAAAACCAAGATTTGAGAATACCTTTAATCTTCATCTCAATTCCACATGATGCCCAAGAAGTGTGGTCTCTTAATTAGTCCTTTTTGTACGTTGATTCTTAAAGAAAGTTCTTCTTATTCTCCTTATGGAGAAAAACTGATTTGATTTCTTTTCATCATACATACATTCTAACTTGGTAGTTACTTTATTTAGTAACTTTTATTAAATAAAAATTAATTATCTAATTGGATTAGCCTTTTGAGCCTACCTAATTGGGTTTTAGTTGGTGGCTTGAGATGGGACCAAAGGGAACAAATAAGACTTTAACTCCAATGGGCTTTGAGCTTTTCTGTCAACTCTTGACAAGTCCTAAGTTACCATTAATTATATTTAATACCACTATATAAATATAATTGCACTCTAGGCCTTATTTAATAAATTATATCCCAAGACTCTAATGATATCATATGACCCCTCCATGAAATATCCATAGTGAACAAAGTCATAATAAACTGTTACTTTATAAACAACTATTTTATCATTGAGTACCTGGTTTAATCTTTTAGTTATTCACATTTATTGAAATCCAATTTCAATAAATATAAGTTTTAGTAACTCCTCACTAAAGTGGGCGCCCTGAATAATCGTATCCCATTAAACTTATCTCAAATGAATATTTTGTGTCTTTATAAAAAGAGATTATGGATTCCATCTTGAGAATATGTGTTCCCTTAACACTACGTACGTTTACCCAACATACTAAAGTTTTGATCGTGAATATTAGATCCCACTCCTGATATATCAAAGTAACCTATATTTCATGATCGGGTTCACTATCCTCTTAGGATTGAGAGTCTACGAAATTAGAAGTCGTGAGATTAATTATTTAGGTGATAGTTGTTGATTGAATCATTAATCTCACAGCGGTCTAGTTCAATATATCTTAACTCTTAAGACACATCAACACATCAACTAGAAGTTTCCACTTCCATGATCAAGACAAACCATCTTAGTTGATGTGTTATATAGGGATGGCAATTTTTGCCCGACTCGCGGGTACCTGGCCCAACCCGACCCTAATGGGCCGGGTTTTACCTAGTCCGATTAGGAATAGGGTCGGGTATGGGTTTAAAAAAAAACCCGAAGCGGGTCCGGGTCGGGTCCAGGTTTTATCAAAAAAAGTCGAGACCCGGCCCGAAACCTGCCCCGTTTAAAAACCTGGTAGCTGAAATTACTAAAATACCCTCTCTATATATATACACCTAAGTATCTAACCCTAATTCCTCTCATCATTTCTTCATTCGGCCTCCCTGCCTCAATCCGAAGTCCCTCTCCCTCATTTCAGCCTTACTCCCACCCTCCCTCACGCCTCCCTCCCTTAGTCCGACCCTCCCTCTCCCTCATTTCAGGCTTTCAGCTCAATCCCACACTTACTAAGTAGAGAGATTACCACTGGTTCTACATAGACAGAAGAATATCTTGTTGGACCTTGCGAAGAGGACCCTCTCGCCGTTGACTCTTCTTGGTATTCAGTTTCAGCCTTCAGGTATTCAGCTTCTGCCTTCAACTCCACTTGAAAAGATGCCTCATGTTTTTGTTTTTGTTTTTCTTGTTTTTCTTCCCGGTATTCAGTTTTTGTTTCCAAGCTTTTTTGATAGTCTTTTTTCTTTTCCATTTTTGTTTAGTGTATTCGGTAGTGCTAAGTTTATTTATTTTTCATGTCCTTGTTTCCATGGGTTATCCCTTAACTCAAGGGGACAAATAGTATATTTAATTATTTTCCTGATGAACATGTCTAGGTTGCATGTTTACAATGCATAGAAATGCCCATTCATTTTAGCCATGTAATTGCTGCTTGTCCAAGATTCTATTTATTTTTATGATAAGACTGCTGCATCTTGATATGACATTGCATAGCTGTGGTTGCATTTTGACAGGGGGCAACACTGGAAGTTAGTGTTTTGATTATACTGGTTATGCTGATTATAAAATAACAATTCAATGCAAAGCCTTACTCCCAATTACTCATTCTGTATGTTAATTATGTCATAGATTGTAGTCACCTTAAAAATTTCTTATATATTCTTTGGTGTCTTGTTTAGAAGTATATATGTATTTTTGGTTTGGGGGTGAGGGGAATAGAGGTTTTATGTTGGGTATTGGAACTCTTCCTCTAGTATCAAGTTTCATACGAATACAATATTTATGGGAAGTAGGCGTATTGATGGTTGTTGATGATTAGTAGAAATTGCAGGAATCTATGTTTTGGATTATTGATGGTGACAATGTTCATTCTTCCAAATAAATATATCTTTTGACTTGTAGGTAAAGTGGGCATATTCTATAATGATCTCTGAATTAAGAGGACGTAAAGGTAGTTTCATGCTCCTATATTATATAGCTTGCTGCTGCTTTCTGGATCAATAGGCTTGGCAATTTAATTGGAATAGAATTTTTGGGTGTGAAAGGCCTCTTTTTAGTAAGTAGATATTAAATCTTTAGGATAGGTCGAAATGAATTCCCCAGCAAGCATTCCAGCTCCTTTTTAGTGGTGCCTCTTTGGTCATATTCTATAATGGAATTCATACCACCAGCATTAGATTGATTTGGATAAATTAGGGAATAGCATCACATTTACTCTAAATTGTTATATTCTTGTTTGAGCTTGTAGAAGGTATAATGGCCCCCCTAGCTAGTTATGATTAGGCACATCCTGAGGTTATTTGATCGTTTGTTTTATCTATGCCACCATAGTTTGACCTGCATATGCACTGCATTTGTGTTTACCTTTCCCTTTCTATACATATTAGTTGTTAATATAAATATTAGCCATTATATTTCCTTCCATTATATCTAAGTATTTGGACTTGGCTGTCCATGCGCACATTTTCACCTTATTTTAAATATATATAGTAGCCTATTATATTTCCTTCCATTATATCTGGCCAATGAAATATTGTTTTTTTGTTTGTTTGTTGGGAATGCAGAGCCTAAAACAGAGATAAAAGACACAAACACAGACACAAACAAATCTGGCTCTTCCTTGCCAAGCGGCTCTCCCTCAAGAACCGGACGTTGTCCCTTGCCAACTATGCGGTCTCCTTCGCCATTTTCACGATCACCCTCGCCATTGTCGCCTGGCAGCTCACCCTCAAGATCACCGTCACCTTTATGCCCATTAAACAACGAGTAAGTGTTTGAATTTGTTGTTAATCATGTTTGATTTGTGAATTTGTGTAATTATGAATTTGTGCCTATTAATTAATGAGTATGTGTAATAATAAATTTGTGATAATTTGTTTTGATTCTAACTCTTAAACTTCTGAACCAATTAGGAGTCCGAACTCCCTGATGGTGGACTTAGAGGTAGAGGAACAAGAAAGGAGTCCAAGGACAGAGGAAGAGAGAGAGCAAGAGCCTACAAATGAGGACTTGGATACAAGTAAAAAAAGAAAGACTACCTTAGATGTTTGGGCTCATTTTACAAAGAAGAAAGTTGAAGGAAAAATTAAAGCTCAGTGCCATAATTGTGGCAAACTTTACTTAGGTGATCCTAGCCAAGGTACAACTCATTTGCGTAATCATTTAGCAAGATGTCCACGGATGAAGTTTAAAGATATACGACAACAAGTCTTAATTAAACAACAAAATAAGGTGGATGGAACTATGAGTTTAAATAATTACCAATTTGATCAAGCTAGAGTGAGGAATAAGCTTGCTCGTATGGTCATCCTACATGAATATCCTCTTTCAATGGTTGATCACATTGGGTTTAGAGAGTTTGTGGCTGATCTTCAACCTATGTTTAAACTTGTTACAAGAAATACTTTGAAGAGTGACATTCTTAAAATCTATGATAATGAGAGGGAGAAAGCTTTGAAGATCACGGACAAGAATGGAAGTAGGATGGCAATTACAACTGATATGCGGACTTCAAGTAACAAAAAGAGAGGGTTTATGGTCATTACCGCTCATTTTATTGATCATGCTTGGACATTGCAAAGCCGGGTTTTAAGGTAATTTTTTTTATCTATAAATTTAATATTAAAGACTGTACATTTAGAATGTTTATTGAGTTATGTTAAATTGAATGTTTATTTAGTTATGTTATAATTATTTCTATTATTTTTCTAGGTTTGTTTATGTTCCTTCTCCACACACGAAAGATGTCCTTGCTGAAGTCCTTGTTGATTGTTTTTTAGAGTGGAACATTGATAGGAAGTTGTCCACAATAACTATAGATAATTGTAGTACTAATGATGCCATTATAAGACTTCTCTTGAATAAGCTTGATACTAGTTCTCTTATGTTGGGTGGGTCTATGTTGCATATGAGGTGTGCTGCACATATTTTGAATTTGATTGTTCAAGATGGGTTGTCTCTTATTGGTGATGGTATTGAAAGGATTCGTGATAGTGTAATTTATTGGACTGGATCACCAAAAAGGAGGCAAAAACTTGAAGAAAATGCACGTCAATTGCGTGTTCAATGCACCAAAGAGTTAGTCTTAGATTGTAAAACTCGTTGAAATACAACTTACTTAATGCTTTCTACTGCATTGATTTATAAAGATGTTTTCTCGCGTTTGGCTAAACATGAAACATCTTATACTTGTTTGCCATATGATCATGATTGGGAGGTAACCAAAGATATTTGTGGGAGGTTGGACTTGTTTCATAGTGTGACTGAGTTTTTCTTTGGTCGTAAGTACCCCACAACTAGTATGTATTTTGCTTTGGTGTGTGAGTTGAAAATTGCATTGAATGAATGGAGTTTGTCTTCAAGTGTGATGATAAGTACGATAGTAGAAAGCATGCTTGCTAAATTTAATATTTATTGGGCTAATGTTAGTGTTGTTATGGCTGTTGCTGCTATCTTAGATCCAAGATATAAGATGAAGTTATTAGAGTTTCATTATCCTAATATTTATGGTGATAATTCTGATTTGGAGATTGAAAAAATTAAAAATCTTTGTTATGATTTGCTTGATGAGTATGGAGATGTAGATGAGTCTCTTGTAGGTAATGAAGGAAGTTCTCATAGGCCTGTAAGTACTTCAAATCAAGTGGCACAAATAAAATTTAGGTTGATTGGGTCAATGTCAAGGTTTGATGGGTTTGTGAATAATAGTTCAAGTAGTTCAAAGAAACATGGGAGTGGTAGAATGAAATTTGATCATTTCATTGATGAGGGAGTGTTGAAGAGGAGTGAAGACTTTGATATTTTGGCATGGTGGAAAAGTAATGGTCTCAAGTATCCTACCTTACAAAGGATTGCAAGAGATATTTTAGCCATTCCCGTCACAACTGTTGCTTCAGAAGCTGCCTTTAGTACTAGTGGGAGACTTTTAAGTCCACACTGTAGTAGGCTACATCCCAAAACTATAGAGGCAATGATGTGTGCTCAGAATTGGTTATGGAGTGAAATCAACGGTTAGTAATTGTCTAATTTCTATTTATAAAATCAAAATTGTGTTTTTATATTTGCTAGTTACAATTTGATGAAGTTTATTCTATTTTTTAATTCATTGTTGTTGTAGGTTCTTCAACTATATCTGGAAATAGTACATTTCAATCCATTCTTGATGATGGGGAGCCAAATGAAGATGATGAGAGTTGTGCCACAATTGATGGGAGTTGCATCACAATTGATGAAGATTAAACATTTTGTATTAATTTAGTAACTTTTTTAATTTCTTAGACTTGTTGAATTAATTTGTTGGTTTGTAATTATTCTAAACTTGTGGGATTTATTTTGTAACTTTTTAATTTCTTGGACTCGTTAGACTTTTGATACTTATTTCTTGGACTTGTTGGATTTATTTTATTTTTATGTTTAGCTAGTGATTTTAGTTATGATTTTGTTGATTAATGATTAAATGGTTATCTTAGCTAGGTAATTTATTGATTTAAAATCTTAGTTATAATATATTGAATTATGATAATGATATTAGTTATGATTTATTGATTTATTGATTTATATATTTATAATTAACAGTGATTTATTGATTTATGATTAGTAGCCTTAGCCTATGAGTTGGACTGATATGGCATTTGGGCCATGTTAATTATTTAGGCTTGAATATGCATGCTTAATGTAGGCAAAATCTAGGCAAAAATTGGGCTTGAATCTGGGAAAAATTTGAGCTTAAATCTGGGCTTGAATTAAAATTTAGGCTTAATTTTTTTTTTTTTTTTTTTTTTTTTTTTTTTTTTTTTTTTTTTTTTCGGTTGGGCCACAAATTGGGCCCAATTCCTAAACTGGGCCTACGGGGCCTGGCTGGGGCGGGTCTAGGCCCCGGGAAAAAACCCAGTATCCTAAACGGGCCGGGTTCGGGCTACGGGTCTTGCCCCGCGGGTCGGGTCCGGGTATGGAAAAACCTGGCCCGAACCCGACTCGTTGCCATTCCTAGTGTTATAGTCTTCGCAGATGAAACGCCCAATTTTATCACTGACTATGAACTATATTTTGAGTTTACAAGAAACTTGCGATTTATATCTTCTATGATTAAATCATATTAACCACATACAATGCATCTCAAGGACTATGATAATGTCCCATTAGTTCATAAATAGTCTCATATAATTAAACAACTTAATCTATATATATATATATATATATAAAACCGAAACCTTTGAAACTCTCACAATTTTCCACATCATCACTATTTTCTTTTTCTTTTTATTTTAGATTCTTTTTATTTTATGTTTTATATCTTATATAGAATCCACCAGAAAAATAATAGACAAAAGTTTGAATTTTTATTAATATCAATAATATTGAAAAACGTATACAAACTTGGAGGCCTATTTAAGGGCTCCATAAAACTTGATGGACAAGAAAATATATTCTAAAATAAGCCCTAATTAATACTGTAGGGTTGAAATTTGATGGACTAGGCAATAACTTCCCGTATTATGAGCCCAACAAATCCCCAACAATGAATTTGTAGAGAATGGGTTAAACAGCTGGGCTAGATATGGATTTAGCAACGGTTCATGCAAGCGAACAAGGGCAAAAGACACTCAGGCTAGTATTCAATAAAAGTATCTTTGGTCCAAAGAGGTCTTGCATTTATCAACTTAGTAAATACAATTTTTCTCCCCCCCCTCTCTGTGAGACCTGTTTCCTTTATATATACACCTTTTCCCTCATCTTCACCGCACACTTGTCCTTCATCTAAGTGTCCACCTGAGTATTAGTCACATCAGAAGTTTGCTTTAACCTGCAGTGAGTGGTGGTGGCTGAGGTTGCACTGTTCAGGTGTCTTCTCCACATAAATGCGGCCAGGAAAGTTGCTGCAGTGCATTAAATGCGGTGATGGCAGCTTTATTTGTAAGATATTTCATGATATCTCCGCGCTTAGGAATGCCCAGCGCTAACTCCCCACTGAGGAATCTTCTACTTGATCAAGTTCTTTGGAGGTCTGATGAGTGGAACCTCTTCGGACATGCCAGGTTGTCTTCGGACGCAATACTAATCCTTCCTTGGTTGCATTTTCACCAGGATGGCAAGGCATTGATCCTTTTAACCTCTTCGGACAGGAAGTTATATTCAAATTGGGCCCCAGGCCCAACATGTGGCGTTGGGCTTTCTCACCCATAATAGCCCCTCAAAATTCCAATTTTTCCCTCGCATCCGAAGAGAAAATTGGGGTTTTGACCTTTTTGCCAAACGAAAGCATTGAATTTTTTACTCCACACGTGTGTACGCGCATGAATCTAGGCACCTTCTTTATTACCGTTGCTATTGCGTCGTTTCCGAGGCGTCATTAATTGCTCCAGGCGGCGTCTTGTCCATGAAATCTAATGGCACGTCGCAAATCCAACGGACGAGATTCCCCTAAAAATTTCGGGCGGGATAAGTCCCACCACTTTGCCCACCTCTATATAATGTCCCAGAGGGGGTTGTTTTCTCACTCTACAAATTTCAGACTCTCCAGCGAACTCAAGCGTTCAAACTTCCAAAGCCTTTCCTGTCATCTACTTCGACTCGTCCCAGAATCCGCTACAATCTTCCCGCAAGGCTAAAGAACATCTTCCAATTCGATTCTGCGTAAGTTCTTTGCTCGAGATTTTCGAAATCTATTCAGATTGCCTCTTCGGCCTTTGGTAGATTTTCTTCAGTTGCTATTTCGCATTCTCCTCCCTCTAACCTAATTCAAAAATGGGTAGATTTAAGTACCTAGTGGACAGCCCCTCCCAGATAGAGAAGTTTAGGGCGACATATCGCATTCCTCAGGAAGTGGGCTTGAAGTATTGCCCCACGGAGGGGTTACTAACGGACCGAGAAGTGGGTGAAGTTATAATCCCCATTATCGCTTTCCTGGAGGGGGGAATGACCATCCCCATGGGTCCAGTTACCAGAAGTTACCTTACCGCCCATAGGCTTAGCCCTGACCAGTGCGCACCTAACATGTTTAGGATTTTAGGGGCAGTTGACGACCTAAACTGTCACTTAGGATTGGGACTAACCTGGCACGATGTGGTACACATGTATGAGTGTCGTACCAAAGAGGGAGCGGGATACTATCTAAGGTCCCGATCCGATGTCGTCAGACTTCTCTCCTGTCTCCCTAAGTCTAATAAAGGGATGAAGGACGATTATCTGATCGTCTTGGGCGCATGGCATGATGGAATTCATTGCCCAACCCAGCCAGGAGAGCCAGGTGGGACATCCCCCATTGAGATTTTCTAACATTTTTTGCTTTCAACTATTCGGAATTCCCTTCGTCATATTTCAATCTTCTCTGACAGTTCTATTGCAATGTTTACAGATAGACGTCACGTAGCTCCTCGGCTGAGTCTCACAAATACCGCGACTCTGAGCTACCTTCTTCGGTCAGAGATTTTTGTAAGTGAAGATGGACAGCTCAGGTCCGTTCCCCTCATCCTCGGCTATAATCCAAAGTCTGAACTTCAGCCGATCGGCAACGCAATAACACTCGGGGATCGCCGCATCAACCGCATTGACGTGGCTCGGAAGAACTTCTTAGCTCCCTTCGACCTCGCCCCGGTGCCCCATCCTAATCCGCAGGGTGTACCACTGCTCGTTCAGCCCGTTCAACAAATTCCCCTTGAACCAGTAGCAGAGGAAGAAAGAGTTGCTTCTTCTACACCTTCACTTGACGAGCAGATCGACCAGTTCAGATTTGAGGGTGAGGCTTCGGAAGAGATTCACATTATAGACGTCGAGGAGGAAACAGATAGGCAATCGGCTGTCCATCCAGAGAGACTAATCGTGTCTGCCTACTCTTCGGACGAAGACATGCAGAGCTTATCAGAGTTGATGAAGACTAGAAAACCGAAGGCCGCCTCGAAAGGCACTGGTCCATCCCAGCCAGCAGCGGATCTCCCTCCTCTTCCCCCTCAAGCCCCTTCAGATCCCAGCTTGAAGCCGCTGCCGGATCTAAAGAAGAAAAGGTTTGCAACTGAGGCTGAAGGCACTGAGGCTGTGCCTAAAAAGGGGCTCAAGCAGCAGAAGGTGGCCCATGATACCAGGGGAAAAAAGGCTTCCTCTATTGAAAGCAGGGAAGACCCTTCAGTCGTCGATGTGCGCCGGGGCTCTCGGACATGGCCTCCGAAGGTGACGCTGGATGGTGCGGACATCCCCTATGATGCCTCCATCAGAAATTATGGTGGAGGCAAGGCCGGTTACATTGCGGAAGCTTTGGAGCAACCCTTGCTCCTTCCAAGGGACATGGATTCCTACAGGTGCTTCAGCCAGCAGGATCTTTTCTTATCCCTAAAAAGGGATCTAGGCATGGTAAGGGAATTGACCTTCTTACCCTCTTTTTGCTATGTCTAATAACTAATATTAAGGAATGTTCGTCTGTTGTGCAGATCGCCCAGCAGATATTTGTCGCTGAGGAGTGGAACAAAAATAAAGAGATTGAAGTGCAAGCCGAGGTGCAATCAAGGGAGGAGGTCGAGAATGCACTGGGCGCTGCAAAAGACGAGTGCGCCCGCATCTTCGAGCAACTGAAGGAGGAGGTGAAGGCGAAGAAAAGTGTGGAGGCGGGCCTAAAGAATGTTGAAAAGCAAGCCGAAGACCAATGCCAGAAGTTATATACCACCGAAATCAATCTGGAAACAGAGAGGGCGTTGGTGAAAGAACTTCGTGCTGAGCTAGACAAAGCCAGGGACGCTGCTAAATTGGCCAAGGAGGATGTTCAGTTGGCCAAGGAAGCAATTGAGGCCGAGAAGCAGGGTGCCTACCTGCTGGGGGTGCAAGAGACCCAAACGAGGCTGACCGAGGAGTTTGCCAAGGTCTGCAGGGAGTACTGTGAGATAACATAGGGCAAATGCCTTGACGCGGCCGGAGTTCCCCCAGAGTCTGCCCTGAGGCAGCCTGGGAGTGTTTACTACGATCCTGACATCTATGACCTACCAGATACCTTGGAAACTTCCTCGGCCGGTCAGAATCTTGCAGTCCCAGCTGAGACAAGCCAAGCACCTCTTCAAACCGGAGATGCGGGTGATCTGCCAAAGACTGATCCAATGCCTCAGAATAAGGCTTAGGATGTTAAGATTGTGTAATAGTTAGGACCCTTTATCATCTATTTTGTAATGAAATTGCCTTTTTAATGAATGAAGTAGTTTACTTTTTGTTCATTGTTGCTTTTATGGAGTATGTTAGATTGTGTCATTATGGTTAACAATGATGGTTTAATAACTACGAGTCAACCAAAACCATGGTAATCTTTTAGACATGGCTAAACAAGGCCTTATGACAATAACAGCTGACGTAATTTTAGCCTAAGTTTGCATATTCCGCCAAGCACCAGATTAGACTAATAACGTGAACGAGTGTCAACTAACCCGAATCATCTAGTCCGAGGACTACAGGCATGATTGGATTTAAGTTTAAACACGTGTAAGAATCGTTAAAGGAGTGTTGACTAACCCAAATCATCTGGTCCGAGGACAACAGGCATGATTGGATTTAAGTTTAAACACTTGTGAGAATCGTAAGGGAGTGTTAATTAACCCAAATCATCTAGTCCGAGGACTACAGGCATGATTGGATTTAAGTTTAAACACTTGTAAGAATCGTTAAAGGAGTGTTAACTAACCCAAATCATCTGGCCCGAGGACTACAGGCATGATTGGATTTAAGTTTAAACACTTGTAAGAATCGTTAAAGGAGTGTTAACTAACCCAAATCATCTGGTCCGAGGACTATAGGCATGATTGGATTTAAGTTTAAACACTTGTGAGAATCGTAAGGGAGTGTTAACTAACCCAAATCATCTGGTCCGAGGACTACAGGCATGATTGGATTTAAGTTTAAACACTTATGAGAATCGTAAGGGAGTGTTAACTAACCCAAATCATCTGGTCCGAGGACTACAGGCATGATTGGATTTAAGTTTAAACACTTGTGAACTTAACATAATGAAATGGTATCATGACTGAAGGGAGAATTCTTTTAATAGTAGTACCTTTTGAGGTTATTTACATTCCATGGCCGGGGCACTACATGATTATCCAGGTCTTCTAGGAAGTATGCTCCAACGCCAGCCCTGGAAGTGATGCGATACGGCCCTTCCCAGTTCGGTCCCAGCTTTCCCCAAGCTGGATTCTTTGCATTGCCTACTACCTTCCTTAGGACCAGATCACCAGGCTCCAGGGGTCTCAGCCTTACATTGGCGTCATAGCCTTGCTTTAGTTTTTGCTGATAATGTGCCAGTCGGACCATTGCATTTTTCCTTCGTTCTTCAATTACATCCAAACTCTTCTCCAGCTGCCCGTCGTTGCTGATCGGATCAAAGGAGCTTATCCTGTATGTTGGGAATCCAGTCTCTAGAGGTATCACGGCTTTAGCCCCATAGGTCATCGAAAAGAGGGTTTCTCCAGTAGACCTGCGAGGTGTAGTTCTATATGCCCACAATACGTGAGGCAACTCTTCCACCCATCTACCCTTGGCTTCATCTAGCCTTTTCTTCAATCCGTTAACGATGACTTTATTGACAGCTTCCGCTTGCCCATTTCCCTGGGGATATGCAGGGGTAGAATATCTGTTTGTGATTCCCAGCTCACTACAATAATTCCTGAATGCTTTTCTGTCAAATTGAAGCCCATTGTCCGATATGAGGGTACGGGGGACCCCAAACCGCGTGACAATATTTTTCCAGATAAATTTTTTCACATCCACATCCCTAATGTTTGCTGGAGGTTCGGCTTTGACCCACTTGGTGAAATAGTCCGTGCCGACCAGGAGGTACTTCTTGTTTCCCGCTGCCTTAGGGAATGGGCCTACAATATCCAGCCCCCATTGAGCGAAAGGCCATGGGCTGGTCAGCGTATTAAGAACACCTCCGGGCTGATGTATGTTCGGTGCAAACCGCTGGCATTGATCACACTTTTTGACGTACTCATGGGCCTCTTTCTGCATATTCGGCCACCAATAACCCTGAGTAATGGCTCGGTGAGCCAAAGACCTCCCACCGGTATGGCTTCCACAGATCCCTTCATGCAACTCCTCTAGTAGGGGTTCAGTTGCCTCCGGGTGCATTCACAATAAGTATGGGCCTGAATAGAAGCGTTTATAAAGTTTGTGATCCTCGGACAACCAGAACCTTGTAGCTCTTCTCCGTATTTTGTCCGCTTCCCCTTTTTCTTCGGGCAACGCATCGTCCTTCAAAAACTTGATGATGGGGTCCATCCAACACGGGTTGGTTCCGACGCAATGAATTTGGGATGCCTTTTTTCTTAACTCCGTAGGTCTCTGTATGTCCTCGACGAGGATAACCCTTGGCAATTCTTGTGCCGAAGAGGTGGTAAGGGTGGCTAAAGAATCGGCATGTGTATTGCCACTTCTGTGGATGTGCTGCAGGTTGAAGGATTCGAACTCGGATTGCAGGGATTTAGCCAGGCTCAAGTATCCCTGCATCCTTTCGTCTTTCGCCTCGAACTTTCCCAACACTTGGCCGACGACTAGCCTTGAGTCCGAGAACATCTCAATTGACTTTCCTCCCATCCTTCGTACCGTCTTCATCCCCATCAATAGAGCCTCATATTCTGCCTTGTTATTTGTTGCTGAGAAATCTAGCCTTAACGCTTTTTCGATGATAATTCTCTCTGGGGATATTAGCACCAGCCCCACTCCTGAGCCTCGCTGATTCGATGCGCCGTCCACGTACACTCCCCAGGGCAAGGGGCTCCGTGAAGAAACCATACCAACGGTCCTTCCTTTAGTGCCCAGCTTTGGTGTTACCTCCTCTAAATGGGGCTCTGCGAACTCGGCGACCAAGTCCGCAAGGACCTGGCCTTTCACTGACGTGCGAGGCATGTACCTGATATCAAAAGCCCCGAGGATCGTCCCCCACTTGGCAATCCTTCCGGTGTAATCGGCGCTTCGGAGTATGGCTCTAAGTGGAAGCTGGGTGAGGACTATAACGGTGTGGGCTTGAAAATTATGGGGCAGCTTCTTCGTACCTAGCACAATTGCCAGAATGGCTTTTTCCAGCGGCAAATAACGAACCTCAGCTTCCTGCAGTGACTTGCTTACGTAATAAACTGGTTTTTGCACACCACAGTCTGTTCGGATCAGCACCAAGCTTACAGCATTAGGAGCCATAGCGATGTAAGCAAACAAAACTTCATCTGGCTCGGGACTGGACATGATGGGAGGTCTAGCCAGGTAGTCCTTAAGTTGCTGAAAAGTAATAGCACATTCCTCTATCCATTCGAAATCCTTCCATTTATTGATCAATGAGAAGAAAGGCCTACACCTGTCTGCCGATCTGGAAATGAACCTATTAAGGGCAGCGGTCATCCCAGTCAGCTTCTGAATCTCCTTGGGGTTCCGGGGAGCTCGCAAGTTATTGATGGCCTTTATCTGATCGGGGTTAACCTCGATTCCCCTGTGAGTGACCATATACCCTAAGAACTTGCCCGATCCAACACCGAACGAACACTTGGAAGCATTCAAGCACAGTCTATGTCTCCTCAGAATTTCAAAGACGTCCCTAAGGTCCCCAATATGCTCAGCTATGACCTTGCTTTTTACCACCATGTCGTCAATATAAACTTCCATGCTTTTACCCAACTGCGGCTTAAACATTCTGGTCATCATCCTCTGATAGGTAGCCCCTGCATTTTTCAAGCCGGACGGCATTACCTTGTAGTGGTAATTCCCCACAGGGGTTACGAAAGCTGTTTTCTCTTGATCGGCGAGAGCCAGTGGTATCTGATGATAACCCTGGAATGCGTCTAAGAAACTCATCCGAGGGTGTCCCACAGTAGCGTCAACTAGTTGGTCTATCTTCGGCATGGGAAACGGATCCTTCAGACAAGCTCTATTAAGATCGGTGAAGTCCACACACACCCGCCACGTTCCGTTTTTCTTTTTTACCACCACCGTGTTAGCTAGCCATTCGGGGTAAAAGATCTCTTTAATAGCCCCTGCCTGCTTGAGTTTTATCACTTCATCCCTAACCGCGTCAGCGTGTTCCCTCGAAGGACGCCGGAGCGGTTGCTTCTTGGGGATGATGGTGGGATTAACGTTTAGATGGTGGCAAATAAAATCTGGGCTTACCCCAGGGGCTTCCGCAGAGTCCCATGCAAATACATCTACGTTTGCCCTGAGGAACTCTATCAGCTCTTCCTTCTCTTGAGGAGGCAGCATGGATCCAACTTGAAAAAACTTCTCTGGGTCGTTATCCACGACTATTCTTGCCAAGCCTTCGCATTCTGCCTCTTCGGCCGAGGTCTCAGTATCTAGCACCGAAGGCTTTGATTGCTATAAACTCTCTTTGTTACGATCTAAGGGCTCAGCCTGAGGTTAGTGCTGGATAGCTGCCACTAGACATTGCCTGGATGTAGACTGATCTCCTCGGATTTCCTCGACTATCCCATCGGACGGATACTTAATTTTCTGATGAAGTGTGGAGGATACAGCCCCGAGGGTATAAAGCCAAGGTCTGCCCACAATGGCAGTGTAGGGTGAGTAGGCATCCACCACTATGAAATCTACCTCCACCGTCTCGGGTCCGGTTTGCACAGGTAGTCTGATTTGGCCCTTCGGAATGATCACCTTACCATCAAAACTGACTAAAGGGGAACTGTACGGAGTTAGGTCTTCGGGGGATAAGTTCAGCCCCCTATATAGGTCTGGGTACATTATTTCTGCGGTGCTGCCCTGATCTACCATCACCCTCTTCACGTCGTATCCACCTATTCTCAGAGTAACTACCAGGGCGTCATCATGCGGCTGTATAGTCTCGATTTTATCATTTTTCAAAAAGCCCAAAACCGGAACCTCCATCCTGGGTCTCTTCGGCTCTCTGTTAGCACTCTTCGAGGACAACCGAGCAACAGACAGTACTCTGGATGGACAAGACCCCGTCCTTCCTGGTGCGGCAAAAATAACATTGATTGTACCCAAGGGAGGTTTCACAGAATCGCCTCTCCTGGGCCCCGCATTTGCCTGATTTCCCTGACTGTGTGAGTGGTGTAGAAGGTGCTTTAGTCTGCCTTTGCTGACCAGCTGATCCAGATGGTCCCACAGACTCCTGCAATCCTCCGTAGTATGCCCATGGTCAAGGTGGTACTGACAGTAAAGATTGTGGTTGCGCCTTTCAGGGTTTCCCACCATCTTGTTCGGCCTTTTGAAGAACGGTTCATTTTTTATTTTGTCCAGGATTTGGTGTACTGGTTCGCGAAAAACGGCATTGACCGCTTAGAGATTCACTGTACTCTGTCCGACCCAGTCCTTTCTTGGCCTGTTGTGGTTCTGCCAGTCCGACCTGAAATCCCTCCCCTTCTGAGGGATAACCTTATCCTTTCCCTTACTCTACTGCTGATCTTCTTCAACTCTTTTGTACTTATCAATCCTATCCATCAACTGGCGTATACTGGTAGCAGGCTTTCGCGTTAAGGATGTTCTCAAGGGATGCTCAGTGGGGAGGCCCAGTTTAAAAGAGCTGATAGCCACCAATTCACAATCTTCCTCTACCTCATTATACACCTCCCAAAACCTATCTAAATATGACTTCAAAGTCTCACCTCCTTTCATACTGACTGACAAAAGGGAAGCCATAAACTGCGGAACCCTTCGGCACGTGACAAAGCGCGAACCAAATGCCCGAGTCAGCTCTTGGAAAAAGCTTATAGAATTTGCTTTCAGATTATCAAACCACCTCATGGCTATCGGTCCCAAGCTGGATGGGAAGACTTTGCACATCAGGGCTTCGTCCCTGGAGTGGACGGCCATCCTCTGGTTGAAATGGGTCACATGTTCCACTGGGTCTGTCCGGCCATTATAGATGGTGAATGTAGGCTGGTGGAAGCGTCGAGGAAGTCTAGCATTCTCGATGTTACGGGTAAAGGGAGATCTGGAAATCTGATCCAGGGTTTTGCTCATAGCGTCGTTCCGTACACTCGTAGGTAAGGGACTCTGAGGGTTCCCCTCGTCATGTCGCATCTCCTCATAGGTAAAGGATTTGCTAACTGGCGTTCGAAGTTTCTGCTTGTAGACAACATCCTGTTCGTCCTCGGAACCTCCATCAGAGTACGAGGGACTGCGCTTCCTCTTCGCATGGCGCAACTCCCTCTTTAGCCTCTCGATTTCCTTATGCATGTCTCGGTTTTTCTCTGCATGGGACATGTGGCTCTCTCTATGCGACTGGTTTTGATCGTCGCGTGCGGTGTGTACGCTGCCTTCACGATCTTGCCTCCGTTCCAGATGAAGAAAGGGATCGGTGTACTGAGATGACCTGGACTCCGCTGGTCATTGCCTTGGTTCAGCCATTCTTTGAGGTGTTGCTTCCACCTTTGCTCAAGCTGATCCCCACAAACGGCACCAATTGTAGGGTTGAAATTTGATGGACTAGGCAATAACTTCCCGTATTATGAGCCCAACAAATCCCCAACAATGAATTTGTAGAGAATGGGTTAAACAGCTGGGCTAGATATGGATTTAGCAACGGTTCATGCAAGCGAACAAGGGCAAAAGACACTCAGGCTAGTATTCAATAAAAGTATCTTTGGTCCGAAGAGGTCTTGCATTTATCAACTTAGTAAATACAATTTTTCTCCCCCCCCCCCCCTCTGTGTGAGACCTGTTTCCTTTATATATACACCTTTTCCCTCATCTTCACCGCACACTTGTCCTTCATCTAAGTGTCCACTTAAGTATCAGTCACATCAGAAGTTTGCTTTAACCTGCAGTGAGTGGTGGTGGCTGAGGTTGCACTGTTCAGGTGTCTTCTCCACATAAATGCGGCCAGGAAAGTTGCTGCAGTGCATTAAATGCGGTGATGGTAGCTTTATTTGTAAGATATTTCATGATATGTCTGTGCTTAGGAATGCCCAGCGCTAACTCTCCACTGAGGAATCTTCTACTTGATCAAGTTCTTTGGAGGTCTGATGAGTGGAACCTCTTCGGACATGCCAGGTTGTCTTCGGACGCAATACTAATCCTTCCTTGGTTGCATTTTCATCAAGATGGCAAGGCATTGATCCTTTTAACCTCTTTGGACAGGAAGTTATATTCAAATTGGGCCCCAGGCCCAACATGTGGCATTGGGCTTTCTCACCCACAAATACCTAACCATAATAGGAACCAAATTTGACCTAAAAAAACATTAAAGAACCTAAAAATAAGGAAATAAATCACCTAGACCTAAAATAACGTTTTTTGCATAAAAATACCAAAATTATATAATTACAAAAATTAAATTGTAAATTCTATCATACATCAACTTATTACAAAAATCATCATCTATATTTATTATTATTATTATTATTATTATTATTATTATCTATATATAAAATTGAAGCCTTTAAGGCTCCCACAATTTTTCACATCACCATTATTTTCTTTTTCTTTTTATTTTAGATTCTTTTTATTCTAGGTTTTATATCTTCTTATATTTATTAGTGTTACAATAGTTTAGTTTAAGTAAAACTCTATTAGATATATTTTGTTGGCCTATCACATCATTATTATTATCTATATATAATATAAAATTGAATATTAAAAATTAATTATAATTTTTTAAGATACCTCACGTTAGAATTAAAAAAAAAATGACTCACTTTAGGTTTGAATTTTTTTTTTTTTTAAAAGGACTCACCAAAAAAAAAAAAAAAAACTTTAGGATTAAGAAAAAAAGAGAAAGACTCCTGGTAGGACTCTCTCTTCTCTCCTTAAAACCCTAGCAATTACCATCTCAAAACCCTAAACTCAACTTCACTTTAAAATTAAAAAAATAAGAAGGAGAGAGACTCAACTAAAAAAAAAAAAAAAACGTAGGTTTTGTCTTTTTTATTTGCTTTCATATGTGCCTGAAATTTTCATTCTATCTTATTGTTTTGTTATATTTAGAATTTATTTTCTTCTAAGTATTTGGGTTAATCTCAATATTTTGATAGTGTTTTTGTGGGTTTGGTTTTTGGGTTGAAATTTCTAATAATTATTTTATATTGTATACGGCTAATGAAGCATCTTTATTTTTTTGGAGAAAAATCAAAGCTGCAACCTATGTCTTCCAACCCAAGGTGTGGTAAATTTTTATTTGGTATATTATATATGAATTTTTTGAATTTGAAGGGTTTTGTTTGGTTTTGAAGTAGAATTTGGGAATTCTATAAAATTTGGAAGATTTAAGTTTTGGGGTTTTTGGGTTCATGTGATTTTTTGTTTTCTTAATTAAAGTTTTGATTTTTGGTTGATTAATTATTTGTTTGGATTAATTTCAATTAATTATTTGTTTGGATTCAACATAAAAGATAATGGAATTATGTGTTATAAATTTGATAATGTTCCATGTTTTGAATTGTTTATATTGTTATTAATACGACTAAATAGGATTTGTTTTTATCTTTATAGTTTATATCAGTTTTGAGTGTGCATATATATATAACTTTTGGGAATTTTGCTTTATTAATTTAAGAATTGTAAATTACTTTGTAGGTTTCAGTAACTATGCACCTGCAGTGAGACATTGACAATATAAGCATATATATATGGTAATAACATTTTATAAAAATCTTTCTTACAACCCAATAACATTCTACGTTAGACAACACTTCTAAACTATAGAAAAGCATAGAAGTTAAATATTTATTCCCATTGTATTTTATTTAATTATGACAAATCCATTTTTTTTTTAAACGCTAACTAGCAAAATGTCTATAATATGCATATTATTAACCTAATTTTCTATTTCTAAATTTCTTAGATTTTATTATATCAATCTTTTTTTCTTTTAAATTCTTGGTGGGCAAATCAGTCTCTTACTAATTCTTTTACCTTAACATGATGTTGGTTAATTGTCCTTTTATTTAACTATCCCGTGCATCGCACGGGTCAGTGACTAGATATTAATAACAAGCCAATAAATTAGATTTTAGGACATAAACCCCAACAGAAGGTGTGTGACTTGATAGACCATAGTTCATGGCAGTGGGACGGGCAAACTGGCAGCAACATTCTCCCAAAGAACTTGTACACAAATTTTATCTCTTCCCCTCAACCATCTTGACTCCCGGGACACGCTAACCTAGACTGAGAATAAATCAAAAACATTCTCTGTGAGGGCAGCATACAGAGTAGCTCTGCGACCGAAATCCGCTGCCTTGGCTGAATACTCTTCAGTTTGGGCACACGATGCTACATGGGGAAAAATTTGGAAGCTCAACGTACCACCTAAGGTGCAAACATTTCTATGGAGGGCATGCTCAAACTGTCTACCAACGAGGGACAACTTATGCCGGAGAAAGGTCCAGGTCGAGGCAACATGCGAGTTCTGCCGCCAGGAACCTGAGATAGTTGCACATGTACTCTGGAAATGCCCGTTCGCAAGAAATGTATGGGCGCTGGTCAGAGGGCGAGTACAGAAATGCGGCAACGATGTGGTTGACTTCTTCCTGCTCTTCAAATACATGCAAGAAACGTTGAAGCCATCAGAACTGGATAGGTGGGCAATCACGGCTTGGAGTATCTGGAATGCATGAAATAGATACTACTTCCAGCATGTTCAGTCACAGCCACGGTGGATCATGGAAAGTGCAGTAGGATTGTTGACCGAGTACCAAAAAAACCTTGTGGCAGCACAGCAGATATCATGTTAGAGCTAGCTATTTTAGTTCTGCTTATTAATCTAATAAAATTCTTACCTTTCGTTCAAAAAAAAAAAAATTTAATATGTAGGTCTCAATTACTTATAGAAGTATTGTTGTAAGTATGATATTGCTTGCATTCGAAAAATTCGAAATCATGTCCTATATGTACTATTACTACAAAACTGCTTCAACGAACTTTAGAGATAGATATTACAAAAAAGATTAAGCAATTGAAAAAATAATTTTTGTGTAGTTTTAGTTATATGACTTTTTTAATAAATTATGTGATTTGTTTAAATAATACACATATAATCATGAATAGTCTTATAGATCTCTACATAGTGGACTAAGAGAGATTTCTCTAAACTAGTTTAGAAGTAATATTTGTCCGTATGAAATAAAAATTAACACACCCATTAACTAGTAATATTTGCCCGTATGGAATTGGAAGTACTTCCAATTCCATGACAATTACAAGTGCAATTCCAAAATCTTTTTATAAGAGGCTGGGGTAACCTATAACAGCAATTCCAAAATCTTTTCTGTTCTGACCCAAAAAAAAAAAAAAAAAAAGTTCTTAAATACTGTTGACTTCATGTTACCAGATTAGGGAAAGTATTTCAATATCTTAAAAGGATAATAGGTTAAGTAAGGCAGGTTTGGAATCTCCCAACCTTCTAGGTTCAAAAGATTCTTTTCAGGTCCTTCCAAAACTTCAAGTCTATAAAAAACTAGTCGCTAACCCGTGCGATGCACGGGATAGTTAAATAAAAGGACAATTAACCAACATCACGTTAAGGTAAAAGAATTAGTGAAAGCAAATAAATTAAAATAGAATGAAAATTTCAGGCACATATGAAAGCAAATAAAAAAGACAAAACCTACGTTTTTTTTTAGTTGAGTCTCTCTCCTTCTTATTTTTTTAATTTTAAAGTGAAGTTAAGTTTAGGGTTTTGAGATGGTAATTGCTAGGGTTTTAAGGAAAGAAGAGAGAGTCTTACCAGGAGTCTAAATAATATAAACAATTCAAAACATGGAACATTATCAAATTTATGACACCTAATTCCATTATTTTTTACGTCGAATCCAAACAAATAATTAATTGAAATTAATCCAAACAAATAATTAATCAACCAAAAATCAAAGCTTTAATAAAAAAACAAAAAATCACATGAACCCAAATAAAAATTCTCAATAAAGCAAGAACATATAAAAATTTACCTCACCTTGGGCTGGAAGACATAGGTTGCAACTTTGATTTTTCTCCAAAAAATAGAGATGCTTCATCTACCATATACAATATAAAATAATTATTAGAATTTCAACCCAAAAACCAAACCCATAAAAATACTATCAAAATATAGAGATTAACCCAAATACTTAGAAGAAAATCAATTCTAAACATAATAAAACAATAAGATAGAATGAAAATTTCAAGCACATATGAAAGCAAATAAAAAAGACAAAACCTACGTTTTTTTTTTTTTTTTTTTTTATTTTAACGTGAGTCTCTCTCCTTATTTTTTTAATCTTAAAATGAAGTTGAGTTTAAGGTTTTGAGATGGTAATTGCTAGGGTTTTAAGGAGAGAAGAGAGAGTCCTACCAGGAGTCTCTCGCTTTTTTTCTTAATCCTAAAGTTTTTTTTTTTTTTTTTTGATAAGTTGATGTAGGATATTGTTATTTTGGTATTTTTATGCAAAAAACGTTATTTTAGGTCTAGGTGATTTATTTCCTTGTTTTTAGGTTCTTTTAATGTATTTTAGGTCAAATTTGGTTCCTATTATGGTTAGGTATTAATTAGGACTTATTTTAGAATATATTTTCTTGTCCATCAAGTTTTATGGAGCCCTTAAATAGGCCTCCAAGTTTGTATACGTTTTTCAATATTATTGATATTAATAAAAATTCAAATCTAAAATAAAAAGAAAAATAAAATAGTGATGATGTGGAAAATTGTGAGAGTTTCAAAAACTTCGGTTTTATATATATATATAGATAAGATATCGAGTTCTGAATTTACAACTTCCCAAACCTTATACAAAAAACGAATAATGTTCTAGTGTGATTTGGCTGTCCCTTCTCGGGGGTTTCACCAATCAAGGAGTAATAATAAAAGAACAAAATGAACACGTTAAGTAAATAGAAATTAGTAATTGACTTGGAGGCACAATTGAATGTTATCATTGGACAATATGTGTCCCCATATGCAAATTGCTAAAGAGTTTCTACAAACTTGTCCTTATAATACAACCAAGTTTATTGGGTTTTACAAATAGCAATTTTAGATAATACCCACAGGATTTCTTGTGTTTCTTAAAAACTAACTTTTTGGGAGAGAAAAGTAGTTATCAAGTAAATATAAGCTACTATATATACCCAAATGATTATAACCCTTCAATAGGCACCTTCTCATTTAATAGGTACCTTTTGGTCAAAAGACACTTTTGATACATATATCCAATATGAAAGGTTGTGTCATTTCAACAGACACTTTTTCATCAAAAAGTACTTTCGATATATATCCAATATGAAAGGTTATGCCCTTTCAATAAACACATTTTCATATATATATATATATATATATGAAACTTGAATTTTCACAAAGAAAATTTCAGTACTCAAATTTTCCACTTCATTCATTTTACAAATGAATATTCTCCAACCTTATATCATTATTAAAATCTATCCTTGTATATACCCAATGGCGGAGCCACTTAAGGACCAATGGGGCCTTAGGCCCCCCCAACCCCCCCTCCCCCCAAAATTTAAAAATAATTTCAAAAATTTTAAATAATTTGAAAATTTTTAAATAACCTTATCATTTTGCCCTCCATACCTAAAGATATACATACATATTTAAGAAAGTCTAAAAATAAACATAATTTTCATTTAATTGTAGAATCCAGAAATACATATGTCAATTACCTTAACAAATAGGTATTTTAACAATTACCTCAACAAATAAAAGGAAAAAAAAAAATTCTAATTTTCATCTCAACATATTTAGGGCTTACTTGTACACAACTAGAAAATTGAAAAGTCAGAAATTTTGTTGATGTGCCGCACCACCAAGTCTCTCACACAGTGTTTCGCATGCAGGTGACTCTCTCTCTCTTGCTCTCTCTATCTCCGTTGGGGACTTGGCCTTTGTTGATGTGTTGCCACTGTTTCAGTTCTTTGCCTTCTTCTTTGCCAGTTTGCCTTCTTCCTTGTCAGTTTGGCTTCTTCTCGCTGTTAAGGGCCTGTTTGGATTACCGCTGTTTTGAGTCATATGACTCAGTTCTCATCACTCAAACTAAGAATTGCGTAGGAGCCACTAAAAATATTGTGTTTAGCTTGATTTTCTCTCCCTGTTTTCATCACTCAAACTCAGTTTGAGTTGAGTTACAGTGCAGAAAACTGGAAACACCAAATTGGTGTTTTCAGTTTCTGAGTTACATAACTCAGTGGCACGCTGGTAAATATAAGGCCTTTGAGGGGGCATGACTTGTGTGTTGTCAAGTCAAACCACTCATCACTGTTGGTATTTCCTCTTTCTTCTTCTTCTTTCCTTTTCTTTCTCTCTTTCTTTGTTTCTTCTTCAGACCTACACTCCAAGGCTTTTATTTTTCCTCATCTTCTTCTTTATTTTTCTTTCTTCTTCAAACCCACAATCCAACGTTTTTTTTTTCTTCTTCTTCTTTCTTTTTCTTTCTTTCCTTCTTCTTCAGACCCACTCCAACATTTTTTTTTTCTTTCTTCTTCTTTCTTTTTCTTTCTTTCCTTCTTCTTCAGACCCACTCCAATGTTTTTTTTTTTCTTCTTCTTCTTCTTTCTTTTTCTTTCTTTCCTTCCTCTTTCTTCTTTTTTTTTTCTTTCTTTCCTTCTTCTTCAGACCCACTTCAACGTTTTTTTTTTCCTTCTTCTTCTTTCTTTTTCTTTCTTTCTTTCTTCTTCAGATCCCACTCCACCATTTTCATGCATGCATAAATTTATACCCAGAAACAAAAACCCACACCTCATTTTCGTGATTTTGGTTTTTGATCTAAGGATTCTTGGGTTTGGGTTTGGGTTTTCTATTTTTGTGGGTTTTTGTTTGTGGGTTTTTTGGTGGAGGTTGTGGTTGTGTTGAGGGTTGGTGGTGGAGGTTGTGGTTGTGGATTTCTGGGTTTGCCGTTGGTGGTGGTGGAGCTGAGTTTCAGTGTAGCTGGGTATTGGTGCGTGAAATGGATTTCTGAGAAAAGAGATATTAATGGGTTTCTGTGAAATGGGTTTCGCTTTATGGGGTTTGGGTTTGTTTCTGGACTGGGTGTGCTAGAGAAAATGTCTTGTGAGAGAGGTAAGAGAAATCCCTGCAGGTACCAACCATAAGTAAATAGTGTGGTGTCAGTGGTGGGCTCCACTATTTTGGCAAAAAGTATGCTTAAATTTTGAGTTATGTGATTGAGGTATGTTGCCAAATAAGAATTTTGGCATTTTTGAGAGAAAGTGGAAACTGAGTTATGGGTTTTGAGTTTTGAGTTTGAGTTATGAAAACTGAGTAGTGAGTTATGAAAACTGAGACACCTCTAAACCAAACGAGCAAAAAGTCTTCCTTTGCCTTCTTTTTCTTCTTCTTCTTCTTATGTTTATTATTTTTTTTATTTTTTATCTTTTCAAATTTCAATTCTTTCCTTTTCCTCCCTTTGATTAAAAGTAAAAGTTATTTAGTAGTGTATTAAACTGCGTGTTTAAACAAGACAAGAAAGAGTGACTCAATTTGTCATTGTCATTGTGAGTGACTTAGTGCTGTGAGCCCCTCAATTGTGACTCAATTTGTAAAGCTTCGTGCCATAGCAGGCCCCTCATCCCTAACTGAGTCTGTGCAATGTGCAGTGCTCTATCTATGACTATACCCCTAGTTGAGAGTGAGACCGGCTGACCCGTGCCCATTGTTTTTAACCCTTTCAAGGTATTTGCAATTGCTTTTGTTTTGATTTTTTTATTTTAACTTTTATTGCTTTCTTTTTTGTATTCTTTACAATATATTCTTTATTATTATAATAATCAATATATTATAAACAGTATATACACATGTTTTCAACAAAGATGTTTAATTTTTATATTCTTATATTTCATAGTTGATTAAAGATATTAAATTGTTTTTTCAATCATGCCTCATGATTGTTTAATTTTAATTAAATATATTTTTATTTATAGAACATATTCAATTATGAAGTATTATACATTACTATTTTATATTTCATACACACACACACACACACACACACACACACACAAAATATATATATATATATATATATATATATATATGGCCACCCCAAAGATAAATTATTGGTTCCACCACTGTATATACCTATATATATACAACAATCCCCCACTAGGTTGTAATAATATATGTCTTGCTTGATTGACATTCTATCATGCATAATGGAAGGTGTCTTTCAACTTAAACCTCCCTTTAATGTAATTGCTCAAGAAATAAATAAAGTTAATGGTGGCTTAGTGCTTAAACCAAAACTCTTATGTGTTGAAATCATAAACAACACACACATGAGAATATCCACAACATAATTAGAAATCCATGTTATCAGCACTATTATGGCCTTGTGCTCTTCCCGGTTTAGTGAATATGTACAAGAAAAAACCATTTTACTCTTGCTAGAAGCAGCACCACTCCTATGTTCACAAAGATGAAGTTCCTTTTTATATCCTTGTTACACAGACATTATGATTTATAAACTTCATTAAGAGTTCAAAACCCGTCCTCTATTTTCATCGTAACAGTCTGCACTAATCCATCTTGAATGAAATACAAATTTAGTGCTCTTTCTAACCATGTATCAATAGCTTGTTGTTACCCTTTAAACCTCTTGGATTAAATCAATTCGAAGTTGGGTTCCCACTATTTGTGATTCTTTTAAAAGAAGGGTTTTAATCTCATTCAATGGATGTTATCCTTACCAAGTCTCGAGACACACTTCGGTAAAGAACCTATTTTGAATTTACATAGGCAATAGACTAGTCCAACCACACTTGACTTGCCTTACGTATTCTTGTCTCAGACTTTTAAGTCTAGGTTCACTTTGAATACAACTAATGTATACCATACACATTGTGGTTTCACAACTATAGTATAAGGAATGGCTTACTATGGTCGTGGCCATAACACTTTATCAAAACCTTAGCCATTTTCCTTCATTGCCCGTTACCATTATAATCAATGCTTTTAATTTAATTCTATAGTAGAGTAAGAAATACACCTTACACATAGTGCCCCCCCCCCCCCCCTCTCCCATGTAGTGATTATCTAACTAGACATAGATATTCACACTCACATCAATAATAGAATTAACTTTGAATATTCTATATAATAGATATTCATCACAATTAATTACTTTCTAGTGATCAACCTTAAGTTTTAGAAACTTTGAAAGTCTACATACTGTGAAGGCAATGTCTAGTTTTGCTCCATACATGATACGCAACGTGTACTTAATTCACTAGCAAACTCAAGCTATGCATCCACCCTTCCAGTATTTTCTTTATTTATTATTGGAATCAGAGTGTCTTTGCTTCTTTAACGATATTAAAATCTAAGAAGCAAGTTCTCAACACAATGAGATAACACAATTCTTAATAGAATGAGACAACACTAATCTCAAAACGAGATTTCTATAGTGTACATCTTTACTATATTTCTTTACTTGATTCTCATTCATAAAAGACTTTCATTTAATTATGTAAGGAAGTACAAACCCACAAGTCTTCCAAGCAAACTTCCTTTCTAAGATCACTATCTAAGAAAGTCACTTCACATCTATATGATGCATGCTCAAATTACATGTGGAGACACAATCCAATATTTCAATATTGATCCTTGAATGTTCAATTAATGAACTCACTTGTACTCTCTTTATTTCACAAAGAGATACTTTCAAAATAGGATCACCACATGTGCTTGATTAAACTTAAGACATTTACCACACATGGCAGATTAATCACAATGAATTTGACATCCCTAGATGTTAATTCTCAATACCTTACCAAGCACATCTTTGATGCACATTAGTATCCTTATGAGTTCATGACTCTTTTGAGGGTTACATCACCACACTTCTTAAATATCATAATGCCACAATTTGAGTTTCTAAATCCCCACATTTGGGTTTTCAACCATTCCAAAATTCACATATGTTGGGTTAAAATGAATTTATCCCTTGAAAATTAATTAATTACCCAAGTTAATTAACTAGGTTCAATTACATGTAATAGTGTGGCAGCACAAACAAATCACCAAATTATCTAAATGCAGTGGAAAATAAATTTGACACAGATGATTTATTTTCGAATGGGGAAAACTACTGAGGCAAAACCCCATCGGGTGATTTTAAGGTCACTACTCCCAAGAATCCATTATTATTAATCACAAGCGGTTACAAGTATAAGAAATTTTACCAAACCCTTTGGCCTATCTCGAAATACCAACTTACAGTTGAACCATTACCCCAATACCCAATTGGACTTGTATTGTAGCGGCAATCTTTCTATTCAATGCACGAATCCCAGTACATGACTAACCAATGATGCATGGATCCTAGTTCGCGACGAACTCCAGCAACTTAAAGAGGTTATTGGCTGCAAAATTCTTTAGTTCATCAACAATGAAGATCAAGAAGCTTTTTGGTCACAAAATCCTTGGCGCAAAGACGCAGTAGCATCTTCAAAGAGAATAATGAGAGGCTGCAAGACGCTCTAGAGAAGGTGAAGGAAGAAAGCCAGCCATGCCAGCTTGTCTGTGGGCAATGCGACCGACTCAAGTGTTTATCTAACACATCTCTTCTATGAAATAGTCAAGACGACAACCAAAGTCAGCCTCCATTTGCTGAAGCTGGGCCATGATGGCCTTGAGGGTCACACCACCAGTTGCGGAGGTAGAAGGAGCCGAGGAAGAGGGTGGAAGTCTCCCCTCGTGGCTGTTTCGATAAAAGTTGGGTCTCGCTCTGCCGGACAGAACCAGCGCATATGGAACCCATGATGGTGAACAGGGGAAAGAGAGGAAGAACAAAAAGTAGACACAAGTTCAGAGAAAAGAAGAGAACGTATGCATGAAAAATGCATGAACATGTGACATGAGAAATTAAAAACATCATGGGTAAAACCCAATCCAAACCTATCAGTGCTCAGCAGCAATAATCAATCACACACATCAAAAATGCATGAAACATTGTTATAATGCATTTAGAGTGCAATACATGATCATGGGATAGCAAAAACATCAACCCAAACCCATAATTTTACAAATAAACTCAAAACCCCAAAAAATTTAACAAAAACCCAAAACCTAGGTCTAAATGCATGTAATGCATTAGAGAGGAAGGTTTTGAAGTTCATACCACAAGATTGAAGCTTTACTAGGCTGAAATCTTGATTGGAGTAGGGATTTGAGTGAGAGTGAGAAGTTTGGGTCGAGAGAGAAAAAGATTTGTCGAGAAAGATGAGAGAAAGTGAAAACTGAATTGTGCCTCAGCCTTAAAAAGAAAATGCAGCTCGATGGATCGAGATTTTTATTGAGAATCTGTCGAGCATTAAATCTCAACAGAAGAGAATCTATCGAGGATCTGTCGAGAATCTATTGAGAAAATAGAGAGCACAAGAATTTTTCTCAATGGATTGAAGAAGTTGACGAGAATGTGTCGAGCAGGAACCCAGAAATCTCAATGGATCGTGAAGTTGTTGAGATTCTATCAAGAAGAAACCCAGAAATCCTCGATGGATCGAGAATCTGTCGAGGATCTATCAAGAAAGGATAATGAAAATCTTGATAGAAAGGAATCTGTCGAGGATCTATTGAGGAGCTGTCAAGCTTGAAGAAAATGAGTTTTTTCAAGAAGGGAAAAACACATAGAGATGAATGCAACGATTAAGCTATTCAATCAAACATTCAAGCACCATATTTAGCTCTCAAAACTCAGCTCAAACAAGATGCGAAGCATATAGATCCAAAACACACACACACACACACACTAAACAAATCTAACCAATTTTATATTTCAAAAACAAGTTAAGACAGTTTAGTGAGCATATATTAACACATGTATCTCCTATGATGGCCAAATCACGTTATACTTGCACATGTATCAAGAGTAGCAAAGAGTTTGCGTGTTGTGTGTGAAACATAATAAGAGTGCATAAGTGTCTCATATTATGAAGATTTGAGACTAGAGAAAATCAATTACACTCACACACAATCATAATTGCTTGACAGGGACCATCACCTTTAAAGTACATCACATTCGAGGTACATCCTATAACTCCCACATCTCTTAGAAACACACTTGTAATCATATTAAAAACATTTTGATCTTTTTGCTTTTGTTGTTCTTTGCATATTTTTCTTTTTGAGCATAGCATGCATAGCCATATAAGAGAAAGAGAAGAAAATACCCAATTATGTAAGCTTAAACATCCCAATTTTGCTATGCCGAAGCATATAGATGTTATACATGGTTATTTATACCTTTCTCTTAGGATTTTCTAGTCCTTTCAGTCAAAAAGAGTGATATGAGTATGAGATATAAGAGACAATCTTAATCGTACTCATCACAAACACGAGCCACAAAGCTCACTTGCTTAATTGTTCATTGAGATACTCATCTAAGTTATAAGAGATACAAAATTTAGAAAACTTTGTTTCAATGGCCATCCAAGGTACACAAGTACCAATATACACAAGCACACACTGTTTTTGTATTTTTCTGATTTTTCAATTTTTTATTTTATTTTTATGTAAACCAAAAAAAAAAAAAAAAGCTGAAAACAAACAAACAAAAACATGTAAACATACAAAGCATAAAACTAGACTGACTTAAAAACAAGAAAACAAAACAAACAAGTAATGCAAAACCATAAAGGGGGAGAGAGAAAAAAGTGATTGAATCACTTTGAGTCTTTTTCTTTCCAAACTTTGGTTTTGGAGAAAGATCCTTTCCTAGAGTTAAACCTTTCTTCTGGAGGTGAAGGGGAAGAATTGAAACCGTTCTAGTTCGAAAGGAACATAAGGGCCTTGAGAAGATCTCCAAGAAGACCCAAAGATGGTGGAATCTGACCTTGACCACTAGATGATAACACACTATTGATTTGTTGAGTGGCTAACCACTTATAGCAATTAGAACGAGTATGCCCTGAAGCTCCGCAATGATAATAGAAATGCAGCTTCTTCGGTTGAGACTTTTTATTATTATCCTTCTTATTCCTAGAGTTTCTAGTCTCTTTCTTTTCAACCTTAAGGGGTACTCCTATAATAGATTTGCCATTGTCTAAGTTTTCACTAGCTATTTCAGTTTTAGCTTCATTATTTTCAACATCATTATCATTAGCGGGTGAAACAAAAACAATCTTACTAGAAGAGGCAATATTAGGAGAAGAGTTAGAGAGTTCATACCCCAAGCCGGTTCTGTCAAAAGCTGATTTCTAGAGGTTCAGTATTTCATCTAGCTTTGCATTGGAAGTCCTCTCCAACTGAGCTCGAACTTGGAACAATTTTGCTTCAAGCTTCTTGGTTCTTTCAGCCAAGGAGTTGTTCTTGAACCTCAGTGCTCCAATGGTTTGGTTGGCTTCATCAACCTTTGTGGATAGCTCCTCTCGTTCCAGCTCCACTTCACTAAGCTTCTTCGCAAATAGCCTATACAACTTCTCATACTTTTTAGATGCCTTGTATGACTTTGCATAGGCTGTATGGATGTCATCATGTTCATCCATCTTCTTGAAATTGGATTCCACCAAGTCCTCTTCTTCATCCACTACTTCTACGATCCCTTTAGTTGGATCCACTATGGTAGTGAAAGCATTCAAGATTCCCTCGTCATCACTATCATATGACTTAGCCTTAGGCTCGGTATCACTCAAGGTAGCAACAAGAGCCTTGCTTTTCCCAATTGACTTGAGATATGTTTTACATTCTTGTTTCATGTGTCTGAAACCTTGACTTCCGAAGCACTTTGGTCCAGAGGGAATAGTATACGGACCGCCATCCTTAGCATCCTTCTTCCCTCTGTCTTAACTTTTGAATTGAGAGGAACTGGATTACTTATAGTGCTTGTCAAAACTTTTCACATTGGCATTCTTCATGAACTTCTTGAACTGCCTAGTGATATAGGACTTCATCTTGGAATCTTTATCATCTGAAAACTCATTAGTCTCATTACTTTTGGCCTTCAATGCTATATTCTTACATTTGGTTCCTTTCCCAAGTCTAGTGAAACCCAATTCATAGGTTTGCAAGTTGCCAATCAACTCTGTCAAAGGAATGGTGTCAATGTCCTTTGATTCTCCAATCGTTGTTATCTTGGCATGAAATCTCTCAGGGAGAGATCTGAGCACCTTTCTCACAATCTTGGGCTCAGGAATATGATCACCAAGATTGAATGCTAAGTTCACTATATCCTTCAGCTTGCCATAGAACTCTTCGAACGTCTCATCCTCCTCTATCTTTATCTCTTTAAAGCTAGTCGTGAGCCTTTTTAGCTTTGAATCCTTGACAGCTTTAGTTCCTTCATAGGTTGTCTGAAGGATAGTCCATGCTTCCTTTGCAATTACAGTTAAGGATATTTTCTTGAACTCCTCATTTTTCATTGCACTGAATATGACATTCAATGCTCTGCTGTTGAAGTTTTCCGCTTTGATCTTGGCCTTATCCTAATCAGCCAACACTTCCTTTAGCTTCACCCAGCCAATTTCCACAACTTGCTAAACCTTCTTATCTAAAGACTGCAAGAAAGTTCTCATGCATACTTTCCAGTATGCATAGTTAATGTCATCAAGTAAAGGAGGTATAATAAGAGACTGTCATCTATCTATGACAAATAGGGGTCAATGGATCACATAGCAAAGATTAAAATCTAGTTAGAGTGTGCCTACTCTGATACCACTTGTTAGGTTAAAATGAATTGACCCCTTGCAAATTAATTAATTACCCAAGTTAATTAATTAGGTTCAATTACATGTAATAACGCGGTAACACAAACAAATCACCAAATTATCTAAATGTAGTGGAAAATAAATTTGACACAGGTGATTTGTTTACAAATGGGGAAAACTACTGTGGCAAAACCCTACAGAGTGATTTTAAGATTACTACTCCCAAGAATCCACTATTATAAATCGCAAGCAGTTATAAGTATAAGGAATCTTACCAAACCCTTTGGCCTATCTCGAAATATCAACCTACAGTTGAACCCTTACCCCAATACCCAATTGGACTTGTATTGTAGCAGCAATCTTTCTGTTCAATGCACAAATCCCAGTACGTGACTAACTAGTGATGCACGGATCCCAGTACATAACTAACTCCAGCAACTTGAAGAGATTATTGGCTACAAAGTTCTCTAGTTCATCAACAATGAAGATTAGGAAACTCTTTGGACACAAAACCCTTGGCGTAAGGACACAGTAACTTCTTCAGAGAGAATAATGAACTAGGGTACTATCTACATGCACGACAGCCTTTAAAATAAGCCATATATATGTCTAGGGTTGTGAGAAAAGAAACCCTATACTAATATTTCAACATAGGCTGAAAATCAAACCTGGAAGTTCTTATTTCGTAAGTCTCAACAGAAACTACTTATGTCGAGCTTCTGTTGAGGTTTAACATTAAATCTCGATAGAAATGATTCTGTCAAGACTTCTGTCGAGCTTTAGTGATATTTCTTCATTTGTTTCTTAGTTAGATCTTCATGGCTTTAACACTTGACTTGAACAACATGTTTCTTGAAGTCCTAAACCCATCCTAGATCTACCTAATTACAAGTAAAGTGTACTTTGTCAAAGGATTCACCAATTACATAAAATATGTCTCTAACAACATATATATACACATTGTAATTACATACATCAAAATGTAATAATCAAACATAGTGAATTTCATTAAAATTGTATGAATGATTTTTAAAAAATATCAAACTAATAACACAAATATTTATTAGTGCATAGATATCAAAATCTATCTTTTCCCTTTTGTTTCAAACCTTTTACAACTTACTTTTGGCCAAAAGATTTTATATCTTGTTCTAATACCCCACTCTTAGCCAATTGGTTTTGAAACTAGAGGTAGATCCATTAAGACCCAATTATTATTAAATATTATTGAGTCTATCTCAACATTAATAGTTTTTATATCAGAAAGCTACATCTTTTAGAGGCACAAAGCTTTCTCAAAGATTAGGATCACTTCCCTCAAAGAATACTATAGGCATTTGTTTAGGACTACACTTTAATTACCTTCAACAATGTAAACAAAAGCTTCTCATGAAATAAAATTTGGATCAAAATCCTTCTATTTCTTACACTTTGACTACTTGGTGAACCACATTTAAATTTTTAATACCACTTAATGTGATGTTTAATATTGGAGTCATCTATTCGTGTTTAAGGGCATTAGCATCCAAGAATGCAAAAAAGTTCTATTATGCATCCTCAAAACCAACTTTATTTATTTTACCAACCAATTATTCAACTCACCCTACATCTTAGTTCCTATTTTTATATACACCCTATTAAAACAATATAAACTACACCATTAAATAATATAAAATAAAATAAAAAATCTATTTCTCTCTCTTCTCTCCCATCTCTCTATTCTACCCAACAACTCTTCTTATTCCCCACTACTATCCGCCAACATCACCCATAGCTCATACATTTGAACAACCATTACAGACCCAGCAAAACACCAAGACCCACCACCATTCATATAGCAAACCACCGAGAACCGACCAAAAAACCCATACCAAACCCACTGAACCACCACCACAACACTGCCAAACACCACAACAAACCACCAAACCCACAAAATCAACCAAAACCTGACAAACCAAAACTATACAGAAACAATATAACCCATCACCATCAAAACGATTCAACCCACAACCACCGTGACCCACACCTCAACCATAACCATGAACCACACTGCGAACAAAAACCTCGACCACAACCCACTGCCTCCACGCTCCACCATAGAAGCTGATGTCCACCATAGACGCTGATCACCACAAACCCACACCCTTCACCACGCCGATCCACAAACTTAGACCTCCACCACGCCAATCCACAAACCTACACCTCCACCACATCGATCCCCACAAACCCACACCCTCCACCTTACCACCACGGTAACACCCCACCACCAAGGCAACACCATATGCACAGAAACCCATAAAAAAAAAAATCAAAGGAAAATATACACAAAACCCGCAAGCACCAAGCAAGCAGAGAGTTGAGAAAGGAGAGTTTTAGAGAGTTGAGAGAGAAGAGAGTTTCAGAGGGTCAGAGAAAAAGTAAGAGAGAGAGAGAGAGAGAGAGAGAGAGAAAGAGAGAGCAAAAAATGAATAAATTAATATTATTTAGGTTTAGAAACTCGTGAACAGTGGGTTGTAAATATAGGTACTTACTGTTCACGGGTTGTAAAATTTTTAGGTTTTGCATATCGGGTTGGAGCACATTTTTGGGTTTTCAGTGGCTAAAATAGCAACTGAGGGGGTTTTTACACGCCCCAATGCTAATGCTCTAAGTAGATATCAGGGTATCCTTGAAATCATCTTTGAATTTAAACTCAATAAATTCAATCTCTTTTGATTTCACTCTTATATTAGACATGAAGTCTAATAAATTATATACCCACGAATTTACACAAAACCTACATATACACTATATATAGCTCTTTGACTAATTAGTCCTCTTTGGTCTATCATTTTACAAAAGGTTAAACACCCGTACATTTTAAAATGATGAGTATTTGGTTACTTTCTCATTTCATAATACATATGAAATACCTTTGAGATGGAACGCTATTATGCACATAGCATATACTAAGCAAAGCTTCTTCCTACTGATTAAATAGGAATTTAGTTAATTGCACTCAAGATTATGGCATTCACCAATCAACTAGAGTTCTCTTCTCTTTTCTTTTTGACCAAAACATTTTATTAGGATGTATAAAGGACTGCGCTTTGGTGTATTATGACATGTTCCTCACAAAGAAGAATAACTATTTAGAAATGTTCACCATGTCTAGTTAATACACCATTCAACTCAAATCATGCTTATATAAAATTATATCATGCTTTGATATAAACTTCAAGAATTTAAAATTTAAATGTTCAAGTTTAGCATGCCACAAATAAAGGAATCAACAATATAAGCACAACCAGAAACATCTTAATTAATAAAACTCAATTTGAACATGTCATTAGTAGCATATCCATTGCCTACTAATATCCCATTCTTGGACAAGATCATTCTTAAATAACAAATTGGCTTTTCTTGATATCAAGTACATGAAAAACATTGATCAAGGGAACTTCTTGCCAAAACTCAATTTCATTTCAACAATACACTTTCCATGAACTTTTGTCTTACTATGGATGCCCACAAGCACCTCTAGTTCTATGGAAGACTCCTCATAACTCTTAAAATATGCCTTGTAGTTGCATACATGCAACATTGCACCCAAATCAAATCACCAATCGGAAGGATTTGTAATTATAGCCATATGAGTTACAGTAATCATATTATTACATACGTCACTCACTATAGCAATAATGTCCTCAATGACAATTGCTTCATTGGCATTTTCATCGTCATACTTCTTATTCTTTTAAGAACTTACATTCTTAAATATAATGGTCTTTCTTTCCACAAAGGAAACATGACAAATTCTACTTGTCATCGTTGGGATTTTAGGAGTTGTTCTTTTAAAACCACCCACACTCTAATTCACATTCAAGTGCTTATTGGTCTTACTAGAACTTCCACTTTGAACATTGTTCACAATCACTTTTGAATTGATCTAAAGTAAAATCTTCTAACATGTTATTTAATGTTTTCACATAATTTAGAAAATCACTTAGGAAAATATTCACATTATCTATCACTTTAAGAGTTTAAATTCTCATTCTTTAGATTTTCTACTTCACTTTACAATATTTAAAAATATCAAAAGTTCATTCTTATTTCTCAATTCATATAAATTTGCAACGCATGCAAATATTCTAACAAAGAAACTTATCAATCAATTTGAAATTCAAATTGCCCATGAACAAGGAATCCGTACCTTCAATGTTCAAACTATGAACATGGTTTTTAATGCATCCACAATATGAAAGTATCATCACCTTGTCTTGCCAACAATGAAACTTTGTTTCTTTAAGCCTTGTTCTATTGAATCTTCATTATGATCGATTCATCATTTGAAGACCTCTTCAAATCCAAGCCAATTGCTCTTTCCACATACTAAAATTGGTTCCATCAAAGTGATGCAATTTCTTCAAATCATGGTTCAACATCTTCAAAGTTGTACCATCATTTACTCCTTGTCTTGTAGCAAATATTGTCTAAGATTGTTGGGGATTTCACCAAATCAAAGAGTAATAATAAAAGAACAAAATGAACCCATCAAGTAAATAGAAATTAGTGATTGACTTAGAGGCACAATTGAATGTTATATTTTGACAATATTTATCCCCATACGCAAGTTGCTAAAGGGTTTCTACAAACTTGTCCCCAGGATACAACCAAGTTTATTAGGTTTTACAAATAGCAATTTTGGAGAATACTCATAGGATTTCTTGTGTTTCTTAGAAATACTCATAGGATTTTTTGTGTTTCTTAGAAACTAACTTTTTGGAAGAGAAAAAGTAGTTATCAAGTGAATATAAGCCACTGTTTATACCTAAATGATTATAATCCTTCAATAGGTACCTTTTCATTTAATATGTACCTTTTGATCAAAAGACACTTTTGATATATATCCAATAAGAAAGGTTATGTCATTTTAATAGACACCTTTTCATATATATATATATATATATATATGTAACTTGAACTTGAATTTTCACCCAAAATAATTTTAGTACTCGAATTTTCCACTTTATTCATTTTACAAATGAATACTCTCCAACCTTATATCATTATTACAATCTATCCTTGTGCATATATATATATATATATATATACACACACACAACATCCCTTTGCAACTAGCCCACGATCTCAGCTTTTAGCAAACATATCTAATGGCGTTAGTTGAAAATCTCCAGGAAGCACAGAGGGCAAAGGGTCCAACAACAATATTGGCCATTGCCACAGTGAATTCGGAAAATATTGTCTACCACAAAGACTATCCGGATTTCTCCTTCTACGTGACAAAGAGCGAGCACAAGACAAGTCTAAAAGAAAAGCTCGAGCACATATGTAAGCATTCATAGACCTTTTTTTTTTTTTTTGGTAATATCTAAACACATTTTATAAAGGGTATTGATTCTCTTATACAACTTATTTCAAATCTTATGTATATATTCATTTTTCACGTTTTAAATATGAACATCACATTTTTGTGTTAAAAAATGTGTACATTAACATATGTAACTAAGAATATTGTATTTAAAAATGTGAAAAAGGTATGTGAAAGAATATAAACTGTTTTGTAAAGCACGCATGAGAGTTTATTATGTAATACCATTAAAATAAACATATTGCTAAAGGTACTATAAATAAAAATTTTATTGTATGACTATTAAAAAGTAAAAATTACTTGACGATAACATTAGTATAAAAATAAAAAATGACTCAAGTCGGTGTTGCATGACATTCCCAATGTATTAGTGAAGTAATTTTCCTTTTTATGTTACATTTTCACTAACAAGTGAGAATTCAGCAATAAGAAAACGTCATTTCTACCTTACTGAGGAGATTCTAAAGGCAAATCAGAAGATTTGTACTTATAATGCCCCATCTCTTGATGCAAGCCAAGACATGGTGGTTCTTGGCATACCAAAACTTGGCAAAGAATGGGGCCAACCCGTCTCAAAGATCACCCACCTTGTATTCTCCACATCTACTGGTGTGGACATGCCTGGTGCTGATTTTCAACTCACCAAGCTCCTTGGACTTAATCCAAACATAAACAGGTTCATGATCTATCAACAAGGCTATTATGCAGGTGGGACTTGTCTTCGCCTTGCTAAAGATCTTGCAGAGAACAATGTAGATGCACGAGTTCTTGTGGTGTGTGCTGAGATCACAGCTATGTTTTTTCCTATGAAGCACGGGTACAGATGCGGGACTCGGCAATTTTTGAAAAAGTAGGATACGGATGCAGCAATTAAAAAATTTTAAAAAATATTTTCTATATATTGCTAGGCATACTTTTCACATTATATAAGCATATACCAAATTTTAGAGTAATAGTAGAAAATAAATACAACCCACAAGTTTGAAACTAAAACATTCCATGATGTTCAGAAATTAGAATAAAACCCACAAGTTTGAAACTAAAACAAAATAAAAGATAATAAAAAAGACAATCAAATACAACCCTCATCATCATCATCAAGATTAATAGCTTCATTTCAAACTTCACTTTCACTAGTAGTAACACTCGTGCTAGCATTCCCAATAACCATGGCCTTCAACTCTAGCTCATCAAGCGTATGGGTAGCTTTCTCAAGAATTCCAACTCCTTCATGTATGTCACTATCATTCCAAGAGTCTCCTGCTATACCCCATATCTTTATTGCTGCATTTACGTACTACTCATTGAGCCTTGACAAGAGTAAAAGATTAGAATGCACATATACCAAATCCTCAGCACATGCAGGAGCCATTTTGTTTCTTTTTAAGGAATGAATGAATTTGTATGTGCTCCAATTCCTCTCAGCACATGAGGATGAACAAGGTTGTCCAAGAAGTCTAATGGTAAGGGTTTGAAGAGTTGGAAATGAGGATGAGCCATGGTATTGCCACCAAACCAAAGGTTGTAAGGCTCACCTATCTATTAAGGCATCTGGTGAAGGAAACCTCCCTCCTGAAAATGCAACAAACTCAATTTTCACCACCCTTAATTCACTCTCATCTTCAAAGTATCGCTCCAAACACTTGCTCCTTTCCATAGAAATTCCATGATCCTGATGTGGAGCGATATGTTTTGGATTCTCCAAAAGCCATTCAATGGAGTAATACCTAGTTAAAGATTAAAAAAAAAAAAAAAAAAAAACAAAACAAATATAGATGATGAAACGTGTGTTTTACTAGAAAGGGAAACTAAGGAAAATAGAAAATGAAAGTACTTACTTAGGATTTAAGAAATGAGCCAAGCAATATAGTGGTGTACAATTTTTAGTCCATCGATTAATGAGTATATCATATACCACATTAAATAATGAGCTATACTCATTATCTTCCAAGCCTTCATGCCGATATATTGCTGTCTTCACCTTCTCTATCATTCAATCCCACATTTCATACACAAGATGAAGACAAGGCCTATCTGTGTCAACTAGTCGTAGCATATCATAAATAGGTGCTGTGAATTCAAGGATATAATCAACAACATCCCACCAATGATCACTTAGAATCATTTCTTTCACCTTTTGAGCTTTTCCAACATCATCCTCCCTATAAGCAGCCCATTGGTCACTAATAGCCATGGCTTGAAGGCATCTTTTTATCAACTTCAACCTTTTTAGCATTACAACAACCGAAGCAAATCTAGTATCACCAACTTGGAGCAATTTTAATGGACAAAATTCATTAAACATTGCCAACCTCATTGAATGGTTCATGATAAAAACACAAATGAAGGATGCATCATCAGCAATACGTGTAATCCAACTACATTCCTCATATGTAACTTCATTATTTTCAGTGTTTTTTGTTGCACAAATATTCTTCAAAGCTAGATTAAGAGTGTGGACAACACATGGTGTCCAAAATATTTTGGGATACTCACCTTCAATAAGACCTCTAACAAACTTCATCACACTAGCATTATCAGTGATGACTTAGACAACTTTTTCATGTCCAATCTCTTTTATAGCATCCTTCAACACCCCAACAATAAAATGTCTGTCTTTCAACTCACCTGACCCATCAATTGCCTTTATAAACACTAGACCCCCATCTGATGCAGCCATAATATTAATAAGAGGCTTCTTTTATGGATCTAACCATCCATTAGAAACTATACTTACACCATTTGCAGGCCAAGAGTCCTTAATTGGTTTTAAAAGTCTTTCAACATTACCTCTTTCTTTTTGCAAAAGTGTTGTTCTCAAGGCATTGTATCTAGCAGGAACGTAACCCGGAATGTTATGGGTAGCAGCATATGCATAGGAACTACGATAATTTGGGTTCCCTGCAAAGTGAAATGGAAGCCCACCGGTATAAAACATCCTAGAATTCTACTATCCAATTCGTGTCTAGCATTATTCTAGAATGCTCTCTTCAAAAGAAAATTCGCAATCACCTTCCTTCTCTTACCATCAACTGGATCTGTACTACCACTCCCTTCTTGTCTTCAGGATGAAGGAATAGGCCCACGGCCTAGGAGAGGTAGGGGTAAGGGAATTTGACTTCTACATTCTCTCTTTAACTTATCATTCTCAACTTGATCATGCATTCTCTGCATTTCCAATCTATGGCTCAGTGTCACTATATCGCATGCTCTAATACCTTTATTACTAATTTTTAATAAATGAGCCTTAACCCTAGAATAGGATCCCAAAAATTCCACCACAATAGTTGCGTTAATATGTGTGTTTCCACCCGATTTAGAAGTAGAACCAGGTGGTTTTTCCAATTTATTCGCATACTACCAAAGAGGAGCATCAGCATTTGACACTTCTTCATCTAATGAAGGTGAAGTTTCTGTGCTAGTGACTTCATCCATGGCAAATTCAATAATTTCAATTTAACCAACAAATAATTTGACAAATATATAATAACTAAATAAAAAATCAAACCCAAGTCACAACTCAAGCAGCTTATATAAAAAATTATAAAATAATAAAAAAAATCAAATCACAATGAGTAATAGAGCATGTGAGAGTATAATGGAGGGTGAGAAACTAAGAATGAAAACTTTGATACCTGAGTTGAGAGTGGATAGGTGAGCTTGAGAGCTGAAACCGAGTGATGGACTGATGGTGGAGATTTGAGATCGAGAGATGCAAAGAATAGAGTGATTGTGTCTTTGGGAGAGGCTGTGAGACTTTGAGATTGTGTCTTAGGGAGTGAGTATGGGTCTGTGAGAGAGAGGGGAGACGGAGAATAGAGAGGGGAGACAGAGAGCAGAGAGCCGAGAGGGAGACAGAGAACAAAGATTAAGAAACAAAATGGTAGAGAGAGTTTAGGGTTTTTTCATTTAAAGTTTAAGTTGAAACGATGTGTTTCGCACCTTTTTTTTTAACTTGAATTTCAGCCTGAATCGGCCAATATCAGCGTTGGTGCGACCTGAATTGGCCTATTTCGACAATTTTGGCCGATACAACCAGATTTGGCGTGAATCAACCTGAGTCAACGCGAATCGGGAAACGAAAAAATAAAAATAAAAATAAATAAATAAATAAAGGCAACGCAGCACCAACTCGTAGGTAGCAGCGTCGCCCGCCACACACCACGTCAGATGCTAGTGCAACACCCCTATAGCCGCGTCGATGCTTCAGAGAGTTTTTCCCTTATGTAGCTCCTACACCATTTGGTCATGGGTAGATTGTGGCCCAACACGCTTTATGCTTACCACCATTCTAGCACATCTCGATTTTTCTATCTAGCCAAGCCAATTACCTCCATTTTGGGATCTACTTATTTTGCTGAAACTGAAAACTTTTTGTTGAAAGTACTGTAAATAAAGGGAAAAGTTAACTGAAATAGTACAGTGAGACCCATAAATAGTACCAAAAGTGCAATCAGACCTATGAATAGTAGTAAAAATAAGCTGACTTTTAAATTTAGAGCCAAACGTACACTTAGATGAAATCTCTTCCCTTTCAAATAGGAGAGCAAGCAAGTCAGCATGACTAGAAACAATAGCATTATAAATATTTTCAATGTAAAATTGATGGGTAATGGTAAAGTCAGTGGGTGGTTGGGATAGATAATGAAATGAATTGAACTTTATCACTTGACTTGATTTTATTTTGGCACAAGGCACAAAGCACATCCATCATCTCTTCCCTCGCAAATAGGAGTGCAAGCAAGTTAGCAAGACTAGAAACAATAGCATTATAAATATTTTCAATGTAAAATTGATGGGTAATGGTAAAGTCAGTGGGTGGTTAGGATAGATAATGAAATGAATTGGACTTTATCACTTGACTTGATTTTATTTTGGCACAGGGCACAAAGCACATGCATCCATAATACATGGTTCAAGCGTGGACGAAGTTTGTCTTCTTGAAACAACAATTTTATTATTATTTTTTCAATTTGTATTAAAAATTTTGATATAAAGGTATTAAAACCCTCATAGATTCACTTTCAAAAAAGAAAAAAATAATTGTTTGGTCATTTGGGGTATGTTTGGATACCGTTTATTTTGCTGAATACTGAAAACACTATAGCAAAATATTTTTTATTGCTGAAAATACTGTTCGCACGTTTTTCATCACTTGACTGGTCCATGAACGCAAACACACGCAAACGCAGAAATGCTGCTACGCAAATGCACACTTGATGTGATACTGATTACAAGTCTTTTGTAGTTTGTAGTACAATTATTGATATATTGTCAATAGCTTATTAGCATTATTTGAACAACAAGGACAAACTGGGATTCTTAAAACATTTTCCTTCTTTCAATTATTATGCTCTGCATAGATATTAAAAGCGTTACTTTGTCGAATGTGTTAGGACATATGTGGTTCACATGTTAAGAACATATGTCATACTATTTATGAAAATTGGCTAATCCTTTGACAAAACGCACGCTACTTGTAATTGGATAGTTCTAGGTGTTTTTAATACTTCAAGAAACAAGGTTTCAAGATCAAGTGTTGAAGTCATCAAGTCAGTCCAAGAAAAAGCAAGCTGAAGTGCAAAGTTTTTAAAGCTCGACACCTGCTCGATAGCCACCTCGACACCTGCTATCTGTCAAGATTTAAAAAGTCAGAATTTCTATTCTGATTTCTTGGGATCCGTGAATATGTTTTTGGGCCTTCTTTTCTTCTAACCCTAAACATATAAATGGAGTGTTTTTAGAGCTGTCAACATAGACACAAGTTGCTAAAGCATTGAGCAATCCTTGTTCAAGCAAATTGTGATCAAAGACAAAGTTCTTGACCTAGTTCATCTTCTCTGAAGAAGTTGCTGTGTATTTGCACCAAAGGGTTTTGTGACCAAGCATCTTCCTTATCTTCATCGCATAGGATGAACTGAAGAACTTTGCAGCCAACCTCTCTTTCTAAAGTTGGTGTTTGAAGTCGCGTACTGGGATTCGTGCATCTGGTTAGTCACGTACTTGGGAGCCGTGCATCAAAAGGGGGAACTGTCACTACAGATCAAGTCCAATTGGGTATTGGGGTAAGGGTTCAACTGTAAGTTGGTAAGGTACTTGGGATTCAATTACTTGTAACTGCTTGATTTGATAATAGTGGAGTTTCGGGAGTGGTGACCTGAAAATTACCCGGTGGGGTTTTTGCTATTAGGGTTTTTTCCATTCGTAAACAAATCACCGTGTTATTTATTTTTCCGCTGCATATTTAGTTTTGGTGATTTGTTTGTGCTACCACGCGTTCGCATGATAAATTGATTAATTAATAACTTGGCTAATTAATTAATTAGTTTAAATCACAAGGGGTCATTCAATTTGTGGCCTTTCAAGTGGTATCAGAGCAGGCACACTCTGATTAGTTTTAATCTTTGCTGTGATTGATCCATTGACCCCTGTTTGTCATGGATAGAGGACAATCTCTAATTATACCTCCTTTATTTGATGGGGCTAACTATGCCTACTGGAAAGTATGCATGAGAGCTTTTTTGCAGTCCTTAGATGAGAAGGTGTGGCAAGCTATTGAGATTGGTTGGACCAAGCCAAAAGAAGCGCCAGCCGATTGGGATGAAGCCAAGATCAAGGCGGCAAACTTCAACAGCAGAGCGTTGAATGCCCTATTTAGCGCAGTCACAAATAAGGAGTTCAAGAAGATATCCTCAACAGAAACCGCTAAGGAGGCGTGGACCATCCTCCAGACAACCTATGAAGGAACAAAGGCTGTCAAAGATTCAAAGCTACAGAGGCTCACTACTAGCTTTGAAGAGATTAAGATGGAGAAGGATGAGTCGTTTGATGAGTTCTATGCCAAACTTAAGGACATAGTGAACTCAGCCTTCAATCTTGGGGAAACCATCCCTGAACCCAAGGTTGTAAGGAAGGTGCTCAGATCTCTACTTGAGAGATTTCATGCCAAGATTACGGCAATAGAAGAATCAAAGGACATTGATAAAATTCCTTTGACTGAGTTGGTTAGGAACTTGCAAACCTACGAGCTAGGTTTATCAAGAATTGGCAAGTCAAGCAAGGGCAAGAGCATGGCCCTAAAAGCAAACAGCAGTGATACAGATGAGTATTTCGATGATGAAGACTCCAAGATGAAGTCCTACATTACAAGGCAGTTCAAGAAGTTTATGAAGAATGCCAATGGGAGGAGCTTCAACAAGGACCGCAGGCAATCCAGTTCTTCTCAATTCAAGAGCCAAGACAAAGGAAGGAATGATGCTAAGGATGGCGGTCAGTACACTGTTCTGGCATGACCAAAGTGTTTTGGATGTCACGGGTTTGGACACATGAAGAATGAGTGTCCTACATACCTCAAGAGCATTGGGAAGAGCAAGGCACTTGCTGCAACCCTAAGTGACACTGAGCCTAAAGATGATTCCGACAATGAGGATGACGGAATCTTAAATGCCTTCACTGCCACAGTCAATCCTACTGAAGGGATTGTTGAAGAAGTGGAACAAGAAGAAGAATTGGTGGATACTGAATGTGAGAAGATGGATGACAAAGATGATATCCATTCAGCCTATAAGAAGCTTTACAAGCTCTCTGAGAAGCATGAGAAGTTATATAGGCTGGCCACCAAGAAGCTCAGTGATGTGGAACTTGATCGAAAAGAGTTGTCCACAAAGTTTGATGAGGCGAATCAAACTATTGGAGCACTGAGGTTTGAAAACAACTTCCTGGCTGAAAAGACCAAGAAGCTTGAAGCATGGCTATTTCAAGTCAGAGCTCAACTGAAGAGGACTTCAAGTGCAAAACTTGATGAGATGCTCAGCAACCAGAAATTTGCTTCAGATCGAACAGGTTTAGGGTATGGTCTTTCTTTCTCTAATTATGTTTCTACTAGTTCTACTGTTTTTGTTCCTCCTGCTAATACTGTTAAAATTGAGAACACTGATGTTAAAACTGAATTAGCTAGTGAGAACATAGACAAGGGTAAATCCATCTTAGGAGCACCCCCTAAGCTAGATAAGAAAGATGCTAGAAACCCTAGGGCTAAGAAGGCTAACTCTCAAAAGCCTAAACAAAAGAAGCAGCATCTCTGTCATCATTGTGGAGCTGCCGGTCATACTCGACTAAATTGCTACAAGTGGCTAGCCACCCAACAGAGCAACAGTATGACAGTATCTGGAAGCCAAAATCAGCTTCAATCCTCTCTTGCTCCTCTTGGAGATCTTCTAAAAGCCATCATGTTCCTTTCGAACTTGAACGGTTTCAATTCTTCCCCCTCACCGCCGGTTCAAGGATTTAATCAAAGGAAAGGCTCTTCCAAGGTGTGGAAGAAAAAGGACTCAAAGTGATTTCATCACTTTCTTCTCCCTTCTTGTTTTTCTTGTTTTTTGCATTGCTTGTGTGTTTTGCATTTTTATTGAGTCAGTCTAGTTTTATGCATTGTTTTGCTTTGTTAACATGTTTTTGTGTGTTTACTTTTAGTTTTGTTTATTTTGTTTTTGATACAAAAAAAAATTTGAAAAATTGAAAAATACAAAAACAGTGTGTGATTTGTGTACTTTGGTACTTGTGTACCTTGGATAGCCAATGAAACAAATTTTTCTAAACTTTATATCTCTTGTAGCTTAGATGAGCATCTTTATGCACAACTAAGCAAGTGAGCTTTGTGGCTCTTGTTTGTGATGAGTAAGATTAGGTTATCTCTTTAAACTTAACACTCACATCACTCTTTTTGACGGGTAGGACTAGAAAATCCTAAGAGAAAGGCATAAATAACCATCTCATCACTGTTGCCCGCCAATCATTAATGACATCTGTATGCTTCGGCATAGCAAAAGTGTGATGTCAATGACATTTGTGTGCTTAGGCATAGCAAAATTGAAATGTCAAATATCAATGGGTATTTCTTTTCTTTCTCATAAGCTCATATATGATATGTTTAAAAAGAAAATATGCAAAGAAATAAAAAGCAAAAAGATTAAAAATGCTTTAAAAATGGTTGCAAGCGTGTATTCTAGGAGATGTGGGAGTTATAGGATGTACCTCGAAGGTGATAGTCCCCATCAAATAGTTATGACTGTGTGTGAGTTAAAGTTATTTTCTCATATCTCAGATCGTCATAACATGTATACACATATGCAATCTTGCGATGTTTTTCACACACAACACGCAATATTCTTTGCTACTTTTGATACATGTGCAGGTACAATGTGATTTGGCCATCACAAAGGTTTTACATGTGCTGTTGTATGCTTATTAAACTGTCATGACTTATTTTTGAAATATAAAATTGGTTAAACTTGTTTAGTGTGTGTGTGAGTTTTTGGGAGATCCATGTGCTTAAATTTTCATTGAGAGATGATTTTTGAGAACTTTTTATGTTGATTGGATCACGGTTGAGGTGCTTGTCTTGATTGCATTCATGTCTGTGTTTTTCACTCCTCGAAAAACTGTTTTTAAAAGCTGGCTCGACACCTCCTTGACACCTCCTCGATACCTGATCATCTGTCGAGATTCTAAGCCTTTTTCTTATCGCAATCTCGACACATCCTCGACACCTGGTGGATTGATCGAGAAATCTTCTGTCTCCTCGATAGATTCTTAACACCTGATGGATCAATCAAGATTCCCTTGTTGTGTCTGATGTCTTCTTTCTTGATACCTATTTCGACACCATGTGGATCGATCGAGAAATCTCCTGTCTTCTCGATACCCCCTCGATACCTTGTTGATCGATCGAGCGTCCATTCTTGGTTCACCTGTTCTTACCTCGACACCATCTCGACACCTTCAGCTGTCGAAGACCATTTCCTCGATACCTTCCTCGACAACTTCCTCGATACCTCTCGACACCTCAGCTGTCGAGAATTACTAAGGTGTCTATATAAGGTGCGATCGCGATCCTCTCTCATTTCACTCGATCTCTCTCGATCTGTCCGAAGACTTTTCACCTCCCAAACACTTTTCTCTCACTCAAATCTTCAAATCCTCATTTTTTTCGATCTTCCCTTGCTTCAATCACTTGGTAAGATCATTTTTCCCTTCCTTTTTCATGCATTTCATGTTTTGAAACCTAGGTTTTTGGGATTTTTGGAAATTTTTGGGGTTTTTCAAAATTGATGAGTTTTTTTCTTGAAATTTTGGGTTGGTTTTTCACTTAAATGTTTTTAAATGTCATACATTGCATTCCATATGCATTAGAATGATATTTTCATGCATTTAGATGTGTGTTTCTTGTATGTGTGCTGCTTGGTTTGGATTGGGCTGAGCCCATGATGCTTTTTAAGTTTGCATGTCACATGTCTATGCATTCCCATGCATACGTACTTTTTGTTCAATATATTTATCATATTTGAACTGTGTTGGGACTTTTCTGATTGTCACCCTCTCTATCTCTATCTCGTTCTCATTCTTTTACGTTAGTAGTGTCTATGGCACCCAAATGTAAATCCACTCTTGCTTGAAACCATCTGCGTTCTGGAGCTTCCTCTTCTTCTGACTCTGCTCCTCTTAACCTTCAGTTCCGTGATGGAGATGCCCACAAGGCATTTACTGAGAACTTTTCTAGACGAGGTGTTCATTCTGAATGCCAAGTCATTCTGGCGGACTTCGCCGACACTAACCTTCCCTCTGTCATTCACAGTAGGGGATGGGAGTCACTGTGTGACGTACTGGTCATCTGTCCTCTCGTACTGATTCAAGAGTTTTACTCCAATATGTACGGGATTGATCGTTCAGTACCTCTTTTTCATACTTGCGTTCGAGGTACGCGCATTGCTGTCACACCGCAGCTAGTTGCGGATGTGCTTAGGGTTCCTAGGATAGAGTTTCCTGACTATCCTACTTGTGAGCGTTTGAGGACTGTGTCCAAGGATGAGCTCATTTCTGCTTTTTGTGAGCGCCCTTCTGACTGGGGTGAGCATCAGTATACATCATGTAGACCTTTTGCTAAAGGTCCTAGATTCCTTAACATGGTGATGACTTTTGTACTCCATCCTTTCTCTCACTATAACTCTATCACAGAGCCTCGTGCTCGATTTTTGCTATCTCTACTTGAAGATCTTACGATAGATTTTCCTTCTCACTTCATTTTCTCTATCATAGATGTTCATCTAGATTCGGCGTCCCGTGATAAGCTCATCTTTCCTTCCGCTATCACTAGGATTCTACACCATTTTTCCATCCCTTTCCCTGTGTCCGACCACTTCACACACATATCTGCCATAGATGTCGCTACCGTAAAACGTAGTGAGGCTCAGTTTAGGTCGCGACAGCCGGATTCCACTCCTCCCTTCCATTCGGCTCCATCCAGATCAGCTCCATCTACATCGACTCCTCCTTCTTCTTCAGGCGATGTATCTCTTAGAGATATTATGGTGCAGCTGCAGCGCATGGATGCTCGCCTCGATACACTCACCACTGAGTTGTATCAGGTGAACGTTCGTGTTGGTTGTATTGCACGACGGCAGGCGACAGTGGGTGGTTTTGCTTCTGAGGCTTCTCCTCCACCACCTCCTCCAGTTGCTTCAGATTCTGATGCTGAGGATGATGATGATGATGGTGATGACGATGATGCTTCGGATGATGATGATGGAGATGCTAGCTCTACTGATGAGATGTCTACATGGCACTCTACCCTTTGTCACTCGTGACAAAAAGGGGGAGTAGATTTGGACTATGAGAGTAGTCATCTTAGGGGGAGAGTTAGTAGTGGACATTTTTGATAGGGGGAGAGTTCATATCTTTGAGGGATGTAGTGAGGTTTTGATGTATCTTTTCTTTTCTATTCTTGTTAGATACATTGATTTTGTATATGAGGTCTTGTGACCAGTTTTACATACCTTGTACTTATCTTTCTATATAAGTGGATGTATGTTTTTTTTCTTTCACCTATCTCTTCATGTGTTGTTTCTTTTCTATCTTTAGACACATGTTCTTTATGCTTGTATGCAATCTAATTATTTTCTGTTTCACACAAGACGCCTTGATGAGTTTTGTTTAAAAGTGTTTCAGAAATACAGGTTGTCAAAGTCTACTTGCCATAAACTCTCTTCTTGCAAAGTTTTTCAAGAGTTTATGTTAGGATAGATTTTATTGTATTCAACAAGTGAATATGAGTTGAGTGATTTATGACTTCTCTCATATGTTCATTTGTTTGTTGTGGTTTTGTCACGGATTGCCAAAGGGGGAGATTGTTAGGACATATGTGGTTCACATGTTAAGAACATATGTCATACTATTTATGTAAATTGGCTAATCCTTTGACAAAACGCACTCTACTTGTAATTGGATAGTTCTAGGTGTTTTTAATACTTCAAGAAACAAGGTTTCAAGATCAAGTGTTGAAGTCATCAAGTCTGTCCAAGAAAAAGCAAGCTGAAGTGCAAAGTTTTTAAAACTCGACACCTGCTCGATAGCTACCTCGACACCTGCTATTTGTCGAGATTTAAAAAGTCAGAATTTCTGTTCTGATTTCTTGGGATCCGTGAATGTGTTTTGGGCCTTCTTTTCTTCTAACCCTAAACATATAAATGGAGTGTTTTAAGAGCCGTCAACATAGACACAAGTTGCTAAAGTATTGAGCAATCCTTGTTCAATCAAATTGTGATCAAAGATGAAGTTCTTGACCTAGTTCATCTTCTTTGAAGAAGTTGCTGTGTATTTGCACCAAAGGGTTTTGTGACCAAGCATCTTCTTGATCTTTATCGCATAGGATGAAATGAAGAACTTTGCAGCCAACCTCTCTTTCTAAAGTTGGTGTTTGAAGTCGCGTACTGGGATTCACGCATCTGGTTAGTTACGTACTTGGGACCCGTGCATCAAAAGGGGGAACTGTCACTACAGATCAAGTCTAATTGGGCATTGGGGTAAGGGTTCAACTGTAGGTTGGTAAGGTACTTAGGATTCCTTTACTTGTAACCGCTTGATTTGATAATAGTGGAGTTTTGGGAGTGGTGACCTGAAAATCACCCAGTGGGGTTTTTACCGTTAGGGTTTTCCCCATTCGTAAACAAATCACCGTGTTATTTATTTTTCCGCTGCATATTTAGTTTTGGTGATTTGTTTGTGCTGCCACGCGTTTGCATGATAAATTGATTAATTAATAACTTGGCTAATTAATTAATTAGTTTAAATCACAATGGGTCATTCAATTTGTGGCCTTTTAGAATGGATCCAAAATATTTTGGTAAAAATAACCACACAAAAAACAAAAAGGGTATTAAGTGTTCGTTTGGGAACAACTTAGGGTTTGTCTGAGATCCAATTATTTTGCTGAAACTGAAAAATTTTTTGCTGAAAGTACTATTGATAAAGGTAAAAGTTAACTGAAATAGTACAGTGAAACCATGAACAGTACCAAAAAGTGCAGCGAGATCCATGAATAGTAACAAAAATAAGCTGAATAATAAAATAAGCTGACTTTTTAATTTGGAGCCAAACACACACCTAAACATTTGATTTGGGCTTTTGGGCTAAATTGTATTTGTTTGGGCAATTTTTTAGAAGTCTTACGTTCGCAACATTTTTACGATACTTTTATAACAAATCCTAGATAAGCCGTTTTTACTAGTTCTAATTTGAACCTACCATAAAAATCGCTTTTTTGTCCACCAATAACAACTTACTACTTAAGATTTATTTGTGAAACTGTTTACAACAATTTTATTATTATTTTTTAAATTTATATTAAAATTTTTGATATAAAAGTATTAAAACCCTCATAGATTCACTTTCCAAAAAGAAAAAAAAAAAGTTGTTTGGTCACTTGGAATCTGTTTGGATACCGCTTATTTTGCTGAAAATTGAAAACACTATAGCATTTTTTTTTTCTTTTTTTTTTGCTGAAAATAATGTTCACACGTTTTTTATCACTTGACTGGTCCATGAATAGTGCCATGGGACTAGCCAAGTGAAATGCAAACACACACAAACGCAGAAATTCCGCTACGCAAACTTAAAAATGCCGCTACGCAAACGCTCACTTGATGTGATACTAATTACAAGTCTTTTGTAGTTTGTAGTACAATTATTGATATATTGTCAACAGCTTATTAGCATTATTTGAACAACAAGGATAAACTGGGATTCTTAAAACATTTTCCTTCTTTCAATTATTATGCTCTGCATAGATATTAAAAGCGTTACTTTGTCAAATGGATCCAAAATATTTTCATAAAAATAACCACACAAAAAACAAAAAGGGTACTAAGTGTTCATTTGGGAACAACTTAGGGTTTGTCTAGGATCCAATTATTTTGCTAAACCTGAAAAACTTTTTGCTAAAAGTACTGTAGATAAAGGTAAAAGTTAGCTGAAATAGTACAGTGAAACCATGAACAGTACCAAAAAGTGCAGAGGGACCCATGAATAGTAACAAAAATAAGCTGAATAATAAAATAAGCTGACTTTTTAATATAGAGCCAAACACACACTTAAACATTTGATTTGGGCTTTTGGGCTAAATTGTATTTGTTTGGGCAATTTTTTAGAAGTGTTACGTTCGCAACATTTTTATGACATTTTTACAACAAATCCTAGATAAGCCGTTTTTACTAGTTCTAATTTGAACCTACCACAAAAATAGGTTAGCTATAGCCGCATTTTTTAAACGTGACTATAGGTCCCCCTTTAAAAAAAAAATTTATTTTGCTAGACCTATAGCCACACTTATGAATGTAGCTATAGATTTAATGTATAGCCGCGTTTTAAAAACACAGCTAAAACCACTTATAAATGTGGCTATAGACATAACCTATAGCCGCGTTTTAAAAACGCAGCTATAGGTAAAGTCTATAGCCACATTTGAAAAAATGCGGCTATTAGCTAACCTATAGCTGCATTTTTTCAAATGTGGCTAAAAAAATGCGGTTATAGACCTGCGTGTTTTAGTGTCATGTGACCACCCTGAGTAACATGTAGAGCCGCCAGTGCGGCCTAAGGAATATCAGCAAAGGATAACACCATGATGAAGCACATGATTGAGTTGGCAAATTTTGCATAGATTGAACCCAAGAGAATGAGTGATGTGCCAACTTGTGTGACTTGAGAGTCTCAAATTAGAAAACAAGCCCTAAAATTGGAATATACAATAATCAAAGTGGGAAAATTGTATGCCTAGAGAAGAATAATTAATTGTTCAATGGCAGCACGCGGCAGTCAAAAGTGTGCGGGCTTGAAATCGACTATGGCTTGAGCTTTTTAGGCTTTCTTAGGATAAGAAAGTAATCTATGTGATCAATTTGATGAAGAATCACAATTGGTGGTGTCAAGAGGGCTAGTTTGAGAGTGAAGCCGTTAAGTGACGATGTGCAAGCTTGCCCAATGAAGAGCGGGCGCTATTGGAGGCCACAAGGTCATACAATATTGAAATCTAAAGAATAAAAATATATTGGGGTTGATTGTAGATTGAGAAAGAGCGGGAACAAGAGAAAATGAGAACACAAGAGCTAACGTGAATTGCTTCACAACCTACATGACTACATCTACAACAGAAAGCCTAAATGTCTACATGTTTACTATGATCAATGAGTTTACAATGGACTCTAAGTTATGTATATATAGAAATTAGGTTAACAATAACCTCCTGGTGATAGTATAATGACAACATATTGACAGTACACTAACATTTGGGAATATTAGAATTATAAAATTTATTATTTCCTAATAGTTTAAACTTTTAAGAAAATAAATAATTTATCATGGTATTAAATCATAACAAGTGGTTCTATGTCCCAAACTCAATAATTTATTATGTATAAATTAGAAGAAAAAAAAAATACAAAATTACATTGATTTAGAGAGTTAACGACAGTCAGTCTACATGTGGACATACAAAAAACATGGCATGTATGCTAAAAGTTTAATAACGAAAATGATAAAATTAAAACTGAGGAAATCGAAAAAAATAACAACCCTTTTCTCAAAAATAAAAAATAAAATAAAATAAAATAACAACCCCTTCTTCTAAAACATAAAAATAAAATAATAATAATAACACCCATAAACCATTTGTTTTTTATGGAGAGACAACAACCATAAACTTAGTGTAATTCGTAGTCTAGTTTTATTGGTTTTAATAGAATTGACTAGTTAAAAAAAAGTTTACCTAATCTATATATATAATAATAGGTGAAGCTGAGAGAAACTCAAATTAAAATTCCAAATTAGAATTCTAATTTTGCGCCATGTGTCTTAAATGATTTATTTCTTAATTTTAGAATCAAATGTGGGACTACATCATAAATATTTATCCAAGTGAGTTATTAAGTACTGTAGAGGGTTCTTTTTACGTTTCTTTTTCTAAGAAGGAAGTCGGGCCTGGCGCTTCGCAGAATGGGCTCCAAAGTACCATTTTTCCACTGCCAGGTTGTGCGCAAACGCTGAATCCAAGCTCGAGGGAAGACGCTACAAAGTGGGCTTATCCTCTGTTTCTGCTGCAAAAGGAACTTTTCTCCATTTTCTGCTGCAAAATGAACTTTTCTCCAGTTTCTGCCGCAGGACTGACTTTTCTGCTGTGCAATAAAGCTTCCTACTGTGTAGTAAAGATTTCTGCTATGCATTTGAAGTTGTCCGTTGTGCATTAAAGCTGTCTGCTATGCTTTAAAGCCGTCTGTTGTGCTTTAAAGCCTTCTGCCATGCAGTAAAGCTTTCTACCTTAAAGCCTTCTGCTGTGCAATGAAGCTGTCTGCTGTGCATTAAAGCTATCTGTCGTGCTTTAAAGCTGTCTGCCGTGCTTTAAAGCTGTCTGCCGTGCTTTAAAGCTATCTGCCGTGCTTTAAAGCCTTCTGCAATGTGAATGACTACTCTTCGTTTTTACTGCAGAAATACTTTTCTACTTCCTACACATAAACAAATCTAAAACTCAAAGAAAATACCAATCAAACAAATGTTAGCTTAAATGGGTTAGCATATTCTCAAATATATACATATATATGAGTATATATACTTATATGTATTCACATATACATCTATAAAATTTTGCAAAACATGAGAAACAAGATATATGTATATATATACTTATGGCAGGATAATGATTAGTTTGTGTCAAAAGTAAAACACGTAATAACAAATAAAGAAGAAAGTTTCGGCAGAAAAGGTTTAGCTAGTGTAATAGCTAACACGGTAAATATAATAAAAAGCTGCTATGGCAGAATAACTAGTACAGCAAGTAAAGATACCATAGCAGGATAACTGATACGGCAGACATGATAAAAAATGTGTTACAACAAAATGACTAAATACAGCAAATATAAGTTATAATAAGAAAAATCAAATATATTTGTAATCGACATCAAGTATTGAATCTTCCCATAGAATAAGTAAACCAAGAAGGAACCCAAACTCCAACTTGAACAACCTTGTCATAGGCTCCTGCCATAAAAGTTGTACATTTTGGAGAATAGGCCTAAATGGCTACCAGCTATTAGTTTTGGAAACTTTAAAGAGTGGGTTTGCTAAGAGGGAGGGAAAAGATGGTCTATTGATGCATGCCCCTAATTCCTGCCACGTTTTCTCCCTTCTTTTTACCACTTTGTTTCTTTCTCTCCGTTCTTTTTTTACTCTTAGTTTCTTACTACTCTCTTGCTGTGGGTTATTCCCCATTTGGTCTTTTCTTTTCTTTGGTCTCTCTCTCTGGGTGCTTACTACTCTCTTACAATGGGTTTCCCCCTTTAGGTGCTTCCCCCCCCCCCCCCCCCCCAATCGAGCCCCCTTTTTCATCGATGCTTTCTCCTCCTTTTATAGTGAGCTAATTCAATGAGATTTCTCCCTTTTACCCCTAGGGCTTCACCAATTTTTTTTGGTTTGTTATGGGCATCTATTCAAGACTATCCACTAACCCATTGGTTGCCCTGACCACTGCCATTGCTCAGTACATGTTTGCTACACGACAAAATTCCCTTTTGTTTGTTCTTGCCATATACCTCTACCTCTAGGTTCAAACATAAGGATTGGGCTACCTCACTACTTAGCTCTATGGCATGCCCCAACCATCTATTATTTCTTTTGGGTAAAATACCATCCCAACAAGGTATACTTCCAAAAGAAGTCATGGCAAGAAACCAAATATAGACCCCCTTTTCCCCCCACCACCAAACCATGCCCTCTGAATCCCTTTAACCGTGGGCCCACCTCCCTTGTATTGGCTGGGTACAGGTTGGTGGCACTCCGGCCCTTCTATTTTTGTCTTCTTTCGTTCCCACATCATTTCTGCCGTAATAGATTAGTTCTGTTTCGTCTTGCTGCGTGTCTCTGTCTTATTTCTTCATGCGTTTCCTGCTGTGTTTGTCATTTTCCTTTGATTTGGCTTTTCTTCCTTCACGTGATTCCTGCTATTGACACTTCCTGTTGTTCCTTATTTCTTTTCATCGTGCTTCTTCATATCAGTTTTCACGCCTATCTTTTTTATACAAAAGGATTTGGGCCTTTGTGAGCCAAATAATGTTGACTGGATCAAAAGGGTGTTGGGCCCAATTTATCTTCATCTGCCGAAGCCATTCTGCCAGAGAACTGTATTCTACGGCAGATCTGTATTCTACAGAAGAACTGTATTCTACGGCAGATCTATATTTTGTGGCAGATTTGTGTCTTGCTCTTCAGTCTTCTTGGTAAGTCTTTGGGCCTTGCTTTTCATTGGGCTTTCTTCTTCATGGGTCTTTGGATATGGACTCGCAAAAACGAGCATCAACAAGTACAAAAACTAAAGAGTCTAGAATAAATGAATCATAAAAAAAATAAAGTGCTTCACAATAAATTTTTTTTTTTAAATATGGACAATTTACATTTTATACTTAATAATATCCTTACTATTTTTTTTTAACAATTTAACAAAATATAAAAATTACTATCAATAGTATTTAAATTATATATAGGAATTATATTATGCATCTCTTGAGGGTCATTTTTGGGAATCCAAGTAGAAAGAAAAAAGCCCAGCTCAGCAACACAGGCAGCAAAGGGTTGGCAAAAAAAAAAAAGCAAAACCATTAAGCCGAAACGACAGGAAAAATGGATCACAGACCCATGAAATAAACAAATGGGCCTTGAAGAGGTAAATGGGCTTAAAGAAGCTCAGAAAGAAAGAAATAGCGGACCCATGGGCAGCGTATGATATGGAAAAGTGAGAATGCGCCACTGCAGGCTCGAAGTAATGCAAACAAAGAAAGTAAGGAGTTGATGGCAAGCCCATGAGCCCCAAGGATGAGAATAAGGTAATTGGGCCGGGGAAGCCCAATGAAGTTAGTAAAAGCCCATGGGAATGCAGAGCTAGTAAAAGGGCTAAGGAAGCTCAAAGAGAGCGAACGGGCCAAGGATGCCCAAGGAAAAATGAACGGGGCATAGGAGCCTGCAAGTGATGCAATGGAAAACCAATGGCCATAGTAAGCCACTAGGGAAGAATAAACGGCAAGTCCAAAGAGGTCCAGCAGGATTAAGTCATTACAGTAGGAATAACAAAGTGATATGGCAAGAAGTAATGGCAATCAAGGAATAGGCTGAAAGAAATGTGAAAAACAGTATCAAATAAAGTCCAGGCCCTAAGGGGAGCGAGAAATCAAAAAGCAACTCACATAAAAGGCCAAGAATGAGTGGCAAACTATGCAGGCAAGCCTCCAGACCGTAGTAGACGCATGAGCAGCAGGCAAATTTTGGACACATATGGAAGGGAGGCACACGCAAGGCCCAGACATCACCAGCCTGTACCCAGCCAATATGGGACATGGTGAGGTCATGGGTCAGAGGTAAGAGGGAATGGTTTGGCGGTAGGGAGAGGGGAAAAGTTATTCTGGGGTTCCTACTCAAGCTCTTTTGGGGGGTACATCCTGCAGGGATGACATACCACCCAAAAGAAGTAAGGATGAGTTGGAACCACTAGGTGTATGCCATGAGGGATAGGGAGAGAGAGAGCCCACACCGCGTCAGTAAAGAGGTGCCATGGCAGACAAACAAATAAAATAATCCTCTTTGTCTGGTGATGGGGAGTGGCACGCAGACGGTCCAGTGGTGGTCGGCAAGTACACCCAGACAAGACAAAGGTGGTTAAAGGTTAAAACAGTAAAATCTGGCCACGGCAGGCGCTATAAAAGGAGGCCCTTGCCATGCACAAAAAGGGAGACGAGACTGGAATCAAAGTAACAACTATCTGGAAGGAAATCATGAAATAGAAAAACAAGGGTAAAGAAAAGAAAAGAAAGATAAGAGGAAAACTAAAACAAAAGAAAGAAAGAAAACAAAGAGTTAGATCGGCAGGCATGCACCAATAGGTTATTTCCCTATCTTCCTCTCAAAATCCTGCTCTCTACCAAAAGCAAAAGGATTCCTCCGGGCACCAACCATTCAGGTCCATTTCCCTCAAAGTAATTAATTTCCAAAGCAAGATTTTTCCTAGGAGATTAATTGCATTGAGAAGAAGCGTTCTTCCCTCTCTAGTTTTGGTCCTGAGGACTAGACTTACTATGATTTCTTTCTTCTTTTGGTTAACCCATACGCTAACCACTTATTCACTTGCTTTCTTTAATTATTGTTATCATGATTATCTTCCTGAAAAAAGGATTAACTGTTCATTTAAGCAACCAAAGTATTCTTCTTTTTGTTTTATTATCATGTTTGCCTGCCATAACCCATTCAAAATAGCTCTGCCTACCGTAAGCGTACTCCTGGCAGACGATGCATAGTTTGCGCACAAGCCGGCCCAAGTTGAGTTCCAGTTGGACCGGTCTCGACTCCCTTACTTAGAACATTTAGGTCTAATACCGCAGCAGGCAGCCCAGCGTAACACTAAAAACCCACTACATTAAATTGACGACTTCACTGGGGAGTTAAAAAGCAGACAGGGACAAAATCCCTCGCAAACAAATGCCTCAAAAGTCTAGAACGATATGAAACATGAGTGTCGTACCCTCGCAAGCAGAGTCCAGGCCAACAATGTCCCACAACAGCAGCCTAACCAGGAGGAAGGTGCCAACAAAATGAGGGCTGAACCCCCGCCACAGCCAAGAGTCCCTACTGATAATGGCAACATCTTCATTGAGGTCTTGCAGTCCTTGCAACACTCACAACAGCAAATGATAGTAGAAATCCGCTAACTAAAAGTGAACAAAACAAAAGAGAAAGGAAGCCAACATGTCCCGGAGCATGTGGCAGATAAAGAGGAGACACTAGCAGGAGGTGTCCCACAGAATGCGGAACAACGTTTCATTACTATGGCCGAAGTAGCAGCCCTACTGGAGCAAGGCCTAAGGAGAGATTCTATGCACGAAGGCCTCCTTACCCACTAAGGGTACTCAGCAAACCATACCCTGAGAGGTATAAGCCACGGGCCTTCGCACAGTATGATGGCAAGAAGGGAAGTGCCGTTAAGCATGTAAGCAAGTTCATTGATACTTTTGGCCCTTACATCGCAGACGAAGACTTATGTCTCTGAGAGTTTTCTAAATCACTATGTGACTGGGCATACACCTAGTACATCGGCCTGAAGCTAGGGTCGATTTCGACATGGGATGACATGGTGGAAGTATTTTTGCACTAAATACTTCCATTAAAAAGAAACAGTAACACTTACGACTCTGCAAGCAACAAAGTAGAGAAGTGGTGAGGACCTAATGGAATACATCAAAAGGTTCAAGGACATAACACTAGATTGTTATGACCACTGCGAAGAAAGAACATTGGTGGAAATGTGTATGACAAAATGATCAAGGAGTACATAGCAGTCCTAGAAAACTTAGAGATTTCCCAATTCACACAGCTGTTGCAAAAGGCCAGAAAGACTGCCCAGTCCGTGAAACTAAGCTCGAACAAAAGAAATACTCTGCAGGCTATGGTGGCGTCTACTGGAGAGCGAAGAAGGAAGACTAAGGGGAGGGAATACGATACTCCCCCACCAATACCATGCACCCCAAAAGAGTTAGACGTGCTGCTAGAAAAGTGGATAGCAGACAGAGTTTTTAAAGCTAATCAAGTTTCTAGAGAGCCCACAGAAGAGGAGCGGAGGGACCCACGCTTCTTCCATTTGCATAACTACGTGCAACATCCTACCGCAGAATGTTGGGTGCTCTGTAGATTAGTGTACCACAGGATCAAAGAAGGGACTCTAGAACTATCCTAGCAAGAAGTTCAAAGAAACCCACTCCCAAACCACAAAGGGAAGGGCATAGCAGCGGTAGTAATTTGCGCGAACCCAGGGGAGGATGAAGAAGAAAATCCAGCCTTGCCTGTGGTGGCCATTATTACTTTACAGCAGAGCTCCAAGTTCAAAAATTTGTTTGACCAACTGGGGCTCACAGCAAAGGAAAGAAAGATAGCCACGGAGGCTTTGGTGAGCATTACCTCTAGGGCAAGAGTAGAATGCTTATTGGCAGAAATCCTAGATGACAGAGCTCTCTTACAGGAGTCAACTGAAATCATTTTTAATGATGAGGATATGGAAGTGGAATACCCAGATCACAGGAGGCCCCTTTACCTGGCAGCATCCATAAATCAAATCCCCATCAAGAGAGCCTTAGTAGATATAGGTGCTTCCGTAAACCTCATTCCATTGAGCACTCTCCAAGCGGCAGGAATTTCAGAAAGAAAGATTCAAGGATACCCAATGGAAGTAACAGGGTTTGGCAGAAGGGACGAATACACCACAGGCCATATCCAGCTATGGTTAAAGGTGGGACCCATAGCTTCTTTAGCGTGGTTCCACGTGGTAAAGACAAAGGTCTCGTACCATGTGCTTTTGGGGAGACCAAGGCTGCACAAACACTGGCTAGTCCCATCCACATACCACTAGTGTATGAAGGGAAGGTTGAATTGTAGAATGATACGTATAGCAGCAAACCCTTCACCATTTAAGCAGACAGAGGCTCATCTAGCAGAAAGTATGTTCTACAACCAATGGGCTCTGTCCGGGGAAAGCTCGGTATCAAAACCACGAGGTACCTTTGTACCTAAGTGGGAAGACATCCAAAGTGATCTAAAGCCCGATCTAAGGGAGTTGCTAGCATGAAAAAGTAAAAGGAAAGAAACACCCACCGTAGAATCAAATGATACGCCACAATATGTCAGGGTCTGAGGCCCTGACGACAGGATCGTATACAAATTATGAAGGCGCACAGGGCCTACAAGTGAAATACAGATGGGCCCCACCCAGAAGTGGTAGCATGAGAGTTTGGCGTGTTGCGTGGTTCCAGAAAGTCCAGAGGAAGAAAATGAAAATGAAGAAGTTGTGGCAAAAAAGGAGGTACAAGTTATGACAGAAAAAGAAATGGAGGAAGTTGACTTAGGGTCTGTTTCACAAGGACTAAGGCCTATCTCAATTACTGCAAGTTTGATAGAAAAAAAAAATCAGAACTAGTGTTGCTGTTGAAAGAATTCAAGGACGTCTTCACATGGGATTACAATGAAATGTCAGGGTTAAACCCCGAGCTAGTGGCGCATACGTTGAATGTGGACCCAGAGGCCAAGCCAGTGGCCCAGCCTACCAAGGTATTCCACACTGAGATAGAAGGGCAAATAGTTAAAGAAGTGCAGAAATTGCTGGCCGCAGAATTCATCAACCCTATTCAACACCCGCGCTAGATATCTAATATAATACTAGTAAAAAAAAAAGAATAAATAGATAAGATGTTGTGTAGATTTCAAAAATCTCAACAGAACCTGCCTTAAGGACGAGTTCCCATTGCCAAACATGGATTTGCTAGTAGATTCTGAGGCAGGAAGCGCCATGTTTTCATTCATGGATGGGTTCAATGGATACAATTAGATCAAAATGGCATCAAGGGATGCAGAGAAAACTGCTTTCAGGACGCCCATGGGCAATTTCTACTACACTGTGATGCCTTTTGGGCTAAAAAATGTGGGTGCCACTTATCAGCGAGCAATGACGGCCAGATTTCACGACATGATGCATCGTGAACTGGAGGACTATGTGGATGACATAGTGGTAAAATCAAGGAAGAGAGAAGAACACTTCCACGTGTTGAGGAGGGTATTCGAGAGGTACATAGCTTTCAAATTGAGAATGAACCCTCTTAAGTGCGCATTTGGAGTGTCCTCTAAGAAATTCCTAAGCTTCCTTTCATAGTAATGGAATAGATATAGACCTGGCCAAAACTACGACTATAGCAACTATGAGACCTCCATACACGGTAAAGGAGTTAAAGAGCTTCTTAAGGAAGGTCTCATATATTCGGAGATTCATCCCTGGGTTGGCATCAATCACTTCTGCTTTCACCAAGTTACTCAAGAAAGGGCAAAGCTTTGAATGGGGAGAAGTGCAGCAGGCAGCCTTCAAGAGGCTACAGTAGATCATGATGAACCTTCTTACAGTGCAAGCCCTAATCCACAAAAAACCACTGTTACTCTACCTGGCCACCAACTCGTATGCCATTGGCGCACTAATCACCCAAGAGCATGGAGGTGGCATTGAGCAACCAGTGTACTACATTAGATGTGCCTTAAAAGATGCAGAAACCCGTTACCCAAGGGCAAGAAGGGCATGCTTAGCTATTGTGTATACCTCGCAGAGGTTGCACCATTATTTCTTGACTTACGAAGTATAGCTGATGACCAAATCCCATCCATCAAAGTTTTGTTGCAGCAACCAATCCTCTCTGGCAAGATATCCCAGTGGTTATTACAATTGTCACAATACAATTTAAGAATGGGGACACCCAGGGTAGTGAAGAGCCAGGACATAGCGGATTTATTGGCGCAATTTCTAGGAGAGAAAGAATTCCCACTGGATGATGAAGTTCCAGGGGAAGTAGCCATGGCAGAAGAGGTCAGAGAACAATGGGTAATGAAATTTTATGGGTCTTCTACCACCTAATCTAGAGGAGTAGGAGTAGTTTTGTACCATGAAGAAGATAAGGCAGTGGCGCTATCGTTCAAACTGGAATTCCCTGTTCAAACAACACGGCAGAATACGAAGCCTACCTAACTGGGCTGGCCACAGCTCTTGAAATGGGAGTCAAGCATTTAAGGGTATTGGGTGATTCGAACTTAGTGGTTTGCCAAACCAAGGGGAGCTTCTCCTTAAAAGAACCTAGCATAGCCCCGTACAGAGTAATGGCCTAGAAGATGGAAGAAAAGTTTTCAACTTTTGAAATAGAACATGCTCTAAGAAACGAAAATCGGTTTGCAGATGTGCTAGCCGCATTAGGCTCGCAAATAATGTTCGAAGGGGATAGCACCAGAGTAGAGGTTAGCAAGAGGAAAGAATCTATAATTGAGATGTTGTAGGAAAGGTTCCAGGAGGAACAGTGCGAAGGGGATTGGCGGATCCCCATAAAGGAAGCCTTGATGAAGGAGGAAGACGCCACAAAACTAAAGGTACTAAAAGAATACGCCCTGGTGAGGTGAGAATTGTACCACATGATGCCAAGTGCCAAGTGGGGTTTTGTCCAGACGTTTAGGGCAGGAGGAAGCCCAAAGAAATTTGAAAGAAGTACATGACAAGACTTGCAAATCCTACGAGGAGGTCAGCCTTTACCGCAGACTTCAAAAGGCAGGCTTCTATTGGCCGAGCATGGGTAAAGATCAGACCAAGTCCAAACCCAGTGTGGGACCTGCCAACTTGCAACAAACAGAGAAGTAAGTTACGTTGTGTTCATCAGCGAAGACAGGAGAAGCCCATTCATACAGTACCTGATAGAAGGCATCCTGCCACAAAAGCACAGCGAAAGATACAAGCTCAAAAGGTTGGCAATGCGCTACTTTTTGCATAATACTGTCCTTTTCAAAAAAGGGTACGATGAGGACCCTTTAAGGTGTTTGGGCCTTGAAGAAGCAAAAGAAATGATAAAAGAAGTACACTTAGGAGAGTGTGGGGAGCACCAGGGGAAGAAAAAGCTTTACAGATGCCTGTTGCAAATGGGCTACTACTGGCCTACCATGAAGAAAGATATGGCAGAATTTGTAAAAAAATGCCACAGGTTCCAAGTACAAGCCAAATTGATTCACACTCATCCGCTGAGTTTACATAGCATGGTCACCCCATGGCCCTTCCACACTTGGGGGCTTGATTTAGTGGGATCAGTTGACCTACCTTCGCGTGAATACATATGGATACTAGTGGCTATGAAGTATTTCACTAAGTGGACAGAGGCAGTACCACTCTGTACAGCCATAGGAGGAGCAGTGGAAAACTTCATCAAGGAGAATATAATTGTAAGGTTTGGGGTGCCCCACAAGATCATTAGTGATAATTGTTGGGATTTGTGCCCTAGAATCCTATTGTATGATGCTATGTACTATATTATGTATGACATTATGTATGACATGATGTATGACTTAATATTGTTATTAATAAAGTTGTTTTATTATTATCTGAAATAATAGGTAACATGAATATTTGGACATTATTATATAGTCCATGAGATGCATAGTATGTGATTTATGTGAAAAGTCACAGAAGATATAAGTCACAAGTTCTTTGTAAACTCAGAATTATAGTTCGTAGTCGGTGATGAAATTGGGCATTTCATCTGCGAAGACTGTAACATATCAATTACAATGATTTGTCTTAATCATGGCAGTGGAGACTTCTAGTTGATGTGTTAATATGTTTTAAGAGTTAAGACATATTGAACAGGACCTCTGTGAGATTTATTATTCTCCTAAAGACTGTCAAATGAATAATAAATCTCACAACTTACATTTGCATGAACTCTTAATCCTGAGAGAATAATGGACCTGATCATAAGGTGTAGGTTGCTTTGATATATCAGGAGTGAGATCTAAAGTAATGGTCAAAACCTCAGTATGTTAGGCAGCCACATTTAATGTTGATGGAACATATATTCTCAAGATGGAATTCATAGTCTCTTAACGGAGATATAAAATATTCCCTTGAGATAAGTTTAATGAGTTCGTTATTCAGAGAGTTAGGCCTAACCACTTTAGTAATTGTTACTAAAGTATATATTTATGAAATTAGATTTCATAAATATATGATGAATAACTTAAAGGATTAAACCGGGTATTCAAGGATTAAGATGTAGTAATTCACAAAGTGACAGTCTTTATTCAAGACTTTGTGTTACTACAAATATTTTATGAAGGGGTTGCACGTATAATAAAGTCTTGGGATATAATTTATAGATAAGACCTAGAGTGCAACTATATTTATATAGTGGTATCAAATATAGTTAATGGTAACTTTGGACTTGTCAAGAGTTGACAGAAAAGCCCAAGGCCCATTGGAGCTAGTGTCTTATTGGTCCCTTTTGGTCCCACTCCAAGCCACACACTTAAGCCCAATTGGTAAGGCCCTAAAGGCCAGTCCAATTAGATAATTGGTTAGATACAAAAAGGGAAAAACATTCAGAATTAAAAAGGTAAGAAACACCATTGTGAAATGGTATGTATGTGAGTTTTTGTCACTCACTAGTCATCCCTTTGTTACCAATTGAGAGACCACACATCTTGGGCATCTAGTGGAATTGGAGTGAAGATTGAAAGTCTTCTCAAGAACTTCTGATCTTCGGTTTTGATTTTCACCGCTTCAAGGTACATTCTCTTTTTCTCTAATTCAGAAACTTATATGGCACATGTTATCAATTGTGAATGAAGTAGATCCGTTTAAACTTATTTTTCCGCTGCGTTCATCCTTATTTCCATCAATAATGGCACAACATTTGTCAACAGCGATGTATGGAAGATGCTAGAATTCTACCAAGCCAAACACCACTGGACATCGCCTTATTACCCTCAAGGAAATGGGCAAGTAGAGGTAACAAACAAAACTCTCATAAAGATTATCAGTAAGATGAGCCAAGAGTACACAAGAGGATGGGCGATGCACTTGCCAAACACTCTTTGGGCTTATAGAAACTCACCAAAGTCAGCCACAGGTTTCTCACCTTTTTTCTTGGTCTATGGAACTGAGGTAGTAGGCCCGGCAAAAGTAATGACTCCATTCCTGAGAGTTATGCAGATGCGAGAAAAAGAAAAGGAAGAAGAAGTCTTTGCGGCAGAAAGATGCGAAGACCTAGAAGAACTTAATGAAAAGAAGGAAGAAGCCCAAGAGCGCTGCCATAGATATAGGCAAAAGATGACTGAAACCTATGGCAGAATGACTAAAGAAAGAGTGTTCGTGGAAGGACAACTTGTACTAAAGTAGCAAACTACGTCAAGCGTGGCCTGGCAGGACCATCTAAGTTTGCACCAAAGTGGGAAAGATCCCTTGTGATAAATGAGGCGTATCTGAGTGGGTATTACTGTTTGACTTAGATGGATGGCAGAGACTTGATGAATCCCATCAATGGGAAATGGCGAAACGTTATTATGCCTAGGGAGAAAAGTTATGTGGTTGTCGTTTTCTTTTGTTTTGTTAAAGAGCTTTTATGTTTCCTTTACCTTTTCCTTCTTTCAAGTGATTATGTCACAAGACAAAATTGTAACGTGCTTTTATGAGAATATAATGAAAAAGTACGAAGTATTAGCATCCTATGTCATAGCAAAAGCAAAAACATTAGCAAAGTATAGCATCATAGTTACAAACCTAAATTGTGGCAAACTAGCCAAATAAGTGCTATAGGAAACATAAAGTGTACTAAATAGGGTAATAAGAGAAGGGAAACAACGAGACAAGGGGAAACCGCATCATCATCAATGAAGTCAGGAAATGAGGGGCTGATCTCCAAAGAGGCTAGGCCCACCAATGCTTAAAAGAAGGCACTCGCGACGACCCTCCAAGTCTGCCACCTCCTTCCTCAGAACCTCAATTCATGCATCTATGGCGTCAACAGCAGGCTGGACTTTCCTCATAAAAAGTGTTGGAAAATCTGGTTTTGTATCTCATGCAAAACACACAGCGGAAGCAACAACACACGGATCTACTTCAATCATGAATGATAAACATGTAACCATGAATTCTAGAATAAAGAAAAAGATGCGTACCTTGGTGTGGTGAAATTCAAAACCTTGAAGATCAAACATTCTTGGGAAGACTTTTAATCTTCACTCCAATTCCACTTGATGCCCAAGATGTGTGGTCTCTCAATTGGTAACAAAAGGGTGATTAGAGAGTGACAAAAAACTCACATATTTTTTTTATTTCACAATGATGTTACTCTCATAAAAAAATCTGAACGTTTTTCCCTTTTGTATCTAACCAATTATCTAATTGGGCTGGCCTTTTGGGCCTTTCCAATTGGGCTTAAATGTGTGGCTTGGAGTGGGACCAAAAGGGACCAATAAGACACTAGCTCCAATGGGCTTTGGGCTTTTCCGTCAACTCTTGACAAGTCCAAAGTTACCATTAACTATATTTAATACCACTATATAAATATAGTTGCACTCTAGGCCTTATCAATAAATTATTTCCCAAGACTTTATTGTACATTCAACCCCTTCATTAAAATATTCGTAGTAATACAAAGTCATAAATATAGACTGCCACTTTGAAAATTACTACATCTTAATCCTTGAGTACCCGGTTTAATCTTTTATGTTATTCATATATTTATGAAATCCAATTCCATAAATATATACTTTAGTAACTCCTTACTAAAGTGATTGGGCCCAACACTCTGAATAACAAAACCCATTAAACTTATCTCAAGGGAATATTTTATATCTCCGTTAAGAGATTATGAATTCCATCTTGAAAATATATGTTCCATCAACATTAAATGCGGCTGCCCAACATACTGAGGTTTTGACCATAACTAATAGATCTCACTCCTGATATATCAAAGCAACCTACATCTCATGATCAGGTCCATTATTCTCTCAGGATTTAGAGTTGATATAAATAGAAGTCGTGAGATTTATTATTCAATTGACAGTCATTTGGAGAATAATAAATCTCACAGCGGTCCAGTTCAATATGTCTTAACCCTTAAAACATATCAACATACCAACTAGAAATCTCCATTTCCATGATCAAGACAAATCATCGTAGTTGATATGTTATAGTCTTCGCAGATGAAATGTCCAAATTCATCACCGACTACGAACTAAAACTATGAGTTTACAAAGAACTTGTGATTTATATCTTTCTGTGACTTTTCACATAAATCACATACTATGCATCTCATAGACTAAGATAATGTCTCATTAGTTCATAAATAGTCTCATATAAATAAACAATTTAATTATTTATGACATGCCAATAAATTGGATTTTAGGGCACAAACCCTAACAATCTCCCACTTGCCCTCAAAGACAATTTATCATATATCCGACACTTATCTCCCTTTAGAGTAATTCAAAGTCACTCTAAGGCAAGGTTTGGAAAACAAGTTTCAGCCAGATTTATTGCATAAATTATCCTTTCTACTACTACTACTCACGTACTCATATCTCTCTAATGAGATAATACTTACGCTTAATGTGTATCTTCACCACTTAGGATGAACACATATCTTGAAGTCCAACTTCATGAATCACAATCAAACTACAAGTCAGAATTTGTACATCCAATAAACATCAAAACGTCACTTTTGTGGACAAGCATATAATCCCTCATTCTTCTAAGATATTTGAGTATATGCTTTACTCCCACTTCCATGATCTTTGATTCACTTGATATTTACTTACTATGCCCACCGCAAAATAGACATTTAGCCTAGTATTTAGCATAGCATAGAGACTTCCTATCGATTTGATATAAGGAACCGTCTTATATGCTTTTTTCCTTTTATATGTCTTAGGACCATAGTCCTTATATAAAGGAACTTCAATCTTAAAAGGAAAGAATCCTTTCTTGAAGTATTATATGCTATACTTGGCTAGAATCTAATCTATTTAAGCAGTTTGAGATAGATCTAACATCCTAATTTCTGAATTTTAACAAAGTTATAATTCTTAGGATGTGACTAGTCTTTCTCAAGTACTTTATATCAAACTAGACTAGACAACCAAAACTCTATTGATGACAATAACTCTACATCATCCTAAATGATTAGAATGTCATCAATATACATTAAGAAATTTATTATTCTATATAACTTTTACACACTTAAGGCCTTTTAATACTTGATCAAAATCAAATAATTTGATTGCTTGATCAAAAATGATATTTATGACCTAGATGCTTGCATTAGTCCATAAATGGACTTTAAGCAACTTGCATGCTAATCATCATTGGTTCTTTGCTATGAACAAGTCTAGGTACATCATATAGATGTCTTCCTCAAGATTGCTACTAAAAGAAGCTTCCTTGATATCCATTGCCATATTTCATTCAAATGAAATATAATGGATGATAGAATCTAGATAGAGTCAAACTTGACTATTGGTGAAAAAATCTTTTCATAATCGAACCATTTCTTTCTGAATAAATCTTTTCATCACTAGTCTTGACTTTGATGGTTTGCACCTTCAAAACTATCAATCTCATTTACTTGTAGACCTATTTGAAAACAATAGGCTTAATGCAATTAAGCGCCTCTACAAGTTCTAGACTTTAAATAGAATCTAATTCTATTCTCATAACCATGATCCAATAATTCATATTCGTATCATCTATGGCCTCTACGTAGGACCAAGGATCAAATTCATATCCTTGTGGAATGGCTTTAAAAGATTATCCCAAAAGTATGAATTTACAATCCTCCCACTACGATATTGTATCCGTGTACTAGTTATATATCTGGAATAATGTCTTGTGGTGTATCTAATACAACCATCTCATTTCTAAATGTATTTTATAGTTGTCCTATAACAAATTTTGACATTTTTCTTCTAGAACAATCTACCTTTACTTTGAAAGAGCCCTATTCCTCCTTTATGTATGTACTAACTTAAAGAAGTCATTGGAACTCTGTTCCTTTACAAAAAGGAACCCTAGATCATATTATCCTCTAAATAGAATTCATAGATTGTGAATATAATAAAATAATGGTTCTAAAAGCCCATCTTTCACCAATCTTTGAATACCATTTAGATTAATAAGATCTAGACATAAGTGCCAAAACATACAAAACCAAAAGATGGAAACTTTCTCTTTAAAAAGTAAAACATGTAAATTTCCATCTAGAAAACAATCATGGACAATGCTTAGCTTTACCAAAACAGAAACAATTTCCTTTTGGTCATGCTTTTGAGTCTAATTTCCTTTTGGCAACTACTAGGGCAACTAACTTGTCCAAATGTTTGGTATTTTCATTCCTCTTCTTATCACCCTTACCTTTCGGTTCAGGCTAAGAATTTGAATTAAATCATATTGATCCTAGCCTTAACTTTTAGGATGTCTTCCGTTGCGTAGAACTCACTAATCAATTCAGATAACATAAAAAGAATTTATTTTCAAAACAATCTGAATTGATCAAATGAATCTAACAAGGACTTGTGGATCATATCCAAATGAGATTAACATTTAATCTCAACATCCAAGAATTCCAATTCATTTTAAAAATAAAATATTTTCATAAAATGATATAGAATTGGAACTCCTTAAGTTTTTCTTAGCACTCAATATGATTCATACCAAACATCTTATTTAGACTTGTCTAAGTTTCGTACTAACTCTTGCATCTCATGCTATAGCACAATTGAGATAGAAGCCAATATAACATTTTAGCATTTCAATGGAGACTATGATCATATCATAAGCTATCTTCCATAAATGCATAATGTATAGGAAATTATGACAATGCTGAATCGAAACATGAAAATGTACTTCAGCTCCTTTAAGCATCATGTCCAAAATTATTTCTTAGTTAATGTGATTCAACTAAAATAGTAGCTAGAGGACAAAATTTATGACAACTTTATATTGAGACCATGAACTTAATTACAAGAACATTATCATTTTGCATCCATAACCATATAATATGGAACCCGAAAACCATACTATACTAGGTGCAACGACAACCTAATCCCGCAATTAATATTCCTCGGAAGCGAGATCATACCAATCACTATGATTAGGCGAGAATTATTCTCATTATTAATGCTATCATGGTAACTCTTACCAAACAAAAATAATTTGCCGCTTTTCCTTTAGCCTCTAAGTAATAATGACATAGCTCCGAAGGGAGGTTAACATTACACTTAGTCTAATGTACACCATTGCCTAGAATCAATGTGAGTCACCAAGTAACTCCACGGAAGCGTGGTCGTTCTCAATGTAAAAACACATTTCATCTATCATTAAGAAGTTTAATCTGTAGTACCATGAATTAAACACCCTCCGAAGGGAGCAAGGCATATACGCCAAGGCGAGGTGCCTAATCACACTACTATAAACCAGCAATGGAGGCCGTGAGAATCAACCCTTGAATCTCTCTCCCACTAGAAATTTTAAAACAAGTGGATTGTCATGAAATCATTGTGATCTAATCACAATTTTAACCCTACACATTAAATGCGTTTAATTGTTTAAATTCAATGTGATGTTACTAAGTCACGTCACAATAATGTAACGAACATTCGCACAATCACAAATAAGTTTAACCTTGTAATCCGTGAAGTAAATACCCTCCGCATGGAATGCAAGACTCGAAGTCAAGACGAGGTATCTACTCACATTACAATAAACTTAACAAAAGGGTTATTTCAACACTCCCACTTATCATTTGGGTTTTTCTTAAATAATTGTGATCCCATCACAACTAATAACCTTGCACTTATTGAAGACTCTAATCTTATTAGAATCACTAACTAAAATGGAAGTCCTAAACTATTTAGGATTCCTTAAACACTAATGATTCAAAAATTAGTTATATAGAACTCTATCCTTAATTTACTAAACAAAGTATTCTAATCTCATTAGAAACTATATAACTTTAATTAGAATTTTAATCTCATTAAAAACCTCTAATTAAAATAAATTAAGGACTATTAATCTCAGTACCAAGAGTTCTATTTAACTAACATCTTTGATCTCATTAGGTCTTTTAGTTAGAACCATGTGTAATCTAATCACACATTATCTTGCTCTTAAAAAAACTTGAAAACACTTAGAAAAAATTCTGAATTTCTTTCTTTCGATCGATCGAATGTATCCCTCGATCGATCGAAAAAATTAAAAATTCGAACTTGACCTCCTGACTTGTTCGATTGATACTTGATTTCCTCTCGATCGATCGAAAAACAAATTCGATCGATCGACTATCAATTGAAAATCAATCTACTTAAAAAAGTCTGATCACTGATTCACTCGATCGATCGAAAGTGATTTTCGATCGATCGAAACTCGTGAAACTAGAATTTCCAGAATTTTCTAAGGCAGTTTTCTACAGTTTTTCTTGAACAAACAACTAACGTTTTTGACATCTTCATTGTTCTTCCATCAAAAACACTTTTGATTTTCAAATCAAACATTAAGGTTTTCAAGATGAAGATCAAGAACCCTAATATACAAGAAACCCTTGAAAACAAAATCCCAATCTCTTTAGGAATGGATTTCTTAAAGGATTTCAATTATGACATACGGATTCAATGAAAAACAACACACATTCATCATTCAAGATAACCAACTAGTGTAATTGTGACGTTATCTCAAAATTACATCATGCCTATACTAATATATATATAATCATGAACTGATATCTCAAAACAAAAAATTTATATACCTGCACATGAATCTATATATATATATATATATTCATTTAATCAAAAGAAGTAAAGGCATAACATGGCATCATGAACTCTAACGCCAACATTGAAGTCAAACTAATGTATATACTTGGCACTATTTCGATATCAGAGCCAACTTGTTAAGTTCTTCTCATGAAACTTAACAACGCTATACATTACCGTTCGCCTACAATATTGACTTATATTCTAAGAAGACAAGAGAACGGTACAACAAACTCTATCAATGCTTTATAGGTTTATGTGTTCATCGTGTTCATGCCTAACATAGACACTATCAAAACACGGCATATATTGAGAGATGTAATCATGACAACCTTGAAAAACTGAATTTAACATATATTTAAATGGCAACGGTTACCAAAGAAAATTCAGTTACCATATATATCCAAGCAGTGCAAAACGTACTGCACATGCTTGACCGATATATCAATTCCATTCAAAACCAATGCCATGAATCTCTAAACATATCTACATCATAAACCACGATTAAAACATTAATTTGCAGAAATTTTTACTGCAGAAAATTAAATCACCAAGAAAATGTTTTTCCTTTGATTCTAAAATTCAATCACATGTTATACAAGCATGATATTGAAGACCGCTCTGATACCATTTGTTGGAAAATCTGGTTTTGTATCTCATGCAAAACACACAGCGGAAGCAACAACACACGGATCTACTTCAATCATGAATGATAAACATGTAACCATGAATTCTAGAATAAAGAAAAAGATGCGTACCTTGGTGTGGTGAAATTCAAAACCTTGAAGATCAAACATTCTTGGGAAGACTTTTAATCTTCACTCCAATTCCACTTGATGCCCAAGATGTGTGGTCTCTCAATTGGTAACAAAAGGGTGATTAGAGAGTGACAAAAAACTCACATATTTTTTTTATTTCACAATGATGTTACTCTCATAAAAAAATCTGAACGTTTTTCCCTTTTGTATCTAACCAATTATCTAATTGGGCTGGCCTTTTGGGCCTTTCCAATTGGGCTTAAATGTGTGGCTTGGAGTGGGACCAAAAGGGACCAATAAGACACTAGCTCCAATGGGCTTTGGGCTTTTCCATCAACTCTTGACAAGTCCAAAGTTACCATTAACTATATTTAATACCACTATATAAATATAATTGCACTCTAGGCCTTATCAATAAATTATTTCCCAAGACTTTATTGTACATTCAACCCCTTCATTAAAATATTCGTAGTAATACAAAGTCATAAATATAGACTGCCACTTTGAAAATTACTACATCTTAATCCTTGAGTACCCGGTTTAATCTTTTATGTTATTCATATATTTATGAAATCCAATTCCATAAATATATACTTTAGTAACTCCTTACTAAAGTGATTGGGCCCAACACTCTGAATAACAAAACCCATTAAACTTATCTCAAGGGAATATTTTATATCTCCGTTAAGAGATTATGAATTCCATCTTGAAAATATATGTTCCATCAACATTAAATGCGGCTGCCCAACATACTGAGGTTTTGACCATAACTAATAGATCTCACTCCTGATATATCAAAGCAACCTACATCTCATGATCAGGTCCATTATTCTCTCAGGATTTAGAGTTGATATAAATAGAAGTCGTGAGATTTATTATTCAATTGACAGTCATTTGGAGAATAATAAATCTCACAGCGGTCCAGTTCAATATGTCTTAACCCTTAAAACATATCAACATACCAACTAGAAATCTCCATTTCCATGATCAAGACAAATCATCGTAGTTGATATGTTATAGTCTTCGCAGATGAAATGTCCAAATTCATCACCGACTACGAACTAAAACTATGAGTTTACAAAGAACTTGTGATTTATATCTTTCTGTGACTTTTCACATAAATCACATACTATGCATCTCATGGACTAAGATAATGTCTCATTAGTTCATAAATAGTCTCATATAAATAAACAATTTAATTATTTATGACATGCCAATAAATTGGATTTTAGGGCACAAACCCTAACAAAAATGGCTCGGGCAATTTCATGGAGGTGGTCCAAGATGAACTCCACAGCAAAACCCACACTAAAAAGCTCCTAAATCGCGGCTCTCCACTACAAAATCCTCTCAGCAGAAACGGTATCAATAAAGTTGTGCCCAATATCATTCAGTACACTCCCCAGCATCCTCAAAAAGTGCTCTCTGGCAGAACGGCCAAGACGGAATCCCTACATAAAATCACCACGGCTACTGTAGATTGCTACCAAGTGAGAGGCACAATCCTCGGGAACCCTGAAACCGTGGAAGTCCACATAGAAAGGCCCAAAACCCCAGAAGTCTGCAAGATTGAGTTCATTGACCTCCGGCTGAACAAAGCGTGAAAAGAAGGCTGCAGCCTCGCTCACAGGATCCGGAATCGTGGCAGAACTGCTACCCACCTCAAACTAAGAAGGAACAGTAGGGAGTAGACCTATCAAGAAAGCACAAAGCGTGAAATGAGAAGTTGTGATCTAAAAAGGACAAAGAGAAGAAATGAAGAAAGAGATAAGGGAAAGAAAACTCACCAGGGCCTGTGAGAATAGGGGCTGTGGGAATGGCTGAAACGAATACAAAATGTACAGCAGGAACGGGTGCTATGGGTGTGACAGAAGGAGCTGTTGTGGGCATCCCTATGTCTTCCGCAATTCCTAGCCCCTCAGAGGTCTTTGTAAATAGGGAGATAGGCATACAAATAAAGGGGAGATCGCACCAAGGAGCAACGCAGATACATATGTATGAGAAAAAAAAAAAAAAAAAAGGAAAAGTGAACTTAGCAAAAAAAAGGGGGGGGGGGGGGGGAAGGCACATACCCATGAATTCGATCTCGAGTGGAGCACTCTCCTATTCGTCAGAATTAGAAATTCTCTTCTTCAGGACGGGCTCATCGTCAGGATCCTCAAGAATGTCCTCAAACTCCTCAAAGGGCAACTCAGTATCGGGCCCACGAGTAGCAGAGTTAGGAATGAAGGAAGGGATAACTACCAAAGAAGAACCGTCCTTCACAGCCTGAGACAAAGCTGTGAAGGGGTCGCTAGTGGAGATAACAAGGGGCGTGATAAGTGGAGTAGCCTCGGTCTGAGTAGCAGTAGGAAGGGTAACACCCCTTTAAGGAGTAGATGTCTCAGCAGGAACAGGGGTGACCTCACTAACCTTCCCAGTATGAATACCCTCATCTATGGGTACCGGCCTAATAAGAGAGGTAAGAGCCTCAGCAAGAGCCCCGTATGCAGCAGAAGGGGCAGGTGTAGGAAACATTACATCAGCACCATCAAAAAAGCCTCTTATGGGTACACCCATGGAGGCAGAAAGCTCCTCGGCTATGAGGTGGTATACAGAGAAAGGCTCGGGCTCATCCTAAAAGACAAAAAGAAAGGGATATGAAGATCAAAGGAACTTTTGGGTGGGTGAGGTACACAAAAGCAGATGGCAGATAAAACACATGCAAAGAAAAGAAAAAAAAAAAGAGAAAAAAAAAAAAAAGATGTACCTCAAATTCAGGCTCGTCAAGCAATATGGGATGGGTGACAGATGTGTCCTTCTTATGCTTAGACTGCAAAAAAAGGGAAAACAAAAGACAAAGTCAAAGAAAGGAGTCAGCAAGTATGTCAGGGTTAGCCACAGGGAAAGTAAAAAAAAAATAATATATATATGCAAAGGACAGGGCAGGATTAGAGATGACGTACTCTCCACTTAGCAGCAAACGTAGGGTGAGGGGTTGTCTTTCTCTTACTACCCCGTGTCCTGCTGGAAAGGGGTGCATCTGTAGGTGGCCGTGGAGTGGCAAGCTTGGACTTGCTTACAGACTTAAGCTTGGCAGGACCTTTCTTACTTAGCGCAAAAATGTTTGTCACTTTAGCTTTCTTCTCCCAACCTGGAGGGTAATCACTAGTGTGCCAATACCACCCTCTTTTCACCTCATCCCACTCAAAGATGGCAGACCGGTTCTATTTCCTAGCATATGCTAACACAGACTTGGAGGGCAGGAGTAATATAGGATTAGCTGAAATAACCACACTAAGCCCATCAGGAGGAATAAGGGAGAAACCGTGACTACCCACCAATTCTTGCTCGAACGAAGTCATCACTGCCTGCCAATACCCATGCATGGCATGAGTACAAAGGCCCTCCCTCAATGAGCCTGGAACGGTAACTGCAGTAAAGTGCTGGCTCCAGAATTCGAAGGCAGTATGCCGTAGGAAGGCTCGGACGAAAGTAGGGGACTCTATGAGAAAAGAAAGGTCATCAGGAATGTCTAGATCCAATCCAAACTGTCTCCTCACTTGGTTGGCAGGATAATGAACAAACCTAATGCATTCGTTGGCCAAGTAAGGCAACCATCCAGCATTGGTGGCTGCCAAATAAGTGATCCCTGTCTCATCAAAACCAACCAAAGGAGTTGCAGTCCAGCGGTATCAACAAACAAACCCATCATAGAATCTACACATGTATAACCTATACCTAAATTTCTGTAAGCTCTCTAAAAAAAACCAACACCTTCATCAAAAGACTCAACAACAAAATAATCAATAGGCTTCAAACCAAACCAACGAAAAGCCAGCGAAAAATCGGACTCAAATCTGCTGTAGAAATCAATAATTACCCTCGGGCATGATTGATACTTCTCTTTAGCAAAGCGAACGGGTCTACACTTTGCCAAATGTTGGGCAAAACGCTCAAATAACAATTGCTGCAGAATCGTACTACGAATAGAGGAGGTAACTATGTGACAGGACCTTGCCTGACTCTCATCACTCTGCAGGATATCTAATTGGACATACAGATGCCCCAAGAACATAGGGGCCAACGGCAGACTCTCCTCGGCGGATATCTTGATGGCTAAACGAAAGTACAAAGGCTTTACGACATAATGGGGGTGGGAGCCAAAAACAAATTTACAAAGCCAAAACACAACAAAAGCCGCACAGCGGGCGGTTACAGAGAACTTAGAAGAAGAACTAACCCAATATGACAACTTGGCATTCTCGGTCATCTTCTTCTTCAATTCAGCCTCAACAGCCTCTTCCTCTAGAGAAAGTTCTAGAGTGGCAGGATTAATGTCGCCGAGGATGGGCAAGAGTAACTGATTGGCTATGTCTTCGAGGGTAATGGTGAGTTCGCCGTAGGAAAAGAAAAAGGTATGGGTGGTGGTGCACCACCGGCGAACCAAGTGGCGAAGGTTGTAGAGGTCCCGAAAGTTGGACAAGCAGCGAGATGAAACAATGGCCTTCAAAACACCGGCCCGTTGCAACAACCCCATGAAGCCCATATCGGATAACTCATTATTTACCCATTCTCTCCAACCCAATGTGGTACCCAACCCAAATTCGAAATGGATAGGCACAGGGGAATGAAACATTAGGGTTTCGTCGACAAAGGGCAAGCCACACACGGCCCAATGGCAGCGGTGCATAATCGCCGAGAATCTTTAGGAAATGAGGGTGGACGTCGTACCATGGGTCGATTAGAGGGGTACATTCACTATCGGGGTTGCACTATGCTTCTTCATCATCGAAGTGGTCTGACTCGGAATACTCGGCCTCCTCGCCTACATTATGTGCAGCGGGAGGATCAAAAATAGCCTCTTTCCCTTTACGGCGGGAGGAGCTTTGGCTTTTCACCGGTGCCATAGTATATGGGTCTAATCGGAGTAAATGGGTATGAGTGTTTAGGAAAAAGGAAACGATGTAGAAAGGGAAACGGATAGAGTGTTTTAGAAAGGAAGGAGTTTGTGTTTGGATTACAAAGGGACTCTCTCTTAAATATCGGGGTCATTAATATCGACACAAAGGAAGGCGACGGGTCAGCCATCAGGAAGGGAATGAAATTAATGAAATCGCAAATATGTTTCAAATTAACTACTAAACTGGGAAATTCGAAGAGACAACACTATTCACGGCAGGAAAAGAAAATATATGTACATGTGTATGAGATGGGTCCACTGTTCAAAAAGCCCGTGAAGGAAAAGAAAGAAGAGAAGTAGAAAGGACAAGAAGGTCTTTTATTCACATATGAACCACAGGAACGTTTCATATGTTCAGGGGGCTAAATGTTGAGGGTCATTTTTGGGAATCCAAGTAGAAAGAAAAAAGCCCAGCTCAGCAACACGGGCAGCAAAGGGTTGGCAAATGGAAAGCAAACCATTAAGCCCAAGCGGCAGGAATAATGGATCACAGGCCCATGAAATAAACAAATGGGCCTTAAGGAGGTAAATGGGCTTAAAGAATCTCGGAAAGAAAGAAATAGCCGACCCATGGGCAGCGTATGATATGGAAAAGTGAGAATATGCCACTGCAGGCCTAAAATAATGCAAACAAAGAAAGTAAGGGGTTAATGGCAAGCCCATGAGCCCCAAGGATGAGAATAAGGTAACTGGGCCGAGGAAGCCTAATGAAGTTAGTAAAAGGCCATAGGAATGCAGAACTAGTAAAAGGGCCAAGGAAGCCCAAAGAGAGCAAACGGGCCAAGGATGCCCAAGGAAAAACAAATGGGACACAGGAGCCCACAATTGATGCAATGGGAAACCAATGGCCATAGTAAGCCACTAGGGAAGAATAAATGGCAGGTCCAAAGAGGTCCAACAGGATTGAGTCATTACAGTAGGAATGACAAAGTGATATAGCAAGAAGTAATGGCAATCAAGGAATATGCTAAAAGAAATGTGAAGCCCAGTATCAAATAAAGCCCAGGCCTTAAGGGGGGCGGGAAATCAGAAAGCAGCTCACATAAAAGGCCAAGAACGAGTGGCAGACTATGCAGGCAAGCCACCAGACCGTGGCGAACACATAAGCAGCAGGCAGATTTTGGACACATATGGAAGGGAGGCACGCGCAAGGCCCAGACATCACTAGCTTGTACCCAGCCAATATGGGACATGGTGAGGTCATGGGTCAGAGGTAAGAGAGCATGGTTTGGCAGTGGGGAGAGGGGAAAACCTATTCAAGGGTTCTTGCTTAAGCTCTTTTGGGGGGTACGTCCTGCTGGGATAACATACCACCCAAAAGAAGCAAGGCTGAGTTGGAATCACTAAGTGCATGCCATGAAGGATAGAGAGAGAGAGAGAGAGCCCACATCGCGGTAGGAAAGAGGTGCCACGGCAAACAAACAAACAAAATAATCCTCTTTATCTGGTGATGGGGAGTGGTACGCATACAATCCAGTGGTGGTCGGCAAGTACACCCAGACCAGACAAAGGTGGTTAAGGGTTAAAACAATAATATCCGGCCACGACAAGCACTATAAAGGAGGCCCTTACCGTGTGCAAAAAGGGAAACGAAACTGGAATCACAGTAACAACTATCTGAGAGGAAATCATGAAATAGAAAAACAAGGGTAAAGAAAAGAAACGAAAGATAAGAGGAAAACTGTAACAAAAGAAAGAAAGAAAATAGAGAGTTAGATCAGTAGGCATGCACCAATAGGTTATTTCCTTCTCTCCCTCTCAAAATCTTGCTCTCTACCAAAAGCAAAAGGATTCCTCCGAACAACAACCATTCATGTCCGTTTCCCTCAAAGTAATTAATTTCCGCAGCAAGATTTTTCCTAGGAGATTAATTGCGTTGAAAAGAATCGTTCTTCCCTTTCTGGTTTCGGTCCTGCGAACTAGACTTACTCTGATTTCTTTCTTCTTTTGATTGACCCATATGTTGACCACTTATTCACTTGCTTTCTTTAATTATTGTTATCGTGATTATCTTCCTTAAAAAATGATTAACTGTTCATTTAAGCAGCCGAAGTATTCTTCTTTTTGTTTTATTATCACATCTGCCTGCCATGTCTCATTCAGAATAGTTCTACCTGTCGTAAGCATGCTCCTGGCAGACGAGGCATAGTTTGCGCGCAAACTGGCCCAGTTGAGTTCTAGTTAGACCGGTCTCAACTCCCTTACTCAGAACATTTGGGCCTAGTACCACAGGAGGCAGCCTAGCGTAACACTAAAAGCCCACTACAGCATCTTATTGTATATCTTTAAGTGTATTTATGCATATGCATGGGGTTATAACTTAGTAAATAAAATTGGCGCTACATCAACAATATAATACTTTTTTTATTATGTTTTAAAAATTGATACATCTGTTTTGTAAATCCTATGTGTTAAATTTTATAGTAGTTTTAGCATTATTCAAAATAAATTTCTTTGACCAATCAATTAAAGAAAATACATCCCATAAAAAAAAAATAAATAGATAAAAGAAAATACACAAAATAACTTTGTGATTATTTGTATTTTTCTTTTGAAAAAGTCAAATATTATAGTTATATTTCCCATAAATTACCAAACAAATAAAATTTATATACTATCTATTTATATATTAAATATTTTGGAATTAAAAAATTGATTAATATTACCTAGGATAAATAATTAAAAAAATCAATTTTTTTTTAACTTTGGATCACAAACAATTTAACCAAAAAAGTCATTCGAATAAAGGAAAAAAAAAACCATTTCTAAAAATACCAATGGAAAAAAAATTAATTTTTAAAAACAACAAATCTTACCGGCATATTTGGTCTCACAATCAGTCACATAAATGTGATGCCTAACTTTTTTTGATTGGGTTCTTTCACATATTTTTTAAACAGGTTTCTCTCTAAATTAGTTTAAAGAGAAATTATTTAAACTCTCCTTACATTTTTACTTTTTATTGAATATGAATTTTAAAAATTTAACTGTTAGATTGCATATTTTTAATGTTTTTAACATGCACGTTAAATTTCATTCCAATCGGGCATTATTTATTAGTCAATCAATAAATTTATTTTATATGCATAATTTTTTTACCAAAAAAACTTGAAATCTAAGGGTATGTTTGGTAACTATTTTTTCCCCTTATATTTTGTTTTCAAAAATAATTTTCTATTTTTGAGACAAAAAAAACTTATTTGGCAGCTCAAAATAGACAGAAAACAAAAACTGTTGTCAAAACTCAATTTGTGAAGGAAATTGAAAACATACAAAATGCTGTTTTCAATTTCTAATTTTAAAAGTCAATGAAAACATGTATTTAATTTAATAAATTTGTCTCATTTAATAAGTTAGTATTAGAGTTCAAATCCTAGTAACAACATATTTTAGTATTTTCTTCTTCTTTTTTTCAAAAACTGTATTTTTAATTTCAACTAACCAAACATGTTTTTTATTTTAAAAATATAAGAAATTTGTTTTTTCATTGTATTTCCAAAAAAAATATTTTGAAAATATAAAATAAAAACTGTTACCAAACATAGCCTAAATATGACATTATTGATATAGTTATTAATTTATAATTTTTTTGAAATTTTACAAATAAAAAGAATATAATAAATACATGTAATCTAATGATTATATTTTTAAAATTCAAATCTCATAAAAAAATGTTTTAAAAAAAAAACCTCTTATCCAAACCACTAACCCTAGTTCCAAAATTCAGGTCCCAAGAACCTTGAAATGGTCTGAAGTCACATTTCCTGCAGATTGGACTCTATAGAATGAGAATCATTTTCTACAGAGCCAGAGTCCAGCCTAGAATCCAAACCTAGACTTTGTTCAACAGTTAGCCAATGGAACGGGTAGACTCAGTTTTGACCAGTCTAGATTCAGAACCCCAGTAAGTTCTCCCTTACCATATGATGAATTAAGGTTAGATCCCCAGTAGATCTACACCAACCCATCAGACCACCTCCTATCTTTTAAGAGCTAGACCAGTTTCCCAGTGTAGTTCATCTAGACCTCTAGCACCTTTTTCCAAGCCTAGAAGAGACTTAGGACTAGAGCTCCAAGGTGTCCAGACCAAATCCCAGGTTAGCACACCCTGCTACTCAGCAAAACAGGACTCAGTTGTTGATCAAGAAGACGACGACAAAAGTCAAAAACATCCTTCACCCTCAGGAACTGATATGATAAATCCATATCAAGATGAACCCCAAGATCCCTTCCAACAAGAACCTGGAATTAATCCCCAACTCATGACCATAAGACAAGAGTTCACCCCTGACCTAATTGCCCTTAGGAAAAAGTTTGAATCTGAAGAAAACAGAGTCAAACGAGAAGCCTATAGAGCCAACCACACCAGGGAACAAAAGCAAGAAGTTTTGGATAAATGGAAAGAATTCATGAAGGAGATAACCAGTAATGTCCCTTTCTTTGAATACTTTGAGAACCATTACAGTTGGCATAAGAAGTCTTGTGTCATCACCAAAACCAATTGGACCAAACTTCCAGACGAGAATGCCCCAAGTTCTAGCAAACCAGAAATTGTTAGATCTAGCCATCCGCCTCTAGAAAGCATAACCTTTAAACACCGTGGTAGTGATTTAGTTGCCTCTCCCTTCAAAACCCATACCAACCCAGAAGAAAAGGTTGTCAAGAAGGTTTTAGAGCAAAACAACTATACCAACCAATGTTTAGGTGTTATAGGAAAACAACTTGATAGGATCGAAGATAGGATAGAAAATAAGGTCATCCTCCAACCAGGAAGCCCTAGCAAACCTATCCAAGCGTTAGAAAAACCTTTAGTCAAGCTTCCCACAAATAGGCAACCCAGCCTTAGACCTAAGGATAAATCAGCCTTAGAAATAGTCAACCAAAAGCTTAAAGAACTCGTGAAGAAGGAACCAGTCACCACTTCACCAGTTACCACTTCAACCCCTGTTGATCCTCGTCTAGTCATCTTAGACGTCCACACAACCTCTAGCAGTTCTAGTAGAACCTCCTCAGATAATGAAAAGGAGATAGAACATCTAGAAAACTAGTTTAAGGGTTTACAAGTGAATAAACTTCTTCACCCCAAGGTAACCCCAACTAGCCTAACCAATAATTGGTATCCTAAACCTACACCCCCTGACCTCCAATACGAGGAAAGGAATGTCAGCAACCAATTCTCAGTGTCTTCTAGTAAACTCTATGAAGTGGAACATAGATGGTTTGTCAGAGCAAGAAATCCTAAATAAGGTACAGCATATAACCATGATAGCTAATAACTACATCAATGAAGGACATCCCCATACTGAGGTTGTAGAGCTCATATCTTTAGGATCCACAGGAAAACTTCTGCAATGGTGGAACAACTACCTTACAAAAGAATCTAAGGAAGACATCAAACATGCTGTCCAAAAAGATGAGGAAGGAATCCCCATCTTCAACGACACCATAGGAAGAGGTATCCCCGATGGAGTCAATACCCTGATCTATACGATCATTACCCACTTCGTAGGAAAACCTAGCAACATTACATCTAGGATTTACGACCAGTTAAGTAACCTTAGATGTAAGACCCTTGGCGACTTTAGGTGGTACGAAGATGTGTTTACTACCAGAGTCATGCACAGAAGTGATTGTAACTCTCCATATTGGAAGGAGAAGTTTATCAATGGTTTACCAACCCTCTTTGGCGAAAAGGTCAAAGAAACCCTTTGTAGCCCCTTAGGTGTCATAGATTATGATAACCTAACTTATGGAGACATCTCTAGCACCATTTGAAGTGAAGCAATGAAGATGTGCAGAGATCTCAAGATCCATAGTAAAGCCAGCAAAGGCAAAGCCAAGTATGAAGTAGGAAACTTCTGTACACAGTATGGCTTACCTTCAGTTCTTCCCAAAAGAAAGTCCAAGTACAGAGGCAAGGAACCCTCTAAGAATTTCCACAGGAAGAAAATTGCAGCCAAGTACTATAGAAAACAGAAGTACAACAAAGATAATTTCTATAGGAAAGGAAAATCCAAGTCCACAGGAAAACCTATATCCAAAGCATCAGGAAAATGCTCCAATTGTGGAAAACAAGGTCATTTCAGAAAAGAGTGTAAAGCTAAGGTCAAATCCCTCATTAACACCTTTGTTAGTAACCAAAACAGTAAGGATAAAATCTTCAAACTCCTAGAATTAGACCGCTCAGATAGTGAGTCCTTTAGTAGTGAGATTCGTCAGATTTATCAGTCATCCTCTGAGCCCTCTAGACCCTCTTCTAGTTCCTTTAGTGGTCTGGATGAACCCATCCCATGTATGGATAGTTGTTGTAGGAACAAGACTATCAATATTCTCTCTAAGCAAGAAGAACTCCTCTTAGATCTCATAGAACAGATCGAAGACCCAGTCATTAAAGCCCAGAAGCTTAGTGAATTCAAGAGAACCTTAGTTAAAGAATCCAGTGAACCTAAACCAAGGTTTCAGGAACCCAAAGTTGATTTGGAAAAAATCTACTATAGATTTACCAAATCCAAGAAGGAAGTTATAGTTAACGACCTTTAAAAGGAAATCAAGGAAACCAAGTCTGAGGTTAGAACCCTTAAGCAAGAACTAACCATTCTTAGGGTTGATCAGAATCTCCTTGATCAAAGAGTAAAGAATTTAGAAAACACTTCTCATCAAGCTCTACCTACAGCTTTTTGGCATAGGAAGAAACACGAAGTTGCCCTCCTTTATGTCAAAGATTTC